>OY755243.1:13606294-14806294 GCA_963576725.1 Azorinus chamasolen | reverse complement strand
CTTTGACCCTGAAGGATGACCTTGACCATGACACGTCACCCCTCAAAATGTGCAGCTTCATGAGATACACATGCATGCCAAATATCAAGTCTCTATCTCTACTGGTTCAAAAGTTATGGCCAATGTTAAAGTTGGTGATTTGACCTATATATTTGACCTCTGACCTTGAACGATGACATTGACCTTGACATGTCACCCCTCAAAATGTGCAGCTTAATGAGATACATATGCATGCCAAATAGCTGAAAAGTTATGACCAATGTTAAAGTTGTCCTCAAACAGACAAACGGACAAACAGACAGGGCAAAACAGGACGAACAGACAGGGCACCCCCCCCCCCCCCCGGATCTGATCTGGGGGCATAAAAAGGAGTTTCTATGGTATAAAGGCTTAACCCTTTACTCCATAAATAGGCCTTTTTACACCTATACAAACAGAGTAGACGCACATCAGATCGGGGTCTGTTCTGTTTGCTTATGATATAATATAGATAAGATTCTACAGTTTCAACCCTGTCCAAAATTTCTGTGTCCATGTGCTATTAAAGCAATTAATCTAATTATTATTCATGTCGTTTTTTCGTACATGGATATTGATGGAGTAAAGGGTTTTCAGTAAATAATGCTAATCTGACTTATTCAGCTCTATATGCCTATGAAGATGGAAAATTAGGCATGAGAGGTGAGATTGGGCAGGAGAGGTGAGATTGGGTTCCAAATACTTAGGGTGATGCAGGTATACCCTCTAATAATGGTAAATACATTCAGTACATTTTCAAGCCATTCCAATATTTCTGCAACTTAGATCTGTCAAATGTCTTTAAAATTCAAGGAAAATAATTTCCATTACAAGTATATTATAAAATACATACACATATACAAAATACCAACACAAACAAACATGCCCAAATAATTTTGTAGATTGCAAAATTAATATAATGTTGGATATTATTCATCACAGAACAAACACAAATACACTGTACAAAACTGCTAAACCGTCACTTTCAACTTCCGATTTTAAAGAGAAAAGTACTTCACATAGTCTTCAAGTTTTCAACACATAGTCCCTACCCTATTGTTTAAGAATCTACACAAATTTAATTGCTGTCTAATGATTAGGGAAGTGAAGCCTGAATGCTGGCTTTAAACCGTTTTTTCTGCAAGTGGTCCATGTGCAAATTCTCTAAACAATTGTTGAACTCCTTTACAATATGATAAAGCACATTGTGACCGTTAAGCAGTTTTGTACAGTGTATGTTTATTTATAAAATTCAAATGGAATGAAAGTTTATCAATAGCAAAATAAATAAATAGTTAAATATAAAATACTCCAAAGTTCCATGCCTGTCATGACATTTCATAAATAACTCATTTTATAAACAAATTACTCCTTTCCCAGTCAATGTTCCACAATTTTGAAGCATAACCACAAGGACCCAAAGGAAGAAACAAGCAGTATCTAGCTGAGTTGGCAGGAAACACCTTGTAAGCAAATAATTTAGCTCATCTGGCATAACAAACCAAGATTTTTTATTTGGCACCTCAGTAAACATGTTTCTGAGTTGATCATCTACCTAATTTCTTTCAATACATTTCAATAAAAGAAAACATGGTTCCTATAGGTGGATAACCTTGCTATACATGGTTATATGGTTAAACTTTCAAAAATCTTTTTCTCAGAAAGTCCAGATCTCATTTCAAAATAGTTTTACAGAAGTGTACCATGTACAGTAAAACCCCTCTAAACCGGAATTCTAGCAGAGAAGAATTTAGATACTTTTAGGCAGGTGGCTGCTTAATGCAGGGTGAAAGTCATGCAGAAAGCTCCTATAGGAGCTTTCAGCATGACTCTCACCCTGCATTAAGCTTCCACCTGTATCCAAGACAGATATGGATACTAAATTGAATGTCCGATTGAGAGAGGTTTTACCATACCAAATTCCATATTATTGTAATGTGGTAGAAAACATGACTGTCTGGAGCGTCGTTAGTGTTACCCATATGGGTGTTGTGAAAATCAAAACCTGAACATCATTTGTTCACAATATTTTACACTGTTGATCCATATGACCTTGTAGGGTAGATGAGGAATTTATGAACATCTGGCCCACTTGTTTTGATAGAAACATAGTCATGCACTTACATATAAATAAATTGATATAATCTAGTGCCTTTTGAATTGATTGGTAGAATTTCTGATTATACAGATAATTTGGTGAATATGCCAGTCAGTGGACCTGGGAAATGGGATATTCACCCCATGCACCAGTTTTGTATTGGAGCCTTGTTATGGCTTATTAAACCAATCATATCAATGTACAATAGAAGTCATATAAACATGTCTCATAGATCAACGCAAAATTTTCAAGGTGACTTATCTCTATGAACATCCATGGTAAGGTTTTGAGTTGCAATGGATTATTGCCCTTGAACTGGTTAACATATGGTAAATCTTTTATCGGGCAAATTGTGCAGCTCTTTCTTTTTTATTGTAAATATCTTGAGTTGAAGATGTGCTCAGAGTTATTTATATTGATGTTATGACCAGAGTTCCAATTTTGTTTGATCATTTAGACAAGGCTAACTTTTACCGCTGTTCTTGTAAGACAAACAAACAGAAATTCTTTTCTCCAATTTACACCCTGCACCAAAAGAAATAACTGGAGGAGGTCGTATATCAATAGAGGTACTGGTACATATAACATGGGGATATGGATTTCAGGCATATTCTCCACCCAATAAAAATAATAACCCGTAGACATTAGGGAAGAGGCTGGAAATATGCTCTGATCCAGAGCTAAAGATTTGAGGAGAATTACAACACATCCCATGCTTGTTACTTACTATGTTTTGCTAAGTTTAAATGAACACCTAAATAAATTGATAAAAATCACTCTGTTAGACTGCCATCAACAACACTGCTCAATTCTCAAATCTAGCTCTTACAGAGAAAAAATCGATAAAATTGTGACATGGAGTATAGTTATTTTATACAGACACACATATAATTACTGGCTGAAAACTCAAAGTGGAATGGTCTATCAGTGTTTAACCCTTTATACTCCATACCTTTCTAAGCCTTTACAAACAGAGTAGACCCAGATCAGACAGCTTCTGTAGAAGCTGTCTGATCAGGGTCTGCTTTGTTTGCTAATGAAACAATATAGATATAATTATAGTTTCTACCATGGTAAAAAACTCATGTGTTTATGTGTCATTGTAAAAAACAAACTGATCGATATTCATGACGTCATTATTTCTTACATAAATATTCATGGAGTAAAGGGTTAACAATATAGCTCATTCAATATTAAAAGCTTAAGTGAATGACAAAAACACTTCTGATCAGAGGGCTCCTGTCAAATTTAAGCTTTTCATCTGGATGTACTCTGTTTGCAAAATTGTTTAACCCTTTCCTCCATAAATACGCCTTTCTACGCCGCTGTAAAAATCACCTGTTGAAACCATTGTGATAAATAGAGCATTTGCTCCTATAGGAGCAAATGCTCTATTTATCACAATGGTTTCAAACTACAAAATTCTAAAATTTTCCTTTTCTCTAGTTATGCTCCTTTTCAGTGGATTTAAAAAATAGTCTATGAGGAAATGGGTTAAAGCCATTTACACGTACATGTATATGAAGGAAACTGTTGAACTCTTAGTACTCTGGCAACAATTTTGTGATTTCTTACATAGATATTTCTAAACAGATTAAATGCTGACAAATCTGTCATATAATCAGGATCCAAACCATCTGTCAACTACATAATTTTGTGAAAAAATGAAGGAAAGTTGTTTAACTGCAAAGAGTGAAAAACTACAGATGGAATTCTTAGCATTTCATGAATTAAATTCTAACTTACCTGCTTTCCATAGTAAGTTACGTTGTTCGTGATTGGAGTTGAAATCTTTGGCAAACTTGTGTGATTCCATAAGGCAGTCAGCGAGCAGGAAGAGTTGATAGGAGTTGAGATATTTGTACATACCCGGGTCACCACCAACCACATGGTCAAATTCCGGAGACAGCATCTCGGAATGACTCTGAAAGAATGAATAAAAAGTCTTATGATAATTTAAAACAACCAGCCAGCAGCATCCAAAGGACATAAATTTTTCATAACCTTTTACTCCATGAATATCAATGTAAGAAATAATGACACCATGAATATTAATTAGATGCATTGTTATAACAGCACATGGACACAGGAACATTTGGCTATGTCAGAAACTGTTGAATCATATCTTTATTACATCATTAGCCTAAAGCTGAAAAAGCATTCTTATGTGTCATGTTTGGCAGTAAAATTGTTACTGTAAAATTGTACATTTTTTAACTCTTCACTGAATTGTTTTGAATAAACGGAAAATTATTTGAGAAAAAAAATTGTAATCTTCAACTTTAAATGGAAGAAAACTTAGCAGACAGCATGAAAAGAATTAATGGAGTAACTATACTATGGGACCATCTTCTGTATTACTTTCTGATATGATACCTGAGCCATGGCTAGATTCTCAGCGTCCTCTTTGCGGCTGGTGGTGGGGAAGAAGACGATGTTGTCAATGGTCTGTATCAGTTCCAGCTGCACCACACACTTTATAAGTAATGCCTGGAACAGCTTCTGGTCAGTCAGTACCTCTACAAATGCAGAACACATACAGACTAGGTAAGAACAGTACACTTCCCTTACACTAATTACCCTAAGTATTCAGGCAGACACACCTAACCCTTTCATCCATAGGCTATTTTTAGACCCAACCTCTTTGAATGAATCTAACGAAAAGGAGCATATACTAGAGAGAAGGATTTTTTTTTTTAGAATTTTGTAGTTTGAAACCATAGTGATAAAAAGAGCATTTGCTCCTATAGGAGCAAATGCTCTATTTATCACAATGGTTTCAACAGGTGATTTTTACAGAGGCGTAGAAAGGCGTATTTATGGAGGAAAGGGTTAAGCAAATAATGCAGACCTAGATCAAACAGCTCCTAAAGGAACAGATTGATCAGGATCTAAACTATTATTTTTGCTAGTCTAATTTAAATTTCAAAGTTGTGCCTTGAATGTTTCAGCTTTGCAAAGCATTGGAGAAGGAGAAGGAAGAGTGGGTGTCTGAATCATTAATGTCAATAGGGGAATGATCCATTAACATGTCTCATGCAAACAAGCAGTAAATTTGGATCCTGATGAGAACTGAACCCTTTACTTAGGCAAGTAGTGCAGATCCAGTTCCAACTGAAACAGGTGTTTTATCAGGGTCTTCATTACGTGGTATTCCATTTGAAGTTGCTAAATTGACTTTTTCAGTTTTACAGTGTTAAGTGGGGAGACTTAATGTCAACATATTTAGAATAATTAAGGACATTCATATCATGAGAATAGTAGTACATGTAGTCAAGTGATATCACAACATACTGTGTAAGACAATGATTGTTTCTGTTGAAAATACTCTAACATTTTTGTGTATGTCAAAGTAATGGGGATCCTGTTAATTCCCTTGTACTGACACCTTTTGATGCCTCTCTAAAGGTAGCTTTTTGGTGCTAGGCCTTAATTTAAAGACGAAAATATGATCTTTTGCAGCGCAGACACGTCTTTTAACACTTTTGCAAACCATGAATAGACTCAGATAAGTCAGCTTCTGTAGGAGATGTCTGATTAGGGTCTGCTGTGTTTGCTTATGGAATTATAAAGATCTAAATCTACAGTCTTTGCCTTGGTGAAAATTCCAATATTCATAATGCCATTTTAAAAAAAAAAATCAGCCCTTTTTTTAAGGTTTTGGGGAAGTGTGGCGGGGCCTTTAGACTGGGGAATTTTGCAACATAAATGGGCCTTTTGGGGGAAAATTTCACAGTAACAGTCTTCATAGGCGACAAAAACCAGGGTTTATTTTAACTCATTCCTCACTGGAATTTCAAAATTGACACTTCCAGGTAAATGTTTCCAATTAAGTCTAGTAAGTCCATTTTTGACTATTATTTAAGGGTTGTTTTTCCAATATATTTCAAAATTACAAACAGTGCAGACCCTGATCAGAGGGCTCTTTAGGAGCCCTCTGATCTGGGACTAGACTGTTTGCATATGACAAGACTTGAAGACAAGTGTACACTTATATCTTCTATACAGTATTGTAAGTTTCAGTAATTACTAAATCACAGTGACATATAAGTCACTAGTTTGGTTTAAAGAGTTCAACACAATTACGATTTCCCTGTCGTTAGAAATTTGTGCCCGAGAGCTAGACTGATTCATGACAGCTTGTTTAAACATAAAGTCAATCTTAAAAGATCCCTTTCCGTCATTCTTTTTTAATTTTTTCACATAACAACGACTATTATGAGACATTTTCAATGTTTACAGAAAGCACGTTTCATGTCCCGACGACGCTCGACTTTTCTAGTATCAAATCAATAAGCGTCTAGCGATGATGACTCACATTCGGAACTACTCGCCAATTTCCCTACTATCGGAATATCTCACATATACAGAACTTATGTCTACGAATCTCGGTACATGTACAGTTGCTTGGACAGAAATAATTTGGAACATTGGCCTTCAAAAATACGACATGAGGTGGGGGAATTTTTACCAGATTTTGGGAGAAAAAGTATATGATTTGGCTTGGGGAATGGGGCCGAATATCGGCCCCAAAAATGGCATAAAAAAAGGGCTGAAAATCCTAATTATTATTCATAAAGTTTCTTATATGAGTATTCATGGAATAAAGAGTTTACTATATGGTACAGTGCTCCCTCTCTACAACGACACCCTTTGGGATACGAAGTTTGTATGTGTTGTTCAGAGGGAGTTGTTATAGGGAGGGAAAATCAAACATAATTAGCTTGTTTGCAGATCCCCAAATAAGGTGTATTTCAAGAACTAAAACCGTGCCTCAATCAAACCCTATGTTGTGACCACTCTTTAGAATCGTCACAAAGTGACGATTCTAAAGAGTGGTCACAACATAGGGTTTAATGGAGGTATAAATAAAATACAATGTAAAAAACTTGTTTCTGGAGCCTTGTTGTTTCGGAAACAGTGACATGCGTTGTTGTAAGGAGGGAATCGTTATTGAGAGGGTCGTTGTAGGGAGGGAGCACTGTATATCAATTGAATAAAATACAAATTAATTCTTTTTTTTGCTGTAGATAAATGCTACTTCTACTTCTGTTGATGGTCAACTTTACTTTTTATTTACACTTACTTATTGTGTTCATTGACATTCAGTTTCACACTTTTATTTATTATCTAAAAGCTTTAACGATTTACTCCATCAATATTTGTGAAAGTGAATAACTTCAGATCATAGATACAATACTTTAGATGATTTTTTATAATGGCATATGAACACAGAACAAATTGACCATAGCAAGCCCAGCGGACCTTGAACAGATAGCTCCTACAGGAGTCATCTGTGTCTTCTCTGTTTGCAAAGTTGTTTAAAGTTGTAACAATGGAGTAAATGCTCAAGGTCCATGCTTATAAAGCTTTTTAGTTGAGTCTGAGTTCGTTCTCAAGCTTTTGATTGGTCAGATTTGAGTTCTCAAGCTTTTGATTGGTCAGATTTGAGCCTTTGGCTCAAATCTGAGTTATCAAAAACTTGAGAACTAACTCAGACTCAACCAAAAGTTTTATAAGCATGGACCCAGAAGAGAGTTGGAAATGTTGATCAATATCCAAAGTACATGTATTACTCTTTCTAGTTCTATCAATTTCATATGGCAATTAAATCATCCTACTTGTTCTAGGGAACTTGTGGTCCCTGGAGTCTGCTGATATAGTGCTGCTAACGCTATGCACGCTGTCTGCTCGCCGTAACTTAGGACCATCATGTGGACCATCCACGGCAAAGGAGTCGAGACTTCCATTCATGTCCTCTGTTGGTGTTGTTGGGACATTGTCCTCAGGATGCCAGATTAACAGTCTAAAGTATACACAGACATACAGCAAGGCAAAGATGATACTACATGTATATCTAATGAACATTTTGTTACAATGAAGAACATTAGTGCTGGCTAAAAAGTTCTCTATTAACTCGTTACTCCATAAATACACCTTTCTACAACTTTGCAAACAAAGTAGACCCAGATCAGACGGCTCCTATAGGAGCCATCTGATCAGGGTCTGCTCTGTTTGCTTATGAAATAATAGATCCGATTCTACAATTTCTGCTTTGGCTAAATTTGCACGTGTTAATATGCCATTTTGAAAAATTAATCCAATTAATATTCATGATGTCATCATTTCTTTCATCAATATTCATGGAGTAAAAGGTTAATGATCATATCACTGCACCTGATAGAGATGCCATTTTGTAAACAGAGAAGACCCAGATCATATAGAAGTTGTCCGATCAAAGTCTGCTCTATTTGCTTATGGAGTTAAAGCGATCTGTATTCTACATTTTCTGCCATAGCCACAATCCTAAAGTTCACATTCCATTGTTAACCCTTTTCCTCATATAAACGTGTTTTCACGCATCTGCAAACAGAGTAGAACCAGATCAGACGGCTCCTAGAGGAGCCGTCTGATCAGGGTCTACTCTGTTTGCTAATAGAATTTCAAAGATATGTGTCTTTACTTTCTAAAATGGCTACAATGCTCCACCTTCCATATTTCATAATAACCTTTTTGTCCATGAATATTCAGTAGGTATTGAAATTTGTAATAAGCATAGAACGGGGAAAGGGTTAAAGATCATCTAATTAATATTCAAGATTTTTAAAATTACAGTTGAAGTTCGAGACACAAGGAACCATACAAATTACTTCCAGATAACCAAAGTTCGAGTTATCCAAACAATTTCTGACATTCGCAGCTTAATGCAGGTCTAAAGTAATGCTGAAAGCTCCTACAGGAGCTTTCAGCATTATTTTAGACTTGCATTAAGCTGTCACACGTGTTTCTAGATATATGCATAGTGATACATTTTAGTGGAATTCTGTTACGTAAATTTTGGAAGGTCCGAACTTTTAGTTCGAGTTATCCAGAACTTCGAGTTATCTGAGTTCACGATATCGAAGTTCAACTGTATTACGAATATTCATCGGGTAAAGGATTAAATGTGAAAAATCATTAGTATCAAAATCATCTGCAGATCAAATAATGCCTAGTTGTAGGTTTAACCATTTTCCTGTTCAATATACATGTCAGAAATAATGACATCATGAATATTAATTAGGTCAACTGTTATAATAGCACATGGATACAGGACATTTTGGTTAAGGCAGAAATTATGATCATATCTATATTATATCATTAGCAAACAGAGCAGACCCTGATCAGACAGCTCCTATAGCAGTTGTCTGATCTTGGTCTACTCAGGTTATAAAGGCATTGAAAGATGTATTCATGGAGTACAGGGCTAAAGGCTATCACTAGAATAAAACAGTTAGATGCTGCCTGTCTTGTTTTAATAACCCTTTCCATTTTCTATGTTTATTCCAAATTTCAACACCTGCTGAATATTTATGGACAATACAGTTATAATGAAATATGGAAGTAGGGACATTGTAGCCTTTTTAGAAAAGTTAAGAAACCGATCTTTCAAATTCCGTTAGCTAAGAGAGCAGACTCTGATCAGACAGCTCCTAAAGGAGTCGTCTGATCTGAGTTTCCTCTGTTTGCAAATGAGTGAAAAACTTGTTTATATGAAGGAAATTGTTAACCCTTTACCTCAAGAAATAATGACATCATGAATATTTATTAGCTGAATTTTTATAATGATACAAATACATGAATAGAGTATTGTTTGGTTTAGGAATAACTTTAGAATCATACTTGTATAATCCCATATAAAGCAAACAGAGCAGACCCTGACCAGACAGGTAATACAGGAACTGTCTGATATTAGTCTCCTCTGTTTGCAAAGGTATGAAAAGTCGTATTAACCCTCTATTCCATAGATACGCCTTTCTACGCCTTTGCAAACAGAGTAGATTCAGATCAAATGGCTACTATTGCAGCCATCTGATCAGGGTCTGCTCTATTTGCTTATGGCATGATATAGATCTGATTCTATAGTTTTTGCTTTGTGTTAATATGCCATTTTAAAAATTAATGAAATTAATATTCATGGTGTCATCATTTCTAATATGAATATTCATAGGGTAAAGGGTTAATCAGATAAAAGGTTAACGCCATTGGTACAGTACATTTGACGTCAATAGTATTGTCATTCAATCTGATTTTATCATGCAACGTCACCAAATACAGTCACTTCCTACAGGCATAATATTTTCCACGTCTACGCTGTATTTTGTGAGGTATAGTGCAAATGTACTGACCCCACTGGGGTGAAAGTTTAGTTCAGCCAATAGGAGGAAAGTTCAAACAGAAAGACGAAAAAGGCATAATTAAACATAAACATCAAATTTAACACATTTTCTCACCTTTGTCTCAACTATTTGTCCATATAAAAGGATTAAATCAAGTTTGTTTATGTTGTAACAGTTGATTACGTCACTGCATGCCAATATGACGTCACGTATATCGTACTTGCATGTATTTTCATTCCGGGGACGAAACCGCTTTAGCGATCTTTCTTTTTCTTCATTTTCTCCATTTTTCTTGGTGTTGCATGATAAAAGAATTACTATGCTAGTAGTTTGGAAGGTTCAGCTGTATTTTGGCTCGTCAGAAAAGTAGTTAAATGCGAGCCTTGGCGAGCATTTAACAACTTTTCTAACTCGCCAAAATACAGCTGAACTTCCAAACTACTAGCATAGTAAATCTTATGTATCTAAAAAGCAATAAGTATTGTGGGCTTACTTGTGTGGAATGGTACTTCTGAAGATGTTCAGCATACACTCACAGGTGTTATCCCAGGCTGTCTGGGTGAACTTGGTGCCATTTGATATTACCAGGTTCTCAAGACAGTTGGTACCTGACCTGGCCAACTGCTCATTGTCTGAAAAACAATAACTACCATTAATACTTTACTTAATGAATATTCATGTAAGAAATAATGAAATCATGAACATTAATTAGGTGATTTTTTTTTTTATATAAATGACAAACTAAGTTCAAGGGGAGACAATTCTGCAATGCATAGCTCTAAACACATGAAAATTATGTCTTGCACATTTACTATTCATGGTTATTATGTATACGAAATATAAACTGAATAACTTTCATTGCGACACCAACTTCCCATGGTTCAAGTTTAAGGGGAGATCATTCTGCAATGCGCAGCTCTAAACCCATGAAAATTGAGTCTTGCACATCTACCAATCATGGTTATTATGTATATCAAGTATAGAGTGAATAACTTTAAAATTGAAGGAGAGTTCATGACACCCAACCTCCCATGTTTCATGCCAAAATGACAAAAAATACTCAAAGTCCTAAGGGGAGATAATTCTGTAATGCTCAGAGCTAAACACATGAAAATTGTGTCTTGCACATCTACCATTTGTGGTTATTATGTATATCAAATATAAACTCAATAACTTTAAAACTGAAGGAGGAGTTCGCGACACCAACTACCAATGTTCAAATGATGACCGATCAACCGACCGCCCGCCCACC
This sequence comes from Azorinus chamasolen, assembly GCA_963576725.1. Lineage (NCBI taxonomy): Eukaryota > Metazoa > Mollusca > Bivalvia > Cardiida > Solecurtidae > Azorinus > Azorinus chamasolen. Next base: position 14,794,767 of record OY755243.1, on the reverse strand, counting down.
CGACTGCCGGACAGGGTGATTCCAGTATACCCTCTCAAACTAGTTTGCAGGGGTATAATTACATATGCATATTAACTGACCGTATTTTAAAAATAATACATGAACACATGAATATCTAACCAAGACAAAAAGTGTACAATTAGATTCATATACATGTCATAAGCAAACAGAGCAAACCCTGATCAGATGGCTCCTAAAGGAGCCATCTGATCTGGGTCTACTCTGTTTGCAAAGGCAGAGAAAGGTGTATTTATGGAGTAAAGGGTTAGGACAATATTTACCTTGCTGAACACACCAAATCAGTTGTTGATAGAGCTCCTCTAGGAGGATACCGTGCAGTGTGTCATAGAACTGCGTGAACACATCAATGATTGCATACAGAGCATGGTTACATGTGGTGGTCATCCACTCTGATTTCTGTAACATAAAGAATGGTCATGAAATTTAGACCTGTATGGGACTCATTCACTATCAGCTTTTTGTCATAAGGAACATCAATTTTTAAAATCAAAGGGGATTTCTACGGGACTAAAGGGTGTCCATAGCATGTCCTAAACTAATGGTATAAAAAATGAATATTACCAATATTTGTACAACAATTTACATAAATAAGGCAATTATATCTCCCCAACCAATTTTTAGATGTGCATTAACTCATCTACATAATTTGAATGTATGAAAAATGATTGAAAGGAAACTGTAAATAAAACAATATAAAATATTCTTCTAAAAAAAATCTCAGATTCTGTATGGCACAATTTTTTGCAGTGTGGGTCTGAAGTTATTAGCTAGGAAATCTAAATCAAACTAAGGAGTTCCTGTCTCTCTGCATGATGTCTCTCCGTCTGATAGATAGCTGCCTGGTTCAAATGAACATACAGCACTGTAAGAACCCCTATAATAAAATATTTTTTAAAAAAGTCTAACAATAGATCCCTAAAGGCAAATAATAAGGAATATTTGGTCATGACAGAAACTGTAGAATTAGATCTATATTATTTCATAAGCAAACAGGACAGACCCTGACAGGAACTGTCTAACCTCAGTCTACTCTATTTGCAACATCATTAACCCTTTCCTTCATATAAACGCTTTTTCACACATTTGCAAACAGAATAGACCCAAATCAGACGGCTCCTATAGGAGCCATCTGATCTGGGTCTGCTCTGTTTGCGGATGGATTTTGATAGATCAGTTTCTTTACTTTCTAAAATGGCTAGAATGTTCCATCTTCCATATTTCATTATAACTTATTTTGTCTATATATATTCATTAGGTATTGAAATTTGGGATAAACATAGAACTGAGAAAGGGTTAAATTTTAGGTGTGTCTATGAGGTAGAAGGTTATACTGATATAATTATGTATATCTCTCAAAATAACAAGAGATGTCACAGTCACGTGACAAATGCCCCCAAAAATTGTACCCTGTGACCTTGACCTTTGACCCATGGACACACATCGTCTTTGTGTGGTGAACATTTGTGCCTGGTTCCTTTGAAATCCATTCACAGATAAACAAGTAATTATACCCTGTGACCTTGACCTTTGACATATGGACCAGGGAGCTGAACGCGACACATCGTCTTTGTCTGGTGAACATCTGTGCCAAGTTATATTGAAATCCATTGATAGATAAAGATGTTACAGACCGGACACGAAATTTGTGACAAAGTAATTGTATTCTGTGACCTTGACCTTTGACACATGGACTAGGGAGTTGAAAGCGACACATTATCTTTGTCTGGTGAACATTTGTGCCAAATCATATTGAAATCCATTGATATATAAAGAAGTTACAGACCGGACACGAAATTTGTGACAAAGTAATTGTACCCTGTGACCTTGACCTTTGACCTATGGACCTGGGAGTTGAAAGCGACACATCGTCTTTGTGTGGTGAACATTTGTGCCAAGTTATATTGAAATCCATTGATAGATAAAGAAGTTACAGACCAGACACGAAATTTGTTACAAAGTTATTTTACCCTGTGACCTTGACCTTTGACCCATGGACCTGGGAGTAGAACGCGACACATTGTCTTTGTGTGGTAAACATTTGTGCCAAGTTATATTGAAATACATTGATAGATAAAGAAGTTACAGGCCGGACACGATATTTGTTACAAAGTAATTGTACCCTGTGACCTTGACCTTTGACCCATTGACGTGGGAGTTGAACGCGACACATCGTCTTTGTGTGGTGAACATTTGTGCCAAGTTATTTTGAAATCCATCCACAGATAAAGAAGTTATAGAAGGGACACGAGTTTGGGACGGATGGATGGAAGGACGGACGGACAATGCGATTACTATATGCCCGCCTTTGGGGGCATAAAAACAACAGAAGCTATTTAAATATTGTATACATTATTATACACACTCATACACATCTGAAAATAGTTAAGAGCTGTGAACAAGAGTAGTAATTAAGAAAGTTTATAAACCCTTTACTTAAACAAGAGGGCCAGAATGGCCCTGACATCGCTCACCAGACAATAAGAGGAGAAGACTTTCAAAGTTTTCACTATATGTTTCTATTGAAAACTTAACACCCCAGGGGCGGTGCCAATTTTGACCCCAGGGACACAATTTATATAACTTTTGTAGAGGACCTGAACATGATGCTAAAAGAATGTAGTGAAAGAATGGATAGAGCATTAGACCACTGGAACTTGTATTCTTTGGATGCTAGAGGCGGATTCTCCCACCACTAATGACCTATGCAAACAGTTTGGATCCAGATCAGGCCCCACATAATGTGGGGCCTGATCTGATATCCAAATTGTTTGTAAATGAGACTGAACTTCTGTGTGTAGTGGGATTCTCCCGCCACTAATGACCTGTGCAAACAGTTTGGATCCAGATCAGGGCCAACATAATGTAGTGCCTGATCTGATATCCAAACTGATTGTCAATGAGACTGAGCTTCTGAAAAACTTAGAAAGAAAGTATGTAGTGGGATTCTCCCACCACTAATGACCTATGCAAACAGTTCGGATCCAGATCAGGGCCAACATAATGTGGTGCCTGATCTGATATCCGAACTGTTTGTCAATAAGACTGAACTTCTGAAAAACTCAGAAAGAAAGTGTGTAGTTAGAATAACTTGTGAATATGCTGCAGACAACAATTTAGCAGATGACAAAATTACCCAGCATGCAAAGAGTTAAGCTGAAATTCACAACAGATATGCTCTGTATTGATAGCTGGTAGCTTAATGCAGGGCATAGGTATGAAAAAAAGCTTTAAGAGTATTCTGCATTTTGAGAATTATCCACAGTTTTCTCAATCTTAAATGAGTGTGTGTTATTTGTCTAAACACAATTTCTACTCTACTGATCAGGCTAAGGGTGATTATATAAGAACTGACCCACTGACTGGTCTCAGCTAAGAGTGATATTAAGGAGAAACCTTTAGAATGTAATTTCTGGTGTAAAGAAGTATATACACACAGGGCAGGGCCAATTTTAACCCCAGAACTATGATACTTATAAAACTCATAAAGTTATGCTAAGTAAATCTATACACCAAATATCTAAGCTCTGGGACATGTAGTTTCTGACAAGAATATTTTTAAAGTTTTTCCTATGCATAACTGGTGATCCCATAGGCTGTTTACGCAGTCAGCTATTAAAAACTGGAAATCCCTGGGGTGGGACCAATTTTGACCCTAGGGGCATAATTTATATAACTTTTGTAGAAGTCCTGAAGTTGAAGCTATGTGCCAAATATGAAAGCTGAGGACCTTCTAGTTTTAGAGGAGATGATGTTCAAAGTTTTCACTATATGTTTCTATTGAAAACTGAAAACCCCTGGGGCAGGGCCAATTTTGACCCCAGGGGTATAATTTATATAACTTTTGTAGAGGACCTACATATGATGCTATGTGCCAAAGATGAAAGCTGAGACCCCTGTAGATTCAGAGGAGAAGAACTTTAAAGGTTCAAATTGTTGACGACGAACGACGCACGACGACGCACGACGGACATCAGGCGATCACAAAAGCTCACCCTGAGCACTTTGTGCTCTGGTGAGCTAAAAATAATAACAATAAAAATGTGGTTTTTACTCATTCCCTCATAGACTATTTTTAGACCCAACATCTTTTGAATAAATCTACTGAAAAGAAGCATTTACTAGAAAAAAGGATAATTTTAGAATTCTGTAAAAACAGATCTGTATAACACCATAAGCAAACAAAGCAGACCCTGATCAGATGGCAACTATAGGAGCAGTCTGATGTGGGTCTTCTCTGTTTGCAAATACATGAAAAGGTGTTTCTATCAATGAAAAATGTTAACTACAATTCTGAATGGTATTAAAAATTAAATGCATATTAAGACAAGGGACTCAGGTAAGTTTAGTAGAAAAAGAACCACAAGACACATAAAATGTATACAAGAAAGTAGATATGGAAAATACATAACACACAAATGAACAGTGACATCGTCACATCCCATATTACAACATATCTTCCACAATGAAAAACCATTACCACAGTCAGGTCGTGATTCCTAAGAATGTATTATGCATGCACTCAGAGATACACTGGGTGATTCACTGCCATTTAATTCTTCCTTTTAACCCTTATCACACTGTGAAAAAAAATGATGTCTACTCAAATTTGAACTAGAACAATTTTTTTAATTTGGCTACTTCAAAGTTTTTCAGAAACTATAGACCAAGTATCTGGACCCTAATAAGATGCCATAGAAGTCAGCATCTGATCTGGATTCATGCTGTTTGCAAATTCCAGTCAGGTCACAGATAGCCAAATAAGGATTAACACTTTACCAGCTTTCTTTATGCCTTCACAAACAGAGTAGGTCCAGATCAGAGAGATCCAACAGGAATGTTACACATAGGATTCTCTTCTGTTTTGTATGTGGCACATCATTCAATTTAGTGTAGCATTAGCTGCCATCCATGAGGGGTTCTGTCACAAAAGCTAACCCAATGCATCTATTTTCCTCTATTTTAAGGTAATTTAATAATGTTATGTCTGTTAAAATTGAACTAACATTTGTTCTAACGTTTTTATTGGATTATGAACCATGGTTTGTCATTCTGATGCAGTCATATACCAATGACGCTGGTTAAATGACTCCTCAAAACTCCAAACCATGTTTTATGTGCTTATATTCAATACCTAATCAAGATTATTTTGTCATCCTTTCCCTGTTCAATATTCATGTAAGAAATAATGACATGATTTTTTATTAGCTGAATGATTATAATGGAACATGAACACTCGATTCTTTTACCGTAGCAGAAACTGTCAGATCTATGTTATTCCATAAGCAAACAGAACAGACCCTCCTACATGAACTGTCTGATCTAGGTCTGCTCTGTTTGCAAAAACATGAAAAGGCATTTATATGAAGGAAAGGGTTTAACATATTACATACATCATGATTTCTGAAATAACAACTGAGTGAAGTCTTGTATAAGTAAAGTTTAAATGCTATGCTAACCCTCTGCAATATTCATGTAAGAAATAAAGATATCATGAATATAATATCATGAGTATAAATACATAGGGAATATAACACGAAATGACAATATGAAAGGTTGTATCACATTAGTGGTTGTTTGGCCGTAGTATTCTCACGAGCCGCTCTGCGGCTCGTGAGAATACCACGGACAAACAACCACGAATGTGATACAACCCTTCATATCATCACTTTGTGTAATATTCCATTTATTATATCTGTTTTAATAAAGAACACAAAAGAACATCAATAGTCTAACTCCTTTTATTCAGATACATTGTGTTACTAAAAATAGACGCGTCTCCGGTGCGTCACAGAAATTTATGGCTATTGCTGAGCGAAAATAGTCCCACTTTTCGACGCGAGCGTGCAATACAGAACATTTATCTGAGAGGTTGTACTGCATGATCGAATACATTCGTATTTTACTGCAGAAACTGACAGGTATATAATAAAATATGTCCCCCTACTTCATTTGGGGGACACAATTGTATCCTTTTTTATCATGGCATATAAACATAACATTTCCTGACCATGAAATAAATGTAGAATTAAATATATGTAATTCTATAATCAAACAGAGACACACTGATCAGATGGCTCCTACATTGTACCCTCTACAGTTTATACATTAGCAAAAATGTTAACCACACCAGACACCAAGGAAGTAAATGATAAAGAAATGGAGTAAAGAAGAAAAAAGCAATGCAAGACATGTCTTTTCATTTTTCTTTAACCCTTTCCTCCATAGGCTATTTTCAGACCCAACCTCTTTGAATGAATCTACCCAAAAGGAGCATTAACTAGAGAAAAGGAAAATTTTAGAATTTTTAGTTTGAAACCATTGTGATAAATAGAGCATTTGCTCATATAGGAGCAACTGCTCTATTTATCACAATGGTTTCAACAGGTGATTTTTACAGAGGTGTAGAAAGGAGCATTTATGGAGAAAATGGTTAAAGAGTCATGCATTATCCATTCACCTAATAGAAACATCTATAGATCGATGCCTTTGCAAACAGTAAGCCCAGATCAGACAGCCCCTGTAGGAGCCGTCTGATCAGCATCTGCCCTAATTGCTTATGGAGTAATATAGATCTGATTATGAAGCTTTTACAAAGGTAAAACATATGCCATTATGAAATTTAAGCCAATAAATATCCATACACATATTTTTTCTTAAATGATTATTTATGGTGAAGTGTTAAATGAAAGTGATGGAATAGCAAATTAAGTGGACCTTGGTCAAATTACTCCCTAAGGAGCAGTTTGTCTGGCAGAATATTTAAAGTAATCATGATAACCTTTGGGAATACATGTATTTAAATTAAAAAAGTCATTAATAAGATCTAACCACATATTTCTTGTTTTGAAAAATAATGGAAGAAAACCTTTGAAAATTAAAGTAGGCACTAAATTGGTAATTACACATAAAGATTGAAGAAAGTTGAACAATGGTTTAGCTCTAGGGTCATTTCAATATCAGGTTAAGTTAAAATGGTCTCAACCTATAGCAAACTACATATATCTAACATATACTCCGTCCGTGATCCCATATACTGGACATAAGAAAACAGTGTAGACCCAGATCAGAGGACTCCTGAAGAATTCCTCTAATAAGGGTCTGCAATGTTTGCTGTACCAATCAATATCTAAGGATTCTATCTGCATATAATTCTTTTGCAAGAAACCCCTCACATGAAGAATGGTCGAGTTCCAAATTTCCATTTGAGTAAGTTTACCTTGTATATTAAAGGGTTAACTTAAACAAATACCACACCTAGAATAGTATTAACACTGTTCGACTCTTAAGCAGCATTACAAAGCTTCCCTTCTTAATTAATGTTAATTATCTACTGTATACATGTGCTGTAGTAGAACCTGTCGTAAGTGGTCACTAATTTATTGAACACAGGAGTGTTAAAAAGCAGTTGGTTGCTTAATGCAGGGCAAAAGTAATACAGAAAGCTCCTTCAGGAGCTTTCTGCATTACTTTCAACCTGCATTAAGCTACCACATGCCTAATGGAACCATAATTAGACCTCTCTTTGACGGCCACTTAAGACAGGTTCTACCGTATGTAATATAATATGTTGTTAGCCACTAGAGTAAGAGGACTGGCTTAATGATTAGAGAAAGTATTGAGTGTCCAGTTAGAGGTGACAGTTCACACTCACCCAGGTCTGTCTTTGAGCTGAACCCTGATCTGTCTATATACATATAACATACAGTATAACCATTTATGTAACCTCACAAAACCTCTTGTAATAAATCTTTACAAGCTAGTGTCAGTATGAGCTGTGTTTAACCCTTTACTCCATGAATATTCATATAAGAAATAATGTAGGAATGAATATCAATTAGTTTAACCTATTACCTCATATGCTAGTTTTAGATCCAACCTTTTTGAATAAATATACCGAAAAGGAGCATTAACTATAGAAATGGATTTTTTTTTAGAATTTTGTAGTTTGAAACAATTGTGATAAATAGAGCATTTGCTCCTATAGGAGCAAATGCTCTATTTATCACAATGGTTTCAACAGGTGACTTTTGCAGAGGCGTAGAAAGGCGTATTTATGGAGGAAAGGGTTAACATTTATACTGAGACATGAATATGAAAAGATCTGGCCTTGGTGTAAACTTAGATCTGTATAATTCTAAAAGCAAACGGAGCAGATCCTGATCAGATAGCTCTGACAGGAGCCATTATGATCTGGGTCTAGCCTGTTTGCAAAGGCGTTAAAAGGCACATCTATGGAGTAAAGGGTTAAAAAAAATAAAAAAAATTACAATCCATCCCATAAATACTACAGAAAACTGAAGAAACTGTACTTTTCAAAAAAACTTTTAATGTCCCACATCAGTTAGACCATGTTTGCGTTTTCAACTTTTGTAATATAGTTCATTATGCTGATTGTTTTATTTCAAAGCTGTAGATTGTGGAGTAAATCAATGTTGAACCCCAAATTCCCCTCTCCATCAAGCTAATTCTTTTTGGCACCATTTTGACAACTGTAACCCAATATGACCTCATATGCTATTTTTAGACCCAACCTCTTAGAACAAATCTTCCAAAAAGGATGATTTATTAAAAAAAGGATTTTTTAGAATCATTTAGTTTTGAGACCATTGTGATAAATAGAGCATTTGCTCCTATGGAGCAAATGCTCTATTTATCACAATGGTTTCAAAAAGTGACTTTTACAGAGACATCAAAAGGCGTCAGTATGAGGGAATGGGTTAAATTAGACCGACATAGTAGAAAATAGTGAAGACCCTGATCAAACTGCTCCTTAAAAGCACAGGGGTCTGAACCACATCATGACTCCCATGAAGCGGTTCAGATCCCTGTGCTTAAAAGCAGTTTTACCTGGGTCTACACTATTTGTCTAAGTTTGTGTGTCTGAATATTTAGGGTAATCAGGGTATTTGAAAATCTATGTATAATATCTTCGATGTTTCTCTGCCAAACCTTATTTATACTTACAGGTCATAATCATTTTCTCTGAAGCAATTCTAATGAGTACTAACAAAAACAGAGTTTGGCTAAGAATTAATTATTTCCTTCATATAAACACTTTTTCACGAATTTGCAAACAGAGTTGACCCAGATCAGATGGCTCCTATGGGAGCTGCCTGATCAGGGTCTGCTCTGTTTGCTAATGGAATTTGATATATCTGTTTCTTTACTTTCTAAAATGACAACATAGTTCTGCCTTCCATATTTCATTAAAACTACTTTGTCCATGAATATTCAATATTATAGGTGTTGAAATTTAGAATAAACATCGAACAGGGAAAGGGTTAACCCTTTCCCTATTCAATATTCATGAAAGAAATAATGACATTATGAATATTTATTAGCTTTTTTTTTAACATTGGTACAAAAACACAGGATTTTCTCACCTTAGCAGAAAGTATAGAATCTGATATATACCATTCCATAAGCAAACAGAGCAGACCCTGATCAGACGGCTCCTACAGGAGCCGTCTGATCTGGGTCTTCTCTGTTTGCAAATGCATTAAAAGGTGTTTATATGAAGGAAAGTGTTAAGAAATTTAGATAGATTAGTACTCCAATCATATACAGCTCTGAAACTGGTCTAATGCAAACACACCCAACACAAAAGCCTTTAACCCTTTCCCTTATACTGACGACTTTTGACGACTGTAGAAGTCACTTTGTGAAACCATTGTGATTTATTCAAAGAGGTTGTATCTAAAAATAGCCTATGAGGTAATGGGTTAAAGGTTAAGACTAATCATGCCACAAAACATAAACAAAAACAAGCAAAGTGGTCATTATTGCTCGCAGGCACAAGACAGCAAACGCAAAGACTGCTTTCACTTTGACTAACTTATCTATTAGTATATGAGTGTAAGTAATTTACTTAGAAACATAGATAACAGGAATTAATCAAGAAATGCTATCAGAAGGTTATATGAAACATAGTATCAGTACGTTTAACTGCATATAACTATACCTCATGAATATTCGTGTTAGAAATAATGACTACGAATATCAATTAGCTACTTTATCACATTCTTATTACAAACAAGGGATTTTTTTTACCATGGCAGAAACTGTGGAATCATATCTATATTATTTCTTAACCCTTTCCCTGTTCTATATTTAGTCCAAATTTGAATACCTACTGAATATTCATGGCGAAAATAGTTATAATGAAACATGGAAGGTGGACCGTTGTAGCCATTTTAGAAAGAAAAGAACCAGATCTTTCAAATTCCACTAGCAAACAGAGTAGACCCTGATCAGACGGCTCCTCTAGGAGCCGTCTGATCTGGGTCTTCTCTGTTTGCAAATGCGTGAAAACACGTTTATATGAGGGAAAGGGTTAAGCAAACAGGGCAGACCCAGATTAGATGACTTCTTCAGGGGCCATCTGATCTGGCTCTACTCTGTTTGCGAAGGCATAGAAAGGAGTAGTTATAGAGTAAAGGGATAATAACTTCAAATTAGACTGACATACATGATACAGTGAAACCCCGCTAATGCGACCACCTACAAGAGGTATAATTCTAGGTGCTAGATGCAGGTGGTAGCTTAATGCAGGACAAAAGTAGTGCAGAAAGCTCCTAGAGGAGCTTTCTGCATTACTTTTGTCCTGCATTAAGCAACCACCTGCTTATAAAGACATCCATGTTTATTCATTAAGTAGTCACATTAGAGGGGTTCTACTGTAGTAGTAAATTATTTGTTTGTATCAGAGTTTTATGTCACTTCAAAAGTATTTAGTAGACTCTGATCAAACTATTCCTTCAGGAGCAGTCTGATCTGGGTCTACACTACTTGCTTAAGTTTGTCTATAATTTAGGACCATCGGGGTAAAATTGGAGGTTCTAATTGAAATGCATCATCCTAACCAGAAAATACTCTGTTCGCAAAGGTATAAAAGTCATACATATGGACTAAATGGTTAAAGATTTATAATAAGATTATTTGAGTGGCCCCTTAACCTCTTACCTCATAGAGAGGCCTTTTGATGCTTATGCAAACAAAGTAGGCCCAGATCAGACAGCTCCTGTATGAGCTGTCTGATCAGGATCTGCTCTGTTTGCTAAAGAAATACTAAAGATCTGTTTCTCTCATGGCCAAAATTTCCTGTGATCAAATGCAATTATAAAAAATAATCTAATCGATGTTCATAGTGTCATTAATTTTTACATGAATATTCATCAGGTAATGGGTTACCCCTTTCCCTGTTTGAATATTCATGTAAGAAACCATGACATCATGACTATTTATTAACTGAATGTTTATAAAGAAAACTTTCAAGGGAATTTTTCGCTTTGGCAAAAACTGCAGCATGGGAGCTATATTATCATGTGAAAAGCAAACAGAGCAGACTCTGATCAGACAGGTCCTATACAGCAGCTTATACTTATTTATAAATTTCAGCTTATTAATATTCATATATTTATTACTTCATAATGAATATTCATGAGATAAGATGCTACAGACAAGAGATTAAGCAGATGACAATTTCAAGAACAGGACAAGGGTCTCTTTTTTAAGGCTACTAAATTGTATCTAAGATACTGGTCGTTTTGCTGTCTTGTTTCAATGATGATCAACCAAAAATATTAACACATTAATGGCATTACCTGTGTGAAATAGTCACCCTACATGAAAGAAGTCACATAAAACAAATCAGATGGTGTCTTTCTAGTGAGAATATTATACCCTTAATACAATAAGTATTTGGACAATAAATTTCTCCTCTTTACGCTTGTTTGTAAAGCTAACTCATTTAATTTTGTACCATTTTGATAACTTTAACCCTTTCCCTAATATAAACGTGTTTTTATGCATTTGCAAACAGAGTAGACCCAGATCAGATGGCTCCTAGAGGAGCCATCTGATCAGGGTCTCTCTGTTTGCTATTAGAATTTTAAAGCTCTGTTTCTTTGCTTTCTAAAATGTCTACAATGTCCCATCTTCCATATTTCTTTATAACTATTTTGTAAATGAATATTCAGTAGGTATTGAAATTTGGAATAAACATAGAACAGGGAAAGGGTTAAATTAGATCGACACAGTAGCACAAAGTGTAGACCCTAATCAAACAGACACTCAAGGAGACATTTGATCTTGGTCTGCACTTTTTTGTCCAGGTTGTCAGTCAAAATACTTAGGGTAATAAGGGTATTAACCAGAGCTACAGATAAAGGTGCGTACCCAAATACTAAAATCGTCATTTCTCCCACCAAACCTTATACTGTGACCACTCTTTAGAGACGATTCTAAAGAGTGGTCACAGTATAGGTATATTTGGTGGAGAAATAAAGGAATTATTACAGAAAATGTTTAAATTTACGCATCTTATCTGGACCTCTGTATTAACTATTAATCCTTTACTTGATAATCCCGTCTTTAGACCCTGATTGGACAGCTCCTGTAGATGCTGTCTGATCAGGATCTTCTCTATTTGTGTATATGACACAGATATGATTCTCTACTGTTAGCTATATCAATGCATTTCTTTATTTTCTATTTTTATTTCCAGAAAAAATTAACCTTCTGAGTATTGGAACCATGTTAATTGGCATTTGCAAACAGTGTAGATCCATTTCAGAGGTTTCCTAGAGGATCCCTCAAATCTGGGTGTGCACTGTTTACTCTTCAAAATAACTTCATTGACCTCTTTCAAATGAACCAGACTTTACTGTTAACCCATTACCTCATAGGCTATTTTTAGAACCAAACCTATTTGAATAAATCTACCGAAAAGGAGCATTTACTAAAGAAAAGGATTTTTTTAGAATTGTGTAGTTTTGGAACCATTGTGATAAATAGAGCATTTGCTCTTGAAACCATTGTGATAAATAGAGCATTTGCTCCTATGGAGCAAATGCTCTATTTATCACCAAGGTTTCAGAAAGTGACTTTTACAGAGGCGTCAAAAGGCATCAGTATGAGGGTAATATTCAAAATGTCTGAAATGCTGCGTGAATATTCATCAAGTAAAGGGTAAACAAAAATGTGCCACATCAAACTAGTGGTGTGATTCTATCTCAATGGCTTTCTTTAACTACTCAAATCACAATATCTTGATGTCCTTAAACTTAAATCATTCAACAGCCTTAATTTAAAGTACCTGTATTATAACATTTCATTGGCTTCAGAATATATATCCGACTTAAAAAACATCCATAGAAAATAACTGAAGGAAGAAATTCACTTAAAACTGCCCATAAACTCTCATGCACCATGTTAAGTTTTTCATTCATTTTAATTAAGAATTGAAAGCAGATACAATGTAGTTAGTTTGATAAAGTAAGTACTCTGCTATAATCACATACCTCATTCTGCTGTTCCGGCAACTTCATATTATCGAAGATTCTGAAGACTATTCGGAAGAGATCTCTCCACCAATGAGGCTCAAATGATTCTCCGTACGTTTTCATAATCTCAAACATCACAGTCAGTCCTCTGTAACATTACAATGACAGAAACTGATGTTTTGGAGATCATGTTCTATAAGAATATTTATTGTATTTTCTGATGAAAACAAAAATCAATTTTTGCAGTTAGTGTAAAAACTTTGTACCAAGAGACATTTTGATGTCAACCAATGATTTTGTAAACAAACCAATCAGGGTCTGCACAATTGGCAGAGGTAGTCACCATATAATGTTGATTCTGAAAAGCAGTATAAACTATTTCGAGTTTACCGTATATATAGATTTATCCTTTAAACCTTTCCTCCATAAATACGCCTTTCTACGCTTCTGTAATAACCACTTCTTGAAACCATTGTGATAAATAGAGCATTTGCTCCTATAGGAGCAAATGCTCTATTTATCACAATGGTTTCAAACTACAAAATTCTTAAAATTTTACTTTTCTCTATTAAATGCTCCTTTTGGGTAGATTCATTCAAAGAGGTTGGGTCTAAAAATAGCCTATGGAGGAAAGGGTTAATATTCATATTCACATCAAATATGGTGACTGATCTTACACTACACTGTTTGCAAATGTCCAAGAGTTCCTATTCCCATCATGCCGGCCATTCAAACCTTATGATATTTATTGGGCAGACAGAAGAATTCATGTTTAGAGTAGATTGCAGTCTTTCTATGATTTATGTCTATGGAATAACTGACCTGGTTCTGACGTCAAGCTTACATCTGTTAATTACACAGGACAGCTCAAACAGGACAGGAAACCAGCCTTTCACCCACACCCTGTCAGACTCAGGCACATTGAGGTCATCGCCCGTGTGATCACGGAACATCTGAAGAAGAAGAGCACAATATCAAGTCACATGAAATATCACCTAGTCTCACACAAAATAATTTCTTCTTCAAAAACTGTTATTACAGTATATTTGAAAACCCAGTCTCACATCTCTGCTACAAAATTCAATTAGGCACCATTTTTTATAATTTTACATTAGATTGACATAGAAGCAAATAATGAAGACCATGGTCAAATGGCTCCTTCAAAAGCCATTTGATCTGGGTCTGCACTACAGTTAAACCTCTCTTTAATGGCCACTTAATTACATCACGTATCTTGTGTTAAAGGCAGGTGGCTGCTTAAAGCAAGGTGAAAGTAAAACAGAACGCTCCTATAGGAGCGTTCTGTTTCACTTTCACCTTGCTTTAAGCAGCCACCTGCCCTAAATACCAACTAATTAATAAAATTTAGTGGCTGTTATAGAGAGGTTTTACTGTATTTGCATAGTCTTCAAAAGCCATTTGATCTTGGTCTGCACTATTTGCATAGTCTGTCTGAATACTTACAGTAGTTACGGTAACTCTAATTCTCATAGTAAAATGTTCTTCATTTTATTTCCAGAAATATTTTCAGTATTTTAAACAGTTTTGTATGTTTCTTTCTCAGCATCACTGAAGACTACTGAAGTGACACACAAAGCTGCAGAAAACACTCCAACTTTGCCCTTACAGAATCTGTTGAATCAGATCTATATTATTTCATAACAAACACAGCAGATGAGGAATAATCTGATCTTAGTATACTCTATTAGCAAAGGCATGAAAAGGGATCTCTATGAGATAAACGGCTAATTAACCCTTTCCTCCATGAATATTCATGTAAGAAATAATGACGTCATGAATATTAATTTGATTAACTTTTTATAACAGCACATGGACACGGGAGTTTTTAGCTATGGCAGAAAGTATAGAATCAAATCTATCTTACTTCATAAGCAAACAGAGCAGACCCTGATCAGACGGCTCCTATAGGATCCGTCTGATCTGGGTCCACTCTGTTTGCAAAGGCGCTGAAAGGCATATGAATGGAGTATAGGGTTATGATACACTTATCAAGACCTTTAAAATTTACTCATGCCCTATTCCTCATTACATATCTAATAACATACAAAGTCAAAGCTGAGTGAATCTAAGCTTACACATTAATTGATACCTGAAACAAATTAATGGGTCATTCTATGATACATCAACTGTAAATCCAATTAAACAAGGCCAAGGGTGTTGAAATCAACAATTTTCCTACTTGTCCATGAACAAGGCAGATGAAAAGTTCTAATTGTCTGCTAATAAAGAACAGCTGTCCATTAAAATCATGATTATTACATTTAAAATAAACTGACCGTTATGAATTGCAATCCGTGGTTCAAATCATTGATGTAGATAGAAAATGTGTACTTAATTATATGTAAATCTGAAATCACACAAATCACCTACTAAATGACATTTAATCCTTCCCCTCATACAAACGCCTTTTCACGCATTTGCAAACAGAGTAGACCCAGATCAGACGGCTCCTATAGGAGCCGTCTGATCAGGGTCTGCTCTGTTTGCTAATGGAATTTGATATACCGGTATATGTTTCTTTACTTTCTAAAATGGCTACAATGTTCCACCTTCCATAATTCATTTTAATCATTTTGTCCATGAATACTCAGTGGGTATTGAAATTTGGAATAAATGTAGAACAGGGAAAGGGTTAAACTTTAGATGAGGTCACTGAATACAACAATAATACATTACAAACATAGCTTTTGAGATGTTAAGCAAAGTGACCACCTGAAATTGTTCTTGTCTTTGGACAAGTAGAAAAGAAAATTCCACTTGTCTGTTAATTTCGCAGGTCGAACAAGTCAGGCATACAACTTCCAAACCTATGAAGGTTATTAAGTCTAGTAAATTAATTGTTATCCACAGGAAAAATATTGATCTCTTACTTGATTTTAAATTCAATCCATGAATGTTTCCAATGGAAGACACTCTTTTCAATTTCTTATGCAAATGCATGTACAAAGATGCAAAGTAACTCAGTATCACACCAGGTCCTATGGTTATAAAACTTCTGTGCTTGAGTCTGATTTCATTTTCAAGTATCTGATTGGTTGAGATGAACTCAAAGTTTGACCAATCAGATGCTTGACAATGAACCCAGACTCAAGTAAAAGTTTTACAACCTCAAAGCCAGGACAAAAATGTTGGACATTTTGATAATTTGCTTGAAAAGAAATGGAAGAACACAAACTATGCAATATGATGCACCAAACAATTTTTTTGAGATAATGATTACTATACATTTAGCAAAGGACTATTAAAGCAAGCAGAATTATAGTGAAAACTCGATTATTCGAACACTCAAATACGTACCATTTTTCATCTTTAACACAGGCGGCAGCTTAATGCAGGGTGAAAGTCATGCAGAAGCTCCTCTAAGAGCTATTTTGCATGAATTTCACCCTGCATTAAGCAGCCACCTGCCTGCAAAGACATACATTCTTCACTACTAAAATTTCGTAGTATCGAGTTTTTACTGCGCCTAGTTGGTAAATGTAGTACATTGCGTTTGCATATTCATTCTTTCAATTGTTTATTCTTTACAACGTTTGTGGGTTCCATTGCTTTATTTCAGAACTGATACTGATTTAGAGCTGATTTGATATTGGCAACACAGCACACTGATGGACAGTCATATCAGTACAATTAATACTTCTAATACAATGTATATGGCTAGTTTAACCCTAGAAATAACGACATCATGAATATTAATTAGATTAATTTTTATAACAGCACATGGGCACAGGAATTTTTTGCCGTGGCAGAAACTGTAGAATCATATCTTTATCATATTATAATATAGCATAAGCAAACAGAACAAACCCAGATCAAATTAGCTCCTAATGGAGCCGTCTGATCTGGGACTACTCTGTTTACAAAGGCATAGAAAGGCATAGAGGATTATTTCCTTCATAGGCTATTTTTAGATCCATCAACTTTAATAAATCTACCGAAAAGGAGCATTAACTAGAGAAAATGAAAATTTTAGAGTTTTGTAGTTTGAAACCATTGTAATAAATAGAGCATTTGCTCCTATAGGAGCAAATGCTCTATTTATCACAATGGTTTCATAAAGTAACTTTTACAAGGGTGTAGAAAGGCATATCTATGGAGGAAAGGGTTAAGAAAGTGCTATACACTAAACCACCCATATACAGCTCAAACTGTCAATTGTTCAGGAACACTGCTTTCCCATGTAAAGTTGTAAACCCAAAGTATGTATAGAAAATATTCTAAAGGAACAAAACAAAACTAGTACTGTCCAATAACCCTTCCCATCATATAAACACTTTTACACACTTTTGCAAATAAAGTAGACCCAGATCAGATCCTGTATGAGCCTTCTGATCAGTCTGCTCTGGGTCCACGCTTATAAAGCTTTTAAGTTGAGTCTGAGTTCGTTCTCAAGCTTTTGATTGGTCAGATTTGAGCCAAAGCTCAAATCTGACCAATCAAAAACTTGAGATCGAACTCAGACACAACTAAAAAGTTAGTATGGATACTGGTTGCTTATAAAACTATAATAGACCTAACTCTACAGCTTCTACAAATACCAAATACATCTATGTACATATGCCATTATAAAAACTCAGCTTATAAATATTCATGATGTAATTATTTCTTACATGAATATCCAAAAGGGAAAGGGTTAACCCTTCGCTTGCTATTCGCGTCAATATACCTACCTGTAAATAGTGAAGACCCAGATGAGACAGCTCCTGCAGGAGCTGTCTCATCAGGGTCTGCACTATTTACAAGTTGATTGTGCAACCAGTGAACTCCACAGCAGTGATTGCACAGCGAAATACTTGTACACAGTGAAGATATATGTAATTATACAACAGGGCATGGGTAAAGAAGGAGAAATGTATTTTAAAATGCAGCAAGCGAAGGGTTAAATCATAAGTAAACATTGCAGAGATTTGAAAGCATCTTTTACTAGTGGCTAGGAAATAACTACTTGTATACAAGTGACACTGACTAGGAAAATACAGTAGAACCCCTCTAATGCGACCACTTGATGAATAAACATGGGTATCTTTATAAGCAGGTGGTTGCTTAATGCATGACAAAAGTAATGCAGAAAGCTCCTCTGGGACCTTTCTGCATTACTTTTGTCCTGCATTAAGCTACCACCTGCATCTAGCACCCAGAATTATACCTCTTTTAGGTGGTTGCATTAGCGAGGTTTTACTGTAGATATATTTTACCAATCAAATTAAGTCAAACTACACGAGCTGTTAAATGTGCAAGTACAAAAGTACCTCCCCGCAAAGTTTGCCAAGATGGTAATCAGATTTGACAGTCACTTGAATAAAATATTATTTTGTAATACACAGAAAAATAGATCTCAAAGAGATAGAGATGAAAGATGTACAGTAAAACCACTCCAAAGTGACCACCAAAAAGAGGGACAACTCTTGAGTTTTCAAGGCAGGTGGTAGCTTTATGCCTTAGGGCATGGTGACCTTGACCTTTGACCTAGAGACCTAAAAAACAATAGGGGTCATCTAGTAGTCATGCCGACATGTGCAAAGCAAAATACCCCCATTTATTCAAAAGGGGGTATAATAAATAGGCCTTTCTACACCTTTGCAAACAGAGTAGACCTAGATCCGATCACTCCTGAGTCGTCTGAAAAGGATCTTCTGTGTTTGTTTATAAACTGATAATAGATCTGACTCGACTGCTTCTTCCAATACCAAAAATTCATGTGTACATTTTGCCAAAAATTCAGCTAATAAATATTCATGATTCATTTTTTCTTACATAAATGTTCATGGAGTAAAGGGTTAAGTAAAGGATTAACCCATTACCTCATAGGCTATTTTTAGATACAACCTCTTTGAATAAATCTACCGAAAAGGAGCATTAACTAGAGAAAAGGAAAATTTTAGAATTTTGTAGTTTGAAACCATTGTGATAAATAGAGCATTTGCTCCTATAGGAGCAAATGCTCTGCTTATCACAATGGTTTCACAAAGTGACTTTTACAGAGTCGTCAAAAGTCGTCAACAGGAGAGAATGGGTTAAGCAATAATGGATCATTCCACTTTTAAAATTCATATGTTATCATATACCACAGTTTGACAAGTATGCCAGGTTTCTCAGAGAATCCACTTAAACAATATTATAACTCTATTAATAACCATTTACCCTATAACCCTTTCCCTCATGTAAACATTTTTCACGTGTTTGCAAACAGAGTAGACCCAGATCAGACGGCTCCTAGAGGAGCCGTCTGATAAGGGTTTGCTCTGTTTGCTAATAAAACTTAATAGCTCTGTTTCTTTACTTTCTAAAATGGCTATAATGTTCCACCTTCCATATTTCATTATAACTATTTAGCCTATGAATATTCAATAGGTACTGAAATTTGAAATAAACATAGAACAGGGAAAGAGATAAAAACAACACCTTTTAACAGCATGAGACATCTGATCAGGATCTACTCTGTTAATAAAATTATACAGATCTGATTCTAGTTTCTACCAATATAAAAAAATTGTTACTACGCAATTTTAAAAAAAATCAGCTAATGAATATTCAGGTTATCATTATTTCTTACAAAAATATATTAATGAGGTCAAGGGTTAAATATATGTGCAAGACGTATTTTGAAAAGTGAACAAGGTGTAAATAGATATCCAATGCTAAGTAGTCTCAGAAAGAGAAAATGATTGCTCATGAAGAACATTCTACCGTTTTCACATAGACAATATATCTGCTGTCTGACATAGATAAGAACAGAAAGCCAGACACATTGGTAAGTAATATGAATGTGCCCAACACGGAAAGTGACATGCTTTGAGAGTTCTCCAGATTTCACTCATACGTGTGAGCAAAAAGATAAGACTTTCAGATTTTTTAAAAATGTGCACAGTATTTGTAGTGTCAGAAATTTGTTTATTTAATGTGCAGAATCTGCACAGTAGCAGGATGTTGGGCAATATAGCAGCTATGGCTGACATATAAAGTAATGAGGCTTACAAACAAAACAATGTCAGTTAAATCTACCCATAGTCTTAACCCATTCCCTCATATTGATGCTGTATTGCTTCTGTGTTTTTGAAACCATTTTGATAAATAGAGCAAATACTCTACTTATCACAATGGTTTCAAACAAGATACTTGTAAAAAATCCCGTTTTTCTAGTAAACGCTCCTTTTCAGTACATTTATTCAAAGAGGTTGGCTCTAAAAATAGCCTATGAATCAATGGGTTAATACCAAATGATCCCTTTATCTTATTATAGAAACGCTTTATCCCATGACCTTGAAAGAATTTTAGCAAATCTCAGCACAGCAACAGAAGTGAATGCTAGTAAAGTTCAAGTTAGAAGTAAAGGCATCACTGAGTTAAAAGAACAAAGACAAAAATCACTACAATTTACCCTGAGATAATGTGAGTCCTTAGTGCTACTTTCAAGATCAATTTGCAAAATGTTCTGAAAATGTAAATGCGCATTTTCTCAAGTACACTCACAAAGTCATAACTGACTTTACAAAACAATCCACAAAAATAATTGAGCCTGCTATGACAATCCTACCTTTAAACTTTGCAAACAGTGAGGACCTGGTCAGCCATTCAAAATGCAGTATTGGATCATGTTACAGTAGAACCCCTCTAAACCAGAATTCTAGTAGAGAAGAATTTAGGTACTTTTAGGCAGGTGACTGCTTAATGCAGGGTGAAAGTCATGCAGAAAGGTCCTGGGAGTTCACCCTGCATTAAGCAGCCACCTGTCTCCAAGACCGATATCAATACTAAATTGAACATCCAGTTTAACCCTTTCCCTGTACTATGTTTATTCCAAATTTCAATACCTACTGAAAATTCATTAACAAAATACTTCAAAGAAATATGGAAGGTGGAACATTGTAGACATTTTAGAAAGTAAAGACACAGATCTTTCAAATTCTATTAGCAAACAGAGTAGACCCTGATCAGATGGCTCCTCTAGGAGCCGTCTGATCTAGGTCTACTCTGTTTGCAAATGTGTGAAAACACGTCTATATGAGCGAAAGGGTTAAAGAGTTTTTACTGTATAATGTCTGCAACAGCCTATTATGTCTGGTTGGCTTGCATGACAGTGTAGACTTTGATCAAATGCCACATTGTAAACAGGCAGACTGATCTGCTTCTCCACTGTCCACAAAGGCTGAAGGTCGATTTTCATAATACAGTAAAATATCTTTCAGTTGACCACTAAAACTTGGTTTAATTCTGGGTTTAAAATGCATGTGATAGCTTAACGCAGGATAAAGTTAAACTTATGCCAGAGCTTTGCAGGAGCTTTTGTATTACTTTCATCCAACATTAATCCTTTCCATTATATAAATGCCTTTAGTAGAACCAGATCAGCTGTCTGGGTCCATGCTTATAAAGCTTTTTAGTTGAGTCTGAGTTTGTTCTCAAGCTTTTGATTGGCCAGATTTGAGCCAAATGCTCAAATATGACCATTCAAAAACTTGAGAACGAACTCAGACTCAACTAAAAAGTTCTATAAGCATGGAACCTGATCAGGGTTTGCTCTGTTTGCCAGTGATTCTTTACTTTCTAAAATGGCTACAATGTTCCATCTTCCATATTTCATTACAACTATTTTGTCCATGAGTATTCAGTCAGTATTGAAATTTGGAATAAACATAGGACAGGGAAAGGGTTAAGCAAACACCTGCTTTTAAAGACACACATGGTTATTCATAAAGTGGCCACATTATAGAGGGTCTACTGTAGAGGAGCTCAATTAAAAACAGCTGGATTACTGGTTTCATATCTGAATGACAACACAAGACCAACAGTAATGAAAAACTATCTAGAAACTTATTAATCTTTAAAAATATGTATTAATTTTCATTTCAAGAGACTATATACTATTTAATGTAAAACAACAAGAGTGTTTGAAGGAACACGTGTGTCAAATGTGTGCTGACAGATTTGAGACAGACAGACAGACAGTCACAGACAGACAGACTCAGACAGGCAGACAGACAGATGGACAGATAGACAAGACAGACAGACAGACAGACGGACGGACAGACATATACAGACAGGGAGACAGACAGATCATGAAGAAGTGATCCCTAAGTGTAATTCTGTTAAATCAAGTGAAACAAAAAAATGTACCATTATTTGACAATAATTTGAATTAATATTTTTCTTAACTAAAATACACTTTAAAAGCAATCTAAAGGAACACAAGGTACAGGCTTACAAAAATCAAGAAACAAAGTTTAGTTTTTTAGATGGCTAGAATGCCTGAAATAAGTAACACTTCTGGAATTATAAGTTTCAAACTTTTGAACAGTCAGTCCTCTAAATAGAAGATATATTTAGCCCTTTACTCAGTAAATTTGCTTTTCTATGCCTTTGCAAACAGAGTAGACCCAGATCAGATGGCTCCTATAAGAGCTATCTGATCAGGTCTACTCTGTTTGTTTATGGTGTAATATAGATCTAGTTCTACAGTGTCTGTCTGAGCCAAAATGTCCTGTGTTCATATGCAATAATAAAACAAGAGCCGCGTGCGGCGCCAACGCTCGTCTGATTTGGTGCTTGTCCAGCCAAATGTAAAAACAAGAGCCGCGTGCGGCGCCAACGTTTGTCTGATTTGGTACTTGTCCAGCTAAATTTTTAAAAAAAATGAAAACGACAAAGGGCCATAACTCCAAAAATTTGAGATCAGGAGTTATGGTTCATCTGTAGGGGCCTTCCCCTCAATGAGATCTACTAACCTATGAAGTTTCATGCTGATACCTCTTATACTTTTCGAGTAATGAGCTACATTAAAGTTTTTGCCCGTCGACAATGATGATGACAACTACAACGCCTATGACTAAGTGACGACAATAGCTCGACTTTTCTTCGAAAGAGACGTGTTAAAACAATCTAACCAATACTCATGATATTTTATACATTGTTACATGAATATTCATGGAGTAAAGGGTTAGGCAACTATTAATAAGTGTTTTCTCTGTTTCTGTCGCATTTATGTTGTTGGTATCCCGTTGTGACCCTTTACTCCGGAAATATTCATGTCAGAAAAAATGACAATATGAATATAACCAGCTGTACATTGGCATCATTAATCCAGCGTGAAAGTCATGCAGACAGTTCATCTTAATGCACGGTGAAAGTCATGCAGAAAGCTCCTCTAGGAGCTTTCTGCATGACTTTCACCCTGCATTAAGCTATGAACAAGGGAATTGTTTACCATGGCAGAAACTGCAGAAACAGATGCTATTCCATGAGCAAGTAGAGCAGACCCTGATCAGACAGCTTCTACAGGAACCATCTGATCTGGGTCTACTCTGTTTGCAAAGGTGCCAAAAGGCATATCTATGTAGTAAAGGGTTAAATTGCCTCTCTGATATGAGACTACACAACTTAACTACAACCCTGAGAAGCACTTTCAAAGGAGTATAAATCAACATGCTCACTAGGTTTAGTCCAAAACACTTACATGTGGTTTTTCAGCAACATATTTTGCACAGTTCCTTATGAGTCTAATGGCTTCCATGCTTGTGTCTGGGAAAGCTGCATTACATGCAAACTCCGACAGACACTTGACAGCGTCCTGGAATGAGTCCATCACAGCCGCGAAGTGTTTCTCAAACACAGATGCTGAAACACAGACAAACAATCCATAGATAAAATGAGACACATGAAATCATCGACTATACCACCTACATATGAATATTCATATGCCATACTCTCTTGCCATGGCAATAAATTTCCTTATATTATAGTTTTGATATAATTTCTTCAGTTAATATTCATACAAGCTGGGGTGTTACATTCACATATTTGAAGTAATAGTAGGATGAATACCACCACAAACATTTTACTGAAAGCAATCACTATACTACACTGAAACTATGACAAAATGTTGATATTTAAAAGACTAACTGAAAAAACAGAAAGGTGTATTTATGGAGTAAAGGGTTAAACGCATAATCAAACGATAAATCTGGAAAGAACCTGCTTTTCTTTCAAGCAAAATCATTGTTTAATCCTTTCCTTCATATAAACACCTATTCACATCTTTGCAAACAGAGTAAACCCAGATCAGATGGCTCTTTTTGGAGCCGTCTGATCAGTCTGCTCTATTTGCTTACGGAATTATATAGGTATGATTTTACAGTTTCCACAATGACAAAAACAATCCTGTATTAATACTCAATTATAAGAATTCAGCTGACAAATATTTCATGTCATTATTTTTGTTTGTTATAAATATTCATACTGGAAAAGGTTTAATTGCTCTATCTCAACGTTTTTACTATTTCTGACTTACAGATTATTTTTCCAGTGGTTTGGAATGCTAGTTCAACTATGCCCTCTTCCTGGTCTGAGGCAGCAAGGTGGAACACACTGAAGATGTTTTTCCAGCCGGATTTGATGTTTGCTGCCTGGGAGTTGACCATCTGGGCCACACATCTCACAACCATGTCTCGTATAGTGGGTGACCTGTCACAATACAAGACATTGGAGAATTGATATCTGAACACTTTGCTACAAGTGATCTGTTTATTATTTTGATGCAATGATTGCTGCAACATTTTCTGCATTAACAGATATTTTATGATCCTATGAAGTTTCTGAGTGTCTGTACGAAAATTACAATTTTTTAAAACAAATTAATCCACTTTCACCCACCTGTTTCTCTTCATGATATGTTCAAAAGGCCTGAGAAAGTCTTTCTGGAATCTGAAGTTGGCAAACTCTCCCTTCTCTATAAACTTCATGGACAACTGACGGAGGGAATCGATAGCAAAGAAGGCAACGTCTTCATTGGGGTTGCAGCCAACCTGCAAGCATGAGAATCAAGCTCATTATGAGAATAAAAATTTATTAATGAAGAGCATTGCTAAAAATTTGCACAAAATGCTAAAACATCATTCTAGTCTGTCTAATTTCAAACCATGTGGCCTTATATAATGCCTCAAAGTTACTATCCTAACTAGCTACAAGTATTCAGACACCCAATCTCCTCTCTTCCATGGATATTAAAGCTATAAAGTAAGTTAATCTCGTTTACATTATTTGCTTCACTTTGCCTGTTCGAATAATTAAAGTAGTTCATAGCATAATTAACATGATTCGATACATTTTTCATTTAGTTAGTACATTTTGAAAATGGTGTGTTAAGTGAACCAGAGAATTATGAGTATTTGGTTCCTAGCTGATGCATTTTAACCCTTTACTTTATGAATATTCAATAACCATGTTAGAAAGAATGACATCATGAATATCAATCAGAATTTCCTATATTAATTGTATCCACCTATAGGAGCTGTCTGATCTGGGTCTACTCTGTTAGCAAATGCATGAAAAGGCATTTACAAGAAGGATAGGATTAACCCTTTCCCTGTTCTATGTTTATTACAAATTTCAATACCTACTCAATATTCATGGCCAAACTAGTTATAATGAGAGATAGAAGGTGAAACATTGCAGCCATTTTAGAAAACAAAGAAACCGATCATTCAAATTTTATTAGCAAACAGAGCAGACCCTGATCAGACGGCTCCTCTAGAGCCGTCTGATCTGGGTCTACTCTGTTTGCAAATGCGTGAAAACACGTCTATATGAGGGAAAGGGTTAAAACAATTAAGGTTACTGACCTTGTTGAAGTGGTCACCAATATACTGCCATATCCTAGACCACTGCAGCCTGATACGCCCCATGTTGTAATAGGAAATCTCAACAATCTTGGTCAGACTGAACATGCGAGGTCGGCTTGCATTGGACAGCTCCTCCACTGACACCTGACACAAGGCTTTCACAAACTCCACTGGAATGTACAACATTCGAAGATAGTATAACCTATATACAATACTCATTAAACATATAATCCATATACAATACTCATTAAACATATAATCTATATACAATACTCATTAAACATATAATCTATATACAATACTCATTAAACAGAGTCTGAGTCCCTTTACTTCATATAAATGTCTTTTCATGCATCTGCAAACAGAATAGACCCAGATCAGACAGCTCCTATAGGAGCTGTCTGATCAGGGTCTGCTCTGTTTGCTAATGGAATTTGATAGAGCTGTTTCTTTACTTTCTAAAATGGCTACAATGTTCAACCTTCCATATTTCATCATAACTATTTTATCCATGAATATTCAGTTGGCATCAATATTTGGTATAAATATAAAACAGGGAAAGGGTTAAAGCAGGTGGTAAATTAATACATGATAAAAGTAAAGCAGGAAAACTCTTGTAGAAATTTTCTACATTACTCTTGCATTAAACTGCTCTTTGCCTCCTGGGCCCAAAAGTAGATTTTTAATAGTGGCTTTACTGACATCAGCAAAAAATCTAGGAAGGAAACTGAATTTATGCCTGCAGTGTTTTTGGAGTTTCATTCAGTGTAGATCTGGACTAGCTATCACATCATGACTACAAGTGAAGGCATTCCCTTTTTCTTGCCAAAATCTCCTTTAAATACTGACCATGATCCATTGTTTACAATGTTTGCTGTTTCACAAAACCATGGTACACAAAATACTGGGAACAGTAGTTTTCCCTGACTTCAGTGATGATGTCATTCAAATGACACCATTTCCCTGAAACTCAGTCGTTTAATTTTAATGGCAGAATATGGTGTAATGCAATTTAATCAGAAAGTAGGTATTTCTGGACTATAAGAGATCTTTCTTCAGTGCCTTTCTTTTCTATCTATGGCATCTGTTCCTGGGTACCTACCTATGGCATCTCCATCTAGTTTGACAGAGCCAGTAAATATTCTATCGACTGCTACAACCACGCTCTGCGAGCTAGTCTCCCCCATCGTCTCCTGGAATGTTGCTAGTGTCTTTGACCCAAACCCGCTTTTAGCAATAGCTGAAAATACACACAGAATTTGTTTACGTTATAAATTTAAACAAAAAAATTTCTATTATGTCTATTAAAGCACAATTTGGAAAACTTGAGTAATTCGTTTTTTTATACATTAAAGAAACTATGAGCTGTCACTAGACAACACACTTACCTATATTAAGCATTGCTTATAAGTGAAGAACACTTAATGTAGTGAAGTTTGTCCAACCAACTACTGCAGGTGATGAAAAAACTTTGACCAGATTCTTTTAAACACAGAAAAAGTCAATGCTTTTACTAAATTCATCAAACTATTGAATACAAAGGGCCAGAAAAAAAGGGGTCATTATTGTCATAATGTAGTTATTGACCTTGTTAATCATGATCACTTAATGCCCCTGAACAATACTGTGAAATTTCTAAACAGTATCTTCCATAGTTTCGGAGAAAGTGCATTTCATAAGAAACTTTCAGCTAAAAACAAAAGTGGTCATGATCAAATAAATAACATTAATCAATTCAAGGTCATGGAACTCACAACACAAACATGTTTGATCATTCAAAACAGTATGTAAAGTTTCAAAGTGAAAGCTTTTACTGTTTACGAGAAAAGGCTGAGAAGATTAGTTTTTCAAATAGTCAAGCTAAGATATGGTTTAACCATTAGGTTTTATGTCATAGAAATGTCTTTTCATGCCTTTGCAAACAAAGTAGACCCAGATCAGATGGCTCCTGTTTGTTTTATGAGATAATATAGAACTGATATGATTTTGATTCTACAGTTTCTGGCATCTTAAAAGATCTTCTTGTTAATAGCGTCATCACAAAACTTAATCTACTTAATAATCATAGTCCAAGTCATTATTTCTTATTAACCCTTTCCTCCATAAATACGCCTTTCTACGCCTCTGTAAAAGTCACCTATTGAAACCATTGTGATAAATAGAGCAATTTGCTCCTATAGGAGCAAATGCTCTATTCATCACAATGGTTTCAAACTACAAAATTCTAAAATTTTCCTTTTCTCTAGTTAATGTTCCTTTTTGGTACATTTATTCAAAGAGGTTGGATCTAAAAATAGCCTATGAGGTAATGGGTTAACTCTTCATGAGGTTAAGGGTTATGAGCATACAGTCAACCATATCCTGTCATTTCTGTATCAGTCTGAATACAAGTCATCTAATGGTAATCTTTCAATCCAAATAATTAATCCTTCACTCCAAGATTATTCATGTTAGAAATAACTAGAACTGTAAGCCACAGGCTAAAGAATACCCACCACCTGGCTGCTTGTCAGAACACCTATCATCAATCTGAACATACGTATATACAGAAACATGAAGACATTTATAAAACCCAATTTATGTAATAAAAATGACAAGATGTTCAGCAATAAAGAAAAATGTAATATTCAATCCAAGATCAATCACAAACATAAATAAAGCAACTTTTACCAAATATTGTCAAGTCCAAAAAGGGAGATAAGTCTGTTGTTAAAATTCAAAGAAGTGTTATGGCTGCTGCCAGAAAATGTCATCCAATAAGTTCAAGCAGCTTTGTTTATTTTTGTGAAGTGTAAACTCCAAAGTTCTAAACAAATAGGTACCTTTTCAGAAAAACCGTAAGTTCAAGGACCATTACTCTGGGAAAAATTATTCAACCAGACCGATATTCGAACTTAAGCTGCAACTCATCTAGATTTAGATTTATGTCAAATATAAAGTTAATATCTCCAAGTACTTCCAAAGAAAGACCGGAAAATTGAAAATTTGATTTGAAAATTAAGTTCAAGGGCCATAACTCAGGCAAAAATTATTCAACCAGACAGAGATTGGGAATTAAGCTGTAAATCATCTAGATTTAGCTTTATGCCAAAAATACAGTTAAAATCTCCAACCACTTCCAAAAAAGTCTGGAAAATTCAAAATTTGAAGAAAAAAATTGAAGTTCAAAGGCAATAACTCTGGAAATAATTATTCAACCCGACTGAGATTGGAACTTAAGCTGTAAGTTATCTAGATTTAGCTTTGTACTAAATATAGAGTTGATATCTCCAGTCACTTCCATTAAAAGTCCAGAAAACCGAAAAACATTGGTAGGGGACTAAAAGGGGGAGATAACTCCTGAAGTAATGGTCCGATCATAATGGAAATATGCAGTGCACAGGTTTATATGGTCATATGGCTATACATGAAGTTTCAACGAAATTTAAGCAAAACTGTAGAAGAAGAAGGCCGGACAAAATTGTGTCCACGGACGGCCGGACGGACGGACAGACAACCTGATTCCAGTATACCCCCCCAAACTTCGTTGTAGGGGGTATAATGACATCATGAATATTAATTACACAAATATTTATAATGGCATATGAATATAGGAAGTTTAGGTCGTAGCGGAACTGCAGTCAAATCTATATTATTCCATAAGCAAACAGACCAGATCCAGATCTGAGTCTATTCTGTTTGCATATGCGTGTTTATGGAGTAAAGCTTAACACACCAAAGTTTATTCTTGTACTTACTTTCTGGGTCAAATGCTTCTATGGGGTGGGGACTGCCCCCGTTGGACTTGTCTCGTCTATGACCAGGTATATATTTGGTCTTCACTGTTGTCCCAATCAGTTGGGCCAGCTCTAATTGTGATATGCAGCGTAATATCTGAAACAATAAAGATTTGTAAAATGTACCTTGTGCAGTAATATTTGACACAATGCTTTTAAAATATTTTGCAAATCACAGTCTTAATTAATATACAGTGTACCTATACTGAACATTCTGATTTGAAAAAATAAATGATTTTGATTTCAGATACTACTATATAGTCCTAGAGGAAGTGCCACTGTTACAAGGTCACTCATGTAAATACCTTTCAAGCCTTTCTGTTTTATTTATGAACATCAAGCATTCTACCTAGAGATAATTTAACCCAGTTGAAGAATGGATTGCTCAAATATTAAAATAACATTATTTTTTGTTATTAGTCATTTAGTAAGGTTAATATGTTAGTATTCACCAGTTTATAACAACATGCAAATAAATGTATATCTAAACTCATTTGTGCGTACTTTTATATTACATTTTCCCACCAACAACTTTAGAATTTCACAAGTGTTTCAATATAGGAAATATTCCTCTGTATGTAAACCTTCACTTATATTCATAGCAGACTTCACCCATTAGAAATGTTCACGAATATTAACTAATTATGTTATACTGATAAATAAAGCAAGTGAATACATAACTATACCAAATAGTATAGTATCTGGGTCCATGCTTATAAAGCTTTTAGTTGAGTCTGAGTTTCGTTCTCAAGCTTTTGATTGGTCAGATTTGAGTTCTCAAGCTTTTGATTGGTCAGATTTGAGCCAAAGGCTCAAATCTGACCAATCAAATGCTTGAGAACGTTCTCAGACTCAACTAAACGTTTTATAAGCATGGACCCAGGTCTAACATATACTATAAGCAAACAGAGCAGACCTTGATTAGCAGTTCTTACAGAAGCCAGCTTATCTGTGTCTAATCCGTTTTCAATGGTGTCATCAGACGTACCTATAGAGTAACGGGTTAACAAATATAACACATCTTACAAAACCATCTTTACATGTTCATTATCAGCTTTGGTCAGAGTTGTAATCTAGAGATATGCTGATGAAAATAAACTGCCTGTAATATACATGAGTAGTGTTATATGGTTAGTATTTCAGCATCAAACTCTTTCACCAAAAACAAGCATTTACCTCCAACCACGACTTTCCCAAGTAGTTGCCATCAGTGTGGGCCACGGATATGAGAGTTTTGATTGTGTCAATATTTTTTGTTTTCATCTCAGTAATTGGGGAAGCCGCAGTCAACAATGTAAACCTGGCTAGAGCCTGTACATAGGCGTCCCTCTCCAACTGTAACAAAACAGCACCCCCATGCAATAATATAAACTGCTGCCCAATAGTGTCACCATCAACCCATTAATGCTGTATTGATTACCCTATTTACTTGAAGTATTTAGACACTCAACATCTGATCTCTACCCACATGTAAAGCTGGATGATTCAATCTGGTACAATTTTGAAAATGAAATTAGACTGACATAGTAGCAAATAGTGCAGACCCTGATCAAACGACTCCTTAATCCATTCCCTCATAGGCTATTTCTAGACCCACCTGTTTGAATAAATCTAACAAAGTGGAGTATTTACTACAGAAAAGGAAACATTTAGAATTGTGTAATTTTGAATCCATTGTGATAAATAGAGCATTTGCTCCTTTGGAGAAAATGCTCTATTTATCACAGTGGTTTAAAAAAGTGACGTTCACAGAGGCGTCAAATGGCATCAAAATGAGGGAATGGGTTAAGGAGACATTTGATCTGGGTCT
Source organism: Azorinus chamasolen (assembly GCA_963576725.1). Lineage (NCBI taxonomy): Eukaryota > Metazoa > Mollusca > Bivalvia > Cardiida > Solecurtidae > Azorinus > Azorinus chamasolen. Next base: position 14,763,242 of record OY755243.1, on the reverse strand, counting down.
GCATTATTTGCCTAAGTTTATTTGCCAACTACATAGGGTAGTTAGGGAAGACAGCAATGAACAAACGGTCTGATAGTAGAATAATGGTTGTCCAAATTTGCAAACCATTGAAAGAAACCCAAGATAACATCTAACAGTATTACTTTCTATGAAATTCAGCTTTCAATTAAAAATAAGCTTTCATTTAAAATAAACAGATCCGAAAGATATGTCAGTCTGAAACATAGTAATGCAAAAATGGGTTGAAGATATCATTATATTGTGTTTTGGTTAAAAACTATATTAAAGCAAAAGTTACTTGGTAAAAGTCTTGAATCATCTGTAATAAAATCATGGTATTACTGATTCATGTTTATCTTTACTCCATGAATATTCGTATAAGAAATAATGACATCATGAATATTAATGAGATTAATTGTTATAATAGCACATGGACATAGGGATGTTTGGCTATGGCAGAACCTGTTCCAAGAGGAGATGTCTGATTCTGGTCTAGACTGTTTGCAAAGGCTTAGAAAGGCGTAATAATGGAGTAAAGGTTAATATGATTATTAATTCATTAAACTCATAGACTTACACACAATAGTATGAGTTGTTTGCATATCAATCTTAGCCCTAATCCTGCTAACCATGTCCTGAGATGGTATTTGTAAACAGTATGGATCCAGATAAGATGCCAAGTAACTCAATGTATGATCTGGTTCCAAACTGTTTGACAATGGGTTACAAGTTTCCAAACTGCTTGAACAATTGGAAGCAAAATTTCCAGAAGTTCAAATTTGAGCAGACATTAACCCTCCGCTAGCTATTCACGTCAATATACCTACCTGTAAATAGTGAAGACCCAGATGAGACAGCTCCTGCAGGAGCTGTCTCATCAGGGTCTGCACTATTTACAACTTGATTGTGCAACCAGTGAACTCCACAGCAGTGATTGCACAGCGAAATACTTGTACACAGTGAAGATATATGTAATTATACAACAGGGCATGGGTAAAGAAGGAGAAATGTATTTTAAAATTCAGCAAGAGAAGGGTTAATATTTATGACAGCAGTATAAGGGATAAACCTCTCCTTCAAATAAATACCGCTTTAGCCTTTGCAAACGGAGTATACCCAGATCACATGGCTTCTGTAGGAGCTGTCTGACTAGGGTCTACTCTATTTGCTAATGGGATTTGATAGATCTGTTTCTTTCATTTCTAAAATATATACAATATTCCACCTTCCATATTTCATTATAACTACAGAAAAACCTCTCTATAACGGCCACAAAATTGTGTTAATTAGTTGGTATTTAAGGCAGATGGCTGCTTAAAGCAAGGTGAAAGTAAAACAGAACGCTCCTATAGGAGCGTTGTTTTACTTTCATCATGCTTTAAGCAGCCACCTACCTTTAACACAAAATAATTTATGTAATTTAGTGGCCGTTATAGAGAGGTTTTACTGTATTCCGTCCATGGATATTCAGTAGGTATTGAAATTGGGATTAAATTTAGAAAAGGGAATCTTTCCCCTCAAATCAATGCCTTTTAATGCATTTGCAAACAGGGTATACCCAGATCAGATGGCTTGCATAGGAGCCGTCTGATCAGTTCCTGCTCTGTTTGCTAATGGAATTATATAGATCTGGTTTGGTACCTATCAAACATTTAGAGTTTGAGTACGAAGTCATGTTCAAGCTCCAGATATGTCAGATTTTGATGATGACCAATCTAATGCCTGAAGCATTTATTCAGACTACATATGCACTAAACTATGTAACCTTTAGTCAAAATATGATTTGGAAAAATGCTTGAGAATGAAATCGTCCTCAGATTGAAAGGCTCAAGGCCTGGTTCTACAGTTTCTGCCAAAGTAAAATAAGTTCAACTAATAAATATGCATGATGTCATTCATTATTTCTTACATAAATATTGAACTGGATAAAATTTGCTGAAAAGAATCTGAAAAGGTGAACAGTGTTGACCTTGATTAGTTGTAGTGTATTACAGACTACAGTAGCTAACCTTGGGACTGAATGTTTTACAATAACGAGAATGTTGACAGACAAATATCAGCTGTATACATCACATCTTTACTATTTTGCTGACTAAGGTGAACCTGCGATTACAGTTACAAACAGTTTGGATCAAGATGAGACATCGAGTTACTTAACATCTCATCAGGTTCCAAACTACCTGAAACGCTGATTAAGTCTTTGTAAAGAAATTACAAAAAGCTCAACTTTGTAACTTAAGTAGACAATAATATTAATTGACGAAAATTATTTCTCAAACTAAATCACTCTAATACATGTATACATATACAATGTACCACATGTTGTACCAAATGTTCACAGCTTTGATGTAGTATTATTACAAAAACATAAACAATATGATAATGTAACAGTACAATTTTGTAAAAAATGTTGACATGCTTTTTGTACTGACCTCCATGTGGAATATACATGATATTCGGATGGCACATCGAATGCCATCCAAGCAAAGGGAGGCAATCTGGGAGTTATCACAGTCCTGCAGGCCAATGCTGAATGCGGCCAAAAATGGGGTCCAAGCCATCTGAAACATGTAACAAATGAGTCAAAATGCAAAACAAGAGTTTTTGCCTTTGTCTATAAAAGAGTATAGACAATAATGAAAGACCTCACAACAGTCCTAGCAGCATACATTACATAATGAACATTCGTGTAAGAAATAATGAAAAAAATACATTTTATTACCCTGTTTACCAAGTAGTCAAAAGACCTCTCTATCAGGACTTAAGAAATCTTGGATCAGGTTTTTAGGATAGGTGGTAGCTTAATGCAGGACAAAAGTAATGCAGAAAGCTCCTTTTGGGAGTTTTCTGCATTACTTTTTCCCTGCATTAAGCAAACCAACCCCTTTCAGACATTTATATTTAATCAGTAAGCTGTCTAATAAAACTGGCTTCAATGAATTGCATCCTGTGACATTCACCAAAAACAATAACAAAACTATAGTGAAATCAGATTACCCTTTACCCTTTATAAGAAATAACCATGAATATGGATAAAATCATTCTTTATCATGGCATATGAACTAATATTGATAAAATTATTTTTTATCATGCCATATGAACTAAGATATCTAATATTGATAAAATTATTTTTTATCATGCCATATGAACTAAGATATTTTGGGCTGTGGCAAAAACTGTGGAATCAGATCTATACCATTCTATAAGCAAGTGCATGAGGAGTCTGATTCTGCAAGAGCTGTCTGATCTGGGTTTACTCTGTTTGCAAAGACATCAAAAGGTGTCTCTACCATCAATCATTAAAAACATCTTCCTAATTATTTGGAGGAATAGAATGAATACGGCATGTGTTCCTACATGTATTTAACCCTTTGCCTCATATTGACGACTTTTGACGACTCTGTAAAAGTCACTTTGTGAAACCATTGTGATAAATAGAGCATTTGCTCCTATAGGAGCAAATGCTCTATTTATCACAATGGTTTCAAACTACAAAATTCTAAAATATTGTTTTTCTCTAGTTAATGCTCCTTTTCGGTAGATTTATTCAAAGAGGTTGTATCTAAAAATAGTCTATGAGGAAATGGGTTAAGAATATATGATGCTTATTTCAGGAAACTATATAATTACTGATGTCTTGGAGTTGGAGAGTTCATGAAGACACAACACTTAACCCGTTACCTCATGAATATTCATGTAAGAATAATGACTATATAAATATCAATTAGCTGAATTTTCATAATAGCAAAAGAGTAGGAGAAATTTTGTCCATGGCAGAAATTGCAGAATCTAATTATCAATAATATATGTAGAATCTATATTATTGTACAGCTACATGTATATTATTTCAGAAGCAAACAGAGACCCTGCATAGACAGCTTCTTCAGGAATTTCTGACCTGGGTCTATTCTGTTTGCTAATGTGTTAAATGGTGTATCTATCAAGTAAAGGGTTAAGGCAGTATGCTCACCTTAAACATGGGTCGGACATGTTCCTGGTGTTTGGCGCTCATGAAGTTGGACTCCACATGGCTGACACTCTCCATTAGCACCTTCGCTGCCATGGCCATATGCTCCATCTCTGTGTTGTACATCTGCCGACGCTGCTTGTCACTGGTGATATCACCTAGAAAATGTTCAACTATGCGAATTATCCTTTTACTCCATGATTATTCATGTTAAAGATAATGACATCATGAATATTAATTACGGTAGATTGATTTTTATAATGACACATAGGCCAGAAACGTTTGGTCATAGTGAAACTGTAGAATCATATCTACAGTAAAACCTCTCTATAATGGCCACTAAATTACATCAAGTATTTTGTGTTAAAGGCAGGTGGCTGCTTAAAGCAAGGTGAAAGTAAAACAGAACGCTTCTATAGAAGCGTTCTGTTTTACTTTCACCTTGCTTTAAGCAGCCACCTGCTATAAATACCAACTAATTAACACAATTCAGTGGCCGTTATAGAGAGGTTTTACTGTATATTATTCCGTAAGCAAACAGAGCAGACGCTGATCAGATGGTGACAAAGAGCCGTCTGATCTGGGTCTACTCTGCAAAGTAAAAAGGCGTATTTATGGAGTAAAGGGTTAAAACTACCGGCCCTCATAAGGTCATATCAAGTTTTGTTTCTGAAGGTATAGCATACAGCAGATAAGTCCTGGATATTTAATAAATAATACGTTCTTGTCAGCATAATGACAAAAGTCTGATTCATAGTCCCTTCTTAAGGCCCCATTCCCAATCCATTCTCACTGATGGTAGGAAAAATAGAATCTGAAAGAACTTACGTGCAGAGGAGAATGTTCTCTGGGTTCCGACAGCCTTCATTTTGATTTCATTGTTAGCTATCTCATCATAGATGGCAGACAAGTATTCCTCTGGCAAGTCTTTGCTGTCATTAATTCCGCGGTTCATTTTGATGTACTGTTCCTTCGACATCTTGTCCTTGGCCTTAATCTGTACAGACAGTCAACATAAAATAGTATGACCAAGGCACTTACCTTGTTCCATGAATATTCATTTAAGAAATAATGACATTATGAATACATACATGTATATTAATTAACTGCCTTTTTCGCATTTGCAAACAGACTAGATCCTGCTCAGATGACTCCTACAGGAGCTGTCTGATCAGGGTCTGCTCTGTTTGCTTGTGAAATGATATAGATCTGATTATACAGCTTATGTCAAAGTAAAAGAATTCCTTGAAAAGTTGACATTATAAACATTCTACTAATAAATAACCATGATGTCATTATTTCTAACATAAATATTGAACAAGGAAATGTTTAAAGCACACAACTCAGAAAATGGACATAAAGTTAACCCTTTGAAAGCTGATTTATCAAAGTGAAAATTGAATGGTCTGTCAGCATTTAATGACATAATCCATTCAGTAAGAAAAAGCTTATAACTTCTTTATTTCTCCACCAAACCCTATATGGTGACCACTCTTTAGAATTGTCTCTTTTTTAAAATGTTTGAATGTTTTGAATATGAGTTTGCAGGTTTCTGTACATATATTGCATTGAAACTCCTTACATAGAATATTGTAACTGACTATCCAGCAATGTTTTTATTTACAGGCACTAATGACATAGTCAAGAAGTAAGGAACTATATATACAGATGATAACATTGACTAGCTCACGTTTCTAGCTTGTCAGAATACAGAAGTAAGACACACAGAATGAGACTTTTGCAAATTATATCAAACCACAATTTGTCATACTGACTACATTACAACACTAGGTATATGACATAGATCTATATACATGTATATTTAATTTCAGTATAGCATTGACGTATAAACTTCAGAGGAATATGCAATCAAATTATACATACAGGTCATCATTTTAATTAAGACTGATCAAAATTTTTATAACGGTATTTCCACAAAAAATCTATTAGCCACGGCACCAACTATAGAATCAGCTCTATGCAATTTCATAATGACAACTGTGCATGATACACAGGTGCATTTAGCAGTATGATCATTCTTAACCCTTTACACCATATATATGCCTTTCTATGCCTTTACAAACAGTGTTGACCCAGATCAGATGGCTTCTGTAGGAGCCGTCTGATCAGGGTCTGCTCTGTTTGCTTATGATATAATAGAGATATGATTCTATAGTTTCTGCCATCGCCAGAATTGCATGTGTCCATGTGCTATTATAACAATTAATCTATTCATGATGTCATTATTTCTTGCATGAATATTCATGGAGTAAAGAGTTAAGCCAAACAATTCAGCTTTCATTAACCCATAATCAATTGAAAAAAAATCTGAATATTCCAACTCTCCTCTGATTCATATTGAACATTTCTGATTAAAAATATTTTTAGCTCTTAACTTCATAAATATTTAACACCGTTGCAAACAGAGTAGACCCAGATCAGATGGCTCCTGATCAGGGTCTGCTGTGACCAGGGTCTGCTGTTTGCTTATGAACTAATATAGACCTGATTCTACAATACCAAACATTCTCAAATTCGTATGTCAGTATAAACATTCAGCTTATCCATATTCATAAAGTCATTATTTCTTACATGAATAATAGTTAGTGTTAGCCCAGCTGTAACCACTGGGATCATTATCAGACTTGAAGTTATTCAATGTCAGACCAATATCAAATTCTAAACAGTTTACAGTAGAACCTGTCTTAAGTGGTCATCAAAAAGAGGTCTAATTATGGGTCTGTAAAGCAAGTGGTGTCTCAATGCAGGTCAAAATAATGCAGAAAAGATCCTTAGTCTTATAGGAGCTTTCTGCATTACTTTTGCCCTGGATAAAGCAGCCACCTGCTTTTTAACATTCCTATGTTCAATAAATGAATGGCAGTTTAAGACTGGTTCTTCTGTAGTCTTCATGTTTTGAGCTACAGTGGAATCCCTCTAATGCGACCACTTAATGAATAAACATGGGTGTCTTTATAAGCAGGTGGTTGCTTAATGAAGGACAAAAGTAATGCATTTCTGCATTACTTTTGTCCTGCATTAACCCTTCTCTTGCTGAATTTTAAAATACATTTCTCCTTCTTTACCCATGCCCTCTTGTATAATTACATATATCTTCACTGTGTACAAGTATTTCGCTGTGCAATCTCTGCTGTGGAGTGCACTGGTTGCACAATCAACTTGTAAATAGTGCAGACCCTGATGAGACAGCTCCTGCAGGAGCTGTCTCATCTGGGTCTTCACTATTTACAGGTAGGTATATTGATGTGAATAGCAAGCGAAGGGTTAAGCTACCACCAGCCTCTACCACCAAGAATTATACCTCTTTTGGGTGGTCACATTAGAGGGGTTTTACTGTATTATAAATTGCCATGCAGAGGCACCATGCCATTAATAGTGCCATTGACTCTTGATGCAATAATACATTCTACATCACCTTGTATTTCCATTTTGCATGCTGCAGTGATGGTAGTTACGAACAGTTTGGATCCAAATGAAACTCAGTGTCCGATTTGGATCAAATCTGTGTGTACTATGACTGTATATCGAGAGAAGTGGAAGAAAAAAAAAATTGAAAATTTTACCAGCAGCCAATTATAGCAGACAAAATTTCATAGCAGGCAAATAATTGAGATAATGCAGATGCTGAGAATGTCAACTTGACTTTACTATTTGTTCATCTGCAACATGATTCTAAGATTCATCAACAGTCTTTTACACAAAACTTAAGAATATACATGTACTCAAACAAGTTTGTTTGGCTCCTGACTTCTAATGTTTGTACATTTTCCAGACTGACAGACACTGGGAACTAAACACACTTGTTTAACCCATTCCCTCATATTGATGCCTTTTGACACCTCCGTTAAAGTCACTTTATGAAACCATTGTGATAAATAGAGCATTTGCTTGATAGGAGCTAATGATCTATTTATCACAATGGTTTCAAAACTACACAATTCTAAATTTTCCCTTTTCAGTAGATTTATTCAAAGTGGTTGGGTCTCAAAATTGACTATGAGGGAATGGGTTAAGGATATTCTTGAATTTTGAGCCCGAAAACTGTAACAGTAAAACTAACTCTTTGACTGCCAATGTGGTACCCTCAACACTTTCCTCCATATGCTAATTTTAGACCCAACCTCTTGGAATAAATCTACCAAGAAGGAGCATTTACTACAGAAAAGGAAACTTTTGGAATTGTGGAGTTCTGAAACCATTGTGATAAATAGAGCATTTGCTCCTATGGAGCAAATGCTCTAATTATCACAATTGTTTCAAAAAGTGACTTTTACAGAGGCGTAGAAAGGCGTATTTATGGAGGAAAGGGTTAATCCCTTTGAAAACTGCTTATTTCAGATAATAGGTAGAATAACTTGGCATCTCAACAGATCCAAACTGTTGGTTACACTGATCATATTTTTAACCCTTTCCTTCATATAAACGATTTTTCACTCATTTGCAAACAGAGTAGATCCAGATCAGATGGCTCCTATATAAGCCATCTGATCAGGGTCTGCTCTGTTTGCTAATGGAATTTGAAAGATCTGTTTCTTTACTTTCTAAAACGGCTTTAATGTTCTACCTTCCATATTTCGTTGTAATTATTTTCTTAAGTATTTAAATTTGGAATAAACTAAGAACAGGAAAAGGGTTAAACAAAAAGAAAGAGATTAATATTGGGGCAGACAACAAATGCTGTAGACACTACGTGGCAGTGAAAGAGATAAAGACAGATGAATTTGATGACTATGATAAATGTTAACCATTTACCTGATGAATGCTCATGTAAGAAATAATAAATATCATGAATATTTATCAGTTTAGGCACATGACAGAAACAGTAGAATCAGATCTATATAATTCTATAAGCAAACAGAGCAGAGCCTGATCTTGGTCTTCTCTGTTTGTAAAGGCATGAAAAGGCAGGTAAAGGATTACAATACATGTGTAATGGAAAGTCTAGCACAGAGGTTGATTCAGAGACACAACAGTATTGATATACATGTACATTACCGTAACTGCCCTAAATATTCCAACACCCAATCTCCCATCGCCCAATTATTTGTAAGGCTGAATAAGTCCACTTTGGCACCATTTGCATGCTTTAACCCTTACTATGCTGAATTTTCAAATGGACTATTCCAAAATTCAACAAGATGTGTTTGTGAAACACTATGCCCCCTCGATATGATATTTGACCCTAAAGGATGACCTTGATCTTGACATGTCACCCCTCAAACTGTGCAGCTTCATGGGGCGCACATGCATACCACATATCAAGTCTGTATCTCTACTGGTTCAAAAGTTATGGCCAATGTTAAAGTTTGTGACCTTTGACCATGAAGGATGACCTTGACATGTTACCCCTCAAACTGTGCAGCAAAATGAGAAACACACGTATACCAACTATCAAGTCTTTATCTCTACTGGTTCAAAAGTTATGGCAAATGTTAAAGTCGGTGACCTTTGACCCTGAAAGATGACCTTGACCTTGAAATGTCACCCCCTTAAATGTGCAGCTTCATGAGATACACATGCATACCAAATATTAAGACTTTATCTCTATTGGTTCAAAAGTTAGGGCCAATTTGAAGTTGGTGACCTTTGACCCTGAAGAATGACCTTGACATTTCACCCCTCACACTGTGCAGCTTCATGAGATACACAATCATGCCACATATCAAGTCTCTATCTGTACTGGTTCAAAAGTTATGACCAATGTTAAAGTCGGTGATTTGACCCATGTGTTTGACCTCTGACCTTTAAAGATGACCTTGACCTTGACATGTCACCCCTCAAAATGTGCGGCTTAATGAGATACATATGCGTGCCAAATATCAAGTCACTAGCTGTACTGGCTCAAAAGTTATGAACAATGTTAAAGTTACAGACAAAGAAACAGACATTTGACCTTTGACCCTGACGTATGACCTTGACATTTTACCCCTCAAAATGTGCAGGTTCATGAGATACACACGCATGCCAAATATCAAGTCTCTATCTCTACTGGTCAAAAAGTTATGGCCAATGTTAAAGTCGGTGATTTGACCCATATATTTGACCTCTGACCTTGAAGGATGACCTTGACCTTGACATGTCACCCCTCAAAATGTGCGGCTTCATAAGATACATATGCATGCCAAATATCTAGTCTCTATCTGTACTAACTCAAAAGTTATGACCAATGTTATAGTTGCGTTAAAGTTACAGACAAAAAACAGACAATTTGACCTTTGACCCTAAAGATGACCTTGACCTTGACATGTCACACCTCAAAATGTGCAGCTTTATTAGATACACAAGCATGCCAAATATCAAGTCTCTACCTCTACTGGTCCAAAAGTTACGGCCAATGTTAAAGTCGGTGATTTGACCCATATATTTGACCTCTGACCTTGAAGGATGACCTTGACCTTGACATGTCACCCCTCAAAATGTGCGGCTTCATGAGATACATATGCATACCAAATATCAAGTCTCTATCTGTACTGGCTCAAAAGTTATGACCAATGTTAAAGTTGCTGACAAACAAACAGACAAACAGACAAACAGACAAACAGACAGACAGACAGACAGACAGACAGGGCAAAAACAATATGCCCCCCAGATCTTATCTGGGGGGCATAAAAAGGTCAAGCTTACTGTGAATATTAAGGGATTTTTCTAAAGAAAAGTGTAATGTGACAAACAGTGCAGACCCTGATGATCTGGGTCTACACTGTTTGCAAAGGGCATTAGTGACTCGTGTCCACCACAGTAAGGGTTAAATGCCAATTAGTGTAGAACCTAATCAAAGTGTTTCTTCTGGAGCAATTTGATATGGGTCTACACTTTTTGCCTAAAACTGTATGATTGAATATTTTGCATAATTACTGTATAATCCCTATCAGAGAGATTATTACTTCTGCATGGATTCTCTGACTACAGTTATTCATAAAGATTGGGTTTTCTTTAATTGAATTTCCTTGCAGAAGTAATTTCATTAGCAGTTCATCCTTTGAATAGGTAAAAGTACTCAGCATGATACGAGTCCCATTTGGGCCTGGATGTTCTTGATATCCGAAAATGCTCCGGCTGAGTTGGCACATGGATCAGCGATAATCATTCAAATTCAAAAACCCCAATAAGGATTACTGTTCTAAGTATATTGTTTGCTAAATAAAATGCCTTGAAATAACATTTATGTCCCGTAAAAGGCTTTCCAAAGAAACAATGAAATGAACTGCTGCACATATCAGTCTTTATCTGTGTTTATATAATTGTTTTTATCCTATCAAAAATTCTGTCAAAGAAATATAAACTGTCAAATATGTCTCTGACATTAAACTCTCTGAATACAGGAAATGATAATACAAGCATTTACAAACTGTGTAGACCCAGATCAGAGGGCTAATAAAGGATCCCTCCGATCAAGGTCTGCATTGTTTTCATTTTCAAAATGCTTTTTTTCAAATTTAGGCATTTCATACTAAATGGACTCTTTATTTAAGCACTGATGGGCCATGCCACTTGGAATACAGTAGAACCTGTCATTCATTTATTGAACATAGAAGTTTTTAAAAGCAGGTGGTTGCTTAATGCAGGGCAAAAGTAATGCAGAAAGCTCCTTTAAGGAGCTTTCTGCATTACTTTTAACCTGCATTAAGCTACCACCTGCCTAACAGACCCATGACTAGATCTCTTTTTGATTGCCACCTAAGACAGGTTTTATTGTATTTTATTTATCATTCAAATGGTTAACTGTAATACAAAGACAATTAATTATTATACAAGGCTAGCATCTAAAGCAACATTTTTGCCAAACTGCAGGAGCATGTAACGGTCATTTTTAACTATTCATAGGAGACTGTTAAAGTGTCTAGCAAATTACAGAGACAACCGCACAGGCCCTTAGTGGAAGCATCACATTAGAATACCTGGTGGTTGTGCAAGTCTGTGGTCAAAATAATGATCGAGTAAGCCAGCACATAGGCAGTGTCAGCACTGGCAAACACTTTGGTCCTGGAAAAACGTACAAAAAATAAACCAAACAAAAACGAAACAACTAAAGCTACAAGGTCTTCCATAAATAGGCTGGGACCAGGAGAGAGACACAGTCTAAGAAGAAAATTTGATCACTGAAGCAAAATCATTTTTCGGTCAAACAAGACTGCAGCGCCATAGTTTCTGAAAATATTGCCAATTCAAAATGATTTTATCTTTCTATGTCCTTTTTACATTTTCATATACAATAAAACCTCTCTAAACTGGACATAAAATTTGGAATAAATATCATCTTGGAGACAGGTGGCAGCTTAACCCTTTCACTGTTCTATATTTAGGCCAAATTTAAATACCTACTGAATATTCATTAACAAAATAGTTATACAGAAATATGGAAAGTGGAACATTGTAGATATTTTAGAAAGCAAAGAAACAGATCTATCAATTTGTATAAGCAAACAGAGCAGACCCTGATCAGACGGCTCCTCTAGGAGCCGTCTGATCTGGGTCTACTCTGTTTGCAAATGCGTGAAAACATGTGTATATGAGGGAAAGGGTTAATGCAGGATAAAACTCATGCAGAAATCTCCTCTAAGAGCTTTCTGCATGACTTTCACCCTGCATTAAGCAGCAACCTCCTTCAAAGTATCAATTTTTTTCTTTACAAGAATTCTGGTTTTACTGTGCATACAATTATGTAACAGCTCGCAAGCAAGACCAGACCAAATATCTCACCCTTATCCTGTAATAAAAGTGTGCGCTCAATCATTGCTTTGTTGCATTGTTTCACCCAGTTACAAGGTTATAAAACTTTTTACTCTGAGCTTGCAAAAAATCTGACCAATCATGAATATTCATTAAGAACAAACTCAAACTCAAGAAAAATGTTTTATAATCTTGGGGCCTGATTTGCTCAAGACCCATAGGATGTTTTTGATCTGTCAAACAGCTTTGATCCTGATACAAATGCCAAGTTATTTGGCTTCCAATAAGGATCCAAGCTGTTTGCAATTATTAGTCAGGTTGTGTTTAATAGAATAAGGGTTAACCTTTTGAATGTAAGAAATAAGTGTACTGGCATTTGCAAAGTGTAGAAACAGATCAGAGGGTTTTAGAGGAGATCTCTCATCAGGATCTGAACAGATTTCTGGCAAATTACACCCTTTTAAACCAAATAGACTCTACAGTTAGAAATGATGTACCATTCCACTTTAACCCATTCCCGCATATTGACGCCTTTTGACGCTTCTGTAAAAGTCACTTTATGAAACCATTGTGATAAATAGAGCATTTGCTCCTGTGGAGCAAATGCTCTATTTATCACAATGGTTTCAAAACTACACAATTCTGGAAAGTTCCTTTTCTCTAATTAATGCTCCTTTTGGGTATATTTAATCAAAGAGGTTATGTCTAAAAATAGCCTAAGTGGGAATGGGTTAAATATTCATGAATCAAAGGATCAATACTTTCTGATCACTACTAATTTTGAAAAGTTTTATTCAGCATATACAACAAGTACTGTGTCTAATCCTGGTCCAGCTGTTATGAAAAACCCTGCTGTAACATCTGTTAACACAGGGGACTATACCTGGGAACTGTGGAGGTCGGTCGTTAACATTATCACTGAATAAGCTAACACATAAGCAGCGTCGGCACTGGCAAATATTTCACTACTGAAATACAGGAACCAGACTGTATAAATGGGTGGCAGAGACAAAAATACATCAGCATCATACAATATATACATATACCTATACAGCACAATATCATGTCAACCTTTTTGCACTCTATGTCAATGCTTTATATTCAACACCTGTCTATTTGTTTCATTTCTAAAGCAATTACTTTTTCCTTCTAATTCTTTGAATGGTAAGTAATTGTCATTTGCAAAAATTATTTTCTGCTGCATATTTAATTATTTCTTTAAAAAATAAGAGTCAAACAGTTTCGATCATCTGGATCCAAACTGTTTGCATAAAAAATCATAATTTCAACCCTAGCCTGTGGAAAGTTTCAACATGGACATTAATCATGGACATTCATGGACAGAATCAATAAAATGGAACGTAGAAAAGGCATTTTTTTCAGCATGGTGGAAACTGTAAAATCAGATTTATAAAATTCCATAAGCAAATGGAGTAGACCCTGTTCAGATGGCTCCTGTAGTCCGATCAGGGTCTTCTCTGTTTGCAAATGTGTGAAAAGGCATTTATATGAAGAATATAATACAAAAATATTTGTGTCAAACATTCCAAATACTGATGAGACTAGTTTCTTGGAATCTTCTCTGGATCCTAATTGTTTGCATATGTTTGCATGACAGTGATATTTGCTGTTAGAGTGCCAGCCATTATCCTGTAGCAATGACTACCAATATCTGATTATGAATACTTTGATACCATATGACACGCTCTTTGAGAAGAAGGGTCTTATAGCATTGCAAACAGTGCAGACCTACATCAGATGTCACATCAATTATCAAGCTTTATAATGTACAAGATTCAACATTTAATTAAAAATTCTCTTCAGCTGTCATGTTAATTTTCTTTCTGTGTTGTCATCTTTAAAGTTGAACTTGTATTTTCTTAACCCCTTACCTGTTCAATATTTATATTAGAAATAGTGACATTATGAATATTTATTAGCTGAATTTTCAGGATGCATAAAACAGTATGTTTTTACCTTGGCAGAAACTGTAGAACCATATCTATATAATTTCATAAGCAAACAGAGCAGACCCTAATCAGACAACTCCAACAGGAGCCACCTGAACTGAGTCTACTCTGTTTGCAAGGTGTTTCTATGATGAAAAGGGTTAAAAGAGATTCAAAGACATTTTCCCATTCCTTCTGCATTCTCTAACCTACTGTTGACTGCATAAATGCTAAAATATAATATTGTTTTCATTTCTATTTAACACTTATCATGCTGTACAATTGTATGTTTGTTCAAACTCTGAACAGCTGCAATATCTTACTACGTTGGATCCAATCAAGCTTTACAGAAACCATTGACCAAGTGTCAAACAGATTGGGTCCTAATCAGAAATCAAGTTTCTCCATGGATTCCATGATCTGGATTCAAGCTGTTTTCAAATGCTAGACAGGTCATGCTTAATAGTATAATACAGGTTTAACCCTTTCCTTCATATAAACGCATTTTTACGCATCTGTAAACAGAGTAGACCCAGATCAGACGACTCCTATAGGAGCCATCTGATCAGGGTCTGCTATGTTTGCTAATAGAATTAAAAAAATCTGTTTCTTTATTTTCTAAAACGGCTACAATGTTTCACCACTCATATTTCCTTTTAACTAGTTTGTCCATTAATATTCAGTAAGTATTGAAATTTGGAATATGCATAGAACAGGGAAAGGGTTAACACTTAACACAAGCATTTTCATGTGACAGATAATGGCATCATGAATATTAACCCTTTACTCCATAAATACACCTTTCTACCCCTTTGTAAACAGAGCAGACCAAGACCAGATGACTCCTACAGGAGCCTTCTGATCAGGGTCTACTGCTGACTTATGATATATTATACAGTTTCTGCCATGGCCAAAATTTCGTGCGTTATATGCTATTCTGAAAAATAATTTAATCAATATTCATGATGTCATTATTTCTTAAATAAAAATTCCTGTAGTAAAGGTTATCTGATTTTTTATAATGGTTGATGAACTAAAGAATTTTTAAACCATGACAAAAATGTAGAAAAATCAGATCTAATCATGATTATTCTATATGCAGACAGAGCAGTCACTGATCAGACGGCATTAGCAAAGGTGTTTACAGGACTAAATATGAGGAAAAGGGAATTAAAGGCTATCAATACCCTTTGCAAAGGTTATCACCAGCTTTTCAATTGCATACAATAAACAATTATCAAAAGAAGTTCTTGACTATAGGTGGTGGTGGTCCAGTGGTAACGCGCTTGACTGTCAGTCCGGAGGTCCGGGGTTCAAATCCCGGTCCCACCCGGAAATTTCAGAGACGCTTTTCCGTGTCTCCCACCCGCATATACTCTCCACCCAGGGGTTAAAATGGGTACCTGTAAGGGTCACTCGCCGGTACTGCGGCTGCATGATTGCGCCATATGTTAGCAGTGCTCAATATTGTAGGCCAATGACTCAATGATCAGGGGAGTAAATGTACAGTCGGCTGAACGGTCATTCGGACTGAAAGTAGACTATAACTAGGTACTTTACTTTACTATATAACAGAGCTGCAGACAAGATGGCGTAAATTAAAACATTTTGAAGAATTATTTCTCCATCAAACCCTATGTTGTGACCACTCTTTAGAATCGTCTCAAAGAGACGATTCTAAAGAGTGGTCACAACATAGGGTTTGGTGGAGAAATGGCGATTTTAGTACTTGTGTACACACAGCTATCTGTTGCTCTGACATAAAAAAGACTTACATCAATTTGTAACTTACTTTGTGTTACATTCACAGAACCTTGAGGCAAACTTTTCCATCAGTCTGTCAATTTTCTGGGCTTCACCCGGCAACCTAAACCCCTCAAGGAACCGTCGTAGAGCTGATACAAAGTCCATCTCTGCGAAATTAAGCTGATCGACATAAGAGTACATGACTTCCTTGTTGAACCTGAAACATAACATCACATAAATTGAGTCCAGGCACAATATTAGTTACTCCTTATTCAAATCAAATGTTTTTCAGAAAAATGATTATTCTCTTTGATTTTATGGCTGAATGCATGTAACAAAAATGTGACGTGTATTCTGACATGATAATCTTTGAAAAAGGCCCTTAGTGGTCGAAATATTAGATCAGAGCAATTCAAGTATAAATTTATGTATTATATTAATTCCCTGTTTTGGAATATTTTCTTCATTATAAAATATACACAAAGACAACTTTATACAAAATAAATTAAAGCCTACAATCCCAAAATTTTGCTGTTAAACAAGTTTACATTGTTGTAAAGAACCATGAGAAAGTATTCTAAAGCATAAATTTTTCACACATAAATGTCACATCTATCATCTGAGAAGAACATACACTTACTTTTCATTATCACCTAGGAAGTCTCCAACAACAGTCTGAAAACACAAAAAAAGATACTTCATATTT
Source organism: Azorinus chamasolen (assembly GCA_963576725.1). Lineage (NCBI taxonomy): Eukaryota > Metazoa > Mollusca > Bivalvia > Cardiida > Solecurtidae > Azorinus > Azorinus chamasolen. Next base: position 14,746,183 of record OY755243.1, on the reverse strand, counting down.
ACAAAGTCCCAGATAAGATGCGTAAATTTAAAACATTTTCACGAATAGCTCCTTTATTTCTCCACTTAACCCTATGTTGTGACCACTTTTTAGAATTGTCTCTTTGAGTCAATTTTAAAGAGTGGTCTAAGAATTGCCACAAAGCAGAGGAAACAAAATTCCCTCACATTTTCCTGATATAACTTAAAACTTCCCTGATATTTTACATTGCGACATTTGGTCTTTCTGTCATAATTTATGTAATATTTTTAAGGAAGTTTAAAATATATGGCCTTGAGTCTCATTTTTTCAAAATCCCATGACAACTCTGTAACATTTGACTATATTTTAAAAGTTCTTTGACAGTTCTCAAATTTTCCTGACAATTCCCTGACCTTGAAAAAATTTCAATTCCCCCAACTCTTCCCAGATGCAGTGCAACCCTGAACATAGGATTTGGTAGAGAAATGATGAGCTTAGCATTTGGAAATGCCCCTCTATCTACAGCTCTGTATTTACAACTTATACAGTGTATAAACCTTTTTTATCAGGCCAATCAAAATTGACAATACTATCATTAACCCTTTCCTCCATAGACTATTTTTTAGACACAGTCTCTTTGAATCAATCTACCGAAAAGGAGCATTTACTAGAGAAAAGGAAAAGTTTAGAATTGTGCAGTTTGAAACCATTGTGATAAATAGAGCAGTTGCTCCTATAGGAGCAAATGCTCTATTTATCACAATAGTTTCATAAAGTGATTTTTTTACAGAGGCTTAGAAAGGCATATTTATGGAGGAAAGGATTAATGTAATATAATAATAATCTGTGTTGTTTTGTCTTCATATTCAGTTCATAATAGAGCTGACTGTTGTGCATATAAGATGAGCATATAACTACAATCTATGGGGCTAACCTGTGCTGACCTCTGAAACCTATTTGGCCTCCCATCAGAATCAAAACAGTTTGACACTCTGATAGTGAGTTCCAATAAATACTAGAGAATTGTGCCCATAGGACATGGATGCCCCTGGCAATATTATCTCAAAATCAAGCACTTTTCAATATGTGTTATATAGCGAAGAAAATTTCAAGGTCCCTTTTTAAAACTCTAGTAAAATGATCAGAGGAAAAGTTCTCTTCTTTATGTACATCTTCAAATAAACATTGTTCATATGTAAAAATTTGAAGTAAATCCTCCCATTTGTGTATGAGAAGTTGGACACACAACATTTGCAGGATGTACGGACGGACGGACATACACAAATATGTTCAGATGGAAGGACAAGAGCAAGGCTATAGGCCTATCACCTTCTGGGAGTCACAATGAATGAATAGTCAAAACTGACAATCGTAGAATAACAATTATTTTAGATTCTTATAACAGTTCAATATAAATGTAGTTACAACCATCTTGCATTCGCTAATTGCCTTGAAAGACATCTATTGACCCATTCAACTAGAACTTTTGTTTTGTCGGGAATTTTGCCTATTAACTGACTGGTGTAACTGATTTGAAACTTAGTGAATATAATTAAATGAATACCCTAACATTTTAAAGTGATGCCACGGAATTTGTAAAGACCAATAAAGACTTTTGGCCAAGTCAGGCATGTATAGCTTTAAATACAACTTGTGTAAAGTATGTTAATAAATTCTCTAATAGAGTAAAAACCTGTTCAAAGCAACCGCTGACTGATTAACTTAGGGGTATTAAAACACAAGTGGTTGCTAAATGCCAAGCAAAAGTAATGCAGAAAGCTCCTTTTGGAGTTTTCTGCATTACTTTTGCTTGGCATTTAGCTACCACCTGCCTTAAAGGCCTAGACTTAGACTTCATTTTAATTGTCACTTAGGCCAGGTGTTACTGGGTTTTTTTTTAAAGGACTGTGAGCTGGAAGCTTGCCTTGTCCAGCCTATCATCACTATGAAAGAGCTCAGCCACGTCATCTGATGATGTTCCAAGCATCCCCTGGTCCTGCAGATACTGTAAGCCCTTCTTAGGTTTCTTGTTGAATCTGCAAATGGAGACGGTTGCTATGTTTAGCAAAAAAAATGAAGGTAACAATGATCTACAGCCATGATAATACACCAAACAAATATGTTCATATTCCTATCTATATAGAAAACAACAACTCATTGCATCATTCATTTCAAATCGTTGCTGTCATACAAATCTACCCCAAGCTGCTCTACCTGAGTGCCAATTTGGACAACATAATATCATGTTTTCAAGAGTTCATATCTAATCTTTTACTTCATTAGTATGTCTTTTAAGCACTTTGCAAATACAGTAGACCCAGATTAGACAGCTCCTGTAGGAGCCTGGGCTCTATTTGCTTATAAAATAATAAAGATATGTTTATACACTGTCTGTTATGGCAAACATATTCCTTGTTTGTATAACATTACAAAAATACAGCTAATAATATTCATCAAGCCATTATTTCTTACAGGAATATCCATTAGATAAAGGGTTAACCCTTTACTCCATAAATACACTTTTCTATGCCTTTGCAAACAGATCTGCTACAATTTTTAGTTACTTTCGATAGGTTAACCCTTTCCTCCATGAATATCCAAGTAAGAAATAATGATACCATGAATATTAATTAGATCAATTTGTTTAAATAGCACACTGACAAAGAAATATTTGGCCATGGCAGAAACTGAAGAATTATATCTTTATTTTATCATAAGCAAACAGAGCAGACTCTGGGCAGACGGCTCCTATAAGGGTCTACTCTGTATGCAAAGGCATAGAAAGGCGAATTAATTAGGTAAAGGGTTAAAACATTTTAGAAATTAAAGAACTTTAGTGAGCATGATCACATACCCCATGATGTCACATTGTCTGAGAGAAAAAGAAAAGATTCCTCTGAAACTCAAACTCATCCAAGCTTTTATTCATTCTTAAAGCAAATTTGAGAAAAATTGTTCAAGAAATGAAAGTGCTAGGTGAGCAACAATTGGATACATGGATGGACTGACAGATAGACAGAAGGGTCAAAACCTGTATACCCTGTGCAACTTTGTTGTGTGGGGTATAACTACTGACCAAATGTCAAACAGTTTGGATGTTGGATCCAAGCTGTTTGCAAATGCCTCTCACATCATGACGAGCAGGCAATTTTTTTTAGATATAAATGCTTCCAGAATATGAAAGAAAAGCATCCAAAGGTATTATTATTTAAAAATGGAATACTTTTTATTACTCACAATTCAATGCCATGTTCCATAATTTCTTTCTGTTGTTTCAGCACCTCATATTGTTCAGGTGTGTCATGGGCCACATTGGTGGCTGTTACAGAACTGCTGTTAGACTCGAGGGAGTTGGTGCTATCATAGCTGGTCAGCGTACCTTTACCTGAGTCTGCATCTGAGTCATTAGAGGGCTTGTTTTCTTGACCTGAGATAAAAACGACACTGTGAAATGTAAAGTGCATTGAAACATTTGGGCTGCACTACAAATAACAATTACTATGCTAGTAGTTTTGAAGTTCAGCTGTATGTTGGAGAGTTAGAAAAGTTGTTAAATGCGAGCCTTGGCAAGCATTTAACTACTTTTCTGATGAGCCAAAATACAGCTTATTTTCAAAACTACTAGCGTAGTAATTTTTTTATCATGCAACACTGAAAAAATAGAGAAAATTAAGAAAAAGCAAGTTTGCTCAAGCAGTTCCGTCCCCTGAATAAAAATACATGCAAGTTCAATATACGTGACGTCATATTGGTGTGCAATGATGTCGTCAACTTATACAACATAAACAAACTGGATTTAATCCTTTTATATAGGCAAATAGTTTAATAGACAAAGGTGAGAAAATGTTTTAAATTTGATGTTTATGTTAAAGTATGACTTTTTCGTCCTTCTGTTTTCCTCCTACTAGCTGAATTAAACTTGCATCCCAGTGAGGTCAGTACACATGCACTAAACCTCACAAAATACAGCGTCGGCGTGGAAAATATTATGCTAGTAGGAAGTGGCTATATTTTGTGACGTTGCATGATAAAAGGGGTTCTTTACAGGTCATTTTCAAGATTAGTTTGAAATGTCCAAAACTAGTGTCATGTAATAACTTCAAAGACAGATTTATACCACACTATCAGTATCTTGTTACAACATCTTACAATGCTAATTATTTCATTATATGAACTTTTCTTTAATATTGCAAGTATATGTATTTACTTCAACTATCCCTATTTCAAATATACGTGTATGTATTTCCAAATATAATGCATAAATACATTATTATTAAGGTTGCTTGGGGGATAATTTCAGACTCCTAAATGCTCAAAATCTTTTAAGTATCTGAGCCAAATATTTCCTTCCTCTTTGAGACTCATACCTAGGTTGGACTGGGAATGGGGGTTGAAGTACAGGTCCTTGCTCCACTCCACCATGCACTTAAGTATTGAGACAAGACACTCCAAACCCTTCAGACGCATACTTTGCTCCTGGGTTGGAGTAGCACCTGGAAAAGAAGAGTGCATTTCAGATATCCCCATTTGATTTCTGTTTATCTTTAGTCTGATTCTCAATGGCAGAGAATGCTGTCTATATGCCACAACATTTTGCTTGAGTCTGTGATCAATTCAAAGCATCTGATTGGTCAGATTCTGTGCAAGCTCAGAATCCAACCAATCAGATGCTTGAGAATGATCTCAGACTCAGAAGTTTGATAACATTGGACTCATGTCCTAAGATTAGTTTTTCTCCATATAAAAACAATAACCTGTACATCAAACAGTCTGGATCTTGATGAGATGACTAGAACCTCTTTTGGATCTAAACTATTTGCAAAGATTATATCAAATTATCAACAGTATGCTTAAAGTTAATCCTTTGAAAACTTTTTCAAATGGACTATTCCCAAATTCAAACAGGTCATTCTTGTGGTGAAAATTGATTGAAAAGAATAGTGCAACATGACAAACAGTGCAGACCCTCATGGTAGGACTTGTCTAGGAGCCCTCTCATCTGGGTTCACATTGTTTGCAAAGGACATTAACGACTCGTTTATCTGCACTGAAAGGGTTCAGATTCAAAATGAAACGGCCCATCTGCCAACATTAAAGTTGGGGCCAAACAAACCAACAGACAGACAGACAGGGCAAAAACAATATGCACCCCCCCCCACACTTGATCAGAGGGCATAAAACAATGACACAGACTGACAGACAGACTGATGACAAAAGCAAGTGACACAAAAGGTTTAATTTACCCAACTTATATATGCCTCGCCATAATATGCATAGAGCAAGATACCAAATAAAAGTCCGATCAAAAACAGCCCATCAACTTACCAACAGCCAGTGACTGGCGACCTTGGGCTATTTTGGACAGATCACTGACAAGGCGCTCAAATATGTTGGCCAGGGAAAGATCACAGTCATAATTCACATAGATGTCCACAACACACTGAGCATCTGAAATCAAATACAATAAATTCTTGTATACATTCTTAACCCTATATTCGAAAATCTAAAAAAAAGAATACTAATTTTCTTCGACCCTTTAGCATGCTGAGCAGGTTTTGTTTCCACAATATTTGTCCATTTTATTTTCAAAATCGAAGTTATCATCAAACAGTCTGGATTCAGATTAGTTGCTATAATGTATATAAAATTAGTTTTATAATGTAAAATTTTCAACAGAATTTTTGGCTCAAATGAAAAACTATAGGATCAGATCTGTTACACTGGCAAACAGAGCAGACCCTGATCAGGCAGCTCCTACTGTGTTCACAAATGTGTTAAAAGGCATTCCTATAAGGGAAAAGGTTGACCTTTAGCCTGCTGAACAAATAATTTTTACAGAATTTTTCACCTACTACATTTTCAAAATTCAAGCTATAATCAATTTGTGTACCAAAATGCAATCAGGATGTCAAACAGCTTGGATCCTGATGAGACGCTGATAATACTCAGCATCTTATCTGGATCTATACTGTTTACATAGGTATTCATTCATCCGCCCATAGCAGACTAAACGTTAAGGCCTTACCAGCACAGATTCTTGTCAATGCTTGTATCACCATCCACTTGTGGTCAAAAGAGCTGCTCGGAGTCTCTAGTATGGACAGGAAAATCTCTTTGAAAAATACCTGAAAAAACCCAATACATTTCACAAGTAAAAACCTATAAACTGTCGAGCTATGCAACAGAATCTGTGGGTTGCGCATTTGTGATTGAATAAAAGGCAAGATAGAATAATGCCTTTGGTTATTTATATACAATAAATGTTTTGTTGTCTATATTGTCTAAAAGTAACAATCAAATAAAACTTTTTGCAAGTTATTGGGCCACTGTTCATAAACCTTTAGTCTGTAGCAAGCGAATGAGTGATTACCTTTGCAAAACAGTTTGGACCCAGATGAGATGCCGAGTAACTCTGCGTCTCATCAGGACTCCAATCTGTTTGATACTCTGACCGTGTTGTTGAAAAGAAATTCAAGATAAATCAACTGTGACAACTAAAGTCTATGATGATTTACCAACAAAAATTTGCACAGCATGCTAAAGCTAATGACAAGCAGTTAAAATTCATGACTTCAGTATTTGAGCTGCTGATGAAGTACAGTTTTCATTAATAGTATACATGTATGTTAAACAACATGTCACTATAGTTCGATTTCAAGCGCTGAGCCGTGGCTGCACTTTTCTATTTATAGAAGTTGCAACCATTCTAATTTGTGGGTAAGTGGACAATGGTTGGCACAAGAAGCTCGTAGTAATTGTGCAGTATTAGTTTATACAGTAAAACCTATCTATAACCGCCACTTAATTACATCAAGTATTTTGTGTTAAAGTCAGGTGGCTGCTTAAATCAAGGTGAAAGTAAAACAGAACGCTCCTATAGGAGCGTTCGGTTTTACTTTCACCTTGCTTTAAGCAGCCACCTGCCCTAAATACCAACTAATTAACACAATTTAGTGGCCGTTATAGAGAGGTTTTACTGTATATGGTTATTACTTGTCTGTATAACTACAGTAACTCCGGAACAAATACATGGTTTTTGACGCGTTTTACCTCTACGGGTGGACTGGTCCTAAAGATCACAGCTCACAGGTCAAAATCGAACTATAACAAACACGACTTACCTCTATTTGCATTTTGAGGTGCTGCTTGAAGTTGGCCAGGAGTGTGAGGAATATTGCAAGGGACAATTCAAACACCTCAATCACTGAGCTCACGCCATTCTTAGACAAAGCCACACAGAGATACTGCTTTATGGCATTAATAAACATCTCATTGGTGCGAAACACTTGCCCAGCATTTTGTAATATGGACAGGAGAAGCTCTAAAGAAAGGATCTTGGACCGCAGCTCATGTGATCTGCAAAAGGTAACAAATTATTAATAAAGAGTCATTTTCTAATTAAAATAATAAGTCATCCTCAAACACTGCTGTTATAGAAGCACTGCCCAAATAAAATAAGTATTTCACTGAAAAGTAATCAGGAAAGTCACCTTTAGTGGTACTATTCCAATTTATTGATAAAACCAAAGTTTATCTGATTTGTTTTATATGAACAATGCAAATGATGAAGAACATAATGTTATTGGTATAAAAATAGTCTGTCATAGGTCCATTTACAAATTATTTAGACACAGAAGCTTATCCATAATCTTAACCCTTTGAATATAGGAAATGAGAGCACTGGCATTTGCAAACAGTGCAGAGCCTTCTGATCAGGGAAATCAAAATTTTCTTACAATTTACATCCTTTCATACTGAATGGATTAAAGAATTTAGCAACGATTAACTATTCCATTCCAGCATTCAAATAGTTGAGAATGGTTCCAATCACTATACTCCTTAACCCTATACTCCATAAATACGTCTTTCAATGCCTTTGCAAACAGAGTAGACCCAGATCAGATGGCTCCTGGAGTAGCCGTCTGATCTGGGTCTGCTCAGTTCATTTTTAACTAGAACTGTAAGCCAAAGGCTAACGAATACCCCCCACCTGTCTGCTTGTCAGAACACCTATCATCAATCTGAACATATGTACATACAGAAACATGAAGAGATTTAAAAACAATACATGCCCCAACCTAATTTATGTAATAAAAATGAAGAATAATTCAGAGAAACAAGACCCTTTCATGAGGTTTTTGTCAAATCCAAAGTTCTAAAGCTAGGTACCTTTTCAGAAAAACATTAAGTTCAAGGACAATAACTCTGACAAAAATTATTCAACCAGACCCATATTTGAACTTAAGCTGTACCTCATCTAGATTTAGCTCTATGTCAAATATGAAGTTAATATCTCTAACCACTTCCAAAGAAAGACCGGAAAATTGAAAAATTGACAAAAAATTAAAGTTCAAGGGCCATAACTCTGTCAAAAATTATTCAACCAGACTGAGATTGGGAATTAAGCTGTAATTCATCTAGAGTTAGCTTTATGCCAAATATAAAGTTAATATCTGCAACCACTTCCAAAAAAAGTCTGGAAAATCCCAAATTTGAAGAAAAAAATTAAAGTTCAAGGGCAATAACTCTGGAAATAATTATTCAACCTGGCTGAGATTTTAACATAAGCTGTAACTGATCTAGATTTAGCTTTGTACTAAATATAGAGTTGATATCTTGAGTCACTTCCATAAAAAGTCCAGAAAACCGGAAAACATTGGTAGGGGACTAAAAAGGGGAGATAACTCCTGAAGTAGTGGTCCGATCATAATGGAAATATGCGGTGCACAGGTTTATATGGTCATATGGCTATACATGAACTTTCAACAAAATTGAAGCAAAACTGTAGAAGAAGAAGGCCGGACAAAATTGTGTCCACGGACGGACGGACAGACGGACAACCTGATTCCAGTATACCCCCCCCAAAACTTCGTTGTGGGGGGTATAATAAAACATAGATATGATTATATAGTTTCAAACATGGCCAAAAATCCCAGCGTCCATGTGCTATTATAACAATTAACCCAATAAATATTTATGATGTCATTATTTCTTTCATGAATATGCATGGAGTAAAGGGTTAAACACAACTTACTTAGGGTCTGGTGGACCATCAGCTAATGGTTTCATGGACAGCTTACATAGACTTCTAAAGACAAGGAATGCATCTTTCTGGAGGATATGACTGAAGGCCCCATGACCCACTTCCCCACCATCTGCCGCTTCATCCACCTCATCCACAAGACGGTTTACAGCTGTAGTAAAACAATAATACATGTAATAACTATTGAAGGCCAGTCAAGACATGACAATACTCTGCTGTTACATATCTATTGTAACTCAAAGGCAAGTAAAGGGTTAAGAGTCCTAAGACTCTATTCTTTTCATAGCTCTGAGGAAAGCATGAAGGAAACTAGGAAAAAGCTTCTAAATATACAACTATATGCTATTGTAATATAACTTATTGAATTCTTGAAAATAATCAGATTTACCGGTTTCATGAAAGGAATAGATCATTATCTATATATTTACTATTATTATCTACATATACTATAAGAAATGGTTACTGCTGGACAAAATTTAGGTAGACAACTCTCCTAAGAGCCTTCTGCAATACTTTCATTCTGCATGAAGTACACTTTGCCCTAAAAGACATCTATGTTTAAACATAAACTAAAGTGATCACAAGAGGGGTTCTGCTGTAAAAGAATAACAAATTGCTCCAGTATCCAACACCACCTCGCAATATAAAGTCCCACAATGAATACACATGCAAAAATGTTCCTTTGTAACCATTTGAATTCTAGCATTTATTAGTGCATAAAATGTAGCGAAATCATACTGAATACAATCAAGACTGGTATTTGACTGAGTGTCAAACAGTCTAAATCTTGATGAGATGCCAAGTTGCTCAGCATCTACAGTGAACTATTCTTATAATGACATTCGATATAACAGAATAGTCATTATACTGACATTAATTTTTTAAACAAAACTACCTGAACATAAATATTAACCATTCACATGCTGAATATTCAAATATGAATCCATCCACTATGCATACTAATTAGCTGAATCACTCTAAAGTTGGATCAATTGTAGCAACTGATTTACATGGCAACTAGTGCAGAGCCATATGAGACAGCTCCTGTAGGAGCTCTTCTAGGAGTTGTCTCATATGGGTCTACACCATTTGCAAATACAGATATATACACCGATAGTATGAAAAGGCTTAATGTTTGTTTCAACAACATTTTCAATACAACGACACTTTCTGTGGGAACGAATGTGGTCATTGTAATGAGAGTTGACTGTATTTAAATCCAAACTAATTGCAATAGTTGTTATTACAACATTTTGCATTAAGCCCTCAGTTTGCTTATGCAAAAACTTAATTTCATGCATTCAGATTAAAAAAGTGTTCAGTTTGATTCATTTAATCCTTATCTCGCTTTCCGTGACCTGGCTTGCATTTGAAAACAACTTGTATGCAGATGTGACACCGAATAACTCTGCTTCTCATCAGGATCCATGCTGTTTGATACTTGGACAATCATTTCTCAAACTTTGGTCAAATTGGAAGCAGTCAAAATTGCACCCCATCCAATAGAGGTATAATCATTTTTTTGAAACATTAGTATAAATTCATATATCTGAATTCAGGGACATAATCCTCTTTGCATACAAAAAATCTTATTTCACCCTTTATCTGATGAATATTTATGTCAAAAACTAGAACTATTACTAAAGGTGATGAATACCCCCACTAGCACAATTGACACAGAGATCTATATGGGGTTATAGAAATAAAGATCCTGTCCACTAAAATTATGAAAAGGGAGATCATTCCTTCAAAACTGTTATCACAGGTGCAGAACTTCAGATGCTGTTCAACAATACTGCAAAATTTAAAAAAGTTTTGTCGAGGTATGACAGAGAAAAGCTCCGAAAAAAAATAATCATTTATTAAAACAAGTCAGAGTTTGAGAAAAATAACAAAGGGCAATAACTCCAAAATACTGAAGACAGAGTTATGGACCTTGTGCACTGCACTTGTGGCCAATGTGAAGTTATGGACCTTGTGCAATGCACTTGTGGCCAATGTGGTCTATCAGTATATGAAGTTTGAAGTCAATAGCTTTTATACTTTGAAAGTTATGATGCGGACAAGCCAGATTTTGAGAAAAATAACTAAGGGCAATAACTCCAAAAATATTGAAGACAGATTTATGGACTTTGTGCAATGCACTTGTGGTCAATGTGTTCTATCTGTATATGAAGTTTGAAGTCAATAGCTTTTATACTTTGAAAGTTATGATCTGGACAAGCCAGATTTTGAGAAAAATAACAAAGGGCAATAACTCCAAAATTACTGAAGACAGATTTATGGACTTTGTGCAATGCACTCATGGTCAATGTGTTCCATCTGTATATGAAGTTTGAAGTCAATAGCTTTTATACTTTGAAAATTATGATCCTGACAAGCCATATTTTGAGAAAAATAACAAAGGGCAATAACTCCAAAAATACTGAAGACAGAGTTATGAACCTTGTGCACTGCACTTGTGGTCAATGTGATCTATCTGTAAATTAAGTTTGAAGAAGATAGTTTTTACACTTTGGAAATTATGATCCGGACAAGCTGGACAGACGGACGGACGGACGGACAGAAAGCACAACATCAATATGTCTCCCTCCCCTAAAGGGTGGAGACATAATTCATCTTCATAATGGCCAGAGTCTTCCATGAATATTCTTCAAGTCAATAATTAAACAGACTACAGCATTGGCAAACTGACGTGTGAAATCTACTGAGGTCAGCTGTAAATACATGTATCTTGAAGCTAATGAACAATTTATTTTTTTTAAACTTCAGGCTATGATGATGCCACTCCTTTTTTCCTGCAGTAAACAGATCTGTTGAAACTCTAATTCATTCAAGCTTTTGATAAACTATTGAACAAATGTCAAACAGATTGGATTGGATCCTGATGTGCTACTGACTTACTATACATCTCATCTCGATCCAAGCTGTTTGCAATGTAAGTCAGGTTTCATTTTCCAGGATAAACGTTATTACAAGTCTAGCAAATAATATAATAAGTCCAGCTAGATATTACCAATGGTACTTCCACTTTTGCTGCTGGCTTTGCTGGGGAGTTTTGCCATAGTCTCCCCACCCTCTATACCTTCCTGTCTGTCAGCAGGAGATTCAGCATCAGGCTGGGAAGGGGGTGCGACTCTGGTATCAGTGGGGGGTGGGGAAGATTCTTGTGTTGGGATGGGGTCAGCTGATTCTTCTTCACCCTCAGGATTAGCTGTGTCTATATATACAGTAAAACCCTCTCTATGTTGGACTTTTAGTACAGAAGAATTTAGATCTTTTTACGCAGTTGGCTGCTTAACCCTTTCCCTAATATAAACCTGTTTTCACGCACTTGCAAACAGAGTAGACCCAGATCAGACGGCTCCTAGAGGAGCCATCTGATCAGGGTCTGCTCTGTTTGCTAATAGAATTTGATAGATGTTTCTTTACTTTTTAAAATGGCTACAATGTTCCACCTTCCATATTTCTTTATACCTATTTTATTAATGAATATTCAGTAGGTATTGAAATTTGACCTAAATACAGAACAGGGAAAGGGTTAATGTAGGTTGAAAGTCAGGTAGAAAACTCATTTAGAAATTTCATCCTGCATTAATCCTTTCCTTCATACAAACGCCTTATCATGTGTTTGCAAAAATAGCAGACCCAGATCTGGGTTTACTCTGTTTGGTTATGAAATTATTATAGACATGACTCTACAGTTTCTATCAATACCAAATTCTCCTGTGCACATAAGCTGATAAATATTCATTATGTCTTTATTTCTTACATGAATTTTCAAAAGGGAAAGGGTTAAGCAGCCAACTGTCTTAACGATTCACAATAATTTTAAAGTCTGCTTTAGAGGGATTTACAGTAATACAACATCCTCAACCCTATTTTCCATTAATATGTATTTCTATACCTTGGCAAACAGGGTAGACCCAAATCAGATGGCTCCTGAAGGACTGGTTTGATCAGGGTCTGCTCTGTTTGCTAATGAAATAATATAGATATGATTCTACAGTTTTTGCCGTTGCCAAAATTTCCTGTGTTTATGTAACATTATAAATAATATTCTACGGTAATCAATATTCACGATCTGTCATTATTTCTTACATGAATATTCATGGAATAAAGGGTAAACCTTCATAGTAACAAATGGTAACAAAATAGGTAAAGACTAAAACCAAGTAAGAACCAATCACATTCATTAGAGCTACAATCAAGACGATTCTAAAGAATGGTCACAGTATTGGGTTTGGTGGAGAAATAAAGGAGCTATTCTTAAAAATGATTAAATTTACGCTGCCATGGATGAATCTATGACCCTCTTTGCAAAAAGTATAGACCCAGATGAGACAATAAGTAACTTCACCTCATATCTGGATCCAAACTGTTTGATATGGTTTGGACATATAAATGTAAGAAGAATCAAAAATGAATATTCAAGAAGATAACTACAGTAGAACCTCTCTATAACGGCCACTAAATTGCATAAAGTATTTTGTGTTAAAGACAGGTGGCTGCTTAAAGCAAGGTGAAGCATTCTGTTTTACTTTCACCTTGCTTTAAGCAGCCACCTGCCCTAAATACCAACAAATTAACACAATTTAGTGACCGTTATAGAGAGGTTTTACTGTAACATGCTGACAACAATACACAGAAGACAAAGAGATATAGATTAGTCTGAGTATACAAAATCAAAAACGTTGGAACCTCGGTATCCCGAAATTCAAAGGATTAAACAAATTACTTAGAGATAACAGAAGCGGCAGTCATCCGATTTCTAATCTGGACAATTTCACAATTTCTCAGCTTAATGCAGGTCCAAAGCGGAACTACTCCTGAAAGCTCTTGAAGGACTGAACTTTTACATGGAGTTATCCAGAAGTTTGAGTTCTCAGAGTTAAACCTTTCCCTGTTCTGTACTTAGGCCAGTAGTACCTACTGAATATTCATTAACGAAACAGTTATTATCCCTTCGCTTGCTGAATTTTAAAATACATTTCTCCTTCTTTACCCATGTCTTGTTGTATAATTACATATATCTCCACTGTGTACAGGTATTTCGCTGTGCAATCAATGCTGTGGAGTGCACTCGTTGCACAATCAACTTGTAAATAATGCAGACCCTGATGAGACAGCTCCTGCAGGAGCTGTCTCATCTGGGTCTTCACTATTTACAGGTAGGTATATTGACGTGAATAGCAAGCGAAGGGTTAAGAAATATGGAAGATGGAACATTGTAGACATTTTAGAAAGTAAAGAAACAGATCTATCAAATTCTATTAGCAAACAGAGTAGACCCTGATCAGACGGCTCCTCTAGGAGCCGTCTGATCTGGGTCTACTCTGTTTGCAAATGCATAAAAAAACGTTTATATGAGGGAAAGGGTTAAGAGATATTGAAGTGCAACTGTACATCACAATTGTGGTATACCCCAATTACCATGAGATTGTGGACAGTAAACTTAGACAAATAGCGCATATCCAGATCAAACTTGTTCTGAAGGAGTAGTTTGATCTGGGTCTACACTATCTGCAAAAATTTTAAAATAAAGAAAATGAGGTCAATGGAGAGAGGAGACCTGGTGTCCGAATACTGAACCCTGTCCACCATAGGCTATTTTTAGATTCAACCTCTTTGAATAAATCTACCAAAAAGGAGTATTAACTAGAGAAAAGGAAAATTTTAGAATGTTGTAGTTCTGAAACATTGTGATAAATAGAGCATTTGCTCCTATAGGAGCAAATGCTCTATTTATCACAATGGTTTCAACCGATCACTTTTACAGAGGCATAGAAAGGCGTATTTATGGAGGAAATGGTTAAAGGGAAATTAGAATATATGCATTAAACCCCTTTGAAAATCTGCAAAATCTGAAATCCAGTATGATTGCTCAGTTCAGAAAAGTATTTCTTTCTAATCTTGTTATTTTCTTATCTCATTAAAATGCCTTTTCTTGCCTTTGCAGATAGAGCTGTCACCAAGATAACAATTCAGCTAATTAATTCAAAAAGTCAGTATTTGTTACAAAATATTCATTGGGTAAAGGGCAATCTGTTGTAAAAGAAATTGATGTACATGTACAGTAAAACCTCTCTAAACTGGAATTCTAGTAGAGAAGAATTCAGAAATTTTTAGACAGGTTGTAGCTTCCTGTATGACTTTCACCATGCATTAAGCTGCCACCTGTCTCCAGGACCGAAATTTAGATTAAATTTAATTACCGGTTTAAAGGGGTTTTACTGTACCTAGATAATAAATGTATAGAACTTTTTATCAGATGCCATGTCTATGTAATAGCTGCTGGACAAATACATGTAGTTCTAAAGGACCTAAAAAGCCTTTTTGTCAAAGAGCATCTTATATGGGGAAATAAAAACATTGCCTAATACAGAGATTCAGATACGAGGTTTACTTAGGAAATATACATTTTAACCCTTCTCTTGCTGAATTTTAAAATGCATTTCTTCTTCTTTACCCGTGCCCTGTGGTATAATTACATATATCTTCACTGTCTACAATTATTTCTCTGTGCAATCACTGCTGTGGAGTGCACTGGTTGCACAATTAATTTGTAAATAGTGCAGACTCTGATGAGACAGCTCCTGCAGGAGCTGTCTCATCTGGGTCTTCACTATTTACAGGTAAGTATATTGACGTGAATAACAAGCGAAGGGTTAAATCCAAAGCCTATTTTAGA
This sequence comes from Azorinus chamasolen, assembly GCA_963576725.1. NCBI lineage: Eukaryota > Metazoa > Mollusca > Bivalvia > Cardiida > Solecurtidae > Azorinus > Azorinus chamasolen. The sequence continues at coordinate 14,730,488 of OY755243.1, read as the reverse complement.
TGTACTCATTAGATTTGTCTTACAAAAGTGATTCTAATGAGTACAAACAAGATAGGTGAAAAAAGTAAGACATTTGGACAGAACAATATGCCTCGTATCTGGATCTTATATAAAACAAAAATGTAAGCTAGCCCTACATAAAAATCCCACTTGTGACCTTAATCTGGAGCTTATATAAAACAAAAATGTAAGCCAGCCCTCCACAAAATCCCACTTGTGACCTTTATGTAGCTCACCTCCTAGGGCCTGGTCAATGATGTCCTCTAGCACCAGTCTGGCAATGGCCTCACTAGTCTCCTCTTCCCCATCTAGACAATGACACACATACATACACCTCGTTAACTCACTTAAATATTTACCTGATGAATATTCAAATGCTTAACCCTTTCCTTCATATAATGCTTTTTCACACCTTTGCAAAAAAGAGTAGACCAAAATCAGACGGCTCCTGTAGGATCTGTAGGATCAGGGTCTGCTCTGTTTCCTTGTGAAATTATACTAGATCTGACTCTTATAGTTTCTACCAATTCCAAAACATCCTGCGAACATATGCTTTTATACAAATTCTGCAAATAAATATTGATGATGTCATCATTTCTTACATGAATATTCACCAGTGAAAGAGTTACAAATGCTTCTCTATCAGGTAAAGTATCTGTTTGCAAGGGCGTAGAAAGGCATATTGATTGAGTAAAGGGTGACTGCAATATTTCTTTTGCCCAATTGAAAACCCTATGGAAAAAACAACACTTAACCCATTACCTCATAGGCTATTTTAGATCCAAACACTTTGAATAAATCTACCGAAAAGGAGCATTGACTAGAGAAAAGAATTTTTTTAGAATTTTGTAGTTTGAAACCAATGTGATAAATAGAGAATTTGCTCCAATAGGAGCAAATGCTCTATTTATCACTATGGTTTCAACAGGAGTCTTTTGCAGAGGCACCAAAAGGCCTCAATATGAGGGAAGGGGTATAACCAAGCAGTGAAGACTCTGACCAGACAGCTGCTTCAGGAACCCACTGACCTGGGTCTACACTGTTTAAGAATGTCCCTTTTTAGGGACAAAAGAAACAAATGGGTCAACCCTTTCAATACTACATACCTTTGGTATGCAAAACAGTTGTCTATTTCAATTCTCAAATCACATTTTTCATTCATTTTTAAAAAAATAACCAGTAAGATTCATTGTATAACAAGAGTTTTCAACATGTGTCATCTGCTGGCTGACAGAAGTGCTACAAAGGAAATGTGATGTGAAAAGCATGACAGATAGGTACACAGACAGGTAACCAGACAAACTGATGCTCATTCAAGCTTTCAGAAAATTATCACGGGGCTTCATGTTAAATAATATACTTAATTAAATGAGATTTCATGAAAATGCCTGAAAAGACAGTGCTATTGGCAATCTGAACGAAATATTATACGTGGGATTATTCCTGTGTATCAACAACATACAGTAGAACCTGCCCTATCATTTCGGTACTCATTTAAAAAATCTGAAAGGTGATTCTTATGGAAACCAACTAGACAGGGTCTTGTGGAGTAATACAGAAAACACTACACTGCTCTATCTACAACTCTAACAACCACACATTAACTGACCTGTCATGGTAATGTTAGACTGGCTCTCACTGAGACTTCCTCCTTCTGACAGGGTGGACTGGTTCTGTTCACTCTCTCCTTCCTCCCCTTCACATACAGACCGAGGAGCCTGAGTAAATTACAGTATACAGTAAAACCTCTCTATAACGGCCACTAAATTGTGTTAATTAGTTGGTATTTTGAGCAGGTGGTTGCTTAAAGCAAGGTGAAAGTAAAACAGAACGCTCCTATAGGAGCGTTCTGTTTTACTTTCACCTTGCTTCAAGCATCCACCTGCCTTTAACACAAAATACTTGCTGTAATTTAGTGGTCTTTATAGAGAGGTTTTACTACACTACACATTTATCCCATTATCTCATAGAGAATGGACTCATATCAGATAGCTCCTGTATGAACTGTCTGATCAGGATCTACTCTGTTTGCTTATGAAATAATACAGATCTGACCTGATTCTACAGTTTCTGTTAAATGATAAACAATTACCATTTGTGGATATGATACACCAGACCACAGACCTCCTTTCATCAGAGTCTGCCTTTCAAAATACGCGTAAATGGGAATTTATCCGTGTTATGAAACAATGGGGATGAAAACCCTTTCTGGTGATACAAATAACATGGTACTGAAAGTTGAAGAGTAAGTATAATTGGAAATAACATGTGACAGGACCTATATAGAATAGTTACCTCCCTTGAATATGTAGTAACCAGGTCATTTATTATGCTATCTTGTAAACAGGTATTTCACGATGCAACATTTTTTTGGGGGAAAAGCTAAATGTAGATGAGTCTTAGTTCCTTTTTAATAAACATTTCATTATATGTTGGTAATGTATATATTACATATGGAAAATTACATCCTTAGTATCCTCAAGAGATTATACAAGCTCAAATTTCAGAAATACTTTCTAAAAATCTTGATAAGCACCAGGGCTCTAGAAATTTCCAAATCCCAATCGGTCCAGCCGGTAACACCCCCCCCCCCCCCCCCCCCCCCTTCCCCCGGACATTTGCCACCTATTTCTTGATGAGCGGACATTTGCCCCCTTGTCTTCTTGTGATATGCGGACATAAGCCACCTGGTAATATGTTTATGAGGGGCTATTGCCAACTTATAGTTTGTATATAATAATATGATAGCATGAAATATCGAAATTTGTGAACATTTGACATTCGCGAAAACTATTGACATTTCAAGTTTGCATGAATGGCAGTTTTGAAGGCTTTGATAGAGAAGCAAGAAAACTAGTTTGTATTTAAAATCTTACATGATTAGTTATTATCATTTAGCTTATGATGCATACTTATTTCTCATCAGAAAAACGAAAGCAACAAGCCAACATTGTTTTTTCTGTTCACTGCAGCATATCTTTGGCAGATAACTGTAGATCTACCTAAGGAGCTCTTTAATGTGGAGTCTCAAAAATAGGTCAATCTTTACCTTGAATCAAGCGGACATGTTGTTGACTTTTTGTTATTGTGTTGCTGATGGATATCAAGAGAGTATTTGCTCTTAAAAAACTGATTACCCGATGCAAAGATGTTATTTCTCAGTGACCATTCAGCCTTAATATAATTACAGTAGCCTAAATCTATGGACTGTAACAGGTACAAGGTAGGTAATGCTTCGATTTGTGTCATAAGAGATGAATGTCTTATCAATATTACTAGCATGGTTAATTGGCTAGCTGAGAAGAGACCAAGTGGAACTGGACTGACTGCCCGGGGCCTCTAGCCTTTAATCTCTTGACACGTTATTGATGGGGTCATATGAAAACAGTTACTTTCAGCTTATTAAGCACTGTATATGCTAAAATTTGCTACTTTATAATTTTCATTTTGAAATTACATATATTGCACACCTACATAAGCAAGTACATGTACATAGCTTTATATGAACTAGTTTCTTAGTGTTTGTACATGATCAACTTTAAATACTATGAGTCTTTAGCTTTATTTATAGCTGTTAACCCTTTCCTCCATGGCTATTTTTAGACCCAACCTCTTTGAATGAATCTACCCAAAAGGAGCATTTACTAGAGAAAAGGAAAATTTTTAGAATTTTGTAGTTTGAAACCATTGTGATAAATAGAGCATTTGCTCCTATAGGAGCAAATGCTCTATTTATCACAATGGTTTCAAGAAGTGGTTATTACTGAGGCATAGAAAGGCGTACTTATGGAGGAAAGGGTTTAAAGATGCCACAGCAGAGCTGTAGATAAGATACATACAAATCTACCATAACCATTTCCCTCAAATAAACGTCTTTGAACACATTTACAAACAGAGTAGACCCAGATCACGCAGCTGTCTGGTCAGCGTCTGCTCTGTTTTGCTCATCATTAGATATGATTCTACAGTTTCTGCTAAGCCCAACTACTCCTGTGTCACTTCACACACTCACTCACTATGCTATTTTATCGTCTTAGTTCCCTTGGTCGGGGGTTGTCCATATGATATTATAAAAATTAATTTAAGTAATATTCATGATTTCAATATTTCTAACATGAATATTCATGGAATAAAGGCTCTTATTTCTCTGCCAAACCCTATCTTGCTGCTACTCTGACATTAGAATCACCTAATTCTAATGATTAGCAGCAAGATAGGGTTTGGCAGAAATATATATAAAAAAAACATTCTACTTAGATTGTCTAAATAATTCTCTAATCTGCAGCTCTGTTGAAAAACAAAAGAAGTAGATACAAGAATGGTGCCATACCTCTGGTGTTGTAGGCAGCTCTCCTTCTGTACTTCTAGACATCTTACTGTCAGCTCGGTCCCGCAACTTCTGATCACTGACCTGAAAATAGACATAAATGTTACAGTAAATGCATTCTAAAGACACAAACATTTACATCAGAAAGAATTGTACCTATAACTCTAGGTCCATGCTTATAAAGCTTTTAGTTGAGCCTGAGATCGTTCTCAAGCTTTTGATTGGTCAGATTTGAGCCAAAGGCTCAAATCTGACCAATCAAAAGCTTGAGAACTCAAATCTGACCAATCAAAAGCTTGAGAACGAAACTCAGACTCAACTAAAAGCTTTATAAGCATGGACCCAGACCACTCCAAGTAATAGGTTTAGAAACAAATGAAGAAAATGTTCATCTCAAGAAATGAGTTATACATGTAAACATGTATTTTATTCTTTATGACTGTGAATATTCATTTCTGAGACTATATAAAATTTTGAAACAGCTTTATCACTGACAAACTAAACCACCACCCTGCTATGCGTCACACAATTTATATTTGCAAACAGCTTGGATTAACATAAGACACTAAAAACTTCATCAGGTTCCATACTAATAACACTCAGTCAATAGTTTCTAATTACGGTAACTTCACACTATTTAACATTCCAGAGGCCCAGATAAGATGCGTAAATTAAATAATTTTCAAGAATAGTTCCTTTCCTTCCAAACCAATCCCGGTCACAACATTCAGTTTGGTTGAAAATAATGATTTCAGTATTTGAATATGCACCTTTATCTATTGCTGTTTATCATACAACCATGTACAGTGCTCCCTCCCTACAACGGCCCTCTCAATAACGATTCCCTCCTTACAACAACGCATGTCACTGTTTCCGAAACAACAAGGCTCCAGAAACAACTTGTTTCCATCGTATTTTCTTTATGCCTCCATCAAACCCTATGTTGTGACCACTCTTTAGAATCGTCACTTTGTGACGATTCTAAAGAGTGGTCACAACATAGGGTTTGATTGCGGCACAACGGTTTTAGTTCTCGAAATACACCTGATCTGGGGATCTGCTAACAAGCTAATTATATTTGATGTTCCCTCCCTATAACAACTCCCTCTGAACAACGCATACAATCTTCGTATCCCAAAGGGTGTCGTTGTAGAGAGGGAGCACTGTAATATAAAATGTGTACATCCTTATCCTGCCAAGCGACAAGCACAACCTGACTGGCACTTGCAAACAGTTTGAATCCAGATGAGATGCCATGCTATTCATCAGGTACGCAGCTATTTGACACCCAATCTAAAGTTTCTCAAAAGCATGATGGAGTTGGCAGTAAGTTAAAAAAAATTCCAAAAGATTGGAGTTTAAGTCGACTTCGTTTTTGCAGTGGGGCCAAGAGCTAGACTATATTAACCCATTCCCTCATATTGACGACTTTTGACGAGTCTGTAAAAGTCACTTTGTGAAACCATTGTGATAAATAGAGCATTTGCTCCTATAGGAGCAAATGCTCTATTTATTACAATGGTTTCAAACTACAAAATTCTAAAAATTTCCTTTTCTCCAGTTAATGCTCCTTTTCGGTAGATTTATTCAAAGTGGTTGGATCTAAAAATAGCCTATGAGGTAAAGGGTTAAGAACCATGTAAACAAAGTTCACTATCACTGAATACCTGCTGAACAATCAGATTGAACAATCTCACAAGCGTGATTTAATTTTACCAAGTCTTTAGATGAATATGCATCTAAATCCCATTCATGAATAGTCATGTAAAATATAATTAGATACTTGTTTTATACAGTTAGAAATTAAAGAATCAAATCTATACTATAGCATATAAATCAAACAGAACAGATACTGATTAGCCAGCTCCTACAGAAGCTATTTGGTTGGCATCTACTGTTTGCAAAGACCCTGAAAGGTTTACTATGAAGTAAAGGATTAAACAAAAAAGAAAACATGTTTTCAAATGAACATTTACTAAGCTTTTTAACCCATTTGCTCCCACAATCCCATATATGGGACTAAGGAAAACAGTGAAGACTCTGATCAGACGCCGCATAATACGGCGTCTGATCAGAGTCTTCACTGTTTGCTGATAGCAAATTCAATATAAAACAAAACAAAAATGAAAATTTAGACCAGACATCCCTTAGATAAAAGATAAGACTAATCAAATATGTAAGCATGGAAGAATCCACTGGGAGCAAATGGGTTAATAATGTAAGTCTTACAGCTTGTGTCTCCATTCTTGTAAAGATGACATTGAGCATCTGGGTGAGTGTTGCCTTGGCTGTTGTCTGGTTCACTAGATTTTTACTAGCCAGGTATATATTATAACAGGTCTTTACTGTCTGCAACACAGTCCCTTCATGTATCTCGCAGGTGTTTGATGTCACTATGGTTAATAATGCCTAAAACGGAGGTACCGGTATACAACACAATGTTACAAATGGGTATTGCAACTTAACTCTTTGCACGCTAAGTAATTTTTCGTCTGCAACAATTGTCGTCTGCTTCAATTCTTAAAATAAACTTTCTCTCATTTTATTGGCAAAAATATGGTCAAGATGACAAACAGTTTGGATCCTGATGAGACGCCGCATTATGCGGCGTCTCATCTGGATCCAAACTGTTTGCATAGGTAATCACAGTTTCGTCGCTAGTGAGGAAAGAGTTAAGACATCTGTATTACAAGGTACCTGGGCTACCAGAAAAAAAGGTTTTGTTATTACTCCATGGATATTCATGTATGAAATAATGACACCATGAATATTAATTAGATAATTTTTTATCATAGTACATGAACAGGCCATTTTGGCCATGGTGATAACTGTAGAATCAGATCTATATTATGTTTCAAGCAAACAGAGTAGACCCTGATCAGATGGCTCCTATAGGAGCCATCTGATCTGGGTCTACTCTGTTTACAAAGATGTGTACAAAAGGTGTATATATGGAGTAAAGGAGAGTGCAGACCTTGACTAGTCACAATGTTCAGAGCAAAACTGTTGTATCTATGATGTACTTTGCAGTCTTGAGTTGCTGGGTATATATCAGAATTCAAACTGTATGACACTGTAATCTTGTTTTCATAAGAAATTAAGAAAAAATGAGTTATTTTACTAAACACCTTTGCCTGTTCTACAGTTAGTCCAAATTTCAATATCTACTGAATATTCATAGACAAAATAGTTATTATGAGATATGGATGATAGAACATTGAGCTATTTTAGAAACTAAAGAAACAGATCTATCAAATTCCATTTAATAGCAAAAGGAGTAGACCCTGATCAGATATCTCCAACAGGAGCCATCTGTTCTGGGTCTACTCTGTTTGTAAATGCACTTATGGTGTTTTTATAAAGGAAAGGATTAAATATTAAATACATGTAATGTGGTTAAAACAGTTTTGCTTTTTTGAAGCTACAGTTCTCAATGTTAGTATTTCTTTCAGTTAGCTTCAAACTTAGAGCATGAAGCAGATCAGGGTCCATGCTTATAAAGCTTTTAGTTGAGTCTGAGATCGTTCTCAAGCTTTTGATTGGTCAGATTTGAGCCTTTGGCTCAAATCTGACCAATCAAAAGCTTGAGAACTCAAATCTGACCAATCAAAAGCTTGAGAACGAAACTCAGACTCAACTAAAAGCTTTATAAGCATGGACTCAGTTCCCGTTGAGAAGTCAAGTACAACGTGCCTCATCTTGATTCAAACTGTTTGCAAGGATCATTACAAATGTGTCTATAGTGAGAAATAAGCTCATTTCATGTTCAACAATATTGTAAATTCTTTTTCAAAATGAAATGTAGGAATATCATCTATCAAACCAATAAGGGCAATTATTGGTACATTGGAGACGAATTTTCATATCCCTTTCACTTACACTAACATCATCAATCTTAGCAGGCTGAGAAAATTATTAAGGAAGCATGAGATAAGATTTTACACTCATGGTCAAGTTGGATAACAAACTATGGCAGATGCTGATGACAGCAACGACTGTATGTCACATCACCTATGCAACATATTTTATATATGGGTCTACAATGTTAACATTCCCTTAAAGCCACCAACTTGTTGACATCCTTACTATTTCGCCATCCTTATTCCATAAATATTCACGTAATAAATAATGATTGATTAACCCTTTCCCTGTTCTGTGTTTATTCCAAATTTCAATACCTACTGAATATTCATTAAAAAATAGTTATTAAGAAATATGGAAGGTACTACATTGTAGACATTTTAGAAAGCAAAGAATCAGATCTATCAAATTCTATAAGCAAACAGAGCAGACCCTGATCAGACGGCTCCTCTAGGAGCCGTCTGATCTGGGTCTACTCTGTTTGCAAGTGCGTGAAAACACGTTTACATGAGGGAAAGGGTTAATATGTTATAATGCAATATGAACACCTGCCAGAAACTGTAGGATCAAATCAATGCTATTCCATAATCAAAGAGAGCAGATCTTTATTAGATGGCTCCTATAGCAGCTGGGTCCTCACTGTTTGCAATGGCATTAAAAGATAAAGATGTTCCTATGGAAAAAAAAGGAGAAATCAGCATTGTGAAATACATGAAACGGGTGAACCTACTTTAATGATCTGTAACTGGACACCTTCATCTGTCTGAGGCCCATGAAAACATCCACAAATGGTTTCAACAATGCGATCTATAAGTCTTTTTCCAGGAATGGTAATATCCTGTGTATTACCAGTCATATGCCCATAGGCGATAAGTTTCTGAAAAAACGAAACCGTAGTCAAACATAAATACAGTAGTAGAAGCATCTATGTACAATCAAAGCCCCGATAATTCAAACAAATTGCTATTATTGGTGTTTAACCCATTCCCTCATAGGCTATTTTTAGATCCAACCACTTTGAATAAATCTACCAAAATGGAGCATTAACTAGAGAAAAGGAAAATTTTAGAATTTTGCAGTTTGAAACCGTTGTGATAAATAGAGCATTTGCTCCTGTTGGAGCAAATGCTCTATTTATCACAATGTTTTCATCAAGTGGTTTCATACAGAGGCGTATAAAAGCGTATTTATGGAGGAAAAGGTTAAGACATGTGGCAGCTTAATGCAGGGTGAAAGTCATGCAAAAAGCTCCTCTAAGAGCTTTCTGCATGACTTTCACCCTGCATTAAGCAGCCACCTGTCTAAAAAGGTATCAATTCTTCACAACTCAAATTTTGAAGTATTGTGCTGTAACTGTACTTCACATTTTGCACCGATTTGTGCAGTTCTTGGCAAAACATAACAATTTCATAAACACAGATTTATTATGGTACAGAAACATCTGTTTTAGAGGGGAAAAAATCCCAGTGCACATTTATTTCGACATTAAAATAAAATTATATGTATATACTTCTCATTCCAAATATTTATTTAATTATATTATCATTAATTAGTATTGTAAAGTGTGCAAAGGGATGGCCCACATGGACCCGTAACACACTTATTAGTTGGGCTGAATTAAGTATAAGAAATGAAAAAAAAGAGAAAACAATTCTCAGCCACCAGTCATGGAAAAGGCGTGTACTCCAAAAATACAGTAAAACCCTTCTAAAGGGACTACTTTATGAATAAACTTAGGTGTCTTTAACCTTTTACCCCATAAATACACATTTCTACCGCCTTGTAAACAGAGTAGACCCAGATCACATGCCTACTACAGGAGCTGTCTGATCAGGGTCTGCTCTGTTTGCTTATGATATAATATAGATATATAAAGTTTCTGCCATGGCCAAAAGTCCATCTTTCCATGTGCTATTATAACAATTAATATTCATGATGTTATTCATGATATTATTTCTTACATGAATATTCATGGAGTAAAGGGTTAAAAGCAGATGATTGCTTAGGACAAAAGGCATGCAGAAACGTCCTGTAGGAGCTTTTTGCATGAATTTTGTCCTGCAATAAGCTACAAACTGCATTTTTGGTGGTCACTTTAGAGGGTTTTTTTACTGTACATTGTTTCTCTGAAACCCTATGCTGTATTCAAGACAATTCTAAATAGTGATCACAACATAGGATTATAAGGAGAAATGAAGGGAGCTAAAGCAGAACCTGTCCAAAGTGGCCATACATTTACTACTACTACTACTACTTATCGGTCTTTTTACTGAACATAGAAGTGATAAAAAGCAGGTGGCTGCTTAGTGCAGGGTAAAAATAATGTGGAAAGCTCCTATATGAGCTTTCTGCATTACTTCTGACCTGCATTTAGCTACTACCTGCCATACAGACCCATAATTAGACCACTTTTTATAGCCACTTAAGACAGGTTCTACTGTAATCTTGAAAACAATGTTAAATTTACACATCAGATCAATGTCTAACTATAGTAAAACCCCTCTTAACCGCAATTCTAGTAGAGAAGAATTTAGATACTTTCTGGCAGGTGGCTGCTTAATGCAGGGTGACCTTCACCCTACATTAGACTGCCATCTGTTTCCAAGACCAATATTTATACTAGATTGAATATCCTATTGAGAAGGGTTTTACTGTACATGTATCATATTCACCTGTAAACAGTCGAGGGTGATGTTGACAATTCTGGGTGACTTGGATTGACATGCCAGCTCAAAAGGTGTGAAGTATTTATCGGCATCAACAAATCCAGCCTGTCTCGGCATCGGTAAAGCTGAGGAGCTATCATTTTCTGAGCTGTATAAATATAAATAAATTCCTCAATGAGAAATGAACCACATGGCTTTCAAAATAAGGGTTAGATCAGACCTGTCATCAGGGCACTGACTTGGTCAGTGTACACTGTACCAACTTTCATCAGAACACCAACAGTTAACCCATTCCCTCATATTGATGCCTTTTGACACCTCTGTAAAAGACACCTGTTGAAACAATTGTGATAAATAGAGCATTTGCTCCAATAGGAGCAAATAATCTATTTATCACAATTGTTTCATACTACAAATTCTAAAATATTCTGTTTCTATAGTCAATGCTCCTTTTCGGTAGATTCATTCAAAGACGCTGGATCTAAAAATAGCCTATGAGGGAATGGGTTAATGTTAAGAAACATGCAGATCCTAATCAGGTTCAATGTCATTGACACTGTAACTGGTGTTGGTCTACACTAGTTGCCAAATTGTATATATACCCTATTTACTGTAAGTATATAGACCCCCCAGTCTCTCCCCTCTCCACTATTGGCATAGAGAACTTTAAATTAGACTGACATAGTAAAAGATTGTGTAGATGAATAAGCTCCACTAGGAGCCGATTGATCTGGGTCAGTACTAAAAAACTACTATTTGCAGTAGATTGCACTGTCCAAACTTATTTTCTTGACGAGGATCGAACATCAGTAACATACAGAGGTAAATGCATTTTACATAAAGACAAACTGTACTATAACTTTTTGGCATGCTAGGTTATTGTCATAGATCTGCAAAAACATTTTTTCTCATGCATTTCCTTTGACTCCTCTTAACCCATTCCTTCATATAAATGCCTTTTCATGCATTTGCACACAGGGAAGACCCATATCAGACAGCTCCTGTAGGAGCCATCTGATCAGCGTCTGCTCTGTTTGCTAATGGAATTTGAATGATCTGTATCTTTAGATTCTATAATGGCTACAATGTTCCACATTCGAATCAATATTTTATTATAACTATTTTGTCCATGAATATTCAGTAGATATTGAAATTTGGACTAAATATAGAACAGGGAACGGGTTAAAAATACAGTCCAAGGGTCAAACAGTTTAAATCCTGATGACACACCAAGAAGCTCTGTGTCCCATCAGGGCTCAAACTGTCAATTAAGTGTACTTAGAGTAAAAAACATTGAAGTCTGTAGATTGGTAAAATATAAGTTTAACCATTTATCTCAAGAAAAATGCCTTTCTACGTCCCTGTAAAAGTCACTTTATGAAACCATTGTGATAAATAGAGCATTTGCTCCTATAGGAGCAAATGCTCTATTTATCACAATGGTTTCAAACTACAAAATTCTAAAATTTTCCTTTTCTCTAGTTAATGCTCCTTTTTGGTAGATTTATTTAAAGTGGATGGATCTAAAAATAGCCTATGGAGGAAAGGGTTAACCATTTATCTCAAGAAATACCTTTGAACTACTTTACAAAAAAGAGTAGATCCAGATCAGATGGCTCCTGATCAGGATCTGCTCTGTTTGCAATATAGAAATGTATAGATTCGATTTCACAGTTTCTACAATGCCAAAAATTCTCTTGTTAAAGAATATCTCTTGTTAATATGCTATTATAAAAAATCAGCTAATTATTATTCACGATGTCATTATTTCCAAATATATTAACTCTTTCCCTGTTCTATGTTTATTCCAAATTCCAATACCAACTGAATATTCATGGACAAAATAGTTACAAATATGGAAAGTGGAACATTGCAGCAATTTTAGAAAGTAAAGAAACAGATAGATGTTTCAAATTCCACTAGCAATCAGAGCAGACCTTGATCAGAGGGGACAGCTCCTATAGGCGCTGTCTGATCTGCGTCTACTCTGTTTGCAAAATTTATGCACGAAAATGTGTTTATATGAAAGAAAGCGTTAAGATTCATGAGGTAAAATTTTAATAGTACATGTATCATCAGCCATCAAACTAAAACGAAGAAGAACCAGATGAGATGAGGCAGCCCCTATTTATTTATAGAATATCTCAGATTTGATTCTATATAATTCGTCATAGCAATGTGTTCACTTGTTTTACAAAGCAATATAATAAAATCACTTATTGTTTATAATCTGCCATGAAAATTTGTCAGGAAAAGGGTTAAAAAGTTCCAGGGTTAATTACGGGTCAAAGTATAACTCAACCCTCTACCTGACAGAGATGCCTTTGCAAACTGAGTAGACCTAGATCAAATGTTCCTTATTCTACAGTTTCTGCAATGGCCAAATTTTGAAAATTGATTCTGAAGTTTCTGAATACAGTCTCATAAATATTCATGAAATAAAGGGTTAACTAGGTTGTACAAACTTACTTTGGTTGTGACTGGGTGTCTGTCTTGATCTTCTCTGAAATGATTACAGAAATAACATAACCATTGGCTAACAAATTATTCAAGTAAATGCATAAAATTTCTAGCCGAACACATTGGCATTTGAACTTACTAAATAACTGTATAGCCAACTGTAGATCCAGCCCTTTTGATTTGAAATTCAATTTTAATTCATGCAAAAATTTACAGAAAGTCACATACAGTAAAACCTGTCATATGCCATCATCAAAAAGTGGTCTAACTAGAACTATCACTAAAGGTGATGGAAATTCATCATGGAATACAACACCACCCCCCCACCCCACCCCCCAACCCCAGTAGTCTCATGTCAGACAGCATGCTAATTTTGCGATGGTTGCCTTCTTATAGTCTCATGGCAATACGTCAAATACGGGGTGGAAATTGTCAATTTTCTAATTTATAATCTGGTCATATTGGACCTAATTTTCAATGTAAATCTGCACTTTTGTGGTAATTACATACATGTAATTCAAACAACAACTGACTTCAGATACGCTCATAAATCCACACTGCAACCCACACTGTTGTTGTCACATGATGCGAGTGTATACACATGAGTGTATTATATATACATGTAGTTACTGTAAGCACTATGGAAACAGATTAAGTGGATTAAAAGCAACCAAAAAATAACTGACTTCGGAAGTTATCTTGTCAGGTACATACATTTAATACATATTTATACTACTGCATGCCTTTTTTAAGAATAATGTCGTATCTTGGAAGAAAATCCAACTCAACAGGAACTATTAGGTGTGTACTGAGGAGTGAGTGAGTGTGTACTGAGGAGTGAGTGAGTGAGTTGGGTTTTACGTCCGACCAACAGTATTTCAGTTATTTGCAGACGGCACACGCATGAGATAAGTTATAGTGCTGCCTTTCTGGAATATCCCTGCCGCAGGTACATGGCAAGGGCACCCCACCCAGTCACATTATCCGGACAGCGGGTCGACCAGTCCTAGAACTACACCTTTAATGTCGAGCGTAGACAACTTTTAACGACTTTTGGTCTGTCGCGGCTGGGGAACGAACCCAAGACCTTCCGTACCGCAGGAACGTCCTAACCTAAATCAGTTTTAACGCCTGTGTACTCTGCTGGGATATCGCTAAAACCGAAAATAGCTCGATATCACCATTTAGAGTACACAATTTTACCCCCACAGCAGCCTTGACCGCAAATCCAAATACCCATGGATGGTTCAAGCCTAAATGACAAAAAAATATTCAAAGTTCGTGGGGAGATACATGTAATTTTGCAATGCTCTGTGGTAAACACGTGAAAATTGCGTCATGCACATCTACTATCCTTGTTTATGATGTATAACAAATATAAATTCAATAACTTTTAAACTTAAGGAGGAATTCGAGACTCAAGCTACCTATGTTCAAATGCAGATGGACGGACCGACCGCTCAACCGACCAAGTGCCGGACAAGGTGATTCCAGTACACCCCCTCAAACAAGTTTGCGGCCCCCGGGTATAATCAATAAATTATTGGTCTGTAAGGCAGGTGGTAGCTTATTGCAGGCCAAAAGTAATATAGAAAGCTATTATAGTTTTCTGCATTACTTTTGTCATGCATTAAGCAACCACTTGCTTAAAGACTCCTATGTAAGTATGTTCAAATAAATGTATGACTGCTTATGACCATTCTACATATACTGTAGCTTGTGCTAGACTTTTGCAATAAAGTCTCTACCAATAAAATTGGACTGCATCCAAAATTGTAGACTTTAGAAACAAGACCATTTAGATCATTAAAATGAACATGTTAAATTGTTATACAGCCTTTTCAGTCGTAACAAAATTGTATTATTTCAATTTATTTGTATAAATTCATTTTCACGCATAATTTGCAATTAGGGTCTGCTTATTTACTTATGGAAATTAATATATCTGATTATTAACACCGTTTCCACAAAAGTGACAAAATTCCCTTTTCTACGTTTCATCTTATTGATTCTGTCCATGATTCATGAGGTGAAGACATCTTGAATGAATGTTAAACAGGGAAAGGGTTAAGGATTTGATAATAATATTAAACTGGTCATCTTCATCACTTCCGACAAGTTATGGTTATGAAAAAATATATAGCACAAGATGTCAGCTTTAGGTGCAATCATTTATCTAATTTTAATTGCTGGGGCAAATGGATGAAGAGAAGAATGGATAGAGAGACAAACTTACAGACAGATATAAGAAAAAATGAATGCAGGTGTCGTTCATATCAATATTATCTTTAGAAGAGATTTAGATCTTAGATGCTGTTTTCACCGAGGACAGATATTAGGGCAGATATTTCTAAGACACTTGGCACCCCTAGATCATGTGTGTTTGTTTATCCAGAGGTGTGAAATTTACAAGGTAACTGACATTGATCATACCGAGTGCCACCTCACAAGCTTTTTTGAGCTGCGAATGGTGAGCTTTCTTGATTTCCTTGTCGCCAAGGATCTTCTCCAATGCTCGAGTAAGGAACATTTTTGATAATTCCCAGGTATCCTGATTCATGCAGTCAGTACATTATGCTATAACATGAAAAGTCTTAATTTTGCAATGATCAACTCCATCCGGTTACATGTCATCCACCATATTTATGTCACGTGACATTAGATGTCAAAATAAAACTTGTGCTAAAAACGGTAAAATATTATCCGAATTGTTAAATTTGGCCGAATAATTATAGCGTATGCTTTGATAAGAAAATACAATTTATTTATCTAAATCTGACTTTTTTAATTACGAATTCTCTGCTGAATAATTTTAGTCCGAGTCTTTTATAAGGGAGATCACTCCTATTTGTCAAAGTGTTGATTCGTCCTCTATCCGCATCGGCGTTAATCGATTCGGTATCAATGACATCTTTGAAATTGCCCCCAAAATGAATGCTTAGTGCATAGTAGTCTCTTTAGATTATGAGCAAAATCGGGCCAGGTCAGGTATTCCGAATTTACACTAATTAGAATAAGGGGAACTGCATTTGAAACATAAAAGTGTCTTAATAAAATATCTATTTCTATTTACCGACAGCACATTTTCTTTATCCTCACTTTATTTACATGAACTGGTCAAAACCGGGGAACTAGATTATTCTTCCAGGCATAGTCACTCAGTTCAGATTCCAACTCTGAGTACTACAGCTTACGGTTAGCAGTTGTACTGGTTTGAGGCTGCTCAAGGGTGAAACAGCTTTTCCCAATAATATATAAGGCAAGTTGAAAACTACAGGGAGTTTAAAAACACAACCACAGGCAACACGCAAATGCCCTCTTTGTGTTGATGACCTGTTGCGGTGTAGTTTCAGCATGGATTTGTTATTTTTATATATGCACCCTGTGTTCTACCAGGCTTTGCTGTTGATTCAGTAAATTAGCTTTAGCTCTGCAAGATAATACACGAATTATGCACATTAGGTACAGCTTTCTTTTTGTCGGTATCACGTGTGTCAATGTAATGTTGTTTCTATGCCATATCTTTATGAACATGTTTTAGTTTCAGTTTCATTTGTTTTTGTTGCTTCTTATGTGTATTATGTGCGTGTGGTAATGTCATTTTGTTTCTTACACCATGTCTTCATGAATATGTGTATTAGATTAGTTTATGGTTCCATCTTTAATTTGTAATAAAATATATGTGCATTTTTTTCTCAGGCCACTTTATGCACCTCAATAGTTGTACATAGAAAAGTTGTGTGAAATTCTGATTCACCAACCTATTATTTATACAGGGGTTTTGTGTATTTTATACTAAGAAACTTTACAGATGTAGTTTTATACAGACAAGTTACTTGATATGGAAATATGCTGGTTATCTTTAAAATAATTCAACTGTATTTAAACAACACATAGGCAAAATAATATACTGATATAAAATGCGATAGACCCCCGTTGAGGAGAACATTTTAACATTATAAGTCTATTTAGATTTTTATTCACTCTCAAATGCAATCATTTTTCACTATGATGTATTTAACTTTAACAATATTTTGAACAGCCATATCCCGACTTCCAACTAATTAACTACCAAGGGCGGGGGGGGGGGGGGGGTGCCAGATGTTTTTCAGTGAAGGTAACACATTGCATTGTTTCGTGTGCAGAGGAATATCCAGGTAAAACGCCCACCTACCGCGAACAAGGTGGAAGCTAGGCTTGTTCAAATGAAAAATCTTTAAATGCCCAGACTGTGCAAAAGAAAATGCTGTTAAAACTTTGAATGCTGGACATATATGCACTAGTATTTGCAAACGATGTGGATGGGACTGGTGGTCCTCATTGAAAACCCTAGCAAATGTAAGCCTTTCTTTCTGTGTGTAATCTAGTATCGTTAACACTGGTGGACCATTTCACTATGAAAATTCAATGATGAAAGGGGTAGCAGAAATAATTTAAGGTGGCGAGATATGGTTAGCACTAGCTATCAGAAAATGGTACTTATATTATTACCAAACGTCATTTTTTCTAAACCTAGTTGGTTAGTTATATTGATTTATTTGAGTATTTATCGAAAACATCGACACTCCTATCAATATCGACATTTAAAATTCATTTAAATGTGCCTGTTTGAAATGTGTTAAACAGCGATTACATGGTTATCTTTCGGACTAACGTTATTACAATTGGCCAATATGTAAATCATTAACATTACTTGTCTAGGGAAACGTGTCAAAGAATTTTGATAAACCCCCCCGAGCAACTGTGAAACGGATCCCTCACTTAGGCAATGTTTTTTATATGTCGAAAACCGCGTGTAATTTGGACACAGAAGTGTAATCACAGAAGTTATGCTTGTTTGAAAAACCGACTCCTTTAAATTTGCATCTGTCAAAAACATGAAAGTCGGTAGAAAGACCCCATTGTGCTGAATAATCTGATAATTATCTATAGCTTTCAATCACATTTATTTAGATTATACCCAATGGAGAGCGTATGCTATGTGTAACATCATTTTCCACTAAGCCCCCCCCCCCCCCCCCCCTTCCTGTCTTTCTTCCATCCGATCAATTAAAACAAGAAATATCTCTAAAAAAGATATTCAATGGAATTCAAATGTTGACATATGTACAAAACATTAATAGTATTAAATCTCTGCCAAATTAATTCAATGTTTCAAGATGTTTTAGTACAGGACACTAAATCTACGAAGGGTTGCTTGTTATTATAATAGCAGACAAGCGTGGACTGCAAACGACTTAAACAAAAGGAAGACCTACTATTTCATTCAATATGCACTGTACTTTATTGTTGTGTCTTTTATTAGTGAAATCGGAGGAGATGCTGGTTAAATATACTGCAATGGGATGGAGCCTTGGTCTCTTGGCATATTTTGTTTTCTAGGTGAATATGATGTTTGAAAAGAACAAGTGAAGGTGAAATAGAAGAAACAATTATTGAAAACTTTTCAAGCAACTTTTATCGGAAATCAATATTAAAATGTACATGAAATGCAAAACAACCACAACAGTAGTGGAAAGATGTCTTTGGATGACCATGGGGAAATGACCGAAGCATGTTCTGAGTAAACGGTTAAGACAGAATGTGCGCCTTTGGCGTTCAGCCTTACGTCACCAGAAATAATACCAGAATTATCCATTCAGCGAGATGAAGAACCCCCAGAAGAACTCGTTCAAGAGTATTCCTTGTCATGAAAGGACTGGAGGAAGACTCGGCAATACGATTCTGTGATTTCTACAGTAATTAACTATCTCTTAGAATGTTCAAGGCCAAGTGCTCCGCATGCCTTGCCTGCTGTTACGGAAATACCTAAGGGAGTAGGACAAACTTGAAACCAGAGATATTTCTTTATCGCCAAGCTTTGTCTGTTGACCTGCCAGTGAAACAACTCGTTCTACCAACCTGTTTGAGAGACGACATCTTCAACTCTCTTCACGATGATCTTGGTCACCAGGGTCGTGACATAACAGTATCTCTCTTCGAACAACGCTTTTACTGGCCTGGTATGGAAGCCTGGATTGAATACAAGGTTAGCCACTGTCAAATATGTATTTGCAGGAAGTCATTACAGTTAATAGCCCCACTGGTCAACATAACATCATCTGTGCCAATGCAAGTGATATGCATGGATCTCTTGAAGGATATTTTGGTTGTCACAGATCACTTCACCAGATATGCTTAGGCCTATCCGACAAAACCCCAACAGCAAAGATAACTGTCAAGTGATATTTGATAACTTCACCACTCTCAATGGATTTCCTTCCAGAATTCATAGCGACCAAGGGTCAAATTTCATGTCGTCTCTGATAAAGGAGTTATGTGAAATTGCTGTAGTTGAAAAAACAAATACTACCCCTTACCATGCCATGGGGAACGGCATGACTGTACTTTTTAACGAGACACACTTAAAAATGCTAGGAACACTTGACGAAAATCAAAAGTCAGATTGGAAAAGCCATAGAAATACACTATTTCATGCATACAATGTAACACCGCACCCTAGTACTCATTTTTCACCATACTTTTTAATGTTCGGTAAACACGAATACGCCCGTAAACTCCAGGAAAGATTGGCGAAGTCGTACCAGAAAACAAGGGAAGCTGTACAGACGACTGTCAGCAGACATAAGGCGGGTTACGATGTCAAAGCCCATGCAACATCTCTGCAACCAATAGATTATGTTTTGCTAAGAAATATCAGTTTACGAGGAAGGTACGAGTTAGCCTAGACTAGCCTTAGGGAAAACGACTCCAAGATACGTCTTTCCAGCTAGACGGCCAGGTTGTAAACCTTCAAACAGTGATACAGATTATACCAGGAGACTGCGTATTTTGCAGAAGAGATTGTCATAGAGATACATTGCGGCATTATGGGTTTTCAGCGGATAATGTGATTGTCAATATTGTTTTTTTTTACTCATATTTGCAGTTGATAAATGCAGTTGCATTCTTATAGTTCTTGTTCTTATTTCGCTCGATGTTGTAAATGTCGATGACGACTTTTTTTTCGAAAGCAGGGGAGTATGTTGTAGGGTGATTGTGTATGAAATGATAAATAAATTCTGAAAGGGGGTGATCCCCGAGAGCAAAAATTGCAACACAAAACGAGAAAATTGCAGACTCGGTTTTATTGAGTCTGTTCATGAACAGTAATTGAAAGTGCAACACTGCTCACGCCCCCTAGCACCGGCTTAAGCGGTATTCAATTTTCAGAACAAGAAGTACTGAAATTCATGATCTCGAAGGATCAGAAGGTATAACAACACTGAGAATGAAGTACGGGGCAACGTTTTACGTCCGCCACACAAGCACTTAACACCTGCTGTTGTGAAGATTATAAATTCTGAAAGGGGGTGATCCCCGAGAGCAAAAATTGCAACACAAAAAGAGAAAATTGCAGACTCGGTTTTATTGAGTCTGTTCATGAACAGTAATTGAAAGTGCAACAAGTTTGATGATATGTTGTTTGATTTATCTTTTAATCCTAATTAGTAATAGTTCAAAGAAAAGTTAATGTATATTCATATATTTCAAGGGAAGTAATTCTAATTGCATGGCTAACAATTCCCGCTTTTGCACGGCCATCTTCACTCATACGATAGCTTTCGGAGAAGACAGACGCCATTTCTGGTATTATGTTAGAACATATATTTATTATATATTCAGGTAAATATGTTTCCAAATCATTTCATTCTCATCATTATCATTAATATCAGTATCGTCTGATGACCATATCTTTACGATTTGTATGTTAATGTTAAGTAGCAGAGATCATTGTTGTAACACTAGTTATCTAGTTTACAGCTTGTGTGTAAAACCTTTTCAGGTTTCATGTTTGTGTGAGTTTAGTTTACTCATACTGTCTTTTTGTTTTACTTTCAGGTGTGCATATCATTAGTATGCTCATAGACAGGTGCGGATCCAGGATTTCAGATTAGGGGTGTGGGGGGAGTAGATTTTTTTAAGGGGGGGGGGCGTAATTTTTTATATTTGATGACATAAATAAATAGCGTGTTTGTAATACATGTTGAAAACGAGCAGTGTTAAAGGCAGGTGGCTGTGGGAGAGTTCTGTTTTACTTTCACCTTGCTTTAAGTAGCCACCTGGTCTAAATACCAACTAATTAACACAATTTAGTGGTCGTTATAGAGAGGTTTTATTATATATATATCTAAAATATTACTAAAAATGTGTTTGCAATTTTAAGGGGGGGGGGGGGGCGTACGCCAGCTCCGCCCCTCTAAATCCGCGCCTGATAGATACATAGGAAATAAACACCAAAAACTATTATCTAGTCGCGTCTACTGGAACCCCACATATAGTTTGTCATCAAAGCCGGGGATCCTAGCTGATCAGACACTGAGTTTTACACTTGCCAGTTATCTTGGTCTTTTTCATTTACACTGTCGGAATAACCTACATTTTTACACGATGCGGCTCCAGGGTTCGAACTTAACTTTTTTCATCACTGGCAATGTTTCGCCAGAGCCCAACTTTTCTACTGGCAAAATCTATTTATGACTGGCAATTTTATCTAATTCCAAAACCAAATGTGAGAATACAGTAGAACCTCTCAATAGCTGACACTCTTTAACATGGCATATTGTAAAGACAGATAATTGCTTAATGTTGAATGTAATGTAGAAAGCTCCCAAGTCAACTTTCTGGATTGCTCTCAACCTGGATTAAGCAATCACATGCCCTTACAACAATTTTGGTAATGTTGTGTTCTTGTTGGGTACTTTTAAACAAAGGAAATACCCAACAAGTTCCATGTGTAAGAACTTCCGTCCGTACGTTGATATTTGGTCTAAAGCATAATCAAAGTGAGTTGTGCCGTGTCTCCCCTTTTCTGGACTGTCGTTCATCTAGTTTCTGTTTGCTGATACTTTGAATTTTGGCGATTGTTTAAACAAATAAAAGAAAATGTGTCCATGGGACACGGCTGCCCCCGCCTGGGGTTTTTCTAGTTTGCATTAGTGATTGCCCTACTTTTCCATCCAATCAACGAGCCGCATTTTTAGAATTTTTCAGACACTAATCCTCATAAATTTTATAAAATCGACTCTAACTTTCGAAGACAAACCTTCCAGTGCGCATGCGTAACAAAACTCCGCAAACAGCTGAGAGGCAGAATTATAGACCCAATAGTAATTGGGCAAATAAACTGAGAGGCAGAATTATAGACCCAATAGAAAATGGACAAATAAATCACGAAACATCCCACCTGTTGAAGCAGGATTATATTGAAAAAGGACTAATGTAAATAAGCAAATAAATCAGGAAAAAAGAGCAAGCCTGTCTTTGAAACCGTAATCCGTTCAACAAAACATAAACAATCAAACCTGTAAGCTTTTGTAATTATTCTTATTTCAATATTCTGATAATAATATAATGAATGTTTAATATTAATAAGCTCTATTTTTTATACGCCCGTCTTCAGACGGGACGTATTATGTCGTGGCGTTGTCCGTCCGTCCGTCCGTCCGTCTGTCTGTCTGTCTGTCTGTCCGTCCGTCCGTCCGTCCGTGAACTTTTGTTTGTCCGCTCTCTAACTCGAACAAATTGAATCGGATCCTTTTCAAACTTGGTCAGCATGTATATGGCCAAAATGACTCGGCTAAGTTCGATAATCAGCAACATCGCCCTGCACACTTCTGAATTATCTCCCCTTTTTTAATAAATTTTTAACAAAATTCTCTTGTCCGCTCTCTAACTCGAACAAATTGAATCGGATCCTTTTCAAACTTGGTCAGCATGTATATGGCCAAAATGACTCGGCTAAGTTCGATAATCAGCATCATCGCCCTGCACACTTCTGAATTATCTCCCCTTTTTTATTAACTTTTTAACAAATTTTAAACAAAATTCGTTTTTTGTCCGCTCTCTAACTCAAACAAATAAAATCCAATCCTCATCAAACTTAGTCAGCATGTATATAGTCAAAATGACTTGGTCAAGTTCGATAATCACCAACATTGCCCCACCCACTACTAAATTATCTCCCCTTTTTTTAATATATTTAAGTGGAATTGTTATGTTTGTTATGAATGCATATATATATATACACCTGGAAACGTTCAGTGTATTTTCTATTTTCTTTTAAAAATCTATGTATGAAAAGGGGGGTTACTGCAGGAAAAGTCATTGGACTTGTCACAAAATCAATAGCTGTCTTCCCTGTATGGTGATGAAGCTAAGTATTTAATTTGGTTACAACAGGTCTATATTATATATATAGCTCTACTAGGCAGTTGCCAATGATAGTTTCACATTGTAACAGATTCAATTTCCTATTAAATTGGCTTATCACTGACTTTGCCGACGGGCGTATTTTGCTGCACAGCGGTGCTCTTGTATATATGGGGTTTCGGTAGCAGTGAAGATTTAAATTTGTGTAAACCGAGTAGACCCTGATCAGACAGCATAGGAATTGTCTGATCTAGGTCTTCCCGGCTTACAAATCTTCGTTAAATAAGTCTGCTAGCTCGGTGCCAGAGAGCAGGTCAAACGACAGATTGTTGCCAGCCATTATTAGTTTGCCTCCAGAAAATTGTGTCGAACTGTTTTACACATAGACGGGGAATATTTGATTACGTGACAAAGCCAAATATGGCAATGTTTACAAGAAAAAGGCGCGAAATCAGTTTCACTGTGTAGGATTTTCAAAACATAAACACGTGAGAATATTAACAAAGACGACGTTTGTTTGATTGGTGGGATTTCTGAGTATTTTGCACAAACGGATGTGGGTTTTAGATTTACCATAATCACGTGACTATATACAAGTTTGTCATTGCTCAGTGGGCGGGGCTTATAAACTCAGCCTGTTGAAAAGTAGGGCAATCACTAAATCGGTTAGAGCTTATAAACTGCAGTCTTCGAAAATAAGACGGCATAAAACGCTTCGCTTCGCTCGCGTTATCGACCGTCTTATTTTCGAAGACTGCAGTTTATAAGCTCTAACCTATACTTAAAATTGATTCCAGCATAAACAAGCCAAGAAATATTTGACAAACATTTTGTCATTAAACAATCATTAAACTTCAATCAAAGTGTCTGCAAACATGAACGACAGACCTGAAAAGGGGAAACACGGTACAACACACTATGAGTATGCTTCAGACCACATATCAAACATTCTGGACATCATACACAAGCCAAGAAACCCTTGACGAAATTTTGGCATTAAACAATCATTAAAATTCAATGAAAGTGTCGGCATTCAGGTAATACATGAACGACAGACCTGAAAGGGGGAGACACGGTACAACTCACTATGATTATGCTTCCTACAAATATGAAATCATTCCAGCATACACAAGCGAAGAAATCTTTGACGAAATGTTTTGTTGTTTTTTTTGTCATTAAACAATCACCAAAATTCAATCAAAGTCTCGGTAAACAGGAAGTAGATGAACGACAGACTTGAAAAGGGAAGACACGGTACAACATAGTGAGATTATGCTTCAGGCTAAATATCAAAGCATACCAGCATACACAAGTCAAGAAATATTTGACGATTTTATTTTGTCATTAAACAATCACCCAAATTCAATCAACGTTTTGGCAAACAGGAAGTAGATGGAAAACACACCTGAAAAGGGGATGCATTGTACAACTCACTAGGATCATGCTTCAGACCAAATATCAAATCATTCCAACATACACAAGTCAAGAAATATTTGACGAAAACTTTACAGGACGGACATACAGACAGACGTACGGGACGGACGGACGTACGTACGGACAAGGGTAAAACTTAATGCCTAAAGGCGGGGGCATAAAAATTACTTTAAGCCTGCATTAAGATGTGAACTTTAGATATTGGTCAGATTGATTATAAATCGGATGACTCGAACCTCTGTTATCTCGAATTAATGTGTATGGTCCATTGAAGTTCGAGATATCGAAGTTCAACTGTATGTTAATAATTGCCTAAAATACTTTGCATGTTTATGGATACATCTCTTGAATTTCATAACGTAAATAAACGAATGACCTAGATATTACTGATGCAAAAATATTTTGCACGCAGTCAGGGCAACAATTACGAAATGTCCAAGTACTGTTGGTTGAAGACAGCCAAATTGAAAGCAAAAGTATCTCGATGCCATATGTATTACAAACGGTGAAGGGGAAACTACATCGCGTAAGCATTCGAAGACAGTAGAAGGGAATACTATACTTCAAGAATCTCAGTTGCTTTTTGCAAATGGCCAGAGCAATGTACGTAGGTGTTACATCTTGAGTGAAACACCAGAGTACCATTTGCCAGCCTTTCAAATCGGAGGTAAGAACTATATAAACTGCTGTTAAGTACCAAATTGTAAAGCGTACCTACCTTGTTATTGAGATTTCTTATCAGGGTGTTGAACTTCACACACATCTTATACCTGGTAACCAAGATCCAACTTTACTTCAAAGATATGACGTTTTACTTGGTTTACTGAACCTTTTGTCATATTTCAGTTACGATATTATAGTTACGATCATATATGATGGTCATACATTGCAAATGCAGTGCATAGGGGATAATACATACAAAATCTTCATGTATAAGTGATTCTTCTTTTTATTAGTACATTGTATATACATGTAGTGGCAATATGTTTGATTTGTATTCCTACACACAGCACATTTAATAGATCAGTTGCATTTACTGGAATGAATTGAAACCTGCTTGACCTTTAAGTGACCATAGAAAGCAAGGTATTTTAGACAGGTGGTAGCTGCTTAATACACGTCGAACGGATTGCAGAAAAATAAACTGAATCTTCTGCATTCCTTTTGACATGCATACATGTATTAAGCTACCACCTGTCTATGTACGTACACTGACCACTATATTCCCTATCACATGGCCGCCTAAAACTAGATTTTACTGCCTGTACTACACATACTAGGTACTTTAGTTTTGTTTTACATGGTCACTGAAGAACTCTGTAACTAGACTGGAAAAGACGCAATAATAGCGATAACTGAAACCATTTTTGTTAAGTATCTATTAGGGTCTCTAAAGGTTATTTTACAATGCAGATATAATTATAACACCCTTGTGGACACCTTCTTCCATTATATATACACATTTTCACACATTTGCAAACAGAGTAAACCGAGATCAGACGGATCGTGTAGGAACCGTTCAATCAGGGTCTATTTTCGTAAGAAGTTATAATAGATCTGACTCTACAGTTTCTACCATTACCAAAAACATCCTATGTACATACACTATTATAAAAAGGCAGCTAATAAATAAGCATGATGTCATTATTCCTTACATGAATACTCAACAAGGACAGTTTAACGCATTTGCTCCCAGTGGATTTTTTCATGTTTATATATTGGATTAGTCCATTTTTTATCTAAGGGGTGCATGTCCTAAATTTTAATTTCGTTTTGCTTTATATTGAATTTCCTATCAGCAAACAGTGCATTATGCGGCGTCTGATCAGAGTCTACACTGTTTGCCTACTTCCCATATATGGGATCATGGGAGCAAATGGGTTAAGCATACAATATTGATACATAAAACGGCCAACTAAAATTATAAAAAACAAATACAGAGTAGCATATCTGTGCATACGACATTAATAAAACAAAAACGGTCTGAAGACTGCTTAAATCTGTTCATATTGTGTTTGAAGTAGTCAAACTGAATTCATTTTCGTACGCAAAGTTTCGAAAATATGAGGAGAATATATTTTTAATATTTCAAAGCGAACCTCCATTCAATATCTTTCAAGGCAAACAACCAGGGTGATTTAAGTTTAACTGATATTGCAACAGTCGAAATCTGGGTTAGACGCCACCGTACTCAGTCTCATCTGGCCATGGATCCAGGCTGTTTGTTAGACACCCACTATTAATGCGTTATGGTCGAAAGTGGTCCCGAATTATGAGTGCGATTTAGTATGGTCAGTGGAATTGTACAAAGCAGCAAAGGTAATTGTTGAGGATGAAATTGTGAACAGAAATCACTGATAGACCGCAGTTAAAGTTTTATACAGAATTTAGAGAAAGTATTGCTCAGGATCCTTATTGGGACCTCGTAAAAGTAAGTATAAGATCACTGAGAGGTAGAATGCATTGTCTTTTAGCATGCATGGTCGTAATGGATTAATTATGAAAAGTAACAAAACTACATGTACCACTAGATTGGATCCAGATACATCGGGCTACCTGGTGTGTCATTACGATCCATAAAGCTTGGCATTCCAATTGATTACTGTAAATGGATTGAGCGTATACTGTATTTTGTAAATGAAATTAAGGTAATATTATGCAAACCAAACATTTCTCACCAGGCTAAGGGTTAACGGTAAGTATGTCGAGGCCGAACAAACGATTGCAATCACAAACGACACTAGTCAAGCAAGAACACCCAACTGTAGACTAGATAGCATGACACTTTGACCGTATTGTTGTGATAGAAAATAATAATTTGATTCTGTTATCACATCGTCAACACAGGACTTCCGCTAGATACCGTAACTGACCCGAGCACAGATCTTCCGCGAAAGGAAAGATCCGGGCTAACAGCAAAATAAGGCTGGCGGCCGTAAAACGTCGCCCCGTACTTCATTCTCAGTTTTGTTATACCTTCTGATCCTTCGAGATCATGAATTTCAGTACTTCTTGTTCTGAAAATTGAATACCGCTTAAGCTGGTGCTAGGGGGCGTGAGCAGTGTTGCACTTTCAATTACTGCTCATGAACAGACTCAATAAAACCGAGTCTGCAATTTTCTCTTTTTGTGTTGCCATTTTTGCATTCGGGGGATCACCACCCTTCAGAATTTACATAACCTACTAGGAGTTAAGGAAACTGGATATTCAGATAGTATTAATGACGGTGTTCAAGACTGGGGGAAATCCATTGCAGGGGCAAAGTCACACAGTAAGCTCCCGAAAGAGTTCTCCGTCGGAACCCTACCTACATCAAGCTGTCATAAAATATCGTATTTACTAATGACCGGATTACTCAATCTCTTACACCCGGCTACATTACATATGCCTCTGTAGTTGGCTCTGAAAGTAGTCCGAAATGAAACTAACTCCCGTACAAAACAGAAAGTAAATTGCTTTGTGTGTTTCTCTGACAGTTCAACGGAAGAAAAGCAAAAGGCTGGGATTTCCCATACGTTATATGCCCTTTGGGGTTATAGCATAATTTCAGTGCCCTTAAAAGTAGTTCGGAATCTATAATTTGTAGAAACTGTTTTCGAAATATTGTATTACCAGTTTATGATAAAATAAAAGCTATGTATTCTTGATTCAGGCTATTTTGATATAAACTATCGACTCAGATAACTATAAAACACAAACTATTAGTTTTGCCAAGATTCTTGGCATGAGCCCATCGCAGAGGTGTATGTGAGAGTAACGAACGACAACTCTGCAAAGGAGATTGCGGATTACTATGAGCAACTTCGATCATCAACCAATGGTCACTACGGTCTTTGTTCGAACGCAAACTGGTCGAAGTTTGGTTAGTTTGGTTTGGTTCCTCTGGTTCGCTCTTCACGAAAAAGGAACAAAACCACTATCGAGGTATTCCGAATTTCAACTTTAGTTCGACCATACTGCAACCGTTGGTCTAACCACAGACACTAAACTGATGTCATTTCCTCTTACCATAGACAGTTCGATCAAGCATTTAGTCGAACAGTAGTCACAACAGTCGATGACCGAAGTCACCCTAAATATTGTATATCGTACACAAAACGGACCATAATTCGGGATCACACTAAGAGGAAAGGTAAATTTGTTGGATCACATCAACCTGTAGGTATCAAACAAGGAGAATCCATACAAAGGGGCATAAATCCTCCCATCGATTAGCACAGCCTGACTCACATTTGCAAACAGCTTGGATCAATATGCGACGTCGGGAGACTCGGCGTATCGTCAGGTTCCAAACTGTTTGGCAGTCGGTCAACAGTTCCTCAAACGTTTGTACGAATCAGAATTTCAGGAAGTAAAATAAAAGAAAATATGTCCATGGGACACGGATGCCCCCGCTGGCAAACAGGAAGTAGATGAACGACAATCACCAAAATTCAATCAAAGTGTCGGCAAACAGGAAGTAGATGGACGGCAGACCTGGGGAGACACGTTACAACCCACTATGATAATGCTTCAGACCAAATATCAAGTCGTTCCACCTTACACAAGCCAAGAAATCCTTGACGAAAATTACGGACATACATACTTACGGACGGACAAGGGTAAACTTAATGCCCCCGTCGCCTAAAGGCAGACCTAATTGTTTATCACGATATTAGGGTTAATATATAAATTACAAATAGAAAAGATTCACTTGCACATATGAAGGCAAAACAAACAGTGGTAAGCTGATTTCTTTGAGACATCCGACTTTGAAGCCGCATGAGCAATGTTTGAAAGTTCGCTCACTGACTGTATGCCACCATCATTGTCTTTTGCCAGGATCTCGGACGACTGCACACTGTCGATGGCGCCATTTGTCGTGAGTTTCCTGCCCTCATATAGAATAAACATGTGCTTCTACGTAAAACATGTGTTTATAAATACACCGGAATGTCCTGCTCCTTTGAGGTTTGTCCTAGCTTTATAAACAACATGCCTTGCCTTGTAAGTCGCACTTTTCGATTATTGTTCGCGGTTTCATATCCGGCGCATTCATTGATAGTAACAGACACGTTTCAGTCAGAACACATGTCAAGTACTATTTCGTCTGTCTGTTTGCCAGGGAAATCAGGGATGCCATGTACATGTACATGCAGGCACTTTCTCCGGATGTACTGTTCACTTGCGTCAGCAGCCGATTCAATTTTACAACTCTATCCAAGAGTACTTCATCTTTTTCCCTCGGGCTCATGTTTGGATCTCGGGCACAGATATTCTCTTTTCAAGACCAACTAGAACACTGTCGACAAATTTTGCCAAGCAAGCATCAAATATTGTGTCACGTATTCCACTGACAGTAACAGAGTGTTCCGGGTGGAAAGATTCTTCTTTGTCGGATTCGACGGATTCATCAGACGGAAACGGAACGTTTTCAGGGGATACCGATATCCATTTCTGCACTACTTTTGGGCAATTTAGTATGGTTTTGGCTTAAACAAGTTCTTTCTGCTCGTTGATTTCAAAGAACGGTGCTCTGTGATAATAACTGTAGCGTGAAATTTAGTCAACAACAGAAGCGCTCAGACTGTATGATTCCCACGTGATTTCCCTTCTACAGTTTCACTCGCAAAAATAGGTGAATAAAGATGTGACCGTCAAAAATATAGAAAATTTAAGGTACCTGGTCATTGGAATTCTCTGTGCATGTTACATCATTTATAGTAAAACCACTTAATAACGCATTACTGAAGCAGATTCTTGGTAGCGAATGTAAACAAAAGCCTATCAATGTAGATACCCTAAGCGACGAAAGTAACCCTGTAAACACTGTAGACCGAGATCAAAGGAGTTATTTGATAAGCGTCTGAACTACTTGTCACACAAATCATTTTTCTCCAATGGTTAATAATTGTAATTCAACTTTTTGATCCATTAATATTCAGGAAATGAGAAGCCAGTTTTTTTCAGAAGATGGAGGGTTAATGCAGGTGGTGAACAAGGGCAATACGGAAAGCTATCAAAGGAGCTACATGTATTTGCATAACATTCCCACCTGCTTTTCAATGTGTCTACCGATTGAATTTTGTTCTCAGCAGGCTAAAGGTTTATGTCTGGTTTCTGACCACAGATATCTGGCTATACGAGAGACCCGGCTTCATATTTCACCCATATACCCTCGTCAGTATTTGAGCTCCGTTGAATGGTAACCCAATCTTTTGATTTTGCAAACAGTGAAGAACCAGCTCGGCTGTCCCGTTTCAATCATGCCGTCGTAAAGCAAAACAACTTTCCTGTTACACACGACTGTTCACACACGATCGCTTTGTCCAGAGTCCAGTAGGAATTTGCAAATATTTTCCCAGCTCGTTGATATTTTGTATGTCATTTTCAAACTTCCAAGTAACTCTCGTATATTGTTTGAAATTAATCCTCCACTCGTTCCCTTGACATTAAAATTATTTGCCTTCTCATGGTGTAAGCATGAACATTTCGTTGTTGCAATGCTTTTGCAAATAGTGAAGAACCAGATCTGTTGCCACGTTTCAATCATACCATCGTAAAGCAAAACCATGTCCCTGTTACGTGTAAATTTACATACAGTGTGTATGTATAAAAATAGTATTTATCATTTGTTTGTGTTTACACAATAGTCAAGCCTTGTCCCGAGTCCAGTAGGGACTTGCAAATATTTTCCCAGCTCGTCGACATTTTGTATGTGCCATTTTCAATCTTCCAAGTAACTCTTGTATATTGTTTGAAAATAACCCTTAATAGCGGAGTCATATCACATTGCTCAACTCGTTCCTTGAACATTAATATGATTGGTTTTCTCATGGTGTAAGCGATGTGCATTTCGTTGTTGCAATAAGGACTTTTACAAAAGCTTTTAGATAAAACTAGAATCACTGCTCCTGATTTTTTACAGCAAACCTCAGTTTGGTCCGCAATTGTGCAACCGAGGCGAAAATGTCTATCCCCAGTACAAACTAGCTCCTTGTTAGTGTGTATGATTGAACGCAGACATTTTTTTAACGGTTCAATAATAATCTTTTCAACAAAGTATTCATCTTCGCCACTACTAGCTACGAATGCAACAAACTCAAATTTGTGCCGACCCTCTTGCATGGATTTTATCATGCGCTTATGCTTTGTCTGTCGAAGCTTTCGTTTTACGCATTTGATTACTACGGCAATAGTTAATAATGAGCTCACTGTGACAGTCAATGAAACCACGATTCCAACAATCCGTCTGTAGCCATCGTTGCAGATGTAAACAACGTCCGAAAGTACTATATTGTTAATAGGCACCAAGTTACCTTTATAATCTTGGCACGTATTCGCCCTTACTGCCCTTATTCCACTCAGAAGCCACTCAATTAAAACTCTACTCTCACAACTGTTACATAGAATGAAATTGTCCCTTAAGTCAATTCTGAATGACTTATTACTGCTGAATACGTTTTGTATAATTTCCATTGATAGCCGAGAGAGCCTCGTTACATTGTTGCTTCTCATGTTCAAAAGGTGCAGTTGTAGTGTCCCTTTCAGTATAAAACTAATTTCTTTTAGTTTGTTACAGGAAAGATCTAGAGTACGCAGGTGTAAATTTGCTACGAACATGTATGCCGGAATAAAAGACAACTGATTTCCACTCATATTCAATATTTGAAGCTTCTTGTAAAACAGGACAAGATTTTGAAAATCAGAAAAGTTTTGTCTAAGCATTGTTTGAAGGTCGTTATTTGACAGATCCAAACTAAGCAAAGTGTTGTTTTCAGGAAGAAGTTTCGGTTGTATATACACCATGTTGTTTGATGACAAATTAAGTCTTTCCAGAGATGATAGAACATTTATGAATTTTATATCTAGATATCGTATGTTGGCGTGTGCTAGACTTAGCGATCGCAGTGTTGAAGTATCTTTCTCTAACGAATGGAATGTTATATTTCTAAGCCCAGGAAAGGGTGTAATACCAATGTATATATTGTCAGCAACAATGGTGTCAATATGGATGAAAAACTCATACATTTGTAAAAATGAGCCAACATTTATCACCACATTTTGAGGGATAGGTTTTGGAATCTCGTACACTGTAAACGCATAGCGGAGATCGAGATGCTTAAGCGATTCACATTTAGAATAGGTGAGTTTCGTGTATGTAAAACTGCATTTAGTGCACGTTAAATGCAACGGTCTGTTGCAGAGTAGTTCCATCATTGCAGGAAAATCTATTTCGTTGATTGTGGCTCGACTCAAATCAATGGCTGTGATGGGTTTGCTCGCTAATACCTCCAAAATGGGCCTACTTAGATTCAATGAATTTCCTAAATCTATATCAATTAATAACAGTGTGGACAAACGTGGTACTATCTCAGATCCATTAAGAGCAGTAACCAACTTGTCCAGCGTCAGTTGTCGGGCATATACAAAATCTAACGTGTGCACGTTAGACAAACCTACGAAAACGTTCTTTTCAATACTCAACATGGGAATCCATTGAGTTCCAAGATACTCGAGACTTTTCAAATATTTAAAAGCGTTTGCTTTCAGAGTCGTTGGTAGCTGCGATGATATATCGAGTCTTTTTATATCCTCCCAGTTTTCTCCTTTGAAACGATCAGAATGTATTTGAATTTCATTCATAGAAGTGTTCACAAGGTTGTCAATGAACACATAGTTAATCATTTCCGGAACATCTGTCGGGATCCTACCATCACAAATCAATTTTGCCAGATCCTGTTTACATCCGGGCACACTTTTGTTTGATTGGTACCCTGGTATTAGTAACAAAAATAGGATTGCTGTATACATTCTCTGTCTGTGTTTCTCTGTATTGTTTTTATCCGCTTTTTTTCATGATTGGGTTGTCATGGAGTATACCGCCCTGAAACGATATACATGTATAATACTGTGTAGCACTTTTAAATATTTGAGTGTCAAATAAGTTTCGTCTTCAAACATGGTCGTCTTTAATTTTCAGACTATATTTTCTTTCCAGTCTGTCTAAACATTTAGAGAAGTGTATTAAACAGGACCCAGAAGAGATGCCGAGTTATTCGGCATGTCATCTGAATATAAACTGTTTGCAACGATAATCGCATATTTACCCCTTTGCATGAATCGATTTAGGCAATTGTGGCAGCGAAAGAAATAATGAATCAATCAATCCACCAAAGACTTTATTTTACGAGGGTAACTCATTTAGTCAAATGAGTATTTTGTCTTATCGCCCTCAAAGAATATATTTTCATTCAGAATGTAAATGTAACAGAAGTATTATGATTCATGAATGAAATGAAACGATCAAATCACCATTCTGAATAATACTAAAATCAGAATAAAATTTGGCTAGCCGAGCGAAATTTCGTCAAATAATTATTTACAAAACGCATATTTGTGAAAGACTCATCTTTTTTCGAATATTGGTTGATTTGTTTCATATATAAGTGTATTAAAGAAATGCATTGCCATGAGAATAGTAGGAAATCTATATAACCTATAAGAAAACAGAGAAGAGTCAGGTCAGGACATATAAGTAAGCAGAGAAGAGCCAGATCTGATGACTCCTACAGGAGCCATGTGATCTCGGTTTGTTCTGTTTTCAAATCTGTCCAAAAGCATACATGTCGATTTCCAGTAAATGGTTAATACAGGTGTCCAAATAGACATTATTCTGGCGAAGATACTTTTATTTTCAAAATACATGTACAGGTGGTGGTTAAATGGAGACTTAAAGCAATGCTGGAACCTCCCCTAGGAGCAGTCTACATTTCATTCATAATGTATTAAGCAGCCACGTGTACAATGGAGACTTAAAGCAATGCTGGAAGCTCCCCTAGGAGCTTTCTACATTGCATTCATAATGTATTAAGCAGCCACGTGTAGAAAATGCAAGAAGCACATTTTAAAAAATAGTACTCCCCCGGGATCGTTTATTAGAGATTATTTGATTAAATATGTCTCTTGTATGTATTCAATTAAAAGCAGATCGCTTCATAATGCGGAGCGAAAGTGATACAGAAAGCTTCCATAACTTTCATCCTGCTTTAAACTGCTACATTTACCATAGACCCATAATTATACTTCAAATTGTACTGTTGAAACTTCTACCAGTTTTGTTTCAAAAACATAACCACTATATAAAATAGAAATGGGTCTGATTTTACGCGAAGTTTTATCTGGATATAGTCAGTTTACAAAGGTAAACTATGGCAGTTAAAAAGTTAAATGTCTGCTCAGACCAGTTAACTGACTTTCTTTCAAGCTTTTGAGAAACTGCTGATCGAGTGTCAAACAGCCTTAAAACTGCGAAGGTTTGATGTTAAAGTGTAAACGTCGCCAATGATGTTCAGTCGCGTTTTAGACAACTTCGTGCGCTTTTTAGTCACGTGCTTATGGTAAATACTCCCACCGCTTATCCAATTAGCGTTCGTGTTAATATCACTGTGGTGCAAGCTGTACGGTCGCGAATGTTTAGACTTTTCCAAGATGGCGGACGAACAGGAGGCTGAAAGGTAAGCATCACATTTTTACACTTTTTAAACAATGTAGATTTTTCTTTCCGTCTTTTAGTTGGTGTCATAACACAAAATTATAACGCCCGTCAACAGCGGTTTACCTCCTAATGGTTCATGTCTGTGTGTAAGGCTCAAAATCTTCCGTAAACAATGCAGAAACTGAAAATCAGAAATCGAATCGAGAAGGAGGTCATATTTTGCCTCATTGTAAGCTTACCAACAACGCTAAGCCTTTTCTAACACTGTGGGTATATGCACTGGAGTCCGATATTAACGTTGAGTTAATTAGTTTGAAGCACAAATCTACATTTTGTCTTTTTGAGAGGGTTGAAAAAAATGTCGAGTGTACGGTTTAGCCCGTAGTGGTAAAAGTGCACTGTACGGTTTAGACCCGATCTATTTTGTACGGTTTAGACACGATTTTCTTACAAAAACTGTACGGTTTAGACACGTACACATACTAACGTTTGAATATGCGTCGTAGGTCTAGATAGTGTAATCCCTACTTATTAGTGTAGATATTCCTTCACACAATGCCTATTTGCGATTTTGAAGTATATTACAAACAATTAGGATCGAGAACAGAAGCATAGCATATAATCTGGATCTATACTGGTTAACATTTGAAGACAATGTTATACTTAAAAAGTTTTGAGGTGAATTGATTTTTAAGTTTAACTGATTGGGTATTTGGGTAAAAGTGTTTTACCCGTTTCAGTCCTAATGCAAATACAGAGCGTCTGAAATTAAGTCAAGCACTCTGTACTGTTACTTTACATTACTTTACATATCTTTTCAGAATATTTACCTGTTACTATTGCGAGACAAAGGAAACCATCAGCCACTGTGTAGATGCCAATCCGAGAAATCCAATGAAAATTAGAAAAAAGACCTAAGTCATATATATCGGGAAAGTCGGGGCAACGTACATTAACTGTTAATGTAATACCAGGCGTTTTTAAATAAACAGGCAAAATAATTCTAAATGGTGAAATGCAAACCATTGGAATTCAAGATATTGACGAAGATTTTAGACTTGGCAATTTATTTGGTCCAATAAATATATGTTTTTTTCTCATTAACTTGTTATCCTTTTCTGTTATATAATTATTTCACGTTTATTTTTATGTCACCTTTAAAATGCATGTATGCCCTACGAAATGGCATTTAGACATTCCATACAGACTCAGCCCAGATCCGTCATCGCGAAACTGACGAGATATCGACCAAGTGCTAAATTACATCAACTCAACTAAATGCCTGTAAAACATAATCCGAGGGTAGGTTCTTTTTTTCTGACAGATGATACAGATTTACCATTATGTTCGCTAAATGAATTGCCGGAATGTCAAAAACATGTTAGTTAAACTTAAAAATCAATTCACTTCAATTTTTAAAGTAAAACATTGTCCTTAAATGTTTAAAAACCAGTATATATCCAGGTCATGTTCTATCCATAATTCTATTCTGGTTTTCCAGTTATCTTACTGAAAGAATGCAACATGTATTTTTACCTGGTACCTTCTCTGACTGGAATACTATGAAGCTGGTGTTCCACAAGGATACATATTAGGTCCATTGTTATTTCTTGTTTTTATAAATGATATTGTTAGCGACATTAGATGGAACATACGAAACTAGCTTGTTTAGTGTAGGCATTACTCCCGTACATACATGGCAACAAATATCAATAATAATATATTAAAAAGGCAGAGAAATGGCTAGTTGAATTCAATCCAAAGAAGACCGAGTCGTTAATAATCTCGAGAAAAATGTCCCATCCGTATATATGCAAGACCATCAAATTTATGAAGTAGATTCACATAAGCACATTGGCGTTCATCTCTCACGTGATCTAACATGGCACTGTCATATCGAATATATCGCTACTAAGGCATGGACAAGAATAAATGTCATGCGAAAACTCAAATTCACTTCGGACAGTTATTCCCTTGAAACAATCTACGTATATTTCGTGATACCTATTTTAGAATACGATGATACTATATTTGATAACTGTAATGCCAGAGAATCTAACAGTTTTGAAAACATTCAATATGAAGCTACCCGTATAGTAACTGGGACAACTAAATTGGTTTCTGTTGGTAAATTATTGCATGAATGGATGGAAACGCCTTGAAACCAGACGTAAAACACAGACTTATTCTCTTTTATAAAATGGTGTTTCATTTAACTCCAAAATATCTCACAGAACTGGTACCTGAAGTGGCTGGAAGTGTTTCTCGAAGCAATTTAAGATTAAGAAACGCTGGTGATATTCAACCTCTGGCCTGTCGCACAACCCATTATAGCAACTATTTCCTCCCTGCAACAATACAGGAATGGAACAACCTCCCGAAAATGAAAAACAATCTTCTACTCTAAACGCATTCAAAACGTCTTTGAATATCAATCTGCTAACTGTTCCCAAATTTTTTTTACGGTGTCAGAAAACAGCAGCTCCTGCACAAGAGGCTCCGTACAAACTGCAGTTCCTTGAACCATGACCTATTCTCAAAGAACATATCTGACACTGCCTTGTGTACATGTGGCCTCGTTGAGAACGCATCGCACTTCTTCTTAAGCTGTTGCAAATATACCAACGAAGGAAACCAACGAAGGAAAACAACTTTTTGATGATGTTGCCAGAGTCACTACTCCGCCCCTGTCTGTCTTTCTGTTTGGTGATCCTCTTTTAAATTATAATACAACCATCATTATAGACGAATCTGTGCATCGGTTTATCCAATATGGAAAAATAGTCAAACAGGGAGAGCCACACACGAAATGACACCGCACCAAACACCATCTAACAAGAAACGGTAAAGCCACAAGACAAAACACAGGACGCATATCAAGACGAAACACATTAAACATTAAGCATATTAAACAACAAAATTGACCGTAGGCTGAAAGCAGGAGTGCCGCCTTGGAACGGCCAGCAGCAAAAAAAAAAAAAAAAAAAAAAAAAAAAAAAAAAAATCGGTAACGCTCACCTTCTTTCGAATGTGCTTGTACTGCTCAGAATCCTAGACCTCTCAAGGTGTCAACCTTCGTTTCCTTTTTTTGTTTCTTTTATTTATTAATTTATTTAATTTGTCTTTTATTCTGAAGTATCTTTCCCAAAAAGTTTTTGTATAAACTGATATATCCTGCTTAATTAATTTAATTATTTTTTCAGTACAATTAATATAGTACAATAACGGGCAGTCATTTCTGCATAAAGCGAGTGCAGTTGTTACGGTGATGGGGGAGAAACACAATTGTTTTCGTTTCCATCCTTTTCTTTTCCTTTGTGTTATCATTACAATATTCATGCAAATATTTAAAAAACAAGAGAGTCGTCACGGGTGACAAATGCCCCCAAAGTGTTTGACACCGAAATGCATTTTGGCGGAAAAACAATACAATGTAATGCAGGTGTAACATGAAATTTTGATGCTGTTAAAAATGACACAGGAGTCAGTTCTTAACATTAGAAACAGATCCTTTGACGATTATGATAGCTAAGAAAAGAGCCAAGGGTCAAAACGTAGTTAAAAAGGACCCTAAGTCATTCTCAACGTTAAAAAGGACCCTGGGTTGATTGTCAACGTTTAAGGTATAGGAGATATGCTCTGGACAAGCTTTCTGTATCTGGTAAGGTATAGGAGATATGCTCCGGACTGTAAAACTGAGGTCAAAGGTCAAGGTCAAGGTCAGTGATCTGAAAATGGTACACGACTCTCCGCCATCCCAAGATGAACTCACAAACCAAATTTGGAATCCGTAGCTGGTAAGGTATAGGAGAAATGCTCCGGACAAGCTTTGTGTAAAGTCTAGGTCAAAGGTCAAGGTCACAGTGACCTGAAAATGGTACGCGACACACCGCCATCCCAAGATAAACTCACACACCAAATTTGGAATCCGTAGCTGGTAAGGTATAGGAGATATTCTCTGGACAACCTTTTTTGTAAAATCGAGCTCGAAGGTCAAGGTCAAAGTGACCTGAAAATGGTACGCGACATTCCTCCATCCCAATATGAACTCACACACCAAATTTGGAATCCGTAGCTGGTAAAGTATAGGAGATATACTCCGGACAAGCTTTTTGCAGCTGGTAAGGTATAAGCTTTTTGTAAAATCGAGGTCAAAGGTCAAGGTCACAGTGACCTGAAAATGATACGCGACACTCCGTCATCCCAAGATGAACTCGCATACCAAATTTTGGATCCGTAGCTGGTAAGGTATAGGAGATATGCTCCGGACAAGCTTTTT
The DNA here is from genome assembly GCA_963576725.1 of Azorinus chamasolen. NCBI lineage: Eukaryota > Metazoa > Mollusca > Bivalvia > Cardiida > Solecurtidae > Azorinus > Azorinus chamasolen. The sequence goes on along the minus strand of OY755243.1, from coordinate 14,690,792 downwards.
GTAAAATCGAGGTCAAAGGTCAAGGTCAAGGTCACAGTGACCTGAAAATGGTACGCGAAACTCCGCCATCTCAAGGTGATCTCACACACCAAATTTGGAATCCGTATCTGGTAAGGTATAGGAGATATGCTCTGGACAAGCTTTTTGTAAAATCGGTCAAAGGTCAAGGTCAAGGTCACAGTGATCTGAAAATGGTACGCGACACTCCTCCATCCCAATATGAACTCACACACCAAATTTGGAATCCTTAGCTGGTAAGGTATAGTTGATATACTCCGAACAAGATTTTAAAGCTGGTAAGGTATAAGCTTTTTTTAAAATCGAGGTCAAAGGTCAAGGTCAAGGTCACAGTTACCTGGAAATGGTACACGACACTCCGCCATCCCAAGATGAACTCACACACCAAATTTGGAATCTGTAGCTGGTAAGGTAAAGGAGATATGCTCAGGACAAGCTTTTTGTAAAATCGGTCAAAGGTCATGGTCAAGGTCACAGTGATCTGAAAATGGTACGCGACACTCCTCCATCCCAAGATGAACTCACACACCAAATTTGGAATCCTTAGCTGGTAAGGTATAGGAGATATACTCCGGACAAGCTTTTTGTAGCTGGTAAGGTATAAGCTTTTTTTAAAATCGAGGTCAAAGGTCAAGGTCAAGGTCACAGTGACCTGGAAATGGTACGCTGCACTCCGCCATCACAAGATGAACTCACACTCCAAATTTGGAATCTGTAGCTGGTAAGGTAAAGGAGATATGCTCAGGACAAGCTTTTTGTTAAATCGGTCAAAGGTCATGGTCAAGGTCACAGTGATCTGAAAATGGTACGCGACACTCCTCCATCCCAATATGAACTCACACACCAAATTTGGAATCCTTAGCTGGTAAGGTAAAGGAGATATGCTCCGGACAAGTTTTTTTGTAAAATCAAGGTCAAAGGTCAAGGTCAAGGTCACAGTGACATGAAAATGGTACGCGACACTCCCTCATCCCAAGATGAACTCACACACCAAATTTGGTATCCGTAGCTGATGTGACAAAGGAAATATACTCCGGACAATAGGTACACACACCCACACACCCAACCACACACCCACCCACCCACCCACACACCCACACACACACACCCACACACACACGCACGGTGCGATCACTATATGCCGCCAAAGCCTAGCTTTGGGGGCGTAAAAATACGTTTAAACCAATTATATACTGTGCTTCTGATCTCGATCCTAATTGTTTGTGATATGCTGTCATAATCGCAAACATGCATTGCATGATGGAAGATCCATAATAAATAGTTGGGATCTAAACCGTACAGTGCACTTTTACCTCTAAAGGCTAAACCGTACACTCGATATTATTTTCAAACGTCTCCAAAAGACAAAATGTAGGTCTGTGCCACAAACTAGGTAACTCAACGTTAATATCGGGCTCAGATGCATATATCCAGTGTTAGAAAATGTTTAGCGTAGTTGGTAAGCTTACAATGAGGCAAAATATGACCTCCTTCTCGATTCGATTTCTGACTTTCAGTTTCTGCAAAGTTTACCGAAGATTTTGAGCCTTACACAGAGACATGGACCATAATGGGGTACGCCGCTGTTGACGGGCGTTATAATTCTGTGTTATGGCACCAATTAAATGACTGAAAGAAAAATCTAAATAGTATAAACAGTGTAAAAATGTGATGCTTACCTTTCAGGCTCCGTTTTGTCCGCCATTTTAGAAAAGTCTAAACATTTGCGGCCGTACAGCTTGCACCACAGTGAATATGTCACATGAATGACTAAACAGTTACCGACCACGAACAGGTTCACGTTATTTCAATCTCTAATTTTCTGAAATATTAATGCGAACATGTTCTTGAACGCTAAATAGTTTATACATGTAACATATTAATCCTTCTCTTGCTGAATTTTAAAACAAATTTCTCCTTCTTTACCCATGTCCTGTTGTATAATTACATATATCTTCACTGTGTACACGTAGCTCGCTGTGCAATCACTACTGTGGAGTGCACTGGTTGCACAATCAACTTGTAAATAGTGCAGACCCTGATGAGACAGCTCCTGCAGGAGCTGTCTCATCTTGGTATTCACTATTTACAGGTAGGTATATTGACGTGAATAGCAAACGAAGGGTTAACACGAACATGGGTATGTGTTGGAGATATTGCAATTTATTACGAGTGCCTCGTTGTAAACGGTCATCGTTCACAGATGCATTTTACGACATTTTGTTCAAGGAAATGTTCATAAAATGTTCCAAAAGGTACTATTTCAATGGTTTATGAAATATCTTTTTTCATGTGCTTTATTGAGACAGTTTACGCCGTCTGCAAAAAGTCCACGTAAATGTTAACGCAAAAAATGTGCAAAGTTTGAAAGTTCGTTTTCACAATCCTTTACGCAATGCGTTTTCGTGTAAGACGCAAGACGTAATTATATTATGCATATTGATCAGGTGATTTGCTTTATAAATGCATGTAGATTCATGACTCTTTGACCGTGACAGAAAATATAGACTAGATCTACAAGATGTTATCTGCCCTGGGTTTACTCTATTTACAAAGGCTTATAGAAATTGTTTCTGCCGAGTAAATAGTATTTACTGTGACAACGATCTTATTTACTATTTCAAAAATATTATTTACTTCAAATAGCTTGATAATATATTATTTACAATTTTGTTTTGATTGTTTCAAATATATTATTTTTTCTACATGTATTTCAAATACAGGAACATCGCCATCACGTTTGATTCTTAGAGTATGTTGATGATGAACTAGTCCGGCAGAGAAACTGGATTTCTAGGCCTAACCTTGCATTGTGGTCTATAGTTTATTTCTTTGCATATATTGCTAGTGTGAAGAGTTCTGAAGATAATGGGACCGGTACGTGCCACTCTGATGCTCTTGGGCATTTGAATTTATTGAACATTTTCTCCACCCACCAATTTTACCATTACGAGAAATTGACATTTGGCATATTTATGATGGTGTTAGTTTGTGTCACATATATATATATATATGTCTTGTATGTCCAAGAACAATAGTAAAAGTACAAAAATGAGTCATGCAGGAACACCACGTACAGAACAAACAGCCACCCGAACAGCAGCACAAGGAAACATCAAATGTACATAACTATAAAAACATCAAGAGACGCACAAAGACAAAACAAACATACAATAGGGGGAAGATGGAAGTACCGCCTTGGAACGGTCAGTGACAAAGGTCACCGGGGGTTAAACCGGTTTTTGGGCGCCCAACCTCACACTTATTCCACCCCACCCTAAATGACAAACAGTGCAAATAAACGTATCCCCTCTCCGACTAATCTACAACAACCACGATGGCAAATACAGTGGTTAAGTGCATGTATAACGAAATTATATAAGTGAACAAACTGTAAAATGATAGTAGCACATATAGGCAGGTGGAAATCCTAATTATGGTATGCTTTAAAATCAACCAGTGTCACAAAGCAAGACAGCCAAATTATGGGTAGAAGTATTCCAGACAGCCGTGTTCATTATGATGCATATCAAGCAGAGCGAGAGAGCAACTGATCTCTTCACTTGACAGCATACAGTGGAATGCTGCCTTATTAATGCTGGACAGGTTAATTATGCCAGATACAGTGTGCAACCTTACGACCATAAAGTATCTCTTCCCCAAGTTGTAGTTTATTGATTCTTGAACGGGAAGCACGTTATGATGCATGAGCGAGGTCTATGGAATGGCATATGTAGTAACATTGCCAATGAAAACGCTTTCATGAGGTATGGCATAATTGGGCCAAGTATGGGCTTTGAATCTTCATGCATGTAGACAGTTGGACGCATGCTTAGATGACATGGTCAGTCATGATCACGGAGCCAGTGGTGTAACACACAACAAGAAAGAACACCTCAGATAGAAAGAGTTGCAAGGGACATGATAGTTCAAAAGAAAATGAAAGCTAGTATCGACGCTTTAGATACTAAGCAGCATCAATACAATGTTGTGAATATTGAAAGTGGGGAAGTAGCTGCTGCTGATGTAAACGTGTACATTAGTGTCGCAATAGGTAGCAGATGGCTGAAAACAAACTACCAGAAGGCTTTAAGACTAGAAAGCATTCAAAGTTGGACAGCCCAAGGTTGATTTGTTTTGGATTTCTTACGTCGCCACTAGTCAATGTCATATAAGAAGCAAAATAATTTATGTATGTGCGCTATGGACAAATTATCTGCTTCAGGTCCATGTCTGATACATTCCTACAAATATTCTGAAAGTGGGAGATCCTTCGAAAGCAAAAATAGCAATGCGAAAAGAGAAAAATGCAGACTCGGTTTTATTTAGCTTGTTCATTATGGTAGAAGGTCATCATCCAAACGTCGTACCGTAACCCCGACAAAGCGGGGAATTGGCTGAAAATGTCAAATGAACTCACTTTCAAGCTAACGTGAAGCAGTGTCTGATAGATGATAACTAACTGGATCTTGACCCAACACCGTTTGGATGGAGGAAAGACTCTGAAAGTAGTTTCAATACCCGCCCAAACCAACGTTACACCGGAATTCATTCTGAAACCCATGTGTAGTTGCCAGAGTGCAGTGCTACATCATGTAATACTAGCAAGTGCAGTTTATAAAGTGCATATATCAAATGAATATTGTCTGCAACGTTACAACCAATGATGTAATTTAATATGCAGATAGGTGATACATGTCATGAAATGTAGTTTCAAGTGGATACTCATGTATTAGAAACTAATATATTGGCCAAAGTAATATCATTATTATATAAAACGCAATCTCCATCTATCTATCTGACTAATGTACTGCATCAAACATACGAATTTAAATTAGAAAACTATTTCCATAGGACACAGATTCCCTCTGGCGATATTGTCTCTAAATCATGCACTTTTTCACTGTATGATATACATGTATAGTTAAGTACATTGCATAGCCCCATAGCACTGTTAAATATGGTCAAAGCAAAGTTCTCATTCTTTACATACATATCATCAGTGATGTTCATACACAATGTTTGTTTCACTATATGCTATTTCATATACATGTGTAATATTGTCATGGAGATTGGCAGCACTTTAAGGGATAACATTTGAAAAAGGAATTAATCATTTATCTACATATTGACTGGCGAGTTGCAGGTCAGTTATGTAGATGGATAGGTTTTCCTGGTTCACTAAAGATGTATAAATAGAGAGCTGAAATGCTAGTATAGGGGGGACTGGCTTGAGCCTGGGTTGAGAAGTCAGAGATAATGCTGCCAGCTTCCATATAGCTATGACTCTGAATAAAAGTTGATCAGAAAAACTGAGGCGTTGTTGTACTTCTGCTATATCTCACATGTAGTGAAGGAAATTCTCATATCTCTGATAAAATGGTCAGAGCAAACATTCCCTTCCTTACGTACTTCTTCACGTAAAAGTTGTTCATCTGTGAAAATTTGAAATATATCCTCCCAATTTTGTATGAGGAGATTTGTGGGACGTACGTACATATGGATGAATGGATAGCCAAGACCAAGGCTATTAACCTCCAACATGTTCACCATGTGCCTTATTGAGGACAACTTGACTGTATTGGACATCTCTGATTAGTACAGTACAGTAAAACCCCGCTAATGCGACCACCAAAAAGGGGCATAATTCTGGGTGGCAGAGGCAGGCGGTAGCTTAATGCAGGACGAAAGTTATGCAGAAAGCTCCTCTAGGAGCTTTCTGCATAACTTTCGCCTTGCATTAAGCAACCACCTGCTTTAGACGACATTAGTGGCTGTTTATTAAGTGGTCGCATTAGCGGGGTTTCACTGTATATCAACCACAAGACAATGTAGGGTAGCACCGCATATTTCGGACTTTCGACGCCATTTTGGCGGCCATATAACCAACCATATTGGTTTTCTTCAATGCTTTGACAATGTAATGTCGACACATTTTACAGTTTCTTCATCAAATTAAATAATACTACTACACTTTCTACATGAACTACACCAAACTTCTGTCAGATAAAAAAATGCAAATGATGTTTTCGCCATATTGGCCACCGTCTTGAATATTACAAAATGCCCAAGGATAACAAAGTGGCACACGGCTTACTGTCAGTCCATATGACCTCCTTAACAATAATTATGCAGGAAAAATACAGACCATTAAGCAAGGTACAACTTATTCGCTGACTACACTAAACAAAAAGTGCAATTAATGCATGTTTACGCCCAAGGGTAATAAAGTGGCAACCGGCTTAGTATCAGTCCGTATTACCCCCTTAAGACAAAAACTATAGACCAGTATGCAAGGTCCGCCTTATTTTCTGCTGGACTGAAAAGTAACAACTACTCCTACCTCTTAGAAAACATTCCTTGACACTAACATCCTCGTGTCTGAAGTTCGTAAAATCAGTATTGAATACAACGTGTGACAAGAAATTCGCACAAGCAGTACACAATGTCAACTTCCGCAGATATGTGTTTAACCCTTCTAACAGTATGGATCAGTGTGTGGTTACTTTTGCAAACAGTTTGGATCCAGATGAGACACGGAGTAACTCATCGTCACATCAGGGTTCAGACAGTTTGATATTCAGACGGTTTTGCGAAAAGAACTTAAACACACCGTAATGTTTGCGTTATGTACAGCAGACTGCAATTCATTTCAGTTTAACTGAATACAAACTGTATTCCGCTAAACGCTCTGCCATTTACAAACAGCTTAGATTATTATCCAAGCTGTTTGACACTCGGTCAGTAGTTTCTCAAGTAATTGAACGAATTTGAAATCGATGAAAATTTTAGTAAATAAGAGATCGAAGAGACAATATTTTTACAGCATGAGAAGGGTTTAACCAAGTATGGTTTGTATGTATATAGTTAAAATGTACCTCTATAGTCTACTTGTTACTCACGAGGCGTAACTGGTTATTACGAAGCGGTTATAATGTTGAACACACGTCCGTGTCACACCAGCCCTACGTTAGATACTATTAGTTACACGGTTATTTGGCAGGGTATACGGGCTGGTATGACCGGATTAGATCCCGTATTTCCCGAGGCGTTCAACTGTATGTCTAAATGAAAAGCCAAGGAGTATCTATATTATTTCATAAGTAAACAGAGAAGATTCAGTAGGAGCCATATATAAATGGCAATTGTGATATGATTGAAATGAATACGCAGAAATGAATCCAATAAAAATAAGGACATACAAAATGTATATATATGTTGTTGTTAGATGCTAGCCTTAACCCTTTCCCTGTTCTTTGTTTATTCCAAATGTCAATACCTACTAAATATTCATGGACAAAATAATTATAATGCAATATGGAAGGTGGAACACTGAAGCCATTTTAGAAAGTAAAGAGATAGATCTTTCAAATTCCATTAGCAAACAGAGCAGATCCTGATCAGATGGCTCCTCTAGGAGCCGTCTGATCTTGGTCTACTCTGTTTGCAAATGCGTGAAAACACGTTTGTATGAGGGAAAGGGTTAAGCCTGTTGGTGGCGGATGAATGATTATTTTTGCAAACACTTTGTGTCCAGATGATATGTTGAGTAACTCAGTTTCTTATCAAGATTCAAACTGTTTGCCACCTTGCTTGCATATAGCGGGTGAAAATTTGTGTAAAAAAACAACAACTTTCAACCAAAAATGTGCATCCATAATTAAAATTAATCCGATCATAATGCTGTTAAATCGAGTGATACATCATCAAAGAAATAACCAATTAAATAATTAGTACAAACTGTCGCGGCTATAAACATCTCTGATGACACTAGTGCAAACAGGTACCACCATTAACAATTTGCTATTACAACATAATTCAAAAAGCGATTGATTTTGTTTGTTTGATACTTATAAAGGTTATATTCTAATTACAATTAAACCATTATCTACTGCCTATGTCGTTGATTCTGTAAAATCTTTGACTAACAGCAAAATCATTAATATAATTACAAATTTAAGCAATTATCAATATTTGCAGCATTTTTAAGCAAACATCAAATACTTTATTCTCGTGGGTTTATTTTCGTCATATAGAGTGGAAACAGATGGGACTGTTGATGAATAACTAAGTGCAATATTTGACATTTAGGAACTGTCAAATCTGACTGTATTTCTCTTCGCGTTCTTTATTTCTTGTCAATGGTCCATTTTCCGACAGAGAACATATTTTGCATAAAGTTTGATGTATGTTACTGATATATTCCACGTATTCCTTGGTCGTTTCGGTCCCAATCGTGGCCGAAACGACCAAGGCCGAAACGGATTGCGTCCCAAACGACCCGGGACCATTAATTTTGAGTCTACTCTAGGTTTACCCTGTTTGCAAAGATGTATCTATGTAGTAAAATGTTGTGCCTGGGTCTTAAATCATGCTCTAGCATAAAATATGTGTATATATTAATTAAAAACACTATTTATTAAATATTATTAATAACCCGCAATTCTTCACTCAATTACACTCCTTTCGAGGGATTTACTGTGGCGAAAGGAGTAAGTAATCCGTGTTCCCTGTAAATGTCATCAATATATTAATGATGTGTTCGTATATTCAGGCTTCTATCAGTATATTAATGCCAAATAAATTTAAAATATAAAAATTATGTACATATCATTTATAATAACTAATAAATAGCCGTTATTAATTTTTAATCCTCCTTTCGCCTCCTTTCGCCCAAAGTCATCATTTCGTGGACTTCAGGTAGGTAGATGCCTTCTGGAACGTTTTAGCGTTGTCCGAGATCATTAACGAAGGTAATGACTTGCGACTGGTGAATCTTCGAAAAGCTTGCAGAAAGCAATCTGTGTAACGCTTTGCACCCGCAAACAACGATGATGCAGACCCGTATAAGTCTGCTTCCGGTCGGAACATGTTTGATGCACCAGCTTCTTTAATGTTTATTTCCTTGAATATTGCACGGCGCAGATCACTTAACAACCAGTCATCATCACCATGTTGTCTTGCTAGATGTTCTCTGATGTCACCGGGTAGTTTATCGAGTACGATCGGCACGAGCTTCCTGTGGCTTTCCGAGGGATTCGAGCGCGAGTATCTTCGTCTCCATGTCGTCATAAAACTTTCTTAGACTATGCAGATTATTACTGGGGGCGGGAAGTTGGAGTAATGCCTGCATAGTTGCGTGCACAATTTTATGTCTCTGGCCATATCTTTCTTTCAACCGTGCATAGTGCAAACCCGTCTATTGTACGTGCTGCTTCCCCTTCTAACTGGCTTTTAAGGTAAGAGAACGTCTGTACATTGTTCAAATTGCAATTTTGATGCACTGTTGATTCGAAAGAGTCCCAACATGTCTGCCAATTTTGAACATCACCATCAAAATTTGGGAGTGTAAGTTTAGGTAGTCTGTGATAATTTGCAGTAAATGAAGTATGCGACACCTTACCAGTAGCATTCTGTGACCCACTGACAAATGGTTGAACGTTAACCGCCTCTTGTTGGATCACGGTATGACACCTGTCGTCACAGTTCACACTTCCGGCTCTATCACTTGAACTTCACCAGTGTCCATCCTTGCCACGTTGTTCTGTGTTCCAGCTGCTACCACACGATTCGCCTGTTCCTCGAAACGTCCGTCTCCACAATGCTCGTTCTGCGCATTACGATTCACATTTGAATCATTGGAATCTATTTCACGTTGAAATTCTCTAAGTCCTATGAATTGTAGTTTGAGTCTGAACGAGTTCTTTTCTGTTGTTACGATTTCTTCTTCGATGTGTTCCGCATCAGTTGCTGACATTATCTTCTCGTTTAATTCGTTAAGTGTCTTCGTCTTCGTTTCCAGTTCCTCTAGAGCCAACTTGAACTGTACGATGTTTCGTTGCTCCTTCGATTCTTCGGCTGATTCAATGAACATGGAAATGGTTGTTTTAATGCCAGCTCGCATAGCGTACAGCTTCTGTAAGTTCGTCTTCGACATCTTCGATTGGTCACGGTGGCACCAATATCGTAATGGTGGATATAAGAATAAACGATGCGTTGTGTCTTCAGTACTTATTATTACGTTCAGCTCTCTTCAACTTCCATTGTATACATATAAACAAAGTGACGTCGCAGACGTCGACGTCGTTTCCTGCGTAACGTGCACGGCGGCGCTAAAACGTATTCACGACAGTATCAAAATGGTTTCTTATTAACTCTACACCATGTTTAACAGTATTTTTAATATAAATGACCACACCCCCGCTACAGCGTCTAGCTCTTCTGTTTTGAAATTTCCAGTACATATTAAAACATTTAAAACCATTCAATTGTACTTGTGATTTACGATTAGTCCATGATTCATATAGAAAAACGATATCATATTTACACAGTTTATCAACAAAGTCACTGTCTTCAAGCGTCTGCTTGGTCAATCCATTAACGCTCTATGATAGGACATTGAGCCCAGCCTCATCGCACCGCTAGTTCTGGTTCCCTGGGCTGCCCATTTATGTACAGGGTGTCGTAGCTTAACCACGCAGTATTGTCTTCACGCTTAGCTTGTTTGAGCTGTGGAAGCAGAGATCTCCTACGCTGAGCAATTTCTCTTGGAAATTGCTCGTACATGGAAAAGTTTGTCCCGTCTAGCTCCTTTCTCTGTTTTCTCACATTCTCTCTATGTTTGAAAAGAGTAAACTTTGCAACAATGTTACGTGGCCTGCTGCCTCGTTTCTGGCCCATTCTATGCACACGTTCAAATTTAACTGGTCAACAGCGTTCTGTGCGATTTTCAATTTATCAATGATAAATTGTCGTAGAATAGTCTGTTTGCACGGGCGTCTCGTTTTGTTCCTCGGTGATGTTGCCGAATATTAGATTTTGTCGCATGGATTGGGATTGTACATACAATAGATCGTCTTGCATATTGTCTCTCGCCTTGGTTAACTGGGTCAACTTGTCATTTGCTAAACCCAATGAAAATTCTAAATTGTCTACCATTTCTGAGGTTTCCGATGTTTTGGCATCTGACTTTTTCATGCTGTCATGTACAAATGTACCCACAATTTCTTAATTTCTGACTCAAAACTACTCACTTTTGTTTCTAGCCTCTCCAATGACTCTAGTTTAGAATCCATGCGTGAAACCTTAACGTCCAATCGCTTCAAATAGTCCAAAATATCAGCATTTGTCGTGGATGTCTGTGCCTTTGACTGATCGCAGGGTGTACTTGCACTGGCTTGAACCCCAAGGGCGGGCTGACTGAGGGTTCCAAACACTGAGCTGTTATTCGAATCCATTTTCGTTGACTTACAATAATGATTATCTAGTGATTCTAACAGTGAATCATCAAATAACACCGAATTTGCTTGTCTGATAGAGTCACTTGCACTTACACTCTCACAATCACTGTTATTGTTTACACCACTAGTCGAACCGGTCGAGCCGCCATTTCTCGGATTTTTCGACTTCGTGCCACTATTGCCACTGCTACATCTCCTTCTTTTGTTCTTATTTCTGGATCTCATATGTAATTTAGCATCCAAAGCTCATTAGAGAATAGTTCCCAACACATTGAGGATGAAAATCCGTAATTTTCTTTCAATTAACGATGATTAAATCACAATTTTTCGTCAGCGATAAAAAAAAAACACCTGTGTACAATATCTTGTCACGTGACCAATCCCATTTATGTATATATAGTCATTTATTCCACTACATAGTAATATACTATACGAAAAAAGTATGATATCTAAACGTATTTGAAGATATTTATAAGTAGTATTTATGAAATGGTCACGCGCCAGGCACCTGTGCATCGTAATAGGCGGCGTTGACATCATCCTCGTCACCGTCGCGCCATATTTTGACATTTTTTCACTTGTTCGATATCAGCAAACTATCCATATTAAAGATATGCTGCGCAATTTTCCGCAAATTTTGCGTTTCGAACTGACTTCAGAATTGGAATCTATGTACCTTAACACTTATTTAATACTACATAGCACGGTCAGTAAATGGTTGTTTGTGTCGAAAAAAACCCTAGAAAAATGGATTGCTACAGAAAGCAACGGAACAGCCTTCGCCATTTGTCGGAATCTGTCGTAAGATTAAAAAAATTTACATACCGGAAATGATCATTCGATGTACCTGTATGAGTTAGCTTCCTTTGACCGTTATATTTGATTGACACCATTGAATGGTATATTTAGCTTAATTGCATGTAAATTATATGTGGTCAGATAAGCATATTGCCTTATTTTCCTGAATAAAATCTATTATGTAGGCCAACATCCAGTGCCAACCATTGTACATGTGGTAACAACCTAGTTAATATTCAAAGCGTTGTTCCGAAATAGAATCGGAATCATTCAGAACTTGACCGAAGATGTCCGCTGATTTCCGTACAAAATCCCAGTTTCTGAAAAGGAGGCTTCTTTTTAAGAATTTAGCAGTATTCGGATAGCGATAATATTTAGCTGAACAAATATATCCTGTCGGAAAATGGATTGTAAGCATTATTTTCATTGTATGTATACCTGTACAGCTTATGGTGTTGATTGATTAATACGAAAAATGCGCATAATACATCTTTAAACTTCACGCAATAAGTCTTCTTGTTTATCAAAAACGCATTCAATGATAAGGTGTCACTACCATGCATATTTAAAGGGTTATGTCCCTTTACTATATTGATTTTATTCAGCAACAGATTAGCGTTGACCATAGGTGTCTGTACTCAAAACGACTCAGAGTCTTTGGAAAAAATACAGAATGAAGCTGCCCGAATAGTTACAGGTCTAACTATATCTGTTTCTCTAGCTAATCTCTATAGAGAATGCGGATGGGAGTCTCTACATAAAAGAAGGGAAAGACAAAATTACTGTTTCATGTACAAAGCTTTTACAGAATCAGTACCATCATATATAAGAGATATAATTCCACCACAAATAAGAGACATTACACATTATGAACTTTGAAACAGGAACGATCTCGAATCTGTCCAAACCGGAACCTCAATATTCAATGAATCATCTATTCCATCCTCAGTAAAATTGTGGAACAATTTTGATACTGATATAAGACAAAGCACATCAATATCTAGTTTTTAAAAACTCAGTAAAATCATTTTCAGACTGTTCTACTATTCCTCGTTATTTTTATTTTAGTCTTAACAGATTTTTATCAATCATGCATGCCAGAATTAGGAACAACTGTAGTGATCTAAATGAAGATCTATACCACAACCATCTTAGGTTTGATCCATGTTGCTCATGTCAAAATAGCCCAGAGAATGCATCTCATTATTTCTTTAATTGCAGACTTTATACTGCCCAACGAATACAACTATTTCATGAAACAAGGGCACTATATCCATTAAATATTGATCTACTGCTTTTTGGTGATAAGGCCCTGTCCAATTTGCATGCGGAAACAATCAAAAGCTTGAGAACTCAAATCTGACCAATCAAAAGCTAGCTTGAGAACTCAAATCTGACCAATCAAAAGTTTGAGAACGAACTCAGACTCACTAAAAGTTTTATAAGCATGGACCCTGATCTACATACCGTCTTACCATACAGTCATGAATAAACAGATTGCGTATTCTCCTGTTTACGTTTTGGAACATTTTCTTCATTGTGAATAGCAAACAGTCTTGATCCTGAGACGCCCAAAGGTGCCCGACGCATGCTTTGACTCATCCATGGAACCCCCCCCCCCCCCAAAAAAAAAAAATAAAAAAAAAAAAAAAAAAAATAATAATAATAATTAATAAATAAAAAAATTGTGATCGAAGTATGTTCAACTGGCCTAAAACTATTTATTTGAACCTTAAACCACTCCGAAAAACGAGAAAACCCCGACCCGGAATACATATATAGACCCGATAGGAAATTTTTTCCGGGTCGTGTTTTTCTCGTTTTTCGGAGTGGTTTAAGGTTCAACTAAATAGTTTTAGGCTAGTTTAACATACTTCGATCACAATTTATTTATTTTATTTTATTTATATTTAATTATTTTTTTATTTTTTTTTATTATTTTTTTTTGGGGGGGGGGGGGGGGGGGGTGTTTCCATAGGTGAGTCCAAGCATGCGTCGAGCACCTTTGGAGACGCCGAGCTACTTTGTGTCTTATCTGGAGTTATAACTGTTACATGGGTAGTATGCGACTGATAACGTTGTTGACTGAATATGAATGGCTTTCTGAAGTCCATCCATCATGGCTATACTTTAAAATGTTGCTTAGTTCTATCTTAAATAAGTTACACCTGTTTTGTTTCGAAATCTGATATTTGAATGGACACGCACAGAATCTGATTTTAAAAACTATATTTATAGCCAGTTTGATACAACAAAGAATGTAACATTATCTAATAGCAACGTGTTAAGGGTCCATGCTTATAAAGCTTTTAGTTGAGTCTGAGTTTCGTTCTCAAGCTTTTGATTGGTCAGATTTGAGTTCTCAAGCTTTTGATTGGTCAGATTTGAGCCAAAGGCTCAAATCTGACCAATCAAAAACTTGAGAACGAATTCAGACTCAACTAAACGTTTTATAAGCATGGACCCAGATCTGTCTACCGCCTTACCATACAGTCATGAATAACCAGAATGCGTATTCTCCTATTACAACAATTAACCCTTTCGGTTTGATGGAGGCATAAGGAAAATACGATGGAAAAAAGTTGTTTGTGGAGCCTTGTTGTTTCGGAAACAGTGACATGCGTTGTTGTAAGGAGGGAATCGTTATTGAGAGGGTCGTTGTAGGGAGGGAGCACTGTATTTGCAAACAGTGCAAACCCAGATCAAATGGCTCCTGAATAAACGGTTTGACCAGAGAATACACTACAGTAAAGCCCCGCTAATGCGACCATCTAAAAGAGGTATAATTATGGGTGCTAGATGCAGGTGGTAGCTTAATGCAGGGCAAAAGTAATGCAGAAGGCTCCTAGAGGAGATTTCTGCATTACTTTTGTCCTGCATTAAGCAACCATCTGCTTATAAAGACACCCATGTGTATTCATTAATTAAGTGGCAGCATTAGAGGGGTTCTACTGTATTTGCTAAGTATGTCAGTCTAATCTAAAGTTATCGGAATGGTGCCTTTTCGAATTTCTCTGCTGTACAAACTTGTGGACAGGAGAAAGGAACATTTGGTGTCCAAAAAATTAGGATAATTAGGGTACAAACGTGTGTAGTGGGGAGATTGCATTTCGGGATACAGTAAAACCCCGCTAATGCGACCACCAAAAAGGGGCATAATTCTGGGTGGCAGAGGCAGGTGGTAGCTTAATGCAGGACGGAAGTTATGCAGAAAGCTCCTATAGGAGCTTTCTGCATAACTTTCGTCCTGCATTAAGCAACCACCTACTTTAAACGACATCAGTGGCTGTTTATTAAGTGGTCGCATTAGCGAGGTTTCACTGTACATAGGATAATAAGGGAGCAAAGGGTATAAAAAAAACACCTGAAACAACACTATATTGTAGGTTGATTGTATTATTTATTTGTAAGCTATCTTTGGAATTTATCAAACAATAAAAAACTAGCATTGACTAGCATCATTGGGCACAGACATTTCAGTTTGGACCCTGATCAGATGACTGTTATGTTTCAAACATAGGCCTGGTCTGTATATGCTGTCTTCAAAAAGAGTAATGTATTAGTATCTCTTTACCCAAGATACACGTCAAATACTTCTGTGAAACACACCATGTAACAAATTGCACTAACCAGGAGGATATACTTTGGAGATTCATTTCTTCAAACACAGGTCTGATCTGTATATGCTGTCTTCAAATAGAGTAATGTATTAGTATCTCTTTACCCAAGATGCACGTCAAATACTTCTGTGAAACACACCATGTAACAAATTGCACTAACCAGGAGGATATAATTTGGAGATTCATTTCTTCATCTAATAACAAAGCTTATAGAGGTAAATACATGTACATGTATATAAAATGTGAAGTTAAGCCACACCTGGGCCCATGCTTATAAAGCTTTTAGTTGAGTCTTGACTTCGTTCTCAAGTTTTTGATTGGTCAGATTTGAGCCTTTGACCAATCAAAAGCTTGAGGACTCAAATCTGACCAATCAAAAGCTTAGGAACGAACTCAGACTCAACTAAAAAGCTTTTTAAGCTTGGACCCTGAAGAACAGATGCCTTTTGGGGCTAAGCACATACTGTACAGTGTAGACTCTGACCAGCAGCTAAATATCAGGGTCAACACTGGATGTATGAAAAAAGAGTTTCCCGAAAATGTGGAAACAGACATGCTGCTGCTACTTTCTCTAGAAACTGACCATGTCACATGATCAGGAGAAACAGAATAACATTCATTTCAAAATTTGCCATCCAAACATGACTTCAATTTCCACCTTAAAACAGTGTAGATCTTGATCAGCTATTGCCTTACTGGCACCACAGATGACCTAGGTCTATCAAGTTAGCAAAGGACACCATTTGCTCCACACATCAATTTTATTTACATATTAACCATTTCCCTCATATTGGCGGCTTTTGACGCCTCTGTAAAAGTCACTTTTTGAAACCATTGTGATAAATAGAGCATTTTATCGAAAGGAGCAAATGCTCTATTTATCACAATGCTTTCAAAACTACACACTATGAGGTAATGGGTCTAAAAATAGCCTATGAGGTAATGGGTTAACTCTTTGCATATTATTAACCCTTATCCTGCTAACTGCAATTTTAGTCACATTTGTAATCAACTTGGATTTAGATAAACACCAAGAAATTCAGCTTCTCATCAGGATTCAAGCTGTTTGACATTTAGTCAATAGTTTTTGCAACTATTGTGGCATGACACTTAGACGATAGTTTCTCAAAACATTCTCAATTCAACATTTCTCAAATTTGCACCAGATTCAAATCGGAGCAGTATGATTTTTTCAGCATAATGGTTAAAGTAATTATTGCCTGCAAATTTTGTCTTTTGCTGCAATTCTACAAAACTTGTCTTAAATTGTAGCAAAACTTGTATCCTGCTTCAATTTGTCTTTATTTCTCTTCAAAAATGCAGCCAGGGTGTCAAAAATCCTGGATCTAGATGAGATGCTATGTTATTGAATATTTCATCTGGATCCAAACTATTTGCATAGTATATCACAAATTAACAATGGAAAAACTTCCAACATTTGGCAAATTTATCATGCAGAACATAATTATTTATAAATATATAATAAATTGTTGTATAAAACATATATGAATATAATTTATTCGGTATTGAAGGAATGTAAGAAGTAAATTACATGTAATATCACAATCTAAGTGCATACAGTAAAAACCCTCTAATGCGATCACCTAAAACAGGTAAATGAGGAACTTTCTGCATTATTTTTGTCCTGCATTAAGCAACCACCTGCTTATAAAGACACACATGTTTATTCATTAAGTGGTCACATTAGAGGGGTTCTACTGTAGTTTGTGGGAATAAAAGCACATTTTCACTCAATGTAAATATGAATTGAATGCTACAATTATGTAATATTGCATGTGGCAGTTCTAATTCATATTTTTGGGAAATATTTGTAATACTTAGTTTAATATTGCAGACTGAATACACATGTACCCTCAACTATGCAGAAATAAAGCTGGTAAGTTCATTACAAAATCATGAAGCTTCTTACTCCAATGGTGAGTATGGGACTGAAGTGACTACAATATTTAACTTACATATTTTATAATAATTGTTTTCCTAAAATTGATTGAGTTGATATACTTTTTTATTTCTATTGAAAAACGTTATCAGAGTGTATAACAGTTTGCATCATGATAAAATGCTGAGTTACTCCGCATCTCATCTTGATCCAACCTGCTAGCAAAAGTCATCACAAGCAAAAACTATGAATATTTATCAGCTGACTTGTTTATACTGGCATATGAACACATTGCATTTTGACTGAGGCAGAATCTGTATTGTTCAATAAGCAAACACAGCAGACCCTGATCAGATGGCTCCTACAGGATCTGGGTCTGCTATGTCTGCAAAGTAGTCAAAAGGCATCTCTATGAAGTAAAAATCTTTGGAGACATGTATATAAATCATTATCATACACTTAACCCTTTCCTCAATGAATAGTCATGTAAGAAATAATAACATCATGAATATTAATTAGATTAAGCTGTTATAATAGCACATGGCCACAGGAAGTTTGGGCCATGGCAGAAACTTCCGAATCATATCTATAATACAGTATAACCTCTCTATAACGGCCACTAAATTGTGTTAATTAGTTGATATTTAGGGCAGGTGGCTGCTTAAAGCAAGGTGAAAGTAAAACAGAACGCTCCATAGGAGCATTCTGTTTTACTTTCACCTTGCTTTAAGCAGCCACTTGTTTTTAACACAAAATACTTAATGTAATTTAGTGGCCGTTATAGAGAGGTTTTACTGTATGTCATAAGCAAACAGATCAGACTCTCGTCAGAAGCCATCTGATCTGGGTCTACTCTGTTTGCAAAGGTGTAGAAAAGTGTATTTATGGAGTAAAGGGTTAAAAATGAAGCTAATCTTCACCAACTATACCATTAATTCTTTAGTTTGAAAGTTTCTGCAACTATTATATTCCCTTGTTTAATATTAGAGGGCAGCTTCCGTTCTTGACCTGGCTGTTGACCCCCAACATAAAGCTGTATATCACCTGTAACAAAAACAAGTTCCTTTTCTATTAACCCTTTCCCTGTTCTGTGTTTATTCCAAATACACAAAATAGTTATAAAGAAATATGGAAGATGGAACATTGTAGACATTTTAGAAAGCAAAAATACAGATCTATCAAATTCTGTTAGCAAACAGAGTAGACCCTGATCAGACGGCTCCTCTAGGAGCCGTCTGATCTGGGTCTACTCTGTTTGCAAATGCGTGAAAACACGTTTATATGAGGGAAAGGGTTAATGTTTTGTAACACCATCCTGGTTTGACTTTCTATTCAGATGTAAGTGATAAAATAAATATATTCAGGTGTAAGTGATTGATAGAAATACGTGTAACTATAAATGCAACAAGATTGATTTCACTTGCACCACCAGTGATCTACTGAGAATTCTGTCAAATGACTTGTTAGCTTTATGACATTATATCTTATATGCAACACTTTATATACATATATGTAATAATAATGACAGACTCAACTCAGTTTCCATATATATTTGTGGAAATAAGGATTTCTTTTTCAGACAAGACAGACATAACATAATGTAAGTCAGGTTTCTGATATTATACCATATCTTTGACAAGCATACATTAACCATTTCCCACATATTGACGACTTTTGACGACTCTGTAAAAGTCACTTTATGAAATCATTGTGGTGAATATAGCATTTGCTCCTATAGGAGCAAATGCTCTATTTATCACAATGGTTTCAAACTACAAAATTCTAAACATTTCCTTTTCTCTAGTTCTCCTTTTCAGTAGATTTATTCAAAGAGGTTGTATCTAAAAATAGGCTAGCCAATGAGGTAATGGGTTAATGGAAGTGATATGTATTTTGGATTTTGAAATTAAGGGTTAGGCCAAAGTGCTGCTTATGTGTTTTTAAAGGAATAGGAACAGACAGAAACACACATGAGTAAGGCAAATAAAAGTTTATGAAGCATGAATATAACAAGAGGCATGTGTGAAACATACATTTTCACCTAAAAGTTTGACCAATGAACTTTACTTTTGATCTTAACTGTTACTGAAAGCTTGACATTAACCTTTCACCCCCAAATGTTGAAGCTTCTTATGATGAGTATACATTCCAAGTATAAAGTCTGTCTCTAATAGTTCAAAAGTTAAGGCCAAGGTTAAAGTTTCAGACAGACTAACATACAGACAAACAGACAGGCTAAAACCAATATGCCCCAAATCAAGATCTTGAGGGAACAAAAATTGGAATACTGCATACAGTTTAGACACTGGTGATGTAATCCTGACATTGAGTAATTGATTGTGTATGTTTGTTCAGCAATATCATTGTTTTCCCTTTTTTTTATCTCATTTCTGTCAATAAATAAACTCATAAATTTTGATAAGTCCAACCTTTTTCCACAATGAATCCGGAGTCATCAGACCACACGGCTAGGTCTTCTGTCTTAACCTTGAACTTAAATGTGACTGTTTGTTTGGTGAGGACCAACCTCCTATCAAAGCTGACCAGCTGTAGTTGTGGCATTTCAACCTTGGTAGTTGGCCAAGACACATACACTTGCACAACCTGAATAAGAATACCATATTCGACTTCAGCATATGAACACCAAATCTCACCACTCCAACTATGTATGTATAGTAAAACTCCGCTAATGCGACCACCTAAAGGAGGTATAATTCTGGGTGCTAGATGCAGGTGGTAGCTTAATGCAGGACAGAAGCAATGCAGAAAGCTCCTAGAGGAGCTTTCTGCATTACTTTTGCCCTGCATTAAGCAACCACCTGCTTATAAAGACAACCATGTGTATTTATAAAGTGGTCGCATTAGAAGGGTTCTACTGTAATTATGAATAGTTCAGTCAGACACAATTTTCATAACTTAAAAATCCAGACTGACCTTAAAGTGAATAGTGTAGACCAAGGTCAAATCCCTCCTTCTGGAGCAGTTTTATCTAGGCCTTCACTATTAGTCAGTCTGAATAACTTTATAAATGTAACACATAAAGTAATGTACCTTGAAAACATGCAAGTTTTGAACATGATATACCAGAAAAACCTTACACAATGCATGTACATAGAACATGAATTACTGACAAAACTGATATTACCATTATATAATACATTGATGTGAATACCTCACCTGAGGATGTATAAAGCCTGGTAATACCTCATCTGAGGATGTATAAAGCCTGGTAATACCTCATCTGATGCCATATTAAACCTGATATTTCACCTAAAGCTGTTTAAAATCTGGTAATACTTCATATTGGGCTGTGTAGAACCTGATAATACCTCATCTGAAGCTGTGTAAAACATGGAAAAAATACCTCATCTGACGCTGTGTTTCCAGTATTTGTGACATCAACCTTTACAAGGACCCACTGTTGGTTTCTAGTGATCACTGGGTCATAAATAAGGTTTGAGTAGTAGAATGTTGTATATGAGAGACCGTAGCCAAAAGGATAAGCTGGTGTTCCTGTGAAATATCTGTAGGTACGTTCAGTCATAGTGTACTTCACCATTGATGGTATCTGTGAGAAAATAAGAATATTAATACAGTCAAACACCAATAAACAGGACCTTAAAACAAGTATAAATATCTGTCTTGGAGACAGGTGGCAGCTTAATGCAGGGTGAAAGTCATGCAGAAAGCTCTAGGTGTTTTCTGCATGACTTTCATCCTGCATTAAGCAGCCATCTGCCTAAAAGTATCTAAATCCTTCTCTAATAGAATTCTGGTTTAGAGGGTGTTTTACTGTAAATCAATGGACACTGTAAAGGAAAATCATAAGAAGTTATACCATCAAACCCTTTAAATGCTGGAAATGAGTCCATTCCATTTGCAATCAGTGTAGCCCCAGATCAGAGGGTTCCTAGAGTCAACACTGTATGTCATTAAAAATCCACAAATTTAAGATGTTCATACTAACTGATGTCTACAGTAAAACCCCTCTAATGCGACCACAAAAAGGGGCATAATTCACAGTGGCAAAGGCAGGTGGTAGGTTAATGCAGGACAAAAGTTATGCATAACTCTCGTCCTGCATTCAGCAACCACCTGCTTATGAAGACCGCCATATTTGTTCATTAAGTGGTCGTATTAGAGGGGTTTAACTGTATAGTTAAACACTGATGGACATTTCAACTTTGACAACTCAGCATTCAAAGGGTTAAACCATATATTGAATGGAGTCTATTGGAGTGCAGTGTAGACCCATATCTGGAGTGCGAAATTCTGCAGATGCTGATGAGAGTCAAACTGTGTATACTGTGGTCAGTGCTTAAACCAGGCTTCTTAACATCAAAGGCTTAGGGCAAAATTGTTGTATCTACAATTACGGTTACCAATTAACCCTTTACTCCATAGGCTATTTTTAGACCCAACCTCTTTGAATGAATATACCCTAAAGGTGCATTTACTAGAGAAAAGTAAAATGTTAGAATTTTGTAGTTGAAACCATTGTGATAAATAGAGCATTTGCTCCTATAGCAGCAAATGCTCTGTTTATCACAATGGTTTCAAGAAGTGGTTATTACAGAGGCATAGAAAGGTGTATTTATGAAGGAAAGATGTTAAAGAATGCAGTTATAATACTCATGGGTTAAGCCCTAAAATGTTCAGATATGCAGTGGTTGGACTATGTCTATACAATTTGCATGGCCCTGATATGATTATAGACAAAGCCAAAACTAACCAATTTATTCCAAGAATATTCATATAAGAAATAATGACAATACTTATAACGGCATGTGAACACAGTAAGTTTTAGTCATGGCAGAACCTATACAATGAGAGCAGACCCTGCTCAGATGGTTTATACAGGAGCTGTCTGATCTAGGTCTACTCTATCTGCAAAGGCATTAAACGGCATATCTATTGTAAGGGTTAACAAAAGAGATTCATTCATTTAGAATAGACATAGCATGGCAGGAGGTATGTACCTGATCAGCAGTTTTGTACCAGGTGTAAGGAAGTCGGCCTGCAGGACTAGAGTCTAGGGTGGCCATAGTGAGAGTGTTGAACAGGGCATCACCCGTCCCTTGAGCAGGGAAGAAACACTGCATAATAGCATTTACTCGGGAGTCCTCATCAGCAAATGTAACATTCAATGGGCCTGCACTAAACAGCAGTAAAATAATTGGCACACCTTCACCTGTGAAATAAGAGATCAAATGATAATTAAATAATTATAATAGGTTAATGAGTCTGTCTTAACTCTTTACTCCATGAATATTCATGTAAGAAGTAATGATATCATCCATTAATTAGCTGTATAATAACATATAAACGCAGGAGTATTTAACCTAGACAGAAAGTGAAGAGTCAGATTTCTATATTATGTTATTGGCAATCAGAGCAGACCCTGATCAGATGGCTCCTGTAGGAGCCATCTGATCTCGGTCTACTTAGTTTGCAAAGGCATAGAAAAGCATAGTTTGGAGTAAAGGGTGACAGATTGGACATTAGAATATTAAAAAGCAAGTGGTTGCTTACTACAGGGTAAAAATAATGCATCTAACTACTTTTGACCTGTATTAACCCTTTCCTCCATAGGCTATTTTTAGACCCAACCTCTTTGAATGAATGAATCTTCCCAAAAGGAGCATTTATTAGAGAAAAGTAAAATTTTAGAATTTTGTAGTTTGAAACCATTGTGATAAACAGAGCATTTGCTCCTATAGGAGCAAATGCTCTATTCATCACAATGGTTTCAAGAAGAGGTTATAACAGAGGCCTAGAAAGGCGTATTTATGGAGGAAAGGGTTAAGCTCCCACCTGTCTCAAAGATCGATAATTAGACTTCTTCTAAATGGTTGCTTAAGACAGGTTAAACTGCATCCGGAGCATATATATATAACTGTCGATATTCATTGACTTTAAATAAAATTGTGACACATCATTAATATTATTTAATTAAATGCCATGACACAATGTTTTGCATTATGTTGTTTTATTATGTCGCTGTTTATTATCATACAGAGGGAAATTTCAAAAGTTTTAAGTGTTGCCCTATCTCCACCATATTTCCTGCTATACGGTATATGATAAATAGAGTCCAGTATTCATGTCCTTTTCCTATCCGTTTTTTTTCTAAATTCATTGACTAAGACTGATAAGATAAGGCTTGCATCTTATCTTGCATCTGGTATAATAAGAGTGACGATCCTTACCATACTTCATGACATCTCTGAGAATATCACCCTGACTGCCTGGGAGGTCCATGTTCTGTCTGTCCACGCTCTCACGCTCAAACTCCAGACCTAACATATAAAGTCACAATTACAATGCGCTATTTTATCTTGGGAACTCCAGTCAGGTAAGTTCACAAAGTAGTAAAGTATTTAACCCATTCCCCCATAGGCTATTTTTAGACACAACCTCTTTGAATCAATCTACCGAAAAGGAGCATTAACTGGAGAAAAGGAAAAGTTTAGAATTGTGTAGTTTTGAAACCATTGTGATAAATAGAGCATTTGCTCCTGTAGGAGCAAATGCTCTATTTATCACAATGGTTTCATGAAGTGACTTTAACAGAGGCGTAGAAAGGTGTATTGATGGAGGACATGGTTAAATTCACTGAATACACTTTAAGTCAAAAAGTGTGTTCCTGTTTTGTAGGTTTGTATATGCTGTACCTGTCAAAGTATGTTGTAGTACGAAAAAAAGCGTGCTGCAAAAAATCTTTGAAATATCTTTTTTCATCACAAATTTAATACTTGTATGTACTGAGGCTATAACAGGATAAACACTGAGCAAACTGTTAAAAGAGACACTCTTATTTTCCCATAAAATGCTGTATGAAAAATCATACATTAGTCATATTATTATGGTATACATGTATATAAAATGTACAGAAATGTCTTACATATGAAATGCATGCAATTTGAAATGAAACTTTGCTATTTATAATTATAATAGTGACAGGTTGGATTCAGAAGAAAAGCAGAGTATCTCTGTATCTCATCATGATCAAAATGTATGACACTCTTGCTGTACTTTTGAAGAGAAATGAAAGAAAAAGTAAATTTGAGAATTGTAGCAGACACCATATCCTACATACAACAATTACTTAACATGTAAAGAGTTAACCTTTCCTCCATAAATACAACTTTCTACGCCTCTGTAAAAGTCACTTTATGAAACCATTGTGATAAATAGAGCATTTGCTCCTATGGCGCAAATGCTCTATTTATCACAATGGTTTCAAAACTACACAATTCTGAAATTTTCCTTTTCTCTAGTTAATGCTCCTTTTCAGTAGATTTATTCAAAGAGGTAGGATCTAAAAATAGCCTATGAGGGAGTGAGTTAAGGCTTCTTTATCCCTTTCCTCCATGAATGTTTTATTTAAGAAACTAGAGGTTTGTTTTTATCACAAAAACAGATGTCTCCCCATCATCCTCTTTCCATTACACAAGTGCAACATCTGTAATGTCTTTAACTCCAAAGTTATTAGGGGGAGACAATTCAAAAATCCAAGGTGCTCAACAACCAATGCTGGTGAACATTCCTGTGAAGTTTGGCAACTCTAGCCCTAGCAGTTTCAGAGATACGCGCAACACAAAGTTTGTCCAAAGTTATCAGGGGGAGACAATTCAAAAATGCCAGGTCCACAACAACTCATGCTGGTCAACACTCCTGTGAAGTTTGGTCACTCTAGCCCTACTGGCTTAAGTGATACGCGCAACACAAAGTTTGTCTATTTTTAAATCATCAGGGGCAATAACTCTAAAGTTATCAGGGGGAGAAAATTCGAAATCCCAAGCTGCACAACAACTCATGCTGGTAAACATTCCTGTGAAGTTTGGTGACTCTAGCCCTAGCGGTTTCAGAGATACACATGACACAAAGTAAAGTTTGTCTGAGTTTAAGTCATAAGGGGCAATAGCTCAAATGTTTTCAGGGGAGACAATTCAAAAACCCAAAGTGCACAACAACTCATGCTGGTGAACATTTTTGTGAAGTTTGGTGACTCTAGTCCTAGCGGTTTCAGAGATACATGCGAAACAAGTTGTGATGGACGAACAGACAAGTTAATTAATATATATGATATACATGTATCATTATTTCTTACATGCAAATTCATAGAGTAAACATTTAAGTGTTAGAATGCAGCGAGACTGACCTGTACCAAGGCTAACTATGACAAGCTGAGCTCCATCTATGGCACCTGTGATATTACTGCGATCGTAGTTTGTACATCTGGTGCTTGTGCACCCAGGGGCATAATCAACAACCTCTGCCAAACGCCTGAGGCCTTGCAATGGGGTCTTGGCATATCTTGGATCCACAGTTGTTGCATAGTTACCATATAGATCAACTAGGTTATTGGTCATAGGGCCAACCATCTGTACAAATTACAACCGAACATAAATATGAATGCAGAAAGTCATTGATTATGTCACACAGAAGAACACTCTTTTACAGTTCTAAAAGTCATTTACCGTAACCCTTTACTTCATGATCATTTACTGCAAGATATTAATATCATGAATATTGATTATTAACCCTTTCCTTCATGTAAACGCATTTTCCCGCCTCTACAAACAGAGCAGACCCAAATCAGATGGCTCCTACAGGGGCTGTCTGATGCGGATCTGCTCTGTTTGCTTATGAAATTATATACATATAGATCTAGTCCTACATTTGTTGTCTAAGCCAAAAATTCCCTTCTAAATGTCTACCTTATAAAAATCAAGTTGATGAATATTCATGAAGTGTTTAATTCATGCAAAAATTGTTCAAGAGGGAAAAGGTTCATTAGCTGCATTCTTATAATGGCATTATGAACAAGGGAATATATTTTACCAAGGCAGAAACTGTAGAATCATATCTGTTATATAATAAGTAATTAGTAAGGACCCTAATCCGACTGATTCTACTGAGTCTACTTTGCAAATTTATCAAACGGGTGTCCCTATCATGTAGAGGGCTAGTTCTGGGTCCATGCTTATAAAACATTAAGTTGAGTCTGAGTTCGTTCTCAAGTTTTTGATTGGTCAGATTTGAGCCTTTGGCCCAAATCTGACCAATCAAAAGCTTGAGAACGAAAATCTAACCAATCAAAAGCTTGAAGTGTACAGGTCACCCACAACTCTTCTGAACACTAAAAAGCTTCCGATTTAACCCACTGCCTAATGAATAATCACGTCAGAAACATGAATATTGATTATCTGAAATCTAAATGGCATTATGAATACAGGAAGTTTTTATCATTGCAGAATATGTTGATTTAGATCTGTATTATTTCATATTATAAAGCAAACAGGTCTGTCTGATCTGGAAATCTGTAAAGAGCATTTCTTTCAGGTAACTGGTACAAAAATTGAACTCACCGCAATTTTTTGGAACATTTTCTGTAAGGGCAGAAGACCGTTGTTTTTAAGCAACACAAAGGATTTCATGGCCGCTCTGATGGCAAGATCCTGGTGAGCCTTACTCTGTACCAAGGAGACATCAAACTGCTTGTACACATTCATGTAGGGTGGGTCAAAATCCCCAAGACGCATCCTAGTGTAGAACAGCGGCTTCACCATCTCCCGAACTAATGTCTCAGGCACCAGTCCTCCCTTAACAACATCAGCTGTCAGATGAATTAAGCAAACACAATAGTAAAATATGTCTTAAGTGATCAATTAACTAGAAAATTGTGTCTGTTAGACACAGTGATGCCCCTGTGGTGGTGCTTGCCTAACTGCACGTAAAGTTCCTAAATCATTTGACCTTGATCTTGTGCTTGCGGGCAGCATGGGCTGGGTGCGCAATGAAAATATGGATGGTGGTTAATGTGTATATGCAATTCCATGTTAATAGCTATAGTGGTTAGTGAGATATAAGACAATGAAAAAACTGTGACAATCAACTGCATGTACCAACTGCACATAAAAGCGTGACAGATGGACAGACAGACAGACAGGTGCAAAACATAATGCCCCTATCGTCAATGGGGGCATAAACAATGTCTCATTGGAGGTAATTGAGACAGTGGTAGCTTAACAGATCAAGAATATTCATTGCATACAGGGATAAGTGAATTAAGAAAACATAACTTCAAAGGTTCCTAGCCCTTTCTTCAGTCTGTTCAGCCTTTATGCTATCTTGAGTTCAGAAAAGCTAAAAGCACAAAGGTAAAATAGATTTTTTTCAATTACATTAGTAAACTATGATAAAGAAAACTAAAAAAATCTATGAACAATGTCAGCATTCTTACAAATGTTTGTGTAGAAGGCATGCAAATCATCGCCTGACAGCTCCAGGTTTACTCCAGCTCTCAGGGCTACTGCAACAGTCTCCTGTGTGGTGTTGAAGTATTTATGAGCACTAACAATCCTCTCCAGTGCCTCCATGTCAGTGACAATATAGCCCTTAAAGCCCCACTCCCCTCTGAGTATGTCGCCTAGAATTCTCTTATTGACACACATTGGTACACCATTCACACTGCAACAAATGAGCACAACATATCTATGCAATATTCTGAATATAAATTTAATTCTTACATCAAAATATATTACGTTATTGCTGGCAAACTGTAATAATAAATCTTTAACCCTTTTCTCCATGAATATTTATGTAAGACATAATGACATTATGAGTACTAACTAGCTGAATTGTTATAATAGCACATGGACACAAGAATATTTGTCTATAGCAGAAACTGTAGAATCATATCTATATTATATCATAACCAAACAGAGCAGACCCCTAATCAGATGGGTCCTGTTGGAGCCATCTGATCTGGGTCTTTTCTGTTTTCAAAGGCATAGAAAGGTGTATTTATGCAGTAACGGGTGAACAGACAAGCAGACAGTGTAGACATAGATCAGACAGCTCCTACTCTGATTATAAAATGGTGGGATTATCAAGTAAAGAGTTAACCTTTTCCTTCATATAAACGCCTTTTCATACCCATGCAAATAGATTAGTCCCAGATAAGACGGCTCCTATAAGAGCCATCTGACCTGGGTCTGCTCTGTTTGCTTAACCCATTCCCTGATATTGACGACTTTTGACGACTCTGTAAAAGTCACTTTGTGAAACCATTGATTGTGATAAATGGAGCATTTGCTCCTATGCCCTTTTTATCACAATGGTTTCAAACTACAAAATTCTAAAAGTTTCCTTTTCTCTAGTTAATGCTCCTTTTCGGTAGATTTATTCAGAGCTGGTATCTAAAAATAGCCTATGAGGTAATGGGTTAAAGCCTTGCATAGATCTGTTTCTGTAGTTTCTGCCAAGGTGAAAAAAAAAATTCTCCATGTTCATTTTGAATGATAATGTCAATGAAAATTCATGAGGTGATCAACTGTTTAATAAATATTGAACATGGAAAGGGTTAATCAAAACCGAAAAACAATAAGCCAAAAGCAAATTAAAAATTATTCTGAATAAAAATTCAATTTTACAAAATAATGAAATTCTGTATGGCAAACAGAAAAAGTAAATATGTAACATATAATAAAAAAGAGTACACACTGATCAGACAGCTCCTAAAGCAGCTGTCTGATCTGGTCAAGCCAAGAGCAATCAAAGATGAAAGAGAGAAAGTCTAGAGTGATGAACAAATTCTGCATACAAGTAATGTACAATGAAACCTCTTAAAATTGCTTTACTATGATGGCCTTTAGTTCATAATCAAGCTAAACTGTTCTACCTGCTACATGTAAACATAATTGTCATTAAATTTTAATTGGCATTTATCCATTTCCAAATATTCTGTTACATACTTGATAAATTTAACCCTTTACCCATTCAATATTCATGTTAGAAATTATGAAATCATGAAATTTTATTTATAGCTTTATTCATGTCACAAGCAAATAGAGCAGACCTTGACCAGATGGCTACGATAGGATCCAACTGATCTGGGTCTACTCTGTTTGCAAAAACGTGAAAAGCATTGATATGAAGGAAAGGATTTACAGATCAGGGAGTTGTGATAAATTGCTTTGCTATCAAGTCAAGTCTGAAAATTTACATTGTGTGAAATTCCATCAGATCTACATACAGTTAAACCTCTCTATCATAACCACTCAAAAAGGGCCTAATTTGGGGTTTTCAGACAGGTGGTGGCTGAATGCAGACTTAAAGTGATGCAGAAAGCTCCTGTTGAGGCTTTTAGCACTATTTTAATTCTGCATTAAGCAACCACATGCTTTTACAAACACATCCTATTAACTTACTGAATGGTAACTGTGGTGTGATTCCACTGGAGTTTTTGTAGGTTTTAACCCTTTCCTCCATAAATACGCCTTTCTATGCCTCTGTAATAGTAACTTTATGAAACCATTGTGATAAATAGAGCATTTGCTCCTATAGGAGCAAATGCTCTATTTATCACAATGGTTTCAAATTACAAATCCAAATTCAAATTACAAAATTTTAAACGTTTCCTTTTCTCTAGTAAATGCTCCTTTTCGGTAGATTTATTCAAAGTGGATGGATTTAAAAATAGCCTATGGAGGAACGGGTTAAGACTGATTACACCAAGTTATATACAGCCTTACAGAAAGTCAGACAAGATGCGTAAATTAAAACATTTACAAGAATAACTCCTTTATTTCTCCAACAAACCCTATGGTCTCAAAGAGACAAACCTAAAGAGTGGTCACACCATAGGGTTTGGTGCTGAAATGGCAATTTTAGTATTTGAAAATGCACCTCTATCTGTTGCTCTGACCTTACCTGTTGTAGCTGCACATGTAGCTTGAAGTCCCTGCCCCAACACATCGCTTGAAGGCTGGCAGAAAAGTCAGACGAAGATCACGCTCAGATATCTTCAAACGAAAAGAATGAACTTCAAAACAAATTGCAGTATACATTTTGTAATTTGTATCTAGTAGCATGGCTAGTCCTCATCCGTTCATTTGCCTTATACTATGAAGATAGCTATGTACTGGGAACAAGATCAATACATGACCTTGTAAATGCTTGGCTGGCACCAAACAATAAAGTGTTGTTATTCTTTAAATATACACAACAGAGTAAAGACCCCTTAGCTGCAGCCCTTGTGATGGTGAACAAGTTCATGAAATTTGATAGGAACAGCTTTATTGATATTGAAACTGTGACAAAATTGTTTCCACAGGATATCAATGCCATCTGGCGATATTGTCTCTAAATCAAACACTTTTCACTTTATTACTCCATAAATACACCTCTCTGTGCCTTTGCAAACAGAGTAGACCTTGATCAGATGGCTCCTATAGGAGCCGTCTGATCAGGGTCAGCTGTATTTGCTTATAATATAATATAGATATGATACTACAGTTTCTGCTATGGCCAAAGATTCCTGTATCCATGATTAATCTAATCAATATCCACGCTGTCATTATTTCTTACATGCATATGATTACAGTAAAGGGTTAAGCATATATTGATCACTTCCTGAAAATACATTGCCTTATTTTTCTATTCATTTAACCCTTCGCTTGCTATTCACGTCAATATACCTACCTGTAAATAGTGAAGACCCAGATGAGACAGCTCCTGCAGGAGCTGTCTCATCAGGGTCTGCACTATTTACAAGTTGATTGTGCAATCAGTGCACTCCACAGCAGTGATTGCACAGCGAAATACTTGAACACAGTGAAGATATATGTAATTATACAACAGGACATGGGTAAAGAAGGAGAAATGTATTTTAAAATTCAGCAAGCGAAGGGTTAAAGTTTCAAAGGAATTTTTTGTGTACAAAACTGAAGGATCATAATTTTAATTAGTATAATTTCAAAATCAAATAGAGCAGATCCTGATCAGACAGTTCATACAGAAGTAGTCTGGTCTGGGTCTACTGTTTGCAAAGATGTTAAAAGGTGTTAACTGTTTCCCTCGTATAAACAATTTTTCATGCCTTTGCAAACAGAGTAGACTCAGATCAGATGTCTCCCATAGAAGCCGTCTGATCAGGGTCTGCTCTGTTTGCTTATGAAATTGTAATAGATCTGAATCTACAGCTCCTACCAATACCAAAAACTCCTGTGTACATATGCCCCTTTAAAAATTCAGCTAATAAATATTCATGTCATTATTTTTACTTGAATATTCAACTGGGAAAGGGTTACTATGAGGAAAAGGGTTATTGTTTACACATAGTTGATTTTGTGATCTTGCCATTCTATCAGTGTATGTATGTCCATTGTATTTTGGTAGTTCTTTGACTATTTACCACAGCATCAAAGGTCTGTCTTGTAGCATCTGGCCCAGCATAGGCCACGAAGGCTTTACAGTTGGCAGCCGCCTGCAGGTAACGCTCATCTGAACCCTGTAGACCCTGTACATAGACCTCTGCATACCGTCCTGTTAAAAAGGGATCCTCACCATACACTTCCTTCAAACAATAAGAACATAATTTAATTACCCTAAGTATTCAGATCACCTCTCCACCAGCTGAATAATTCAATTCAGCACCATTTGATAACTTTAAATTAGACGGACACAGTAACACATAGAGTAGATCATGTTCATACAACTCCTTAACCCATTCCCTCATACTGACGCCTTTTGACGCCACTGCAAAAGTCACCTGTTGAAACCATTGTGATAAATAGAGCATTTGCTCCTATAGGAGCATATGCTCTATTTATCACAATGGTTTCAAACTACAAAATTCTTAAGTTTTCCTTTTCTCTAGTAAATGCTCCTTTTCAGTAGATTTATTCAAAGAGGTTGGGTCTAAAAATAGCCTATGAGGTAATAGTTTAGGAGCCATTTGATCAAGGTCTGCACTATTTGTCTAAGTTTGTCTGTCTGAATACTTAATCAGAAAATCCTTACAGCAATCAAGCAAACCATGACTTTAAATCTTGTCAATTACAACTACATGCTGTACATGTATTTCAATTTTCTGCTTTGTAACAAAACTAAGATTCTAGAGGCACTTAATCTTTTCAAACATACCGGTACATGTGTATCATATCAATTATTGACATGTTCAAATACATGGGAATAGGAGTGACTATTAGAAACAAAACTTACTATTGTAATAGTATCCATATTTCAGAAAGTACAATGTACTTGAAATAGAACTTCCTGATAGATGCTTTTTTGGTGCATTTGCAAAAGGAGTAGACCAAGATCAGATAACTCCTCCATTTGCAATACATGTAGTTTCAAAAGTTGTATCTATGTACAGTAAAACCTCTCTATAACGACCACTAAATTACATCAAGTATTTTGTGTTAAAGGCAGGTGGATGCATAAAGCAAGGTGAAAGTAAAACAGAACGCTCCTATAGGAGCGTTCTGTTTTACTTTCACCTTGCTTTAAGCAACCACCTGCCCAACATACCAACTAATTTACACACTTTAGTGGTCGTTATAGAGAGGTTATACTGTAGTAAAGGGTTAATTATAAAATGTATTCTCTGATCTGTATATACAACTTGCAAATAAAATTATTTCCATTTTTCTCCAAAAGTTTATTAAACTAAGAGTTTGTTTTTAAGAAATTCAAAAACATATGTCTCCCACCTGATCTACATGTAGCTGTCTCTAAAATGATTGGATGCATTTTTATGAAGTTTGTTGGAGACTGGATGAGGCCTGTTTTATTTAGAGAGCAAAGCTAAAAAAGCTCAGTTTTCAACAACTCAGGGGCCGTAACTCTGAAGAACCTGTTCCAAAATTTCTAGTTTTTCAACTTGGCCTAGATATTATAACCATAAACATTTCCATAAGGTTTGGTGATGATTAGATGAGAACTTTATGACTTAGAGTGTGGACAAGGCCAAAAATACCAATTTTGTATTATTCAAGGGCCATAACTCTAAAGTGCCTAGTTCAATCTTGCTGGTTATTGAACTTGGCCTAGATATTATAGCCATACACATTTTTATAAGGTTTGGTGAAGATTGGATGAGACGTTTTTGACTTAGAGAGCGGACAAGGCTAAAAAGGCCAAAATTGGATAAATCAAGGGTCATAATTCTGAAGTTCCTGAACAATCTTGCTGGATATTAAACTTGTCCTAGATATTATAGCCATAAACATTTTTATAAGGTTTGGTGAAGTTTGGATGAGACATTTTTGATTTAGGGAGCTGACAAAGCTAAAAAGGCCAAATTTTGATAAATCAAGGGACATAACTCTAAAGTTCCTGAAACAATCTTGCTGGATATTAAACTTGTCCTAGATATTATAGCTATAAACATTTGTATAAGTTTGGATGAGAAGTTTTTGATTTAGGGAGCGGACAAGGCTAAAAGGGCCAAGTTTGGATAAATCAAGGGCCATAACTCAATCTGAAGTTCCTACAACAATCTTGCTGGATATCGAATTTGGACAAGATATTATAGCTATAACCATTTTTAAAAGGTTTGGTGAAGATTGGGACCCAGATCATATGACTCCTATAGGAGCCATCTGATATGGGTCTGCTCTGTTTGCTAATGGAATCTGAAAGATCACATTTTCTCTCTAAAATGGCTACAATGCACCACCTTTCATATTCGTTATCACCATTTTGTCCATGAATATTCAGTAGGCATTGAAATTTGAATAAAAATAGAATGGGGAAAGGGTTAAACAGTCTGGATCCAGATGAGCTGCTAAATAACTGTGTCTCATTAGAATCCAAACTGACACATTTTTAAAGGACAGTAAAAGGAAAACTTAATTTTCACACTTGCAGAAGCTGATATTTGCTGATGGTAGCCACTTAACCCTTTCTCAAATCAATATTTATCAAATAATTCATGACTTCATGAATATTCATTAGAATAATTTTCATTCAGACATATGGACACATCAAGTTTTTGTATTGGTAGATATTGGAGAATCAGATCAATATAAGTAGATTTTTAAGTTTGATTAACATCGTAATACATGTTGAAAAAGGAAAAAGAGCGTAGCCTGATGAGAGAAATAAAGAAACTAAGATTAAATCATTGTTTTATTGATTTTCATTAGATCTAGATCTTATTATTATTCCAAAAAGTTTGTTTGGGCAATTCGGGAGGAGGGGGGGGGGGGGGGACCCCGGCGCCACCTTCCTCTAAATCCGCGCCTAATGTGACAGCTAGTGATGTCAGAACCTCCATTTCTATCTACTTTAGCACAGGCACATCTATACTACTCCTGTCTTAAGCAATTATTAAAAAGTGGTCTAAATATATAGGTCTTTAAGACTGGTTGTAGCTTAATGCAGGTTAAAAATAATGCAGAATTGGAGCTTTCTGCATAACATTTGCCCTGCATTAGCCTTTTCTCCATAAATATGCCTTTCTACACCTAAATGCAAACAGAGTACTGTAAACCCAGATCAAAAGGCTCCTATATGAGCCATCTAATCAGGGTTTGCTCTGTTTGCTGATGAAAGAATATTTATATTACTCTACAGAGTACATATCAATTTCTTTGAAACACAACACTAAAATTATCTTTACCCTACTAACAGTTTCATCCACTACTGTGGACATCCTCCGAGCTATTGTCTATTTGGTGTACATGTTTACTGTTAGTAAGGTTAAAACACTTTTGGTGTTGTGTTTCAAAGAAACTCATGTACAATGGAATTACCAACACAATGAACACTTTCAAGATGATATTATTCTACAGTTTCTATTATGGCCAGGTATTCCTGTGTCAATGAGCCATTATAAAAAAAAAAATCTAATTAATATTCATGATGTCATTATTTCTTGCATGAATATTTATGAAGTAAGGGGTTAAGTACAGTAAAACAGCCACTAAATTGTGTTAATTGTAGGGCAGGTGGCTGCTTAAAGCAAGGTGAAAGTAAAACAGAATGCTCCTATAGGAGCGTTCTGTTTTACTTTCACCTTACTTTAAGCAGCCATCTGTCTTTAACAAAAAATACTTGATGTAATTTAGTGGCCATTTAATTATGGAGAGGTTTTACTGTAACTACCTGGTTTTTAGGACTCCTATGTTCAGTAAATGAATGGCTGCTTGAGACAGGTTCTACTGTAAGTTAATCCCACCTGTCTACCTGTTTTGCAATGAGTTGACACAGTGTGACTAACTTGTGTTTTACTAACCTGGTTCCTGCCCCAGAGTGGATGCCTCATCATGTTGATCATTGGAGCCCAACAGTTGATACCAGAGAAGTCATTATAGATGCCATGAGCTGTGTTGTTATTGTTCTTGGCACGAACTTCAACACCAACAGCATTAGCAACCTTGTTCATTGTCCTCCAACTGAAAGTTGACATGAAAAATATAAAATACATATACAATTTTGATGTCTTTGCAAACTTTAAACATATACTTTCAGGGTTACAGATAAGGGGAGTATCGGGGTATTTACCCAATTAAAATTGTGGAAAAAGCAATTGTTTTTCAAAACAATGAGTAACAGAAAGCAAATAAATATAGCAAAAAGCAAAAGAAATTTAGAATACCTAATGAGATTATGAATAATACCCAATTATGAAAATTGCCAATACCCATTAAAAATTGCAAATACCCAATTCTGTAAAAAATCAAGGAGTAAATACCCAATTGCATCAAAACCTTATCTGTAACCCTGTACTTTTTTGTTTTGTTATCAGCAATTAAGGTGTAGTACATGTAGTCTCATCTAAGATCGCATGGTATTAGTTTTGTGATGGTTACAGTTCATCTGAGACATCATCAAACCAAAAGAAGCTTTAACCTGTTCCTTCATATGTAAATGCCTTTCAACACATCTGCAAACAGAGCAGACCCAGATCAGACAGTTTCTATAGGAGCCATTTGATCAGTGTCTGCTCTATATGCTAATGGAGTTTGATGGTTCTGTTTCTTTATTTTTTAAAATTTCTGTATAAGAATATTCAATAAATATTGAAATTCTGAATAAATATAGAACAGGGAAAGGGTTAATTAAATCAGTATTTCAAGTACATGTATGTGGACTATGTATTTATACTAAAAGTTGGGCACCTCATTTCCCCTCTCCACTAGTTTGTAAATATTCATAAACAGATGAATAGATCAATTAAGTCAAGTCAAGTAATATTTATTTATAAAGTCGGGTTAACAAACAATTAGCACAAAGTGCATAATGAAACACAAGCTCTGAAGAGCTTTTAAAACCGACTTACATATATATATGCATGGAGAATGATATATACGCATAGTAGTTTTACATAAAACACAAAAGTACATAAGACCAATTTACGGAACGCCTTTACTTTGCCGGTCCCCAGTAAAGTACGGGACAATAGGGCATATTTACTGTATAAAAGAGATCGAGTGAGAGACCGATTAAACCGTTTAATAAAGAGTTTTGACCACAAAATCGGATTCTACACACCTGTTTATGGTTAGATATATCATTTTGGGGCTGCTGCCCCCAAACCCCACTAACAACGAGCGGACTTTCGATTGTAGCGAATCCAAGATGACGTCATTTGTTTACTAGCACAAACCAACCAATTTAAATGACATCACAGCACTTGCGCAGAAAAGTAACATCCAGGGACCGGCAAAGTAAAGGCAACCCCAATTTACATTAATACAGTATCAAGAGTTAATCCTTCTCATGTTGGTTCCATATATATGTTGCTATTTAATGCAATCAGTGTAGACCCAAGACTAGGTAGTTTTAGAGGAGCTGTCTGGTTATGGTCAGCACAGTTTGCCCAGATTGAATGGATGAGTATGTATGTCAAGAAATTGTTACAGTTTTGAAAATAGTATACATTATTATCCATGAGGGGACGAGGTTAGATTAAAGATTCAGCATGAGGAGGATTGACATAGTAAAAATAAGGTTAAGGATTTACAAGCATATCACAGCTACTAAAGTTAAGAATAGCATACAAGACATACATAAGACATGCAAATTAAAACATTTTAAAGAAATGCAATGCATCCTTATTGAAATAAGGTATGCTTCACTGTTTATTTAAGTACATGCACAATATGTCATGCAGTGGCCATTTGTAAAGAAACAGCTGATCAAATCAGCATGCAGGAAATGCATTTTTGGTGGGTTTTTTCCTTGTTACCACATGGAAAAGCAGGATATTTAGCATGAGAATTCCTGAAAAATGATGTGATAGAATAGTTTAAGTGTAGGTTCAATTTGTCTAGAAAATAAGTCTTGATTCAAATCAAGTGGAAAAAATTGTGAAAAGCACAATAGAAATAGTTGGCCATAGATGGCAGAAACTGTAGAATTCGATCTGTGTTATTCCATAAGCAAATTTGATCGACTACTACATTAGCCGTCTTGTCTGGTTCTATTCTGTTTACATCTATAGACATGACAAGTTGTTTCTAGCAGATTAAGGGTAACCATTTTGACTTGTTTTCTGGACAGTGTCAATGACCTTATTTGTTATATAACCAACACAATGGCCTATGGCTACCTCTAGGTGAACCCAAGCTATGTCCCAATAAACATACTCAAACATTGCACCGAGATTGATGCTTTGTGGAAAACTAGTTGCTTTCCCATGTCGAACTACGCCTCGCAAGCATTCTGTGTTCCACTGAAACTTGTTGATTCCAAGTCTCGGAATAGCAGGTGCGGGTCCACCTTTGTTACCTCCGCCGCCTCTAGCCATTTGGAGACCAATTTCATCCAAAGTAAGTCGATTTACTAGGTCATCCACACGTGCACTCCAATCAAGCGACACATTTCGAAATGGAAGTTCTCCATTAGAAAGTGTGACAACTAAAAAGCACAGCGAAATAATATGTAAACTTCTCATGGTTGTCAACGTTGGCGTCGCTGTAGGTAATTGTTTATTTAGACACCGTGTATTTTTGTGCATTAACACCGGTTAGCTGGTACTCGGTACTAAATCGGAACGCCTCGGGATCTCTCCGGGTTTGCCGGAAACCACCGAGTAGCTACACAGTCAATGGACCTTTTTGGAACGTTATTCTGCCTTGTTAATTGCTAAATACAAAATGCGAAATGCTTCATGCCAATTATGTAAATTGCTAGGGAATGCTCCAAATGGTGGATGTTAATGCTAAATGCGATTTGCGAAATGCAAAATACAAAATGTTTAATGACAAATGCTAAATGACAAATGCCAATTGCTATTTTTGGACTTAACATTGTACTGAATGGTTGAAATGGATAAGTCAATTTGGAAGGCGAGATCTGTATCTTTTCCCATTATACATACAATACTATATAGTTTTCTTCGAAATAACATAAACTGATATCATAATCTCTGTCAGTGTGTACCTCTCGCCATGCAAAATGCGAAATGCTAAATGCGGATTGCTAGATGCGATTTGCTAAATGCAACTTGTTTAATGAACCACCAAAATATCACGTTTCGCACAAGACAGTGCTTTGATCTGCATAAAGTAGGATAAAGATAGGTATACTTGGAGACAAACTTTTGTTTGCATTTTAATGATTTTTTTTTTATTAGATATGGGTATTTCGCAATTCGCATTTAGTATTTCGCATTTAGCATGGCGCACCGGCCTTCCATAGGATGTAAAAGGCAAAGGCGAAATGCTTATTGCTTAGCATGCATGTTTGCCCTACTAGCATTGAACATGGCCATTTTAAAGTGACTGTATATTTGCTAAATACATGTTTATTTACATTAATATTGCTTATTGTTCTATTAAATTAACAAGATGTGTTTGTGAAACAATATGTCCCGACATTTGACTCTGAAGGATGACCTTGACCTTTGACCAATGGATCAGGAAGTTGAACGCGACACATCGTCTTTGTGCGGTGAACATTTGTGCCAGGTTATTTTGAAATCCATTCACAGATAAAAAAAAAAAAAGGTTATAAGGGGCACGAAATTTGGGACGGACGGACGGATGGAAGGACAGACGGACGGACGGAAGGACGGACAATGCGATTACTATATGCCCGCCGTTGGGGGCATAAAAATGGCGCCGTTTAATGTTAATAGAGCAAACATGCATTTAGCAATAATTAAGCATTTCGCATGTGTCATTTACATCCATCATTTGGAACATTCCGGTTATTTCCCAAGCAATTTACACAATTGGCAAAAAGCATTTCGCATTTTGCATTTCGCATTTAGCAAATATCATGGCAGAATGGCGTTCCATGATATATAATCTAATTATTCGTCACTCGATTTTCAGCCGACTCACAATGTGTAGGCCTACTAAACTATAGACGGGAATAGTCGCCAAAAGTATTTTTTAACAAAAATGTTGCATGTTGTATAATTTCATAAATACAAAGTTTAGAATTGCACATGCGACAGATATGCATATATTGAAAGTCCAGAAATACAGAAATGACAAGTGTCATTCTTGCAAATGTCAAATGTAGTTTTGATGGGTTCGACGCTCGACACACGAAGCGACACACCATACGACGCGCGACATTTTGATGCGACGCACGATACGACGCGCGACATACGATACGACGCACGACAATATTTGGACATTTCAACACACACATTTTGTTCTGTCACTCTACCCTGGCTAATAATTTGACCTCGATAACTTGTCCGATTGTCGTGCGTCGTATCGTATGTCGAGCGTCGTATCGTGTGTCGTGTCGCGTTGTCGCGCGTCGTATCGTGTGTCGTGTCGTATGTCGCTTCGTATGTCGTGTGTCGACTTCAAACCACGACATGCGACACACGATACGACGCACGACAACGCGACACGACACACGATACGACGCTCGACACACGAAGCGACATACGACATTATGGGCGATATAGTGTCGTGTGTCGCTTCGTGTGTCGTGCGTCGTATCGTGCGTCGCTTTGTATGTCGAGTGTCGTGGTCAAAAGTAAAGCACGACACACGACAATTGCACGACATTTGCGAGACATCCTAATGAGACGCCGCGAAGCTCAGTGTGCCACCAGAGACCAGTCTGCTTGACACTTGGTCTGCTTGACACTTGGTCAATAGTTTCTCAACATGTCCAATGAATGGAAAGTAAAAATAGTAACAGCTCGGAGTTTAACCCATTCCCTGATACTGACGACTTTTTACGACTCTGTAAAAGTCACTTTATGACACCATTGTGATAAATAGAGCATTTGCTCTATTTATCACAATGGATTCAAACTACATTTTGTTTTAAAAAAATCCCTTTTCTCTAATTAATGCTCTTTTTCGGTAGATTTATTCAAAGAGGTTGTATCTAAAAATAGCCTATGAGGTAATGGGGTTAAGCAGAACAGACCAGAACATATCTTTATTTCGTCTCAGGTACTACTAACATGTACAACATGAGGGAAACATGCATACAGTATATAATAATTTGAAAACTGGATCCAGTCATTTTATATAATTTAGTCTGTTTGGCAAAATTACATATGCGTTATTTGGGTGAACATTAATGTAAAGATTTTTCTTTCACCGGGTCTAGCGGGTACTTATTTAAACCACCTTCTAGATCCGCTCCTCGAACACATATATATTATGTCAGAACACGAAACATGTGAAATAGTAATTATTAATGGTGTTTAACAGTCTAAAGATGAAGATGAAGAAGAAGAAGAGGAGGAGAAGGAGAAGAAAGAGGAAAAATAAGCGGAAGAAAGAAGTAGAAGAAGGAGGAGGAAAAAAGAAGAAAACAAGAAGAAGAAATGAAAAGGAAGAAAGAAGAAGATGATGATGATGAAGAAGAAGAAGAAGAAGAAGAAGAAGAAGAAGGAAGAAGAAGAAGAAGAAGAAGAAGAAGAAGAAGAAGAAGAAGAAGAAGAAGAAGAAGAAGAAGAAGTGACAATGAAGCTTAGAAAACTCGATCAGTATAACATTATGCAAGAGTCTTTAAATTGTAAGAGTGTTTTGAATAACAAATAGTGCAGCTACTGACCAGAGGGCTCCGCCAGGAATCCTCTGGTCTGGCCCTACACTGTTTGCAAATGTCATATAGCCTCTAAGGTTTATTGTTCGCAGTACACGAGGAGAAACTGCCTTTCTCATTAACTCTTTCACCGCCGAGGTCACTTGCAGAACTTGCTGCAATGGACGGATCTATATTTAGACCCAGATCAGACGACTTCTGTAGGAGTCGTCTCACCAGGATATGATATGTTTGCTTATAGAATAAATATAAAGTGTAGATTTAATTATACATATTCTGCTTTGATAAGAAGTATTGAGTTAATACGCCATTATACAGTCTCGCCTACTTATAAATAGACAGAGATAATTCTGAACGCTCGAGGTAAAGAAATGAACTACTTGTATAGGGGTGTGATAAAACAGTTGAATACAGTACGACCTGTCGAAAGCGTCGTCAAAAAGAGGCCTAATTTTAGGAGTGTAACGCAGTCGGTAGCTTAATGCACGTCAAAAGTAATGCAGGATGCTCCTTTAGAAGCTTTCATCATTCCTTTTGCCCCGCGTAAGCAATCATCTGATTTTAAGACTCACGTGTTCAGTAAATAGAATGGCCGCTTTAGATAGATTCTCCCGTATACAAAGTACATACAGTAAAACCTCTCTATAACGGCCACTAAATTACATCAATTATTGTGTGTTAATTGTAGGTGATTGCTTAAAGCAAGGTGCAAGTAAAACAGAACGCTCCTATAGGAGCGTTCTGTTTTACTTTCACCTTGCTTTAAGCAGCCACCCGCCCTAAATACCAACTAATTAACACAATTGAGTGGCTGTTATACAGAGGTTTACTGTATCTTGATCTGAATTCCTTAAAACATCATGCAACAGCAACTTTGCTGATCAAGTTATTTGTCATCGATTTAACCAGGTCATGTTTACAAAAGAAACCATTATCGCTGTCATATATTAAGTATACACGGTTTAATTATTTCTTACATGAGTATTCTTGAAGTAAAGGGTTAAGAGCAAATATTTGTTTCCAGTGGTGTATCAGATACTACGATATTTGTTTCAGCGCATTTCCATGTAATGAACTTTTAATTTTTTATGGTAATTTTTTTCTTCAAATTTATTGAAAATATCTAAATATACGGTTACCTTATCAAAGTGTGTATTCTGATTAGACTAAATCGGTGTCTCACCAGGATCCAAATTATTTCTTATTGTACTTATGTATTTTGTTTTCTAATAAAAGGATAGATAATTATTTCACATTGAAAAGTGCAACATACGACAAAGTCGAACACATTGATATTTGAAAGGGACAGTGGCCTAGTTGAGACATCCAGTGCACGTGTTTATCATTGGTGGAACGTCGTCCCGTCACTAAATTGTTCCTATAATTAGGTAATTATCCAGAAATTATATTGTAATCTGAATACGAAAAAGTCAAGATAATGTACAAGATACAAACGGCATGCGAGCAATATTTGCACGAGTTATATGCCAATATGCGATAGCATGACCGTGCAAAATCACTCTAGTTGCCACATAATGGAGTTTTCTACACGGCTTTAACTATGTATCGGAAGGCCACCCATTGAAAGTTTGGATCCCATGTGCGTGAATGACTACTTTAGAGAAGTTTATTATATGTACACTAACATCTTAATAGTATCTCATAATTATATAATGAATGGCACGGGTCCTATTAATTTACAATGTATTTGTTTTTACATGATAATGCCACCATGATGAGACTAAATAAACGTGTACTACTGTGATATTTTGGTAATGTGATGCTAGCAATTGCACTACATGTATTTGGTTTAATCACTACAATGTAGATAGGAAATCGGACTTCGGGTCTAACCAACTGCACGAGCTTCACGAGAAATTGGCTCGTCAATTTAAGCAACATACTTTTGTATAGAATGGAATAGTTTGGAAAAACTCTAGGAGCTTTCTACATTACTTTTGCCCTGCATTAAGCAACCACCTGCTTATAAAGACACCCGTGTCGATTCATTAAGTGGTCGCATTAGAGGGGTTCTACTGTAGTAGTTTTTAAACAAGCAGACATATGTACTTATAAGTGTGCAGATATCGTGTTTGTTAAATTAACAGAGGCTGTATACTTCTTTAATTCTTGTACAGATATAGTGCAATACGTATATAATGATAATGTGATATATGTATAGTCTCTTGTAATTCAAATATGAAACTCATGGTTTATTTATAGATATAATAATGACTTTGTATGATTGTTACC
Source organism: Azorinus chamasolen (assembly GCA_963576725.1). Taxonomy (NCBI): domain Eukaryota; kingdom Metazoa; phylum Mollusca; class Bivalvia; order Cardiida; family Solecurtidae; genus Azorinus; species Azorinus chamasolen. The sequence goes on along the minus strand of OY755243.1, from coordinate 14,647,188 downwards.
ATGACGAGACTCAAATAAAGAATAAATATAGGACGTAGAGATGGTCACATTGCTACAACCCACTCGACCATAACCGTGCAATATCACTCTAATAGTCAATAATACTCAAGTGGTGGTCAGATTGTCACAAACCATCCAGCCATGACCGTGGAATATCACTTTAATAGCCAACCAGATCATAGTGATAGACAAATTGTAACAATCCACCCGACCATGGCCATGCAATATCATTCTAGTTGCCAAATAAACCCTAGTGGTGACCAGAGTGTAACAAACCATCCAGTCATGACCGTGCAATATCATTCTAGTGCCCAAATAGACCCTAGTGGTTGTCAGATTGTTACAACTCACCCGTGCAATATCATTTCTTTAGACAATTAGACCCTAGTGTTGACCAGACTGATAACGCTCGCCCGATCATGACCGTGCAATATTACTCTTGTCGCCAATTACACTATATTGACGGTCCGATTATAACAATGTGGGGAATCTTATTGTACGGTGCAATGTTACAATATGGGGAATATTTCACGGTACAATGTGGGGAACATTGCACGGTGCATTGTTACAATAATGGGAACATTAAACGGTACATTGTTACAATGAGAGGAATATGGTACGGTGCAGATTCTTTCGACGCTATACCAAATGTGATAAAATTTCATATGATCCTGTAGTACTACAACATACTGCATGTTTGGATGTGAACCCTTTTACAGTTGGCAATCACGCTGGCCTCTTTGCATATACGCCGACAAGAAAGGTTTAGTACTCTATGAAGGCGACCTCTTAAATCAGAAATGGAAGGAGAACGTCGGATATCTGTACTATTTCGTTTTTGTCGTACCCTTTATTACTTTTCTACAGTTACTCTGTCTGCAGCTCAATCATTGAGTACACTAGCGATAGGTGGATACAGTTTGTTCACTTAAATGTGTTCGTTATACATGCACTTTATCACTGTATTTGCCGTCGCGGTTGTTGTAGCTTAGTCGGAGAGGGGATACGTTCATTTACACTGTTTGTCTTTTAGGGTGGGGATGGAATAAGTGTGAGGTTGGGCGCCCATAAACCGGTTTAACCCCCAGTGACTTTTGTCACTGACCGTTCCAAGGCGGTACTTCCATATTCCCCCTATTGTATGTTTGTTTTGTCTTTGTGCGTCTCTTGATGTGACACTTTTTTTATAGTTATGTACATTTGCTGTTCCTTGTGTTGCTGTTCGGGCGATTGTTTGTTCTGTATGTGGTGTTTCCTGCATGACTCATTTTTGTACTTTCATGAAAAACAGGATCTCCTTTTATTGAATGGTACACTGTTACAATGTTGGGGGTAGTGTATGGTACATTGTTACAATGTGTGGAATAGTGTACTGTGCATTGTTAAAACATGGGGAAGTTTGTAAGGTACAACGCGAGGCATTTTGATAAACCAGAGTTGTTATGTGATAGCAGAAATAAGCTACCATACAAACCACATTTGAACAAATAAGAAAGTGATATATGTATTAACCAACTGAATTCACTTAGCCAATATTATCAACCACCTGCCTAAAAGTATCTAAATTCTTCTCTACCAGAATTCCGATTCAGGGGGGTTTTACTGTATCTGTACAAATTGGATGCAATTGTTTCTACTTGTGGTTAAGATTTTGAGAAACTATTGACCGAGTGTCAAACGACTTGCATGCTGATGAGACGCCGAGTTTGCAAATGCGGGCCAGGTCGCGTATAGCCGGGTAAGGGTTGAATATTGCCCACATGTCTTGCAGACACTGACATACTTCGCGGTATCCAACAACATATAAGCGAAAGACAAAGACACGTGGCAAACCTATCGTGGAATATATATACAGTCTGTGAGTAACGTATTGTTCTCCATTTGATAATGATCACGTAAGAAATAAGTACCGTTTGAATATTAATTAACTAACTGAATCTTTGAAATGGCATTATGAACATGGCGAATTTTGGCCATGGTAGAAACTGTAGAATAATACATGGCTTTGCTTAAAGAGCAAACGCAGCAGGCCATGATCAACCGGCTTAACCCTTTCCTACATAGGCTAATTTTAGATCCAACCACTTTGAATAAATCTATCGAAAAGGAGCATTAACTAGAGAAAAGGAAACTTTTAGAATACTGTAGTTTGAAACCATTGTGATTAATAGAGCATTTGCTCATATAGGTGCAAATGCTCTATTTATCACAATGGTCTCAACAGGTGATTTTACAGAGGCATAGAAATGCGTATCTATGGAGGAAAGAGTTAAACAGAACCGTCTGACCTGGGTCTATCCTGTTTGCAAGGCATAGAAAGTTTCACTATCAGATAACTGGTTTAACCGAATTAGTGAATAGGGAGATATGTAAGCTGAGCAGTAGAATACAAAGTACATATTTTTCAGTCAAACCCTGTGTGTTAAGTATTGATATAGTCGAACCTGAGTTAAGCAACATTATATTGATTGCACACATGCATATTAAAAATTAAACAGCACGTGGTTGCTTAATACAGAACAAAGGTAACACAATTAGCTCCTGTAGTAGCTTTCTGTATTACTTTTGACCTGTATTAAGCTTCCATCTGCCTTACAGACCCTTAACTCTTTCGTTGCCAATGCCGGATCTGTGATTACCTATGCAAACAGTTTAGATCAGATGAGACGCCTAGTAAATCGGCGTCTCGTCAGGATCAAAACTGTTTGTTACTGTTACTATGTTTTTGAAACAAAAATGAAGAAAATCAAAAGAATGAAAGTTTGTAGCACACGACAAAGTTAGCAGACGACAGAGTTTAGCAGCGAAAGGGTTGAGTAGACCTCTTTTTGATGGTTGCTTAAGACGAGTTGTACTGTATTAATTACATAGGGTTTAGTGGCATAGGATATGTTTTACTGACTTTACGTAAATATACCTCTATTGTAGAGCTATTGTAAGATGACAAAATACAGTAGAACCTGTCTTAACCCATTACCTCATAGGCCATTTTTAGATACAACCTTTTTGAATAAAACTACCGAAAAGGAGCATTAACTAGAGAAAAGTAAAGTGTTAGAATTTTGTAGTTTGAAACCATTGTTATAAATAGAGCATTTGCTCCTATAGGAGCAAATGCTCTATTTATCATACTGGTTTCACAAAGAGACATCTACAGAGTCGTCAAAAGTCGTCAATATGAGTGAGTGGGTTAAGTGGTCATCAAAAAGAGGTCTAATTATGGACCTATAAGGCGGGTGATAGCTTAATGCAGACTAAATGTAAGGCAGTACTATCCGGTATGAGCTTTCTGCATTACGTTTGCCATGTATTTAGCAACCACCTGCTTTTTAATACCCCATTCTTCAATAAATTAATGGCCGCTTAGAACAGGTTATACTGTATTCACAGCGGAATAAAGGGAAGTTATCGAGGAATTATGTATAGGCTTTATGTCCACCAGATAAAACAATGTTCAACCAGAAAAATATTGTTTAATTTTAACTCTTTCGGCGCCAATGTCGCCTGTTGGCACCATTGAAAACAGTGCAGTCCCAGGTCCGATGCCGCCTTTTCAAGGCGGCATCTGACCTGGGACTTCACTGTTTTCTATATTATTTTAGCCCAAGCATACAGGTTTTTAAAAACAAATGTTTTACTAATATGCCATTATTATTGAGTTTGGAATTATATTTAATATGAAATTATTATTGCAGACGACACTTTTAAATTTGGCGCCAAAAGAGTTTTAGGTTCATATTCACGTTACATTTTGAGCTTAACCCTTTGTCTGTTAAGCGTGACATTACCAACATTTGCAAACTGCTTGGATCTAGATGAGATGCCGAGTAACTCAGCGTCTTATCAGGATCCAATCTGTTTACACTCGGCCAATAGTTTGAAACTTTCTCAATAGCTTGCATGAAATGGAGGTAAATGCAAATTGTAATAGATCGGATCTCAGACATGCATTTTTAGGAGGTAAAGGGTTAAACCTTAGATCCAGGTACAAATAATGCAAACTTATACAACATTGAATGTTCACCTTTATTAGATATTCATATAAAATATTGAATTGAAGGCACTTGTTCGCAACTATGCATGTAGAGCAAAGTTTAGACAGATAGTATTTAAAATGGCGAACTTACAATTAACATTTTTGAGTCTGTGTCTGAGTCTGAACATTAGACTAAAACATGTTAGTGGATATTGGACCTGGCTGATCAATGCTCTTTAACTCATATGTCAAGCTTCATTTGCTATGAAACCTAGCTAGCGCTCTCTGCATTTTATTCGGGGCTGCAAGGTTTGAACATTCACGTAAGACATAATTACATCGTGTATACCGCTTAGATAATGTTTTGTAACGGTATATTGACACAAAAAGCTTTGGCTACGACATTGCCGCTTTTAAAAGGCACACTAATGCTTACTGCCAACTCCTACAGCAGCTTACTGAATAACTTTCGTCCTGCATTCAGCATTTGAAAACAACTTGAATCCTGATGCCTGTGATGGGACGCCGATTAACCATATCCCTCATATAATCGCCCATTCAAGCCTTTCAAACAGAGCAGATCCTGATCAGACGGCTCCTGTAGGAGCACCTGATGAGGATCGGCGCTTTAGCCTAACCCTTTAACTCATGACTATCCATTTACGAAACAATAATGATTGGATGGATATTATTCAGATGCCATGTTAGAAATTGTACACTCAGATCTATAAAATTTCATGAGCAATCCGAGCTGACCAAGATCAGACGGCTCATACAGCAGCCATCCCATCTGGGTCAACTCTATTTGCAAAAGGATTTAATATAATAATTAAGAAAAAATACTTAAAAACAAAAAAACTAAGCACATCGGAGAAGCCGACGAGAACATGGGGAGACAACCATTTTCATGACGGGATCACAGTTGAGCAGAGGTGAATCTGGAACTATTTTACAGATCGTCCTTGGAAAAACCCGTCGTCATTGAAGATACCAGCAATGGCCCCTGTGTCATCTTTAACAAGACTTATTTTGCTGACGGCTCTTGTGGCACAAGGGACAGTAACAGCAAGAATTGTTGACGGTACGTTCACAAATAAAGCATTGAGCACATTTACATCGCGATTGTTTACTCACACACCTTGGTTTCGGATGAGAAGCCGAGTACCTCCGAGAGATTTTGAGAGGTTCTGTTGTACTTTTGGAAATAAAGTAAAACCCCATTATAGATGCAACCAGAACAAAACGGTCCAATACTAAGTCTAAAGTGGTAAATCAATGTAGGACCAACGTTATAAAAACCCAAGCTGTCTTCATAACTTTCACCGAGCTTTCAGCGCAACGACCTGCTTGTCGCTTTAGAGGGTTTAATGCAAACGAAAGAAAGACAGATGATAACGTAACTCTGAGCCGGCTATAAAAATGAAGTCTACTTAAACTCCGATCTGTCACGGTTTTCACTAGCTTCCGATACGTTCAAGCTTTTGCGAGACTATTGACATAGTATCAAACAGCCTGGGTCCCAATGAGACGCCAAGTTACTCGGCGTCTCATCTGGATCAAAGCTTTTTGCTGTTTGCAAGTGCCAAATAGGTCGCGATTACAGGCAAAGGGTTATAATGCAGGACGAAGGTGACTCTCGCAGGAGCTTTCTACAAAACTGTCATCATGCATTCAGCAACAACCTACTTTTAAAGCAGAGCTCTAGAAAAGATGCGAAAAATAAACAGTTTCAAGAATAACCTATTTATTTCTCCACCAAACCATATACAGTTGTCACAGTATAGGGTTTTGTGGATAAATGACTATTTTAGTATTTGGGTACGCATCGTTATCTGTAGCCCTGCTTTAAATGCGTCTATGTTTATTCATTAAGTTGTCGCTTTAGAGGGGTTTACTATAAATGGAAGAAAGTGGTGTTTTACCAATATACCGAAAAACACATAACATCCTATAGGCGCCGTCTGATCAGGGTCTGCTCTGTTTGCTAATGGAGTTTGATTGATATGTTTTCATGCCCCCAAAGCTAGGCTTTGGCGGCATATAGTGATCGCACCGTGCGTGGGTGTGTGGGTGTGTGGGTGTGTGTGTGTGTGGGTGGGTGGGTGTGTGTACCTTTTGTCCGGAGTATATGTCCTTTGACACATCCGCTACGGATACCAAATTTTGTGTGTGAGTTGATCTTGGGATGGCGGAGTGTCGCGTACCAGTTTCAGGTCACTGTGACCTTGACCTTTGACCTCAATTTTACAATAAGCTTGTCCGGAGCATATCTACTATACCTTACCACCTACGGATTCCAAATTTAGTGTGTGAGTTCATCTTGGGATGGCGGAGTGTCGCGTACCATTTTCAGGTCACTGTGACCTTGACCTTGACCTTTGACCTCGATTTTACAAAAAGCGTATACCTTACCAGCTACAAAAACCTTTTCCGGAGTATATCTCCTATACCTTACCAGCTAAGGATTCCAAATTTGGTGTGTGAGTTCATCTTGGGATGGTGGAGTGTCGCGTACCATTTTCAGGTCACTGACCTTGTCCTTGACTTTTGACTTCGATTATACAAAAAGCTTGTCCGGTGCATATCTCCTATACCTTACCAGCTACGGATTCCAAATTTGGTGTGTGAATTCATCTTGGAAGGGCGGAGTGTCGCGTACCATTTTCAGGTCACTGACCTTAACCTTGACTTTTGACCTCGATTATACAAAAAGCTTGTCCGGAGCATATCTCCTATACGTTACCAGCTACGGATTCCAAATTTGGTGTGTGAGTTCATCTTGGAAGGGCGGAATGTCGCGTACCATTTGTAGGTCACTGTGACCTTGACCTTGACCTTTGACCTCGATTTTACAAAAAGCTTGTCCGGAGCATATCTCCTATACCTTACCAGCTACGGATTCCAAATTTGGTGTGTTAGTTCAGCTTGGGATGGCGGAGTGTCGCGTACCATTTTCAGGTCACTGTGACCTTGACCTTTGACCTCGATTTTACAAAAAGCTTGTCCGCAGCACATCTCATATACCTTACCAGCGACGGATCCCAAATTTGGTGTGTGAGTTCATCTTGGGATGTCGGAGTGTCGCGTACCATTTTCAGGTCACTGTGACTTTGACCTTTGACCTCAATTTTACAAAAAGCTTATACCTTACCAGCTACAAAAATCTTGTCCGGAGTATATCTCCTATACCTTACCAGCTAAGGATTCCAAATTTGGTGTGTAAGTTCGTCTTGGGATGGTGGAGTGTCGCGTACCATTTTCAGGTCACTGTGACCTTGACCTTGACTTTTGACCTCGATTATACAAAAATCTTGTCCGAAGCATATCTCCTATACCTTACCAGCTACGGATTCCAAATTTGGTTTGTGAGTTCATCTTGGGATAGCGGAGTGTCGCGTACCATTTGTAGGTCACTGACCTTGTCTTGACCTTTGACCTCGATTTTACAAAAAGCTTGTCCGGAACATAAAAAATTATCTCCTATACCTTACCAGCTACGGATTCCAAATTTGGTGTGTGAGTTCATCCTGGGATGGCGGAGTGTCGCGTACCATTTTCAGGTCACTGTGACTTTGACCTTGACCTTTGACCTTGATTTTACAAAAAGCTTGTCCGGAGCATATCTCCTATACCTTACCAGCTACGGATTCCAAATTTGGTGTGTGAGTTCATCTTGGGATGGTGGAGTGTCGCGTACCATTTTCAGGTCACTGTGACCTTGACATTGTCCTTTGACCTCGATTTTATAAAAAAGCTTGTCCGGAGAATATCTCCTATACCTTATCAGCTACGGATTCCAAATTTGACCCTGTGTCTTTTTTTAAAACGTTAAGAATTTACCCAGGATCTGTTTTTAACGTTGACAATCAACCCCAGGGTCCTTTTTAACGCTGAGAATGACCTAGGGTCCTTTTTAACTAAGTTTTGACCCCCGGCTCTTTTCTTAGCTATCATAATCGTCAAAGGTTCTGTTTTTAATGCTAAGAACTGACTCCTGTGTCATTTTTAACAGCATTTAAACTTCATGTAACACCTGCATTACATTGTATTGTTTTTCCGCCAAATTGCATTTCGGTGTCAAACACTTTGGGAGCATTTGTCACCCGTGACGACTCTCTTGTTAGTTTCTAAAATGGCTACACTGTTCCACCTTCCATATCTCATTTAACCATTTTGTGTATGAATCTTCGGTAGGTATTGAAATAAATACAGAACAGGGAACACGTTAATGTATGCATAGCACAGAGCTTGTATTATTACTGTTATTGTAAACCTCCGACTTTAAATAAATATTACTTGACTTGCCTTGATAGCGGGTGATCTCTACTTAGCGTGTAAACGGTTTAACCCTTTACTTCATGAACAAGTAAGAAATTGCTTTATATGTACAGCAAAGTGAATAAGTGCTGCGGCAAACCAAATGTAAACCTAATTATTTGCTTAATAAGAATTAAATGATATTTTGAAGTGTAAAGTGTTTATTATTTGAGCATTGAAAGCAAAGTAGTTTTAACAGTATTGACACTGGTAAAAAACTATTTCTATTTCGAGAAAATTAGTATACAAAAGGCTAGTCTTCTGATGCTGATATGAATTAATTATGCTAGGAAGTAATATGATCAAAAATGGGGTATAGAAAAGGAACAACAAAGTTAATGATTAGTTATCTTTATTTAAAAAACAAAGCTTCTAAATAATATACAATAGAAAAGGAACACTTTTGGTGTTGATAGCATAATTGAAACTAAATGGAAATGAGGGACATTAGTTAGTTGTTTGCTCTTGATAAAAAATGGACATGTCAACCAAGTAAAAAATTACATATGGTTAATGAATAAATTATATGGATGAACTTTTGTGAAAAGAAATAAGGACCTATCTTTCTTTAGTAGCAAAGGGAAATGAACAACTAATGTTCCTCATTACAGCATGCGCAAAATCAAGATTGATCAAACTTTTCTCCGTTTATCTATACGGAAATTTATTTTTGGTGAATAATTTATTGATTAAATCATTAGGTAAAATAACTAATTTTCACTGGCATTAGGAGTGTTAACTGAGATGTACAGTATTTTACTATAATTATCTTTAAATGTAGCAGACAAAACTGAAACAGCTTGTTTAGGATCTTTCGGATCTGAGTTTGTCTGCAAAGATGTTTAAATGAATATGTGTGAGAAAATGTTAAAATAAACATTTGAAACAATCTAATCTACACAAAAAAAGTAAGCAACATGATTTCATAAAGCAGTGATAACAAAAGAACAGTGTGATATACAATACATTGTACCATAAGTAAACAAAACAAAAACAAAGCGAATTTATGGAGTAAAAGGTTAAAATTTTGGTGATTATTGTAGATGATTTGAAAATGAAAAACTGGAAAGCTGAAGCCTTGAGTTCGACAGAGATCGAAGTGACATGGGATGGAAGCGAGAACAACATACCTGGGCATGTCGGGTACTACTTCTACTACCGAGGTCCACTCGAAAATGGGAGGGAATCAATGCCACCTTCAGCAACCAATCATACGCTCAGAAAGCTCGAACCTGATACTAATTACAAGATCATGATCACCAGTTTTAACAACAAACGCGAGGAACGAAAGTCAGAAATCATTCACGTGAAAACACTAAACCCCGGTAAAAATCCGACATTATACTACAGAGCTACACTAAAACCCCCACTTAAAAGAGCTCTGAATCTGCATTACATTCCCTTTGTTTCAAACAATCGATTGCTTTCAAACCTTTCGCCGCCAATGTCGCATAAATGCACCACGATAAATAGTGCAGTCCCAGATCATACGCCGCCTTTTTATGGCGGCGTCTGATCAGGGACTTCACTATTTGTCTCAATCTCTTTTTCTATATATGTGCTTTAATTCTTAGAAATTTGCATTTATTTATCTCATTTCCTTATTGTACCGAATGATTTAACAATTTTGGAAATAAAGTAAAAACGCCTTAATGCAACCAGAAAAAACGGGTCTAATACTAAGTCTAAAGTTGTAAATCAATGTAGGATCAACGTTATGCAAAAAAACCCATGATGTCTTCATAACTTTCATCACGCTTTCAGCAACGACCTGCTTTTAAAGGCATGTCGCTTTAGAGGGTTTAATGCAAACAGAAGAAAGACAGGTGATAACTTCTATGAAAATGAAAGTACAAAAATGAGTCATGCAGGAAACACCACATACAGAACAAACAGTCGCCCGAACAGCAACACAAGGAAACAGCAAATGTACATAACTATAAAAACATCAAGAGACGCACAAAGACAAAACAAACATACAATAGGGGGAGGGTGGAAGTACGAACGAACTTTTATTCATATATAGTTTAGGCCAGTACTGGCCCATGAACAACATGCCAAATATAATATTGCAGTTAACAGCGACAGTAAGGAAGATAATAATATAAAATATAAGCATGATCATTGAAGTACACGTCTAAAAAGTGCTGCTGCATATTGTTTGCATATGCAGCTAGGTACATGAAGTAAATGTATGATTTTCATTTTTCTTCAACAACAAATTCAGTTATGTATCCTGTCGAAAAAATTGTCAGGTAAGTGCTGATCAATATTCTAAGACAACATGAGTTTTCAATCATATAAATTATATCACTTCACATATATTCCATTTGGCTAAATTTTACGGAACACAACATATTTTATTTTGAATTCTACATACAGTATTAGGTCAATGATCAAAACAACATAATACAAACACATTTCATTTGGTCTCATTTGATCTGCACAGTGCGGGTCAAAAATAACATAGAATTTTTCTAATTGTGCTTTCTGCATCACTGTTATCCCGAACTGCGTAATCTACAACCTTTAGGTATGTGTATCAACAATACCATATTAAACAACCATTTGATAAAATACACGTAGTAAGTTCTTCATATACATGTAGGACGTTGCACAATGCAAGTCAGAACTAACACAGAAAGCCACTGATTGGTCTTTCTGCATCATTTTTATCCTGAGTTGGGCAACCATCTATCTCAAAATATATGTACAATTAATACTAGATTTTACAACCATCTGATATAGCATCCCAATGCAGCTCTTCATTTAAGAGCATTTCAAAGCTGGTCAAAAGTAACACCGAAAGCCCCTAATGGTGCTTTCCGCATCACTTTTATCCCGAATTGAGTAATTTGCTACCTTTAGGTATATGTATCATTAATACCATAATAAGCGACCATCTGATAAAATACACTCAACTAAAAGTTTTATAACCTTTGGAACGGTCAGTGACAAAAGTCACTGGGGGGGGGGGGTTAAACCGGTTTTTTTTTTTTTTTTTTTAGCATTTCATAAATTTAATTAATAGGACTGCGATACATTAATATCAAATGAATAAAAAGCCAAACAAATATCTTGAACTCTTAATCCATTCTCTCATATTGACGCATTTTGACGCCTCTGTAAAATAACTTTCTGAAACTAGTCATAAATAGAGCATTTGCTCAATAGGAGCAAATACTCTATTTATCACAGTAGTTTCAAAACTACGCAATTTTAAAAGTTTTCCTCTAGTAAATGCTCCTACTCAGTAGATTTATCCAAAGAGGTTGAGTCTAAAAATTGCCAATGAAGTAATGGCTTAAAACTGAAATTAAAACATAACCCTTTCAATGTCAACTTTTCAAAGCGACTAGGCCCATCAGTGTTTAACTATAGACTCCATTCAGTGGGATAAATTTACTTGAGGATGTTGAGTGATAAGCAGTGCAGACCCTGATTAGAGGACTCCTCCAAGGAGCCCTCTGATCTTGGTCTACACTGTTTACAAATGCCTTTTGTTTTCCCACTTCAGAGTCCATGCTTATAAAACTTTTAGTTGAGTCTGATTTCGTTCTCAAGTTTTTGATTGGTCAGATTTGAGCCTTTGGCTCAAATCTGACCAATCAAAAGCTTGAGAACTCAAATCTGACCAATCAAAAGCTTGAGAACGAAACTCAGACTCAACTAAAAGCTTTATAAGCATGGACCCAGAAGGCTATATTGTGAAAAGCTCACTAACATTTAGCCCTTTCCCTGTTCTGTATTTAGACCAAATTTTAATACCTACAGTATATTCATTAACAAAATAGTTACAAAGAAATGGGGAATGTGGACCAAATTTTAATACCTACAGTATATTCATTAACAAAATAGTTACAAAGAAATGGGGAATGTGGAACTCTTTTTTTTTTTTTTTAGTTTCATGAATATTTACATTTTTGACGTTGTATACATAAACAAACATTCTAATACACACACTCTAACTATTATACATTGTAAACATAACCAAACATTTCAGTTACATACACTCAACAAATTTAATTATACAGTGTATCTACATAAATGAAAAACCATACATCTCTAAGTTTTTTTTGTGCACGCATGTTTCAAAATTCAACGCTTGTTTCTTTCTATCTAGTATGTTAAATGCAGCTTTGAATAAAATATCTTACAAGTGTCCAAAGATTCCTTTCTTCGTCAGTGATGTTGGATGATTTGTATATATCCCATGAAAGACATAAATAATTTTTAATTCCTTCATTAGAAGGTTTAATCTTTTTTATTTTACACAGGAATATATATCTCTTTACTTCTAAAAGTAAAACATCTAGTTTAATATTCTTGTTGCATGTTCCCAATAATATGCACATGCTATCAAGTTTTAGGTCAGGATGATATTGCGACACTTTGTCTGAAATATAGTTTAACAATGGTTTAACTTCACAACATTCCCAAAATAGATGAACTAGGGTTTCTTCTTGAGATCCGCAGAAAGTACACAAATTATTGTCTACAATTTTCATTTTAAATAACAATGAATTTGTCGGTAATATTCTATGCATTATTCTAATTTGTAACCATTGAATAGATGTATCTCTTGTGCACTTAAACACATAGCTGTATACCGATTTCCAGTTAATATCTTTATTTTCAAATATAGATATCCACTTTATTTTACTAGTAGGGACCTCTTCATTTTTAGAAAGAGTTTTATATACAAACTTATTCATGTCTTTTCTAGTTAGAATTGGGTACACATATTATCAGTAATCAAAAAGAAATCCAGTCTGCCTTGTTGCAAAGGTGAAAGTCTTCTCCAAGTAAATTTTGTATTGTCTCCATGTAATTCTCTAAATGGATCTATCAAATTCCTATTGGTTATCTGCGATAAAACCTTACCTCTAGCTTTAACATTATTATTTGCGGTTGTGTAACCTTTATAGTCTTTGTAAGGATCTAGTACAAGATTAAAGTCTCCACATAAAATAAATCTATCCTTTTCATCAAACGAATCAATAGTGTTAAAAATAGTAGAGAAAAAACCTGGATCATCCCTATTTGGAGCATAACTATTCATCAATATGAAAAGTATATCATTGAAAACAAGTTCAACAGCAATAAAATGTCCATTACTATCCCTTTTAATATTTAATATTTTGATATCGAGATGTTTTCTGAATAAAATAGCTACTCCCTTTGCATTATATTTGCCATGACTAAAAACACATTCCCCGTCCCATTCAGAATAAATTTTCTTTTCATTTTCATACGTAAAATGTGTTTCTTGTAAGCATAGTACATCCACTTTTTGATCCTTGAATAAATTAAAAATATCATTTCTCTTTTTACAATTATTCAATCCTCGACAGTTGTAAGAATGTATTTTTAAATTACCAACCATCATCAATATAGAAAAAATATTGTTCTATATCATTAGTAAGAACTACATTTGACTTGTTGAAACAATGGTCTAATATTTGTATGAAATATTTATATTTGTACCTTCCACAACCAGTGGTATTACAGCACACACACACACACATACAATCATATACAAATATACAGCTTGTAAACAAACATGAAGAAACAAACGCATAACCATAGCAACAAATATACTACATACACCAAGCAAAGAAGTTTTTTGTTCATTTACAAAATACCGTTTTACATCTACCCTAAAACAACAACAACAAAGTCTCTTATCTATAAAAGATACAAGATTATGCCCTTTCACAAAAGTGTCATATAATCTAGATTCCCTCGACACAACGGCAATTACGAGCGGGAACTATATATAAACATGCCTCATGTAGACACAGCGTTACTGCATACATGTGTAGACCCAAACCAGACAACTTCTCTAGGAGCTGTCTGACCCGGGTCTTCTATGATTGCTTATTGGTGTATAATAGACCTGTCTCTACGAACATCCCTACACTGTACACCCGTATGTTCTTTTAAAAACTACAGCTTATAAATATGCATGATGCCTTTACCCTAATCCACTAAGTATAACAAATATATGCACAAATATACAGATACAAACATCATATTTCAATATACGCTTAAAAGAAACAAACCGGTTCCGGTATGTAAAGTAGCAGACTGCAAAATAAATATCTACTTTCTAGATACCAAATGGACCAGAAAGCAAGTACACTTTATCAGTTAGATGTTAGGGGGTTAAACCGGTTTATGGGCGCCCAACCTCACACTTATTCCATCCCGACCCTAAAAGACAAACAGTGTAAATAAACGCATCCCCTCTCCGACTAATCTACAACAACCGCGACGGCAAAAACAGTGGTAAAGTGCATGTATAACGAAAACATTTAAGTGAACAAACTGTATCCACCTATCGCTAGTGTACTCAATGATTGAGCTGCAAACAGAGTAATTGTAGAAAAGTAATAAAGGGTACGACAAAAACGAAATAGTACAGATATCCGACGTTCTCCTTCCATTTCTGAATTTAAGAGGTCGCCTTCATAGAGTACTAAACCTTTCTTGTCGGCGTACATGCAAAGAGGCCAGCGTGATTGCCAACTGTAAAAGGGTTCACAACCAAACATGCAGTATGTTGTAGTACTACAGGATCATATCCCTTTTTAATGAATTTTTTAACATATTTGATCAACAAAGTGAGAAAATGCGTATGTCCAATAATTTTACGAAGTTTGTAAATCACATCACCATAAAATTCAGGATGTGAAATACCGTGTCGCAGAAGCGCCTTGAGATTACATTGGTACTTCCCAATAAGCGAGAGATTTCGATAGTAAAATTTAGAGAAAGTTTGTCTTAGTTTATGGTATCTATATCCTTGCTTAAGCAGTTTTTCAGCTAAAATGAGATTTCGACTGTTAATATCGTAAATAGATGAACAAGCTCTAGCAAAACGAATAAGTTGAGATATATAAACCCCGTAAGATGGAGCACGGGGAACATCCCAGTCAAGATGAGGAAAATTTACAATATTAAAATCAAAATCATCTCTTTTGTCATATATTTTAGAATAAATCATTCCATTATCAATTTTAAGGTCTAGATCAAGAAACGCTGCATAATTGTCGGACGGGTTAGCTTTATTCAATTTGAGTTCTTTAGGATAAATTGTAGGAATCGGAGCATCAAAGATCAAAATTAAAAATATCATCCAAATATCGGCAAGTTTTATTGAGGGCTTTTACAACATCTTCTTGTGATTGAGGATTCAAACGCAACATGAAATATTTCTCATAGCAGTACAAAAACAAATCGAAGTCTACTTAAACTCCAATCTGTCACAGTTTTCACTAGCTTCTGATACGTTCAAGCTTTTGCAAGACTATTGACAGAATAACCAACAGGTCATTTAGACCCAAGCTGTTTGCTGTTTGCAAATGCAAAATAGGTCGCGATTACAGGCAAATGGTTATAATGCAGGACGAAGGTGACTCTCGCAGGAGCTTTCTACAAAACTGTCATCATGCATTCAGCAACAACCTGCATTTAAAGCAGAGCTCTAAATAAGATGCAAAATATTAAACATTTTCAAGAATAACCTATTTATTTCTCCACCAAACCATATAGAGTTGTCACAGTATAGGGTTTGATGGATAAATGACTATTTTAATATTTGGGTACGCATCGTTATCTGTACATGTAGTCCTGCTTTAAAGGCGCCATGTTTATTCATTAACTTGTCGCTTAAGAGGGTTTTACTATAAATGGAAGAAATGATGTTTTACCTGTATACCGCAAAGCAAAGCCGCGTTGGTATTTGTAAACACTTTGGATCAGGATGAGACACTTAATAACCTGAGGTTTCACAAGGATCCAAGCTCTTTTTTACTCTGTCATTACAAGAAGTGTTAACCATTTCCTTCATATAAACGCCTTTGTCGCGCATCTGCAAACAGAGGAGACCCAGATCAGACGGCTCCTATAGGAGCCTTCTGATCTGGGTCTGCTCTGTTTGCTAATGGATTTTGATAGATATGTTTTTTTAGTTTCTAAAATGGCTACACTGTTCCATCCTTCCATATCTCATTATAACCATTTTGTGTATGAATCTTCGGTAGGTATTGAAATAAATATAGAACAGGGAACACGTTGATGTCTGCATAGCATAGAGCTTGTTTTATTACTGCTATTGTAAACCTCCGACTTTAAATAAATATAACTTGACTTGCCTTGATAGCGGGCGATCGCTACTTAGCGTGTAAACGGTTAAACCCTTTACTTCATGAATAAGTCTGTAACAATTTTTGACATCAAGAATATTGATTAGATTAATTTGTACAATACCACATTAACATGAATGTTTGACCATGGCAGAAACCGTGGAATAATAATCTATATTATTTCATAATCATACAGAGAAGACCCTGATCAGACGGCTCCCATAGGAGCTGTCTGGTCGGGGTCTACTCTGTTTGTAAAGGTACAGAAAAGCATATTTTTGGAATAAAAAGTTAAAATCTTGGTGACTTTTGTAGATGAATTGAAAATGAAAAACTGGAAAGCTGTGGCCTTTAGTTCGACAGAGATCGAAGTGACATGGGATGGAAGCGAGAACAACATACCTGGGCATGTCGGGTACTACTTCTACTACCGAGGTCCACTCGAAAATGGGAAGGAATCAATGCCACCTTCAGCAACCAAATATACGCTCAGAAAGCTCGAACCTGATACTAACTACAAGATCATGATCACCAGTTTTAACAACAAACGCGAAGAACGAAAGTCAGCAATCATTCACGTGAAAACACTAAAACACAGTAAGAATCCGACATCATATTATACTATAGAGCTACACCAAAACCCCACTTAGCGAGCAGCACTCAAAAGAGGGCTGATTCTGCATTACGTTCCTTCTGTTTTAAACAACCGATTGCTTTCCACCCTTTCGACGCCAATGTCGCATAAATGCACCACGACAAATAGTGCCGTCTCGGATCAGACGCCACCTTTTCAAGGTGGCGTCTGATCAGGGACTTCACTACTTGTCTCAATCTCTTTTTCTATATATTTTATTCTTTGAAATTTGCATTTATTTATCTCATTTCCTTATTGTACCGATTTATTTAACAAAAATGGATTTAAGACTACAATTAGAAATTTGGCATCGAAAGGGTTACAGGTCATTACTTATTTATCTAATGGTCACAATAGGCAGGTTCTATTGTATCTGGGCAAAACTCGTAAACTGCTTGAGTATATCTCACCATTTTGTTACATAAAATATTATTGCCTGAAACATATCACGTTTCGATTCTTAACCCTTCGCTTGCTATTCACGTCAATATACGTACCTGTAAATAGTGAAGACCCAGATTAGACATCTCCTGCAGGAGCTGTCTCATCAGGGTCTGCACTATTTACAAGTTGATTGTGCAACCAGTGCACTCTACAGCAGTGATTGCACAACGAAATACTTGTACATAGTGAAGATATATGTAATTATACAACAGGGCATGGCTAAAGAAGGAGAAATGCATTTTAGAATTCAGCAAGAGATTGGTTAAATTTACAGCCAGGGCCAACTGAACAGGCATGTGCAAACAGGTTGTACCCAGATGAGATACTGAGTCACTCGGCGTATCACCAGGATTCAAGTTGTTGGATATTTGGTCGCTAGATTATTCATAATTATTACCTCTCTTCAATACAAATACAGCAGAACCCGTCTTAACCCATTCCCTCATATTGACGACTTTTGACGACTCTGTAAAAGCCACTTTGTGAAACCATTGTGATAAATAGAGCATTTGCTCCTATAGGAGCAAATGCTCTATTTATCACAATGGTTTCAAACTACAACATTCTAAAATTTTCCTTTCTTCTAGTTAATGCTCCTTTTCGGTAGATTTATTCAAAGGGGTTGTATCTAAAAATAGCCTATCAGGTAAAGGGTTAAGCGGGAATAAAAAAGAGGTCTAATTATGGATCTGTAAAGCAGGTGGCAGCTTAATGAAGGTCAAACGTAACACAGAATGCCCCTAAAGGAACTAACTTTCTGCATTACCTTTGCCCTGCATTAACCATCCACCTGCTTGTTAAGACTCCTATGTTCAAAAACTTAATGACCGCTTATTGCTGGTTCTACTGTAAGCATTTCCTTTCATATCTCGCAACAATAGCATAATGCCAAACAGTTCGGATACTGAACCATACACAAATAAATCGCCTTAGTACATTGGCAATTCAGAGGGAGAAGTGGAGGTTGGTTGGCAATTGAAGATCAAGGATACATAGGTACAGAGGGGACACATTTATAAAGGGGTACAGTAGAACCCCTCTAAACCGGAATTCTAGAAGAGAAGAATTTAGCCACTTTTAGGCAGGTGGTTGCTTAATGCAGGGTAAAAGTCATGCAGAAAGCTCCTAGAGGAGCTTTCTGCATGACTTTAACCCTGCATTAAGCTGCCACCTGTCTCCCAAACCGATATTTATACCGAAATTAACGTTTAGAGGGGTTTCACTGTATACTGTGAACAAAAGGGTGCCGTATGAAAATGGTTATAAAGGTTAAAATAGGCGGCGTTTAGTTGGCTGCCAGTTCGCAGTTCGCAATTTGTTATTCGAATAACGAACTACGAAATCTTTCGCAGTTCGTTATTCGCATGGGAATAACGAAATAGTTCGCAATTCGACTTACGTATAACGAAATGGTCATTAAAAGCAATAATTAGCTGTAATTACATGCGTATTGTAGACACTGTAAAACCGTTTCATCGTGGATGATCGGGCCATGTTGCAGTTTGTCATTCGAACAACGAAACGGTTCGTTCATAATACCATAATATATACAAGGCATGGTAGACCCAAATCATAGTTTAATCTGATCTTATATTTACAATCAGGGACCATTTCGCAGGTTGTTATTTGAATAACGAACTAGTTCGCAGTTCAATCTCCAAATAACGAAATGGTAAGAACTTAAGTTAAAAACGCACAGTAATGATATTCTCAACATTGTAGACGCAACCCAGTGCGGATTCAAAACTTATATCTGTATATATAATATAGGGCCATTTCGCAGTTCGACATTCGAATAGCGAAGTATTTCGCATTTCGCCATTTGAATAACGAAATACTTCGCAGTTCAACATCTAAATAACGAAATGCTCAGAATAAATTAAAAACGCAGTGATGATATTCTAGACACTGTAGACCCAAATCAGTGTGGATTCAAAGTTTATATATAAAATATGGGACCATTTCGCAGTTCCACATTCGAATAACGAAATTGTTATAAATGAGCATAGATGATATTCTAAACGATGTAGACCTAAATCAGTGTTGATTCAAAGTTCATATATACAATTCGGAGGATTTTCGTAATTCTTTACTCGAATAACGAAAGTGTTTCATCATTCGGAAGTTGAAATGCGATGTTTTTCGTTATTCGAATAACGAACTGTGAAATGGCTCCGGATTTAATAATACAAATCATTGAATCCATTATGACAGGGGTCTACAGTGTCTAAAATATAATTTCTGATCATTTCTTTACTTATTTTGACCATTTCGTTTTGCGGATGTTGAACTGCGAACTAGATCGTTATTCAAATGACGATCTGCGAAATATTTCGTTATTCGAATTTCGAACTGCGACATTCTCCTAGATTTGGTAAAGAAGCTTTGAAGCGAAATGTCTCCATATTTATATATAAATAATTGAGTTCACTATGACTGATGTCTACAGTGCCTAAAATACCACCTCTGCTCATTTATAGTTATTTTGACCAGTCCGTTACTCGGATGCTAAACTGCGACCTAGTTCGTTACTCAAACGACGATCTGCGAAATATTTCGTTATTCAAATGTCGAACTGCGCAATAGGAGCAAATGCTCTATTTATCACAATGGTTTCAAACTACAAAATTCTAAAAAAAATCCTTTTCTCTAATTAATGCTCCTTTTCGGTAGATTTATTCAAAGAAGTTGTATCTAAAATAGTCTATGAGGTAATGGGTTAACATTATTTCGCGACGTCCGTATACTTACAGATGAAGGAAGACCCCGAAAGGTTTTTCTGCGCATTGCACAAATTGCATTATTTTGTGCACAGAATAACATCCTGGTAGAACCACTGACCCACCATAAGCCAGTTGGAAGGCTTCCTCACATGAAAAATCTGAGTGCTTAGCTCGGGATTCGAACCAGAGTGATTGTAAGTCGAAGACGGTAACCACTTGGCCATGGGTTTAATGTGAACATGAATATAGAGGGGTACAATATGATCATAACTTTAAAGGGGTATCATGTTAACACGCAAAGGGGTACAAATTGAACACGATTACAAAGGTGTACAATATGTACATGTTTAAAGATGTATTATGCGCATTTTTCTATTAATCAATCAAGACCTGAAGCTGTTCAGGTATACATACAGTCAAAATAATGCTTACAACCCATTCTCCGACAGGATATACTTGTTCAGCTAAATATTATCGCTATCCGAATACTGCTAAATTCTTCAAAAGGAGCCTCCTTTTTAGAAACGGGGATTTTGTACGGAAATCAGCCGACATCTTCGGCCAAGTTCTGAATGACTCCGATTCTATTTTGGAACAACGCTTTGAATATGAATTAAGTTGTTACCACATGTACAATGGCTGACACTGGTTGTTGGCCTACATTATAGTTTTATTCAGGAAAATAAGGCAATATGCCCATCTTACCACATATAATTTACATGCAAATAAGCTAAATATACCGTTCAATGGTGTCAGTCAAATATAACGGTCAAAAGGTATATCGAATGATTATTTCCGGTATGTAAAAATTTGAATCTTACGACAGATTCCGGCCAATGGCAAAGGTTGTTCCATTGGTTTCCGTAGCAATCCATTTTTCTAGTTTTTTCGACACAAACAACCATTTACTGACCGTGCTGTTTAGCGTTAAATAAGTGTTAAGGTACATAGATTCCAATTCTGAAGTCAGTTCGAAAGGCAAAATTTGCGGCAATTTGCGCAGCATACATCTTTAAAAATGGTACATTTTGATCAGGTAATAAATGGGTACAATATGAATATGGTGATAAAGGGGCAGAATGTCAGCACGGTGATAAAAGAGTAGAATGTGAAAACAGTTTTAAATAGATACAATGTCAGCATGGTTATAAAGGTGTACATGGTGATAAAAGTGTAGAATGTGAACTCGGTAAGAAATGGTAGTATGTGAACACAGTTACGCTATAAATGGATAGAATGTGAACACGATTATAACAGGGGTACTGTGCGAATACGGTTATAAAGGGGTAGCATGTCAACACACATTGTGTACAAAGTTATAAAGGCATAAATTAAACACACGGTTCTAAAGAGTATAATGTTTTATTTCTTAGTTCCTAGCGCACCAAAGCATATCTTGGTTGAATCCATTAATTCAACGACCATTCTCGTACAGTGGGGCATTGTTGACAGGGCGGATGGTTACATCATCTATTACACTCAATTAAACGATGACGGAGAACCAGGTTCAATGGGCGAAAACTCCAAGAACGTCAAAAATAGATACCATACTTATGAGACGCTGATCATGGGTCTACAGCAAGGAACTCGTTACTCTGTGGCAGTAGCCGCATACTCGGAAGACACCGAGGGACACAGAAGTGAGACCAGGGAGGTTAAGACAGAATCGCTAGGTCTGTATATCGAGGGCTTGGTGCAAAACTATTCTAACTCCTTCACTTTGTGATATCTAATAGGCACACGGAACTATATGTTCTAAATAGTAATAGGAGAATATCTAGACCATGTATTCGAACACTATTCTTTAGGCTTTGTGTGTTTAAAACGCAGTGGTTTATCAGGTTCCGCCGTATTGTTTGCCACCAATTATTGCCAACTCGATTTTGTGTGACAATCAGTTTAGAACTAGTTCTGACCCAACGGTTGATCTGGTTCTGCACTGTCTGCAAAACCTAAACACTGGCTAGCGTATAGCAGTATTCTTTGACGCTTCCCATGTAATGTCTGAATGAAGTACAGTAAAATCCCGATAGATCGAACACTAAGCCAAGTATCACTGCCGGGCTTTAACCCATTACCTCATATGCTATTTTGGACACAGCCTCTTTGAATAAATCTACCGAAAAGAGCAATTATTAAAGAAAAGGAACATTTTAGAACCAGTGTAGTTTTAAAACCATTGTGATAAATAGAATGCTATATTTATCACAATGGTTTCAGAAGAGGCGTCAAAAGGCGTCAACATGAGGGAATGGGTTAAGACCGGTGGCAGCTGAATATGGATGGAAGTTATGCAGTCATGTATGACTTTCATCCTGCATTAGCAGCCACGTGAAACTAAACTCCATTCTTTACTACTAAAACTACTCAACTGTCGAGTATTTACTGTACCTCTTGTCATTCATCTTTTGGTGAATGTGTGTTTTTAAAAAATGTCCAAACCAATCTGACTTGTGTTTTCTACCAATTCCCTCAAATTGACGCCTTTAAAACTATTATGATAAATAGAGCATGTGTTCCATAGGAGCTCTGTTTATCACAAAGGTTTCAAAACTACAAAATTCTAAAATAGCCAGTGAGGGAATGGGTTGCAGAATATTCGTATATGGGCTATGTTTCGTGAATGTGATTCATGTTTTGTTGAATGCCTCCAGATCCAACTCTTTTGACACATGTTCAGTAGTTTGGGTAATGCTTTGACGAATCAGAAATCAGCAAAATCATGAAACATTGCTCCGTATCAGAACTGAGAAGACATAATTGTCTACAGCAAGATGAAGTAACGAGTATGTCTACAATTAACTCACGACAGGGTATTAACCCGTTACAGCATACTGACGCCTCTGTCAAAGCCACTTTGTGAAACCATTGTGATCAATAGAGCATTTGCTCCATAGGAGCAAATGCTTTATTTACCACAATGGTTTCAAAACTGCACAATTCTAAAAGTTTCCTTTTCTCTAGTAAATGCTCCTTTTTGGTAGATTCAGCCAAAGAGGTTGGATCTAAAAATAACCTATGAGGGAATGGGTTAAGATGAGCTTCCAGTCTGTCAAATCGAAAACGTCTGGACACACATTTGGACCTGGTGGCATTTTGCCAACGTCTGTTTCGAGTAAACTTATGAGAAACCATTGACCGAGCGTCAAACAGCTTGGATCCGGATGAGACGCAGATTTTCCCTCACCTCAGATGTTAGCAAATACGAGTCAGGTCGCGGATAGTGGGGATAAAAGTAAATACAAGTCCCCATAGCTGTGGTAAAAAAGTTGAAGCAAAAGTCCCCTTCTTTATGTACATCAACATTCAAGTAAATCCTCCCAATAGTGTAATGAGACATTTTCACCATGTTATATAGTGAAAAAGTTTTCAAAGTCCGTTCCATCATTTCTTTTTCTACGAATTTACCAAAATGCTTGTAGGTGTAAATGAACATTTGTTTTGTAATTACAGTAGAACCCCTCTAAACCGGACGTTAAATTTAGTATTAATAACGGTCTTGGAGACAGGTGGAAACTTAATGCGGGGTGAAAGTCATATTTTTGCATAGCATTAACTCTGCATTAAGCAGCCGCCTACCTTAAAGTATCTAAATAGTTCTGTACTAAAATTCCGGTTTAGAGGGGTTTCAGTGTTTTTCATTTATATTGGTTATATACGTCGTATGCAAGTTAATGCACATTAAATATACTTTATGTTATTATGTTATGTTATATAGCGCCTTCTTTGCCTCGCAATCAGAGCGTGGAGACCTTGCATAACAGTCCTCCCACAATGTATGTATCATGGACGGAGCCCGAGGTAACCCACAAGGAGGTGACCGGCTACAGAATGCACTGGGGCCCAAAGGATGGCGATACACAACAGGTAGACATGCCGCCTTGCCGCTCAGGATTTGCCACGCCATTTCTAGGTAAACTGATACAGTAATCAGTTTATTTGTACCGTTTCCTTTATGACTTTAACCGTTGACTCTCTATCGGCGAATTTGTGTGAAAACCTTTGCAAATAGATTGGATCCAAATGAGATGCCGAGTAACCAGAGTAGATAGGATTCAACAGTTTTTACCATGGCCAACTGATCTTTAGTCCATGTGCTATAGCAAACCCTCTCTATAACGGCCATTAAATTACATTAAGTATTTGTGTTAAAGGCAGGTGGCTGCTCAAAACAAGGTGAAAGTAAAACAGAACGCTCCTATACGTTCACCTTACTTTAAGTGGCCACCTGCCCTAAATACCAAATAATTAACACCAATTTAGTGGCCGTTATAGAGAGGGTTTACTGTATTACAAAAAATAATTTTATTAAAATCCATGATGTCATTTTTTACAAGCCTATTCAACGAGTAAATGGTTTATGCTAAATCTTTGGAGTGAAATGGTCCGTCACAGTTTAACCCTTTCCCTCATATAAACGTGTTTTCACGCATTTGCAAACAGTGTAGACCTAGATCAGATGGTTCCTGTAGGTGCCATCTGGTCAGGGTCTGCTCTGTTTGCTAATGGAATTTGACAGATCTCTTTCTTTACTTTCTAAAATGGCTACAATATTCCACTTCCGTATTTCATTGTAGCTATCCTGTCTATTGATATTTAGCAGGTATTGAAATTTGAAATAAATATAACATAAGGAAATGGTTAGGGTACATGTATATTCAGTTGGAAATGTATACTTTTGCTAGAGGATTTGATTGGTTAACAGTGTTGACCCTGATCAGATGACTGCTCTAGAAGCCCTCTGGCTTGGATCCATACTGTTTGCAAATATCAGTATGGTTGTTTACCACCGTCAAAGTGTTAAAGTGTTTTATAACGCAAAACGTGTGGAAAAGACGAAGATACTCATATTGTTGCTGTAGCCATAACTATGCAGTATTACCTGTTACAATGCTGACTATTCAAAGTGGAAATATCCATTAGCACTTTTCTATAGAGTTAATTCAGTATTAAATATGCTTTACCCTTTTCCATTTACAAATCGATTTTTCACGCCCTTGCAAACAGAGCAGACCCAGATCAGACGGCTCCCGTTGTAGCCGCCTGGTCATGTTTGGCTGTGTTCGCTTGTGGAATTATAATAGACCAGTCTCCATAGTTTTTTTTCAATATCAAACGAATCTTGTGTGTATATGCCATGTTGAAATTAAACTAATGAATATTAATGATGTCATTATGCCTTACATGAATATTCAACAGGTAAAGGGTTAAATATGCTAAAAAAAAATTAAAAGACAAACAGTGCCGTTCCTCTAAGAGTCTTCTGATCTGGGTCAACACTGTTTGCAAATGCCAGTCCATTCGTATCCAACATTCATATCCGAAGTTTCGTTTTTTGCATGCGTACAGAATGGAACACGACCTATGTGTTTAGTGTTATGGCTGGCAATGAATATGGCTATGGCGCGGCGGCGGTTGTTGAGATGGAAACCCCAAGTGTCGGTAAGAAAGAAAAATATTGTGTTATACTAATTTAACTTATTCACAATCATTATTGCACTTTGAAACATGGTGATATGTTCATTTTATCTAATGGTCCTGTGTTTTGAGCCGGAATGTTCGAAATAGCAATGGGTTTTGTATTCAAGAATATCTAAGAACATACATTGACTAGGTGTTTGGTTCCGGGATTAAATTTTGGAACAGAGCAAATCGAGGGCTTGGTGCAAAACTATTGTAACTCCTTCACAAAGTGAATGAGTTACAATAGTTTTGCACCAAGCCCTCGAAATGTGTTTGAGAACACTTGTTTGAGTTTTGTTATCGCGTTGTGCTTATTCAAGTCAAGTCTGTACATCGTCTTCGACATTTTCGAAAATGAAAGCTTGTTTTTTGATATCTTACTTTTTGTCAAAATAGTGTGTAGAATGGGTCTACTTTTATTTCGAGGGGGTGTTTCGCATCGACTATCTTGTCCATGTGACATTTGAAAATTAATTCGTGAAGTTGTCAGGGCAGTCCTTAATCAAAGATCATCCTTAAACCATTCCGTGCAGAAAACGTTTCAAGAATGTCCTTTGCAAATAGTGTAGACCCAGATGAGAGGGCTTCTAGATAATCCCTCTCATCAGGGTCTTCGCAATTTGTCATGTTACACTTTACTTTAACCCTTCGCTTACTATTCACGTCAATATACCTACCTGTAAATAGTGAAGACCCAGATGAGAAGCTCCTGCAGGAGCTGTCTCATCAGGGTCTGCACTATTTACAAGTTGATTGTACAACCAGTGCACTCCACAGCAGTGATTGCACAGCGAAATACTTGTACACAGTGGAGATATATGTAATTATACAACAGGGCATGGGTAAAGAAGGAGCCATGTATTTTAAAATTCAGCAAGAGAAGGGTTAAAAACGTCACTAAATATTCACAGTAAGTTTGACCTGATAAAACATTAGAATAGTTTGTTTGGAAATTCAACATTAAAAGGGTTACGGAACCCTTTCCCCATGTATCTATTCATGAAAACTAGGCACACGTAGGCTACTGTTAATGCTTGCTATAAAGAGCGAATTCCGTGTAATAACTGACGCCCTTTGACGCCTCTGTTGAAGTCATTTTTTTTCCAACCATTGTGATAAATAGAGCATTTGCTCCATATGTAGCAAATGCTCTATTTATCACAATGATTTTAAAACTACACAATTCTAAGTTTCCTTTTCTCTAGTAAATACTCCTTTTCGGTAGATCTGTTCAAAGAGGTTGGATCTGAAAATAATCTAATGAGCCTGGATCTAGATGAAACTTCGAGTAACTCGACGTCCCATCAGGAACCATGCTGTTTGACACTCTGTCAATAGTTTCCCAAGTATAGGTTAGAGCATTTTTATTTCATACTACGGAATATAGTCCTCAAGGCGCGGGACGCGCCGAGAGGACTATATTCTGTAGTATGAAATAAACATGCTCTGAGCTATTTAGCACAATGCTCTACCGTCGCCGTCAAATTTCCCGCCAAAATATAAACTGACGTTTCGGTAAATGAAATGAACAAACTTTTTCCACAAGCATCATTCTTCGTTGAAACATGGCGGACAAAACAGTGAATGTCGACGTATTATTTGAAGGCGCTAAGGAAATCTTCAATAGAACGATTTGGACGATCTTTACATTCTAAGAGGAAACATCCACCTCGTCTGTTCAAAACCGGTATCAGATGCGGAATTAACAAAGTGCATAAGTGATCGTATGCCGTGCAAATCACAAAAGGCAAAGTCGTGGAGCATGCAAATTTATAGAGAGCGGACCGAGTACCGGAACATTCAGTTGGAAATATGTGTAAATTGTATTTAGTAATTCATTTAGAAGAATAGTAATATTTATTTCCTCCAGATCAGGAGAGCATAGATACATGTATATTCCACATACAAACACAATAAACAAACTACTGTATTTGCACTGCTTTCATAGTAAATTGTTTAAAAGTTTTGCATTGTTTCATCTTAAAATAAATAATGTTAAGGATAAACTGCTCTAAAGCAGCAGATCCTTTCGAGCAAATTATCTTTTAACATAATCGTTTAAAAAAGAATTTTACCATTCAAACAAATAAAATTGTATTTAGTAATTTGTGTAGAAAGGTGCTACTGTATTTGCAATTTTCATAGTCCATTCTTTTATTTTTTTCACCGATAAATTGACAGTTGCCATTCACAGCTGTCATTTATCGATGAAATGGACAGAAATTTACGCAATATAGTACTGAAGCCAACGCCCTGAAATCTCGCAATCTTATTGGTTAATAGCACAGCGACGACGTAGAGCATGTGCTAAACCTTGATAGAATCGGAATTAGTGATTGAAATTATATTTTGTCCAATGGCGTTGCAGTATTTTTCAAATTCTCTGGCGATTTATTTTAGTAAATCAGCCGTTACTGGTCATTTATTTAGTAAGTGTCTATTTACCGAAGTAAGTGACAATTTACCCAGTAAGTCGGTCTATTTTATATTGCACCGACGTTCAGAATCAGTTCAGGGGCAGGATGCAATAGCGGCTAGCGGCTGGAGCCTTTTGGAGCAAATGAAACTGACATGACGCCTCGATATTCCGGACAGTTTTTTAGCAACTGATGTGGATTCAAGCTTTTGAAATGATTATAAAAAAAGGGGGATACAAAAGACACAATTATCACAATAAATATTAAACTGATCTTAATAACTCTTGAAGTCATCATGCAGGACGTTAGCATTGAACATAAATGAAAAATAAACTAAAATTAAAAACAGTAATCATTTTTGCTGTCTCTTAACGAAAACAATGTTTTATGAAACTCTCAGAGATTTGTATTACTAAACAATGTGTGAGTTGGTTGTTAAAGGGGATTTGTGAGTCTTTAGCTATATATAATTTGGAGCCAGGTCGGTTTGAAGCAGTGTTTAACTCTTTCTCTAAGAACATTTATAGATCTACACGAATTGATCACTCTAGGAATAATAATAACCCATTTGTTTAATAATGTAAACTTTTCAAGGGAACTTTTGGTTCAAACAAAAACTGTAGGATCAGATCTATATAATTTTATACGGAAATAGAGCGAACCCTGATTAGACGTCTGGTCTTTGTCTACTCTGTTTGCGATAAAGCGTTGATATGAGGGAAAGGTTTAAGACCGGTGTTTCCTCGATCGAATATAGACCGAGTTGATAAACTACTGTTGCCAATTTCGCTGATGGGGACACCCAAGTTCTGCCTATAGAAGTCGTCTGTTCTTGGTCTACTCCGTTTGCATTTATACAAATAAACTTGGAAACTTTGGTCTACTCCGTTTGCAAGTGTTTGAAACGCGTTTATATGAAGTAAAGGGTTAAACGATTTGTAGACATGTGCATTGATGAAAATGAATAAATCATTCTTGATAATCCAATCGAAATCACGGGAAATCTCTGCAAAGTACAATGGCATCACCTACCGGTTTTATTAGTGAAATTCTGAAGCGGTTATTGAGAACTTGAGTTGCCGTGACTTCATGTTTGGATGTTTGGAAGTATTGGTTCATACATATTTCAATAAATCAAAATTTATAATTCGCTTAAATATCCACTGCTATTTTCGGAAAACTGTGGTGTTGCTGTCGGAAATGTATCGCGTCTCCGGTACATACAAGCGTTTGCCGCACGATACTCTAATGAAAGATGTGACAGTGGTGACAGGTATAGTCCGACAGGGAATTCCTGACAGTTACGTCATAATTTGTTTACTTGGATATTCATATGACATGTTATTTCTTATAAGAGATGAATGTGACT
The DNA here is from genome assembly GCA_963576725.1 of Azorinus chamasolen. Lineage (NCBI taxonomy): Eukaryota > Metazoa > Mollusca > Bivalvia > Cardiida > Solecurtidae > Azorinus > Azorinus chamasolen. Next base: position 14,617,695 of record OY755243.1, on the reverse strand, counting down.
ATTTGATTATGATGGCATGCTTGTGGAGTCCGTAGCCGAGTGGACAAAGGCCCTCTCCTCCGAATCAAAATGTACCTGGTTCGAAACCCACATAAGTCAAATCTTTTTTTTTTGTCTTTTTTGTCCGCAACAACACATATGTCAAAAACAGAAAAGAAAGACCAAGTAGGATTTAACAAAAACTGGAAAAAAGATATAACGACAATAGATCATATAGAAAAAATATACTGACGAAATTATTTAACAAAACAACAAATAAATACAAGTATAAACGCCGATGAGTTTCGAACTCGGGTAGCGCGCATGCAAAGCCGCATACGCATCCTTTAGACCACGGTTTCGGATATCCCAAAGTGTTATGTTTGTCTTATTTATTAATTATCCCATTCAAATCATATATTGAGGATACCCTGTCTATTTTTAGTTGTGTTATTGTTTTGACGTAACTGCCAGACCTAGTTTGTTTATCTATATGTATATTACATAGGGCGCGCGAGATTTTGTGAACAAAACACAATTTCAATCACTAAATTGGTTAGTATTTGTTAGTCAGCATTTACAAAATAAATCGGTCGCGGGGCTGCGCCCCGCTAGACCGATTTATTTTTGTAAATGCTGACTAACAAACACTAACCTATACGTAATCAAACATTTACCAGATCCAAATTTGAGCAGAAAATAAGACACTGAAGACACGCCCACACTAAATCTTGAAGCAGACGAAAATGCGTCCAACAGACGACAGTGCTGGCACTGAAATGATTAAAGTGAGGAGATCCAATTTGTATTAAAACACATTTCGCGTGCTTGCTATGTTTGTTTTTTATTCTTAAATATGTTTGTATCCATAGCAAATCACCCACAGAAATGCAGTGATGTCTTAGTGATAACTGGGGGGTATGGACATGGAGCTGAATATGACGAAGACAACATAACCACATCCACACCTTCTCCGACCACTATAACCGAGGAGCCCGACAGTAAGCCTAGAGACTAATATTCATTTAGTTTGCCCTTGGTCCAACATAAATACAATGTATGCTACTTACTATCATGATGTCATTATGCCGCTAAGCGTGACTTCACTCGCACTGGACCCAGATGGGCGAATATGTTCAATAAAGTATAGCTCACATCCAAGTTCTATATACCAAAAGTCCATAACATATAGTCATAGTCATATAAATACCGCAAAATAACACGTTTAACGTTATCAGGGGTTGGGTGGATGGGAAAATAGGATGGGCCATGATTCCGCATACATGTATAGTGTGCATTAATACATTGGACTGAATAAACCCTTATCAAGCTAAGTCGCATTTGTAATCAGCTTGCACCCAGAGTACCTCTGCGTCTCATCAGGATCTAAGCTGTTTGACATTTGTCAATAGTTTTTCACCTTTTTGAAACGTGTTTAGCAGTTTTGTCAAACGCTTGATCGAACCGGAAATAGTCAATATTTCACCCTTTCTAAAAAGATCTGACATTATACATTATTATACTGCAAAGTAAAAATCCTCACTTCTGATTGGTTAACTAGCCGTGTACATGAGTCCATGTACCCCGTGAGCTGACACGGTAATAGAAATTCCCCATGGTCAGAAACAAAATGACCGACTTCTCGACTCGGCTAAACAGTAGCAAATTCATAATTGTTATGACAGCAAATATAAATGCGACCTACTAGCTCAATACTTTCATAAAGACTGATTTTCAAAGTATAAACATATTTATTACATTTTTACACTCAAAATAGTCTAATATCAGTCGAAAAATTGAGTCGTATTGTCCGAGCGGGCATATACGGATCTAGCGACTGGCCAATAATACTGCCAAGATACGTGGCGAACCTGTCTTATTCTGCTCCGATGCTACAAATGTTGTCAAAGTGCTCGTACACATACCGATTAGTCCCCATTTTCCAAAACCATCGCTTTTATAAAGACAATCTTCGCCCGAAAATCGATTCAGATTTCTGCACATGCACAGAACACGTACCGATAAAGTGCAGTCTAGCCGCTAGTTCTAACGCCCATTTTTCGAAACTTGTAAAACCGTGATTTTGACGTCATCCAAATGACGTCAGAATAGCGCTATTCCCTCAATTTCGTTTTTAAAACCGTTTTCATGCTGAGAAATTGTTTCTGCTCTATTACTCTGATCTGCTGAAATGTTCGCCAATGTTTTAAAAATGTAATAAACAGGTTATTACACGGGTGACTTGGGCCGTAACCTGGATATAGATGACGGGTGACGGGCAAATATCACTCTGCGGCCCTAGTCACCCGTGTAATAAACAATATTTATTACATTTGTTACTAAAAATAGTAACATTTTTACTCTCAAAATGGTCCAATATCAGTCGAAAAGATTGAATCGTATGGTCTGAGCGGGCATATACGGACCTACCGACGGGCCAATAAACGATATATGCCTGCTGCCAAGATAATTGTTCTAAATCTATAGCAACAGAACCCCGATACGTGGCGAAGGTCTTATTCTGCTCCGATGCTGCAAATGTTGTCAAAGTGCTCATACACATACCGTTTAGCCCAAATTTCCAAACCCTCGCTTTTATAAAGACAATCCTGATCCGAATCGATTCAGGTTTCTGCACATGCACAGTGCAAGTACCGGTAAAGTGCAGTCTAGCCGCTAGTTCCAACGCCCATTTTTCGAATAGAGTAAAATCGCGATTTTGACGTCATCCAAATGACGTCAGACTAGCGCCATTTCCTCAATTTAGTTTTTCAGCGGCTAGCTGTCTATTTTCACTTTTGTTCTAGTTTTCCACCAATCAGAAACTATGTTGCATTGTAATTTGCATATGACCTACTAGTATTTTGTAGTAAAACGTATTTTCATTAGTCAATACCTTGACTGGCATACAGCCTTTTTATACATGCCTCTACACATGGCCAAACTGAATGTAGGACGTTTCGGCCTAGGAAGTTTCGCCCCCGATGTTTCGCTCCAGGACGTTTTGGCCATCTATTTTTTCGGCCTAGGACGTTTCGGCAAAAATTGAAAATTTGTGTATTAAAAAGCAAAAATTGAATAATCAAAATCATTGAATAACTATCTACATGTTAAATACTGATATGTGGTCCAATTGTTTTGGTTTATACAGATCAGGATATTAGCTAAGCAGGTGACATATTCACACTTACTCAACCTTGGGTACAAGGAGTGATAAAGAGGTGCCTTCAAGTACAATAATCACATTGTTTAGTCATTTAAACAGCCCCAGCCCACATAACACCTTACTAATGATTTACTATCCCATTCAGTTTTGATTTTGGTCTTGGTCCAAACTGTTTGCCACTCACTTTATGCTCTTTTTTTCAGCCAAATTGTTGTTTAGTTCAACTTTTGGTGGATTCAAATACATGTACAATACTGTAGTCACATAGTTGTTTATTACCATGACCAGTAAAGGAATATGAATTATTTATTACTTTGGTCATTATCAAAACTAGAGTATATAATACATAAACAATATTACTGAGTAAAACTATATAGATCTATTATCCTCAAAAGGTGTGGATCAATTTTGACTATTCAATTTTTGGTGTGCCATACTTTATATAAGTTCCTAACCCATTATCATACTTATCACTTCATGGTAATTATTGCTGAGCATTATTGCCAGTTTGCCAAAACCACTATTAAACTTTTAAACTTTTATCAGGGTTACGGATAAGGGGAGTATATGGGTATTTACCCAATTAAAATTGTGGAAAAAGCAATTGTTTTTCAAAACAATGAGTAACACAAAGCAAATAAATGTAGCAAAAAGCAAAAAAAAATTAGAATACCTAATGAGAATATGAATAAAACCCAATTACCAAAATTGCCAATACCCAATAAAAATTGCAAATACTCAATTCTGTAAAAATATCAAGGAGTAAATACCCAATTGCATCAAAACCTTATCTGTAACCCTGCTTTTATTATCATTTTCCTATCAATTTAATACCATATTTGATCACGTCCACTTTGACGAACAGGTAGTTTGCCGAAACCACCATAATTCACAGGCAATGCTATAGGAAATAAAGAAGAAATGTTGTTTAGTATATTTGAGTAGTGGCATTAATAGTATTAATTACTATCCCCGACCACAGCACCAATTAAGGCTCTGGTTGTTCGCTCTCTGTGATATAAAGCTACTTACTGAAGGCTATTGTTACGGCTCTATCACCTGGGGCTTTGGATCGAGTAGTAGGTTGAGATTGCTAACTTTATATTGTTTTAAAAATACATGTAGATTCAGTTAATGGTGTCACTAATGATGATGCACACACGTCGATTATGCGTTGATCCAGGCTATAGATAAATACCGTTCTGTAAGTAATTACAGACTCTGCACAAGCAAAACTAAATTATGTATGCTTTATTTAAAGTGTATTAAAATAGTTATCTTCATATCAATATAGATATACGTGCTTTCAAGTAAATTTTTATAATAGGTAAAATGAAGAACTAACTTCAGATAGTTTTTAAAAAATACTTTGACATTGTAAATTTTAATAGTGATTTCCTATAAAAGTAACTTGAAAATTTTGCATAATTGCTTATTCTACTCCAAGTCATTTCCATTGCATGCTTCTCTTACTAGTATAATAACAAGCATCCCTTCATAGATCTAGTTCCCTGTACTAACAGAATCTCCAAACATTGAAATTAAGTTGGCATAGATTTAATATCATTATTGTTTTGCATATTATGTCAATACATGTATTTGAATGCCGCTGAATATCTTTTTAAAAGATATGTCTTGTTAAAACCGTTTTCATGCTGAGAAATAGTTCTGCTCTATCTCTGATCTGCTGAAAATGTCGCCAATGTTTTACAAATGTAATAAACAGGTTATTACACGAGTGACTAGGGTCGCAGAGTGATATTGGCCCTTTCCTTGATATAGCCCCTCGGGCTAAAGTCCTCGGGCCAATATCACCCTGTGGCATTCAATCTCAAGCTAAAGCCCTCGGGCCAATATCAAGACGTTTATGTGTGTTCTATTATTGCATCTTGGGATATATTTACAATATTTGCCATGTGAGTTTTGATTGGAAAATTGAATCTAAGATGGTGACATCCACGGAATGCATGTTGTCAGGTCGCATCACGAACCTTTCTTGTTTATTTTCTGTAAAGATTGTTAGTTAAGTTGGGTTTTTTTCAATTCAAACTACGTCTTCCCTGGAGGCTGCCATATTTCAAAAGCTCTATTCGTCATAGATTTTACCGTAAAACATCATACACTAATTATACCACATATATATGCCCGTTTACAACATAACTAGTGACTTATCAATACAGATAAACGATATATAATACAAATACACTAACAGGTACCATTAGTATTTATACCATAATTATACTTATGCAAGTTTGAAAAAATTGTATACGACATTTGTTATAAACATATAATTTTTACAATATAAGTCGTTCTTTACCATATATATTGAATTTTATAAAGCAAATATAACTTTATAGAACACATACTCGTATACACCATTTTATCACAAAGATACAAATTTTGCAACGTCTGACACGCCATAGACATGGTTAAATATCTTGCTTTGAAAATATTTGATTGTTTTTAATTTAATGTAGTTCTTCATAAATCGTCTCAAATTTCAATTAATATCAACAAATCTACCTGTTTAGCATGCGTTTCTTATTTAAAAGGTTTAAATAGTATGATAGATCAATAATGACCTTTATATTTATTTAGACTACCAGTGTCGCGACAGAGGCGTGGCTGGAAATACCTGTCAATATCTCGTGACTGAATTCTTCAAAACACCAGGACGACTGTGCAGGAAGTATTTCACCGAATGTTGTGAAATGTGCTGTAAGTTTTCACTTTGTACCATGCTTATCAATGCAGCAAGTACGTTCAAAGCTTGTCTTGTAATATGATAACAACAATTGAGATATCTCACTTTCATTGCAAACAGTGTAGACAAAGATCAAATACGTCATTTATCAGGTTCTGTACTGTTTGTCATTTTAATTCTTCTAGTAAAATTTAGCCATTCATACTACATGGATATATCTAAAGAATTATGGATAATCCCACTCTGCACATTTATATTAAACATTGAATGGACAATGCCAATATGCGTTTTAAAACATTTTAAAGTGTTTTATGAGCAGAAATAGATGAACAAAGTGCTTTTGTACATGCCATTATTATCACGTACATAATCTCACGATACTTATCTGAAACAATTGTTGCTGTTTTCTCTTTGCATCAATCGACATTATACAATAGTCTATGTAAATTGTAAGATACAACAGTAGCATCAGTCTTCACCATTATGTAATTTTCGTATTTTCCAGCTGCGCGTTATGGTAGAAGGGAAAGAGGCGTTAGGACGCTGTCAGGGTCATTTGCCTGTAAAGATCTAGTGGTGAAGTACGGTTGGCAAACTACCTGTACGATGTATACCAGAGAGTGCTTTTTGACCTGTGGAGGAAAGGGAAGGCAATAAATTAGCGACTCCCTTTGAAGAAATTGCTATACCGAATAATGGCATTGTTTATGCGTATTTTGAAATCACACTCTGATTTCCGTAATGTTCAGGAAGATTAACAACGTTGACGGAACTGTACATATTGCCTGGTTTGCACGGATACTTTGGTATTTTGTTGTACTTGGTTCTGTATCTATGTGTACAATTCCAAGCGTACATATGTTGACTACAATCTTAGAAAATATTTAACTTTAATATGCATATATAAAGGCACTAGGACAATTGTACAGATATTGACTATGATAAAAGAAAACAAAAACATGGCCGTAGTCTATATATACGTGTATGAGCACGGGGTCATGCCTACAGATATATACAGTAAAACCTCTCTATAACGGCCACTAAATTACATTAAGTACTTTGTATTAAAGGCATGTTGCTGCTTTAAGCAAGGTAAAAGTAAAACAGAACGCTCCTATGGGAGCGTTCTGTTTTACTTTCACCTTGCTTTAAGCAACCACCTGCTCTAAATACCAACTAATTAACACAATTTAGTGGCCGTTATAGAGAGGTTTTACTGTACTATAACCTTAGAACAACCTTTAATGTAGTCTATATGTATGTGCATAGGGTCAACAGTACATTGACTAAGATCTTAGAAAACCCGTTAATTGTAGTATGTGCACAAGACCAAGCGTACAGAGAATGACTATGGCATTAGATGGACACCTTTTACTGTTGTCTATATATGCACACACGTTGTTAACCATTTCACTGCCGAAGTCAATGGAAAGTAATGTTTAAATCTGTGATTACCTTTGCAAACAGTTTGAATCATAATGAGGTACCGAGTAATCCTGCGTCTCACCAGGGTCAAAACTGGTTGACACAACACGTACGTTTTAGAAAAGAAATTGAAATAAAGTTCACTCTGAAACATAACCCTTTCCTCCATGAATACGCCTTTCTACGCCTCTGTAAAAAGCACCAATTGAAACCATTGTGATAAATAGAGCATTTGCTCCTATAGGAGCAAATACTCTATTTATCACAATGGTTTCAAAACTACACAATTCTAAACTTTTCATTTTCTCCAGTAAATGCACTATTTCTGTATATTGATTCAAAGAGACTGTGTCTAAAATAGCATATGGAGGAAATGGTTAAAGCAGATGACATTGATTGCAGTATTTGGCACCAGAAGAGTGACCAATAGTTTACAGTGATGTGTAAATGGTACATACATGATACACACATATAATTAACAGCCCCCTTGCTGTTGAATTGCTTTCCATACCATTGACAATGAGTATAATGACAACTGGTTTGACGTACATGTAGTTTCATGTCGTCCAAAGGGTTTACTATCACGTGATTGGATGAAACACACGCGACCTGAGTAAACTTCACTACATAATTGTCGCATATTGTATGCAAACACTTTCACAAACAAATGGCGATTCTGTGACTTAACCCTCTCGGTGCCAAATTTCTAATTGTCGTTTGCGAACAAGTTTTGTTAAATAATTCGGTAAAACAAGGGCATGTTGTATTGCTATGCAAGACATGAGTCCCCCACCGGACTGAAAAAAAACCCCTCCACTCTCCCCACCCCACCCACCCATGGTGTGGTTGACCATGGTATATACATGACCACCTGAATAGTATTAGTACCTACTTTCATACATTGAATCAGTAAATAAAAAGTTATTGTCCCGACAAGAAAATATGAAAAAGGGGAGTAACTCCAAAAATATTGATGCTAGAGTTATTGCCCTTGTGCATGACACTTAGACACTACACCGCATCATGCTTGTTACATATGAGAAGTTTCAAATCAATTGAACCAGTACATAAAGAGTTATTAACTGGACAAGAAAATATGAAAAGGGAATAACTCGAAAAATATAGATACTAGAGTTATAGCCCTTGTGCATGACACTACCCCTCATCATGATTGTTCCATATGTGAAGTTTCAAATCAATTGAAGCAGTAGATAAAGAGTTATTGTCCGGACAAAAAATATTAAAAAGGGGAATAACTCCAAACATATTGATGCTAGAGTTATGGCCCTTATGCATGACACTAGCCCTCATCATGCTTCTTCAATGTGTGAAGTTATAATGAATTTGGCCTAACTTTGTAGGAGATATTGCCCGGACACGAAGCTTGACAGACGGACTGACAAGAAAATATGAAAAAGGGGAAGAACTCCAAAATTATCGATGCTAGAGTTATGGCCTTTGTGTATGACACTACCCCTCATCATGAGTGTTCCATATGTGAAGTTTCAAATCAATTGAACCAGTAGATAAATAGTTATTGTCCGGACAAAAAATATGTAAAAGGGGAATAACTCCAAAAATATTGATGCTAGAGTTATGGCCCTTGTGCATGACACTAGCCCTCATTATACTTCTCTCAATGTGTGAAGTTATAATGAATTTGGTATAACGTTGTAGGAGATATGGCCCGGACACGAAGCTTGACAGACGGACGGACGGACGGACGGACGGAATCGAGCAAACCTATAGTCCCCCAACCGGTAACCGTTGGGGGACTAATAAGGAAATAAGATAAAGAAATGCAGATTTCAAAGGAATAAAGCACATATATAGAAGTTCCTGATCAGACGCCGCCTCTGCTACTGCACTATTTGTCGTGGTGTATTCATGCGACATTAGTGGTTAAAGGGTTACGAGATTTCAAACAGTTTGGAGCAGATGAGACACCAATTAACCCATTCCCTCATATATTACTTTTACTACTTTAACCTTTTTGAATAAATCTACCGAAAAGGAATACTAAGTAGAGAAAATGATTTTGTTTAGACGTGTAGTTTTGAAACCATTGTGATAAATAGAGCATTTGCTCCTATGGAGCAAATGCTCTATTTATCACAATGGTTTCCAAAAGTGACTTTTGCAGAGGCGCCAAAAGGCGTCAATATCAGGGAATGGGTTAACCAGTGCTCTCATAAGAATCGGAACTGTTTGTTACTATGATTTAATATTAAGTTTGAAACAAATAAGATTTGCAGACGGAACTACAAGGCAGTGAAAGAGTTAAGCAGTTCCCTGTTCTATATTTGCTTCAAATTTGAATACCTACTGAGTATTCATGGTCAAAATAGTTATAATGAAATATAGAAGATGGAACATTGTAGCTATTTTAGAAGTAAAGAACCAGACCTATAAAATTCTATTAGCAAACAGAGCAGATCCTGATGAGACGGCTCCTCTATCAGACGGCTCCAATGGAGCCGTTTGATCTGGGTCTACTGTTTGCAAACGCGTGAAAACAGGTTTATATAAAGTAAGAGTCAATAGAAGTAATACCTGTACAGATAACTGCTAACCATTGTTTACTGGGATATTTCTTGTTATATAAATACAAATTAATATCCACATAAAGTGTCAACTAGTGGCAATGCTAGAAGTAGAAAATATGCATATGGACCTATAAGCAAACAGAGCAGATCCTGATCAGCCGGCATGAAAGGCTCAAGTAAATAGAGAATAATAGGTTAGTCCCATCTACGGCACTAACCTATTATTCGATTTATCCAGTCAATTTAGTTAAATATCTTTTTTCATAGACTCATATTTAACATAACACTCTTGAAATAATTTACATTGAAAATGCGTTTTTCGATCAACGGATCCCTCCCTTTTCATTTCCATTTAGACGTAAATAGATCTAATGAGCTACCGCAGAGGAAAATAGTTTCGATACTTGCATCACAAGAGGGGAAAACGTGGTTGAATTTGAAAAATAAGATGATTTGAATCGAGGGTCGATAAGTTATTTCAAACAGACATGGTTATATTCCCTGGTCAAATTCGAGTTCCGTAGTCTCGGTTTCTATTTTTAGATAGACCTAACGTCACTCATAAATCGATGGAACTGAACGGGCTATATTTAGGTCTATGACTATCACCGCCCCTGTAAGAGCTTATCAATCAAATTATCATGAGAGTGAAAAGAAAACATTTACTATTTATCTGTCAATCTTTGCTTCCAGGCTTGATTTTTATCAAAAACGCGTTTCGCTAGCGGTGGATTAAATTAATAAAACTATAAATCAACATCACTTTTTATGTGGCGTAATCGGTAAGAACGACGTCTTTAGAGTGATTAGAATTGGTTTTTGTATGATCAGGCGCGGGTTCGAATCCAGCTATAGCCAATTATTTTTATTTTTTCTCATTTGAATAAATTTTTTTGGTGAATTTTCTGTTAGATCTATTTCGTCAACATGATTTTTATGCATATTTACAGAAAATTAAAATAGTTCCATGGTTATAGAATCATTACGCCTATCTACTAACACAGGGGTCTGGACCTCTTCATGGGGGTCTATATGTACTATATAATAACAAGGGTTCCAACTAGCAGAACGGATATCCGTGTACCACGAGTACAAATATGACTGTAACTCTTACAAATTAAATGACAATTTCGTAATTCTTTCGGCTATTGAAAGCCAATATATTTTTCTATGAAATAAATATAATCTTATAACGGTAACTTATGAACAAGTATCAATGCAACAATGATTTTCTCAAAATTTCACGTGTTTTTAGGGTCATTGACAAACGTTCGTTCACTCCGGTTTCACTATATCACAGCAATAACCTGGCAATTGGCAGTTCAAAATATGGCATGAGTCAATAAAACGAATCAATTCTAACACCCACCTCCAATTATTTAGTCCCCAGCATCAATTGAATGATGTAAAACTAGCGAGTGTTGTCAGTTTGCTTCAAATCGTCGAGGAAGGAGCCATTGTACGTGACGTCACGGATTTTCCAATTTTTCCTTCGCTCATCCAATGAAATGGCTCCATTCAAATTTGTTGCAAAATGGCAGCATCCGAAATAGAAACATAACGACAGACGGAAAGGCCGCTGTTGCTAGTTGCTTATTTATTAAGAGGACAAAACAAATGGAGATTGGTGATATAATTGGGTTGTTTTATTGAACCACGCCATCGTTTGAACTGAAAATCGCCAGGTTATGGCTGTGATATAGTGAAACCGGGGTGAACGAACGTTTGTCAATGACCCAGAAAACACGTGAAATTTTGAGAATATCGTTGTTGGATTGATCATTGCGCGTAAGTTACCATGAGAATATTATATTTATTTGATAGTAAAATATATTGGCTTTCAATAGCCGAAAGAATTATAAAATTATCACTGAAATTGCAAGAGTTACATTCATATTTGTACTCGTGGTACACGGATGTCCGTTCTGCTAGTTGGAACCCTTGTTATTATATAGTACATATAGACCCCAATGAAGCGGTCCAGACCCCTGTGTCTACTAACCTAATAAACCTTCTACTACCGGAAGTAAGTTTATCTGCACCCCCTTTATTATGTCACTAGAGAAGCCTGGTGACTGGATAAAGAAAGTTTTAAACCCGTTATCTCATAGATGCGCATTTGCAAAGACATACGTCAGACGTCCCCTTTAGGAGCCCTCTGATATTGATATACTGTGTTTGCTTATGAAATAGAATAGTACAAAAATATAATGCAACTTTCCATCTGTCTGTCTGTCCGTGCGTCTGTCCGTCTGTCCGCGCTAACAATTCCTGTTTATGTGACTAAATAATTACATGAGAACAAAAGATCTTTTGTTCTCGTTGGTTTTATGTGACTTATTTTCAGTTTGTGTGGCTATTATGAACACAAGAATAGCCACATACACTCAATCCGTTAGAACGTCCGTCCGTCCGTCTGTCTGTCCGTCCGTCCGTCCGTCCGTCCGTCCGTCCGTCCGTCTGTCCTTCCATCCGTCCCAATTTCGTCCCAACTTCTTCATCTATCAGTGGATTTCAATATAACTTGCCACAAATGTTCACCAGACAGAGACGATGTGTCGCGTTCAACTCCCTGGTTCATGGGTCAAAGGTCAAGGTCACAGGGTCCATTTTTGGGGGCATTTGTCACGTGACTGTGACATCTCTTGTTTTTATAGTATAATAGTATTTCATAGTAACATTATACAAAACACTATTTATAAATATTTCTTACAGGAGTATCCATAAGCTGAATGGTTAATTAGTGGGCAACTCCATTACTAATGAGGTGGAAACTATAAACAGTTATTATCCCATTACTCCACCCATAGTGTGCTAAGTGCAACCTGGGTCCATGCTTATAAAGCTTTTAGTTGAGTCTGAGTTTCGTTCTCAAGCTTTTGATTGGTCAGATTTGAGTTCTCAAGCTTTTGATTGGTCAGATTTGAGCCAAAGGCTCAAATCTGACCAATCAAAAGCTTGAGAACGTTCTCAGACTCAACTAAACGTTTTATAAGCATGAACCCTGGTTGTTACTTGCAAACAGTTCGGATCCTGATAAGACGTCCTGTTACATGACGTCGGGTCAGGGTACCCTAGCGTTTTGCAAAGGTCATCTGTAACGTGTAAAAGGTTGACCCTTTACTCCATAGATACGCCTTTCTATGTCTTTGCAAATAGAGTAGACCCAGATCAGACGGCTCCTGTAGGATCAGGGTATGCTGTTTTCTTATTTTTTTTTATCTTTGCTAATGATATAACATTGATATTATTCTGCCATGACCAGACCTGTGTCAATTTATTATATGTATTATAAAAATTACTCTTAATAATATTCATGATGTCATTATTGCATACATGAATATTCATGGAGTAAAATAAAGGGTTAAAATGATAAAATGGTCATCATAAACAAGATCACTTACTACAATGTCAGAAAAAATATACAGTAATGCGGTGGCCGGTTAGCTCAGTCGGTTAGAGCGTCGTGCTAATAACGCGAATGTCGTGGGTTCGACCCCCACACTGGCCAAATCTAATTTTGTTTATCTAATATAAATAGTTTCTCGTGAAATTATCTAACATATGACACTATAAACACTTCTTCAAATAAAAATTGCTGAATAATGCAGTCAACAATATCATTTGATGAGACATAGTTAAGATTATCCTGTAGGCCTATATCATTTTACAGTAAACCCCCTCTAAAGCGACTACTTAATGAATATACATATGTGTCTTTATAAGCAGGTGGATGCTTAATGCCGGACAAAAGTAATGCAGAAAGCTCCACTGGGAGCTTTCTGCATTACTTTTTTCCTGCATTAAGCTACCACCTGTCTCTACCACCCAGAATTACACCTATTTTAGGTGGTCGCATAAGAGGGGTTTTACTGTACATGTATATAGTTAAATCTATCCAAAATTTTCGGTAATGGAAAAAATAAACATAATATGGTATATAATTGTGCAGACAATTTGAATCAAGATGAGGCACTGAATAATGCGTGGTCTCATCAGGATTCGAAACGTTTGCTAAATTGCCACTAATTCCACTTTTTTCGGGAAATGAAACGTAAACGAAACGAAATAACGTTTGGATTGGCAATGCTATCATCAAGACGAGGGTTGATTATTTCACGGTCAATGGTGCGAATCTGTGACGTCATTTGCAAGCGGTGTGGGTCCATATTTACTTGGCGTCTCATCAGGATTCAAACAGTTTGATATATTGGTTATGTCATTTCAAACAAAAATGAACAACTCTGAAAAAGGGAATATGATTGCAGCAGAGATAAATGTTGCAGGAGATAATACGTAGCAGTGAAAGAATTAACCTTTTCCTCCATAGGCTATTTTTAGATCCAACCTCTTTGAATGAATATACCCAAAAGGAGCATTAACTAGAGGAAAGTAAAATTTTAGAATTTTGTAGTTTGAAACCATTGTGATAAAAAGAGCATTTGCTCCAAAGGAGCAAATACTCTATTTATCACAACGGTTTCAGTAAGTGACTTTTACAGAGGCGTCAAAAGGCAGCAATATGAGGGAATGGGTTAAACCAAAGAACGACTTGTTAATGAATATGGTCCAGGCTGCTACAGGTTAAAGGTCATACATACTAACACCTCTCTATATCGACCATTTATTCATATATAGAAACACATCTCTATAGCGACCATTTAGTCATATATGAAAGCACATCTCTATAGCGACCATTTAGTCATATATAGAAGCACATCTATATAGGGACCATTTAGTCATATATAGAAGCACCTCTCTAAAACGACCATTTAGTTATATATAGAATGTCATCTCTATATAGACTCTTTATTCATATACATAGACACCCCTCTATAGCGACCATTTAGTCATATACAGAAACACCTCTCTATAGCGACCATTTAGTCATATACAGAAACACCTCTCTATAGCGACTAAATTGAAACACCTCTCTATAGCAACCATTTAGTCATATACATAAACACCTCTCTATAACGACCATTTAGTCATATACAGAAACACCTCTCTATAGCGACTAAATTGAAACACCTCTCTATAGTGACCATTTAGTCATATACATAAACACCTCTCTATAGCGACAATTTAATCATAAACAGAAACACCTCCCCTATAACGCCCATTTAGTCATATACAGAAACACCTCTATATAGCGACCATTTAGTCATATATAGAAGCACATCTCTATAGCGACCATTTATTCATATATAGAAACACCTCTCTATAGCGACCATTTAGTGAATCAACAAGAAGGTCTTTAAGAACAAATGACTGCTTATCCCTTCACTCCATGAATATGTATGTACAGTAAAACCTCTCTTAACCGGCAGTTAAATTTAGTATGAATATCGGTCTTGGAGACAGGTGGCAGCTTAATGCAGGGTGAAAGTCATGCAGAAAGCTCCTAGAGGAGCTTTCTGTATGACTTTCACCCTGCATTAAGCAGCCACCTGCCTAAAAGTATCTAAATTATTATCTACTAGAATTCCGGTTAAGAGAGGTTATACTGTATATCAACCGCTTAGAAATTAATTTGTTTATTTTTATAAAACCACATGAATATAGGCAGAATCATAACTATATTATTTCATAATCAAACAGAGCAGACCCAGATCAGACGGCTCCTAGATGAGTCGTCTGATCTGGATATACTCTGTTCGCAAAGGCGTAGAAAAGCCTATTTATGGAATAAATGGTTAGTATATAGAAATAATGTAATGCGGAGAGCTCCAATGGGAGTTTTCTGCATAAGTTTTACTCTTCATTTAACTACATCACTCCACGTTTAAACTCCCAAAAATTAAACATCTGTTAAGGTCGGAACATACATGCACTGACATTCACAAACAATGTAGACCCAGTTAAGAGGGATGCGTTTTTTTCCATTCAAATTCTTCTATCAAGTTTAAGCCTTTCATACTGAGTGGACTCTATAGTTGAACACTGATGGGCTATTCCACTCTGATGTTTCAGGGTTGAACGCGTTAAACCTCTTTTGGGCCGTCTTTGATGAGAGTTTTTACCGCTGTAGGCTTGGTTTGAAACTGCAAGTTGCTACAAGATGGCTCCTCTCTCACTAACGTTATTTGACATAAAACAATGGAGCTGGCTCAGAGTATCGGCAGACCGGGCTTATTCCAAATCAAAAGCCTTTTAAACACAGGGCCATTATAAATGTCAGCATATCAAAAGCTGTTATTTTCACAAATAGGGTCAACTGCATCAAAAGTTTAAGTATCTATCCCTTGTTATTTGTGATAAATTGTTTTCTAACCTTGGTATGTTTGATCGATATGAACCAAAAATAAAAACAACCTAACAGCAAAACGGAGATGCATTAAATTCCCACGAACCACATCACGAAAAATGTACATACAGGGAATTGACAAACCAACCAAACAACCCATCATTTACTAGCAGAGATATATTTGTACTACAATGTACAAGTCACAATAACACATTATCTTGTCTTATATTAGATAAACAAAATTAGATTTGGCCAGTGTGGGGGTCGAACCCACGACATTCGCGTTATTTGCACGACGCTCTAACCGACTGAGCTAACCGGCCACCGTTATAACTGCAATTATGTATGTAGTAGGTTTTTTTTTTATACAAATTCCCTTTTCATCTCACCATAGGTCGCGATAAAATGGTGAAATTTCAACATTTTCAACAATAGCTCCTTTACAGTATAGGGTTTGGTGGACGATGTCTGTATGAGGGTACTCACCTTTATCCGTAACTCTGCCTTCCATGCAATTCATTCATGCAAAATGATATAGACGATTATCATACCTATACATAGACAACGGAGATACTGTTTCGAAATGCATGACAATTTGGATAATCAACGAAACAATAGATGATTTGACAATAACCTGTAACAAATTTAAGCCTTTCATAATGAACTGGTGAATATTTATGTATGGACTAATGTGTGTCTGTAAACTACATGTACATGTATAGTATTTCATAAGTAAACAGATCATACTGTAGCTCCTACAGGAGCCGTCTGTTCTGGACCTACTCTGTTTGCGCATGACAAAGCGTATCTATGGAGTCAATTTTTAAACAAATTAAAATAAAGACATGAGGTGTTCATCTGTATCAAAATTGTAAGCAATTCGCCCTTACGGGTAGGTTTTTACATTCACCATTAGTCATCGATAAATATATCTCATCTACGGGAAGTAAATTGTATACAACCATTGATTTATAAATTCCAAGGTTCAGTCCCTTAGATAAACAAAAAAGAACAGGACAGAACAGAATAATAGTTTATTTCTTTAGGACTTAAACACGCTGTTTATCGTCCAAACACACATATATAAATAACATGTCGTAACATGCGCACAATTAATTTGATTCGAAAGTCAATGTGACCTTGAACTTTCACCCCATTGACCTATAAATCAATACTGGTCATCTACTAGCCATGACCTACTAAGTACGAAGACAGCACAGTTAAAACTTATCAAGTTATTGAGCAGACAGAATATTTGAGATGAAGGTCACTGTGACCTTGACCTTTGACCGACTTACCTCAAGATCAACATGGGTCATCTGCTAGCCATGACCAACCTGTCTACTAAGTATGAAAACAGCTCACCTAATACTTATCAAGTTATTGAGCGGACAATATTCTTGAGTTGAAGGTCACGGTGACCTTGACCTTTGACATACTGACCTCAACATATATAAGATTCATATACTAGCCATGACCAACCTTCCTACTAAGTATGAGGACAACTCACCTAATACTTATTAAGTTATTGAGCGGACAATATTTTTGGAGTTTAAGGTCACGGTGACCTTGACCTTTGATCGACTGACCTCAAAATCAATAGGTGTCATCTACTAGCTATGACCAACCTTTCTACTAAGTATGAAGACAGCACACCTACTAGTTGTCAGGTTACTGAGCGGACAAATAGATGGCTAATGGACGGACAGACGGACGGACGGACGGACTGACGGACGAACGGACGAACGCATGGACGGACAAGCGCCATATGATAATACGACCGAAGTTACATTTGGGCGTATAAATACGAGAGGTCCGAGAACGGATCCTTGAGGAACACCCGCCTTTATTTTCTGTAGTTTCGATTCAGATGAATTTAATACAACCCTCTGTAGTCTATTTTTAAGATAACTCGTAAGCCAATTTATTAAGTTTCCACTTATACCATTCAGTCGAATTTATACAATAGATCCTTATGCCACTCTTACGGAAGCTTAAATGGGCCCCCTTATATGCAATAATATGGCTAAAAATTTAAAGAGTTACGTATCTTTAATATATTTTCTGTGTAGTTATATAAAGAATAATATTTATTTCAACCGAATTTTTTAATTTAACGTATCTGTAATATATGTAAGCTAATGTTTTCTGTGCTTTTTACATGAAAATTAATATGTATGTAAAGAAGTATTTATGAATTATAAATATGCAATATGATATATATTTGTAAAAGGCAGATGGTTTATATTAAACAAAATATATTTATTTGTAATATTTTAAGTTATAATTAATGTAAAGTACTGAAAAGAACACATTGAATATTAACTATAATAAAGTTCCTTTAACATACTACTTAAGTATTTTATATACTTAATGACTATATTGCTGAATATATTTACGAAATATATCCCTTTGAAATCAGAGGGTTATGTTAAATAAATGTGTTACCTTTTACGAAAATAATATAATTAGTTTTCATATATTTCAAGAAATATGAACTACTTATATTCCAAGGCTTAATATAAGACAGTCAAAATCTACATGTTATGTTATGTCTAACTTATAACGTTATCGTTTATAGCATTCTCATATCATATAACTACAATATTTATTACACATATATTCTTGATATAAACGGGTCCATTTAAGTTTCCGTAGTTTTCGGCTGATACAGTGGGTCCTCCTGGATTTAATTCTACATCACCTGATAGTAAAAGTAATAACAAGATATCATTTGCAGACAGATTGCTTATCAGAATATTATACAATGAATTTGAAAGTAAAACAATCAAAGAAAATAACATTAATATACATGTAGATCCTGAAGGGTTTATTGTTACATAAATAGATTTTTTGTATACCAATACAGAGCGTCCATTATACAATCCAATGGCAGATCTTCAGGAACACAAGTCATTTCCCCCATCAGGTTATAGAAGTCTGCATAGTCAGTAACTGGAAACCACCAATATTTTATTCCCTGACCCATCCACCACCACATGTACCACCACAAGCATCATCACAAGCACTCATTGCAACCACCATATGCAGCAACTGTGTGTGAAGTAAAAAACCCACATGGTCTCATGAATGCATGTATACCCCACACAAATTAGAAACATAAAACATATACAAAAAGTGAAACATGATAATATCATCATTGAAAATTCAAAAACATCTACTATCAATCGCCCAGATTATACATTAGATACTGTTTTTATAGAACCACGTTAAATAATTGCCATAATGCATTTGTGCATAGTTCATCTTTAGAAATGTGTTCCAAACTTCATTTCTTATAAATACTCATGGTCATGGTCAAACGATTTATCAAATTCCATAAGCAATCAGAGCAGGATTGCTTATGATTGATGAGGGATCGGTCTGGTCTGCGCCTAGTCTGTTTGCAAACTGCGTAAAAATGCGTCTACATGAAGGAAAAGGTTAACATACCTACATATGGCTGTAATAAACAAAGTTGAAACGGAAATTAATGTGACACCAATACATTAGGACTATACTTGCACAACTTATTTGAACTAAGTGTACACTGACATCATAGGTTATTGACAACAGCTGCCACATATTTTTAATAATTAACTTTAGTTCTCAACTGAAGGGAAAGAAAACAAATATTCAGTGATGTTCTTTTAACCCTTTTCATGTCCTATGTTTACTACATTTTTCAATACCTACTGAATATTCACAGAAAAATAATTATAATGAAATATGGAAGGTGGAGCACTGTAGCCATTTTAGAAAATATAGATACAGATTTATCACATTCCACTAGCAAATTGAGAAGACCCTGCTCATACGACTCCTATAGGAGTCGTCTGATCTGGGTCTACTCTGTTTACAAATGAGTGAAAACATGTCTATGTGAGGAAAACGATTGAACATCAGTATCCCATTTATATTATTAATAAATATTTTCATTTGACATTTATTTATAAAAGTTAAATGGCATCTTCAAACAAAGTGAACCCAGATCAGAGTCTCCTGGGGAGACACCAGAACAGGGTTTGCATGTGTTGTCCCTCCACATCTGTTTAGCTGTACCCCTCTTTCCACTGGTATGATCGTAAATATGCCAGCTAAATTCCAAATTCTTTCCAGCAGCCATATCTTTCAAAGTCCATGGATGGTCCAGCTCTTTCTGAGACATCAGCATTTAACCCTTTACTTCTGCTATCTTCACACTAGGATTAAATTCCTAAATGATTACTAACCAGTCTTATTTTATAAAGAAATCATATCATGGAAATTTAGCCAAAGAAGGTATATTTCTAATATAATGTGTAGCTCTCTGTTACCTCATAAGCAAACAAAGCTGATTCAGACCATACATCTCCTGTAATGGCCGTCTATTCTGGGTCTGCTCTGCTTGTTGAGGTTAAAAAAGGTTTCCCTAAACAATTAAAATCGCTCTCATGAAAAAACAACAAAAAACCCCATCATCATCCAAAACAATTATACCCTCCTTTGACCTGAAGAACATGCCCTTTATGTGTGAACTATTCAAAGTTGAACATATATGAACTTTTTGCATAGATCTGTGAGTCGATTGAATTTTCTGTCAATGAATATTAGTGAGACAAACTATGACCAAACCACATCTATTTATTGCAGAGTATAGTCATTCTGTATGTAGCCGGGTAGAGATTGTGGTGAAATAAGTTGATAGGATTTACTGTGTGGCTTAGTAGCTCAGTAGGTAGTGCTGGCATGGTAAGCCAGAGTCCCTGGGTTCGAGTCCCGGTCGAGTCACAACTTTTTCACCGTGTTACATGTACATTATATGCATACACATACTTATATAAACACACATATATACACACAAACATATATACATATAAATAATGTATATATACTTAATAAATATTATACTTAATATATATACTTAATATATATGACAAACGGTGCAGATCTTGAATCCACATAATTGCAAGTAATTTATACATTTACTTCATGAATTCAGTGGGACAATAGTTCAGTTTAAAGACAAAATATTAGATGGCAAATGTCGCCATCAACTGCATCGTCTGTCATATATAAATATGAGAACCAAGGTTCACTCTGCAATCTGAAATAATCATGCGTCTCTATACTCTCTCCATAGAGAATGGTAACCATTTTAACCTTTAGCCTCTTATGGGCGGATGAGTGAATACCTACACAAACTGTTTGGATCCAGATGGGACGCCGAATAACTTGGCGTCTCATCAGGATTCACACCGTTTGACAACCTGACCGCATGTTGGCAGACAAACTGACTATAGCTTACATCCGGGAGACAACTACTACTTCTACTATTACATGTACTACTTCCTATAGTGCACTGGGGAAGACGTTATTATTTTCCGTTTAAACAAAACTAAACACAGTGCAATTAAATATAGATATTTCTGATGTTTTATTTTTTATCTGATTGGCCGGATTACCTAGCGCCTGATCCGGCTCGAAAATGATTGTGAAGGAAACAAGTGTTTTATACAAAAACGTGTTTATAAGAAAACAAATACCGTCTTCCAAAATGTAATACTACTAGAACCCCTACTTCCACTAATACAACAACAACAAAACCACATTTGACTATTACTTATACCACTTCTAACACTACTTTTGCGACTAATGTTACTACTACTTTTATTACTACTACTTATACTTCTATTACTACTTGTACTGCTGTTTGTACATTCCTTAACACAACCACTACTACAGCTATTACTACTATTACTGTTGCTGCTGCTAATGCTGCTGGTTCAGTGGATGCTAGCATACCTATTTCTAGAACCACTACTACAACTGATTGTTTTCTCTTACTACCATTACAGATACTTATATTACATTGTTTTTTTAGTACAAATACGAATGACATTACTACTTCTATTGCAACACTTCTAATGCTGCTGCTACTTTTACTACTACAATTGGGAATGCGTTATTCTTTCCAGTTTGAACGAAGCTAATCACAAACGTATTGCAATTAAATTAAAACATAGTAGTGTAGTGGTCTGGCTTCCAAAACACTGAAATGGAAATAATTGTTTCAGTACAAACGCGTTTATTTCGGAAAATAACGTATACACCTCTGTATTTCTATTACCGCTGTTTTAGTATAACTGTATGGTGGTAGTTGTAGAAGAGTGTGGGTGGGTGGTAGTGGTAGTGGTAGTTTTGGTTGTAGTAGAAGCAGAACAAGTAGAAGTAGCAGAAGCACGGGGAGTATGATTAGCATTAAAAGCGGCAGTAGCTGTAAAATGAGATTTATAATAATAATTATTATTGTTATTATTATTATATCATATCTATTATTATATTATTTTTATTATTGTAGATTGTAAAGGCGATTCTTGCTTGTGAGGAGGGATGGTATGAAAAACATCATTCCATCGTGGAATATCTATGAAGAGAAATACAAGGTAATAAAGCTTTTGGTGTCTTAAATAATGTGCTTTCTAAACAAAACTTCGGAAGTAATACAAAGATAGAATTATTTTGAAATTGATTAACGTCGCCTCTCTCTCTCTCTCACTCTCTCACTCTCTCTCTCTCTGTCTGTGTCTCTCTGTCTGTCTCTGTTTCTGTCTGTCTGTCTCTCTTTATATTGATTAACGTCGCCTCTCTCTCCTCTCTCTCTCTTGATATTGATTAACGTCGCCTCTCTCTCTCTCTCTCTCTCTCTCTCTCTCTCTCTTGCATTAAACGGAAGGATATAATTCCTACAAATATGATATCAAAGTTGTAAATTGGTTACACTATTTGCGACTTTTATTGATCTAAATTAATCTAGTTTTTTGTTTGCAGGCTATGATGCTTTCAAAGTAATTCTGTATTGTATTTCAGATCTGCTTAATTGCTTGAAGAGTCCATTAAACAGCTGAATAAAGTCTGTCAACATAATGTGAATCGACCAGTTTGTCTTCCTAGAGACAACAGCAGAAACGCCAGATCATTATTGGAAATCATATAGACTGTCTGTATTTAGGTAACATGCGTGCAAACGTAACATTTTGAGCGATCTTAACCCATTACCTCATAGGCTATATTTAGACCCAACCTCTTTGAATAAATCTACCGAAAAGGAGCATTTAGTAGAAAAAGGAACATTTTATAATTGTGTCGTTATTAAACCATTGTGATAAATAGAGCATTTGCTATATAGGAGCAAATGCCGTATTTATCACAATGGTTTAAAAAATGTGACTTTTACAGAGGCGCCAAAATGTGTCAATATGTGGGGATGGGTTAATGAACGGTTGGAATAGCAAAAACAAAGCCAGGACCAGACAGGACACGATCAATTCATATTTATGTAGACAATCAATTGTACGACCTGACTTTAATTCCTGCGGACTAGGACTAGTGAAGTGCTTGTCATTTGCAATCCCATGTATGGATGTTTTCAACATGGATGTGCACAAAGCTGTTGTTTTATTTCAAGTACTTTTAAATTTAAAAGTAATTACGTTGGTACATGCTAACGTTGATTTGACGAGGTTTCAGATCCACGCAGACTATTACGACGTTTACTGTTCTGGTGAGACTGTTGTGTATGGTAAGGTGTCCTCGGATACTGTCTGTGCACATCGATGTTACCAAATGACGGGATGCACAGGATTCTTTTATAATATTGACACTCAAATTTGCAGCCCAGTGAAAATTGTGTACGTACCTGAAAATGGATGCCAGAGCCAGGAGGGAAGTGTGTATTACACAATGCTAGGTAAATATAGAGAAAGATTTATACTGGACAAAATAGTTCAATGGCAAAATACTTTGTATATGCTTAGCATTATAAACTTACAAGCATATGTATTCAATTGCGAAACTAGACAATGGTAGCAAGAACTGGACGTGACACATGCTATGAATTATCATAAATGCAAAAAATTTCTCGAATGGAATATTGATTAAGTTAGCGGTATTTCTGAGAATTCCGAAATAGTCGAAAAATAATATGTTTGCACTCCTGACCATTCCGGACATGGCTAAATGCCCGGTTTTCTGAGAGGTATCTGGTATTTATGTCTCTTTGAGTATTATCTTATAAAGGTTCTTTATTCAAAATCGTTTTAATTTCAAAGGTCATTTTAGTTTATCCAATTATTTAGATCTTTATATTCATTAAAGTCGGCATCATTGCCGCGTGATTTCACTCCTTTCAGTGATATTTATATTGTAGACAAGCTTCTGTGTCGGGCATCTATGGATAGTAAGTGTAATAACCAGGGCCATCGTCTGCTCGAACTATGTAAAGCGAGCTCAGTCCGCATTGCTAACGGTCGTCTTGGCTCCGATAATGGAGTAGGTACATACACGTATAGTTGTAAAGCTGGATGTTCAGTCATTGATTACCTATTGTTTTAATACGTTAAATTCTTTTCAGATACATGCCTTTAGTCCACTTTCGGACCATGCTGCATTATCCTTTTCTATATGTTGCATAATGCCATATAATTATACAGTTGTTGAGGGTGTACGTACTGTCCATAAATGGGACCATGATTTACGAGAAGTTTTTCGTAGCCGACTAATTGGTAAACTGAGTGAGATGAACAGTATAACGCCTGATGTAAATCGTTCGTATCGTTCTTCTGTTAACACTTCTGTACATGCATTTACGGAATTACTTCGTGCTGAGGGCGACAAACTTTTTTCAAGAGAGATCCGGTACTCAAGTATGCCAAAGCGTAAACATAAAGCTGAATGGTTCGGCAACGAATGCTATGTCGCAAAAAGGCAGTACATGGATGCCCTTAGCACGTTCAACTCTGATAAATGCTAAGAAAATAGGGTTGAGTTGTGTGAGAAGAAATTATTTTATAAAACGATTATGGCACGTAAACGAAATTATTATAAAAGAAATAGGGTAAGAGAAATTGAAAATGTAAGGCATAAAAAACCAAAGGATTTTTGGTCTATGTTTCGAAAAACTAAGTCCACTGACAATAACATTACAGCATATGACTTTTTCAATTAGTTTCGTAACATATCACATCAAGCTAATCATAGAGGTAACGACGAAGCCGATACATTTTGCAGCGATCATAATTTTGATGATGATCGATGCAATTTTGATGAATACAGACTTCACTGTTAAGGAAATAATAGAAACTGTTAAGAAATTTAACCATGATAAGGCGCCGGGTAAAGATTGTTTGTTAAATTCGTACTTTTTAGAAACTATCGATATCATTGCTCCGCATTTGTGTGATTTATTCAATGCCATTTTTAACTCTGGTTTTTATCCTGATCAGTGGACAGAATGGGATTATTATCCCTCTGTATAAAAAGGGTGATCGTGAAAAGGTAGATAATTACAGAGGTATTACATTGATAAGTTGTCTAGCTAAGATTTTACCGGTGTGTTAAACAATAGGATATCGAAGTGGTGTGACGCCAATAACGTTATATCAGACGCTCAATTTGGTTTTAGATCTGGTAAATCTACAGCAAATGCCATATTTTTGTTACATAGCATTGTCCAGAGGTATCTTGGCGAAAACAAGCGGCTGTACTCTGCCTTTGTTGATTTTAAACGTGCTTTCGATAGTGTAAATAGGAATAATTTATGGCTTAAACTTTACAGATTAGGACTAAATGGTAAAATACTCAGAATAATTAGAGACATATATGGCAAAGTGAAATCCTGTATAAGGAAGTTTGATAAATACTCAGACTTTTTCGATAATATCATAGGCCTATTACAAGGGGAGATAATGTCCCAAAAATTATTTGAATTGTTTATAGAGGATATGGAGTTATCGTTACTGGATAATTTTAACAGCGGTTTAGAATTTGACGATCTCCTTATAATAGCCTTACTGTTTGCTGATGACCTTGCGATATTTGGAAAAACACCCACCGAACTTCAAGAAAATTTAAATAGATTGCAACAATATTGCTGCACATGGGATTTAGAGGTTAATTGTAGTAAAACAAAAGTTATGGTTTTCCGTAAAAGAGGTCCCGTAAGGCCAGATGAAACATGGTATTATGGGGATCCATTATCTACTTTAGACACTGTTAATGCTTTTAATTACCTCGGTACTGTCTTTAATTATACTGGTAGCTTCTGCTTGAACCAAGAGTTTTTGGCCGGTAAGGGCATGAACGCATTGAACACTTTAATTATGAATACACGTGATGTTAATCTGAAGAAAAGTACAATGTTACAGCTTTTTGATTCCTTTGTCGGTTCTATACTTAGTTATGCATGCGAAGTCTGGGGCAATTCAAAGAGTAAGTCATTGGAAAGGGTGCATTTGAATTTTTGTAAGAAAATATTGCAGGTCAAGAGGTCAACGTCGTCAACCGCAGTGTACGGAGAACTTGGACGTTATCCGCTTTTTGTAAATCGCTATGTAAGAATAATTAAATATTGGTTGAAATTAATTGATACTGATAATATTATTTTAAAACATCTGTATAAGTTGATGGTAAGTGACAATGAAAAAGGTCGCAGAAATTGAGCAACAGGAGTCAAAAATCTGTTAGAGGAATATGGCTTTATTTATGTATGGTTAAATCCCCATGATGTTAACAGTAAACATTTTTGCAAAGAATTCAAAAAGAGAGTTATTGATTGTTTCTTGCAGAAATGGTATGGGGATTTAGATAATATTCTGAAAATGGGTGATCCCTCGAAAGCAAAAGAAGAGATGCAAAAAGAGAAAATTGCAGACTCAGTTTTAGATAAGTCTAGTGTTTTATATTCCTATAGGCATTTTAAGTGCATTTTTGTATATGATGACTATTTAGATTTACTATCGTGGAATTTAAGTTGTTTTATTACGAGACTACGATTGTCGTCCCACCCATTGAAAATTGAATCTGGTCGATATGGTAGAGCACGAGTAGATAGAAATGAGAGATATTGTGTGTTTTGTAGTAGGCATGATTTGGAAGATGAGTACCACTTTGTTTGTATTTGTACATTATACAACGACTACAGAAAGACATACATGAGAAAAAATATTATTTAAGGCAAAGTTATCTAAAATTTTGCGGAGTAATGAGTTCCTCAACTAAGATGGAATTAGTAAATTTGGCTAGATTTATAAAGGAATCTTTAGAAATTCGGGGGGAATGCGTTAAATGCTCAGTGAGTCTGAGTTCATCCTAAACATCGGTTTTTGATAGTTATACTTGTATTGCATTTAGGCTTAGTTATACTTGTATTGCATTTAGGCTATAGTTTGATATTATATATGGCATTGATGTGTTATAAAATTTTGATTATTTAATTGAAGTTTAGTAGTGGGTAAATTGCGATGTAGTGCGAGAGGAGTTGTGTGTATGAGTGAGTGAGAGAATGAGTGTGGTGGGTGGTTGATAGGAGGCGCGGATCGGATGCGTGATGAGTGGTAGAGTGTGACCAAAATGACATTATTGAATTGTGTTCCAACAAGGTACTTATGTACACGTTGAAAAGAATAAAGTATATCTGTCTGTCTGTCTGTCCTATAATTTATTATGTCAGTTAACACGTTTAAATATTTCATGGTTTGCATCACCTTCATAATGATCTTAAAAACTACTGCTTAAAATGGAGACTAAAAATAAATACAGGTAAAACAAAGGTAATGATTTTCGAAAAAAGGGCGACATACTAGACATGTACTCAATTCTTTATTTTATTCGTAATTTCAAACACATACAGTACATCATATACATAAAGTATGATATAGTGTGGAGCAAAGGAACAGCGTTGTTACATATGTTAAACGTAATTAGGACCTTTTTAAATCTTGTTTTACATAAGCATGTATTCATTTTCTTCCTCGCAAACAGTGCAGATCTAGTTAAGATCTCATACATGAGCCACTTACCATGAATTCTACCGTTTGAGATATGATCAGTGTACAGAAAGCACAAAATGATATAAAGTACAACGGTACAAAGATAAAATGTTATTACACTGTAAACAGTGTAGATCCAGATTACAGGGTTCATTGAGGAATCCTCTGATCACGATCTCCATTGCTAGACCCAGCTTTTGAACACTTTACTGTTTTCTTTTTTTTAATCCAAACAGTACATACACATATCTTAATATTACATGTAGTTGATATTAATTCAGAGCATATTCATAAGATCCAGGTCGTCACTCTTATGTTACTATACTGCATTTTCAATCATATATATTAAGATATGCACGTCGTTCCTTAAAAGCATAAAAAGTCTACATAGCAGTGTTACGTATTACAGTCTCATTTGTGGATGACATAAATCTTTCAAACTTGTCCACTGTTGGATTTTTGGATTATTCTGGAATATACCTCAAACGTAGATGATTGTTCAGTGGACAAATCAACAAGAAATGTGTTTACAATAAATGATAAAAACCTCGTTATAGTAGATTCATTTAAATATTTAGGAATACAAATGTACATCTATTCAAAAACGGTAGATGGTCCAGAACACAAAAAGATTAGCAAAACATAGCTATCTAGCAATACACACTTTATTAATAGTTTTAACCAACTTGAATTAAAGATTAAAGACAAATGTACACTATTTGACACTCTTGTTGCAACAGTCCTGAATAACAGCGCAGAGTTGTGGGGTTTTCAAGATAGCAAAGTCATTGAACAAGTGCATTGTAAATTTTTGAGAAAAAAATTGTGCGTAAAAAACTTGATGGTTTATACGGGGAAATCTGGATATACCTGTTATTCATACGGAGAAAGATTGGTTTACAAATAGTTCATCCATTAAACGATTTCATATTATGATGCGAGCAGATGCTGACATTGGACAGACATATAATCATACAAAATAAGCCTTCCAAATTAAAACTATTCTTTCAGAAATTGGAATGTATGATATTTGGCAATTACTATATGATCCAACAAGTTATGAATTTATAAAGCTACGTATCCACGATGTATATATGCATAATTGGTATTCTCATATAAATAATTCTAGACTACAAGCGTCATAGTGTATATACAAACATATTTTGTAAAATATCTAGATTGCATTAACATTAATAATTTCAGAATTTCTCTTACAACATTTAGTTTGTCATTACATCAGCTAGCTATTGAGACTGGCAGACATAAGAATACATCTTTTGAAAATAGAATATGCATTAATTGTAATCAAAACGTCATTGAAGACGAATATCATATTTGCTGGTGTGTTCTAAGTACAGATAACTAAGGACAATATTCTTCAGACCATACTATTGCCATCGGCCAACTTTGAATACATTTGAATTGTTTATGTCTACAGTCAGAAAAATACTTAGAAATTGAACAGGCAATTGATATTTCATTCTGTGAAAATTCTCAGTAAAACATGGTTAATTCAACATGATTTAAAATATACATAATCAGTTATGTAGATTCGTACTGATTTACAATCCTGTATTTGTATATGTGCGGCTATATATGTGCTTTATGCAATTTTATGCCGAATGAATTTATGTTATGTTATTTATTTTGTTTCTAAAAGACCTGTAAACACATTTTCAACAAACAATCAAACGAAATGGTCGTCATAAAGTCACGTGACCAACAATGGCGGACGCTACTTTCTATTAGCGTCGGACAATTTAGTGTTTTTACCACTATTATAAGCATAAGTGGTTTTTGGAGTACTACAAGTTAATGCAGTTGTAAAAGTGCTTTCGCGGGACACTTATGTGGGAGATGGGGAAAAATAAGGACCAAACTAAACGGAAAAACAATAGTGATGGTACAAGTGTAAGCGCCAAAAATGCGCGGAATTCTAGTGCTCAGGGTGTAGTGAGTGTTAGTGACTCTATTCGTGACGCTAACCAGGTGTTGTTTGAGGATCCAATCGCAGTCATGGAGGACTGTTTTTTAGGACAGTAAAAATGTGAGTAAAGACTCATCTGTCGTTTGTAAAGTATCGAATGAGTCGTCGGATCAGTTGTCTGTAAATGTGAGTACCCCACCCATCTCGTCAACCCCGTCTATTAGTGATGTAATGCAAGTGCTTAACAGGATGGGCATTAAAATGACACAGATAGACAAAAAACTTGAGACACTTGATACTCTAGAAAAGAAAATTAGTAATTTTGACTCAGAAATGAAACAGCTATGGGTTTTCTTCCAAGATGGACAGAAGGTAAACGAAAAGAAGATGACACAGCTATGTGACCGTGTGGAACAACTCGAGTTTTCTTTGGGTGTAGCAAGCGACCAGGTTACACAGTTGAGTAAAGAAAAGGTAGCCATGCAGGATAGTCTCTTATACTGCCAGTCGCAATCAATGCGCAATAACTTGATATTTTCTAACATCCCCGAAGATGAGAGTGAGACCCCGGATATAACAGAATCCAAACTGCGTTCTTTTATGACGCAGAAACTTGGACTGGCACTGCAGTTTGTTGATGACTTAAAGCTTGAGCGTGTGCGTCGCATGAGTGGCCAAGGTAGCAGACGTGCTCCTAGAAACATCGTTGCTAAGTTCTTGCAATTTAAAGATAGAGAATTTGTAAGAAAGTCAAGGTTTACTTTGAAGGACACTGGCTATTTTGTGTATGAACAATTTCCAAAAGAAATCGCGGATCGGCGAAAGAAGTTGGTTCCCTCATTACGAGCGGCTAAGCAGGATGGTAAGCAAGCGTGGTTGAGCTACGCCACACTGTTTGTTGACAAAAAGCAGGTCAGCTCGTATATAAGTCAGTCGGTCAAGGCAGAGGGTGAGGCTACGAATCAGTCGGTCGGCACAGGTGTCAACTCTGGTACTGGTGCTACAGGGGATACTCATTAGGATCCACCAGGAGTTGGGCTGATAATTATCTCGTGGAATATTCATGGGCTTACCAGAGACAAGCTTGAGCACGTTAACTTCATTGAAAAACTCTGTGATTACGAAATTATATTTATATATGAGTCGTGGGCCAATAGCAATTCTGAATTAGACATTGACTCTTATAAGTGTTATAATTTTTACAGAACACAGCAAAACAGACGGGCCAAAAGGTGTAGCGATGGTATTGTTTTATATATTAAAGACTATTTATCAGCTGGTATAGAGATCGTTCGGAATCATTTAGATACTATTATATGGATAAAAATTGATAGGAACTTTTTTAACCTAGAGGATGATATCTATGTTGCAGGAATTTATATATGGCCTGAAAATTCACCGATGTACAATTTAGTGGATGCTATTTGATTTGTTACAAAATGATGTCTATTATTTTCAGACGAAAGGTAAAGTCATTGTTTGTGGAGACTGGAATGCTCGTACTGGTAATAGGCCTGATTATATTGTGTGTGATAGTTTAAACAATGTGTTAGATGATGATGATTATACTGTTAGATGATGATGATTATACACCTGATGTACCTTTAACTCGTTGTTCATTAGATAAAACTGTTAACCCTTCGCTTGCTATTCACGTCAATATACCTACCTGTAAATAGTGAAGACCCAGATGAGACAGCTTCTGCAGGAGCTGTCTCATCAGGGTCTGCACTATTTACAAGTTGATTGTGCAACCAGTGCACCCCACAGCAGTGATTGCACAGCGAAATACTTGTACACTTTGAAGATATATGTAATTATACAACAGGACATGGGTAAAGAAGGAGAAATGCATTTTAAAATTCAGCAAGCGAAGGGTTAATTCTCATGGGTTGAAAATGCTTGATTTATGCAAAGCTTCCTCGTTACGTATTTGTAACGGCAGGTTAGGTGATAGTCATTCAACTGGAACGTTTAATGTACAGCCGTTGTGTGAGTGGTCTGACCACGCACCGGTGTCTTTGTTATTTAAATGTCAGAATATACGGCCGTGTACGAATGCTCAGAAAATATATTGATCAACACATTGTATACTTTGCTTTTAAATGATTGTAAAAATGGTATTGTAAACTGGGCTAGTAATATCAAACATTTGCTTGAAGTTTATGGATTTGCATATGTGTGGCATAACCCATTTGATGTTGACTTAAACCACTTTCATAAAGTTTTTAAATCAAGAGTTATGGACGTATTTATCCAACAATGGAAAAATGATATAAAAAACAGTAGCTCTCTTCGTTTATATAAGCATTATAAACTGTCATTTGGCTTGGAAAAATATCTGAATATTTTACCTAAAAAGCTAAAAGCCAATTTTGCTAGGTTCAGACTCTCAGTAAATAGTTTGAGAATAGTTACTGGTAGATATACTAGAAATAGAGAAAATCGGAACATGCGGGTTTGCACCTTTTGTCAATGTTCAGATATTGAAGATGAATACCATTTCTTACTCGTCTGTCCAGTTTATAGAGAAATACGTAAAACGTATATAAGTTTGTATTACTATAGACGTCCGAGTGTATTTAAATTTACTGAACTGATGAACTGCACACAGCTCTCAGTTATGAAAAGGTTATCTAAATTTGTGTATGAAGCATTTATGTTGCGTAAATCTATAAGTAATATCAATGGATTGTGATTTACTCATGTTAACAAGTCCGACTCCTAATAATTAGTGTTCATATTCATTAATTTGTTATACATGTATAACATCAAAATATGGTCACGTGATACTTGTTTATTTACTATGTATATTTGTATGACTAGAAACTGTATCAGTTTATGTCAGAATAAAATATTCTATTCTATTCTATTCATAATTTTCATTGTCGTTATACGATATAAATTTCCAACTGATAATGGTTAGGATTATAACATGCACCTATTAGTGTGTTTCACAGCTAGCAGGACCGTAGCTAGCGACATTTGCACGTGCGTAACATCAATCTGAAAGGTGAAAACATTTTCTATTTATTTATATTTATTTCAGTCTCATCTGCATGCATACAGTAACAACAAACATGGCCAAAATGAAACAAAATCACAGGGTAAGGGTGGAGTGGGGAGTGGACTTTGATAAATGTTCTTTCTTGTCTTTTAAGCTTTAACCCATTCCCTCAAATTGACGCCTTTTGACGCCTCTATAAATATCATCCTTTGAAACTACACAATTCGAAATGTTCCCTCTTATTGGAGCAATTAGATCTACTATATATATCACAATGGTTTAAAAACTACACAATTCTAAATTTTTACGGGGAAGCAACGGCGCGTATATTACATTTGGATCATCTACACTCCAGCCTAGATAGATAATATGCGTAATCGCTTGTATGAAAACAAGGGCGCTGCGAAGCACCTGCGGTTTTCACACCAATCAAACATAATCTATACAATAGCCCCAATCTAAGTTTACGGGCGAATTGCATTTGCACACAAACCAAAAGATAATTGCATGTCAAAAGCAGACAATACACACAATTATATGATAAGTATGCTGTTTGCATAAACCCCGTCCGGCATCGAGTCCCAGTCGAGTCACAACTTTTTCAACATTCTACATTCAGAGAACTAAGAACAAAACTATTCGGCAGCTATCTAAAAACGTCCGGTGTCCGGAATTCAGAGAGTCCGGTTTTCAGGGATGTTTTTGCATTGAACTAATAGGTGTAAATACGGTATTCAGGGAAATCCGAAATCCGTTTTTTCAGAGTCCAGTTTTCAGGGAGTGTAAATAATATCTGAAAATAAATTAATATTTGATCAACATGCAATACGTTGAAAGGACCTTTTTATTCGCCCATTCAAACAAAGAACAAAGACTACCCGCCATCCACTGGTTTACACAGCCAAACAGCGAAAATCTATTACATAAAACCCACTTTACTAAAGATCGTATGATTGGAATTATCGACCGGGAGTTGCGATCGTGGTATGTTAGAATTCAAGATAATTTCTGTTTTACAAAGTTAGCCTTATTTATTATGTTTCAATAGTGTGCGATAATGTCGATTACCCAACCAGTAGCGATTGTTATACATATACATGTATATTAAGACAGACGATCATTTCGGTCGCACGTTCTTCGGCAATATGGAACTCGGAGGCTTTGGCAAAATCCATCTAACCGTTTCCGATACCACACACTTATTGTACTAATGTATCCAGTACTATTTGACTGATGCTGTTGATATTTAATTAACGTTTAAACTGCTTAATAATTACAGTTGGCTCATCCCTCTCTGAATATTAATCAAACAAATTGTGTATCAAACTTTGTTGCTGAAGGAATTTAGTTGTATGGCAAACAGCGCAGATCCTTATCATAGGGTCCCAAATGAGCCCTTTCATAAGGTCTGCACTGCTTGCGAATGTCTTTTATACTAGACTTTAAGAGTTCAATCGCTTTTCGTCTTTCTTTCGAGCACATACGTTGCCACCATAATTCAATATCATGTACATCAACAACATACAATGAACATAATGCCACAAAGTCTCGATTTTCGGTCATTTGTATTTAGAAACCCTCATAAAATAATAATAATCAAACACTTAAAAAGCAAAACAAATAAAAACAAAGCAACATCAAAAATCAAATTAAAACCAAAAACTACAGAAACCAACAAAATAATACAAGAACAAAAAAAACAACAACAGAACCTCAACATATATAAGCTGTATATTAGAGACATGTTCAAACAATATAATTTCTAAGACCCTAACTGAAAATATAATAAGCACGTAAACTTGGGTTATAAGCACCCATCCTTATGTAACAAGCAAATACAGACATATTCCAGGAACATACGCATATCATTATGTTACCAGCCAATGTACCTATGTTTAAAGGACACATACCCGTGTTTCCACCACATATACTATTGTTACCAGCAAATATGCATGCATTTGTGTTACAAGGTCATATACTTGTGTTACCACTCGATATAACATAAACGCATGTTATTATCTCATTTACTTGTAACCACCTGACATACAAAGGATGTCAGCATATACACTTATGTTACAAGCTCATTTACCTAAGTTACCAGGGCACATACGTATGTTACAAGCTCATATATATGTGTTACGTGTATACTTACGTTACAAATTCTAATTACCACACGATATACCAGCACTTGCATAAGTTATATTACAAACTTATTTACCTAGCTCCCAGGACACATACTTATGCTACCAAATCATGTTAGAATCACACCTACTTATGCTATAAGCACATGGCAAGATGTTTACATGCACATATGCCTATTTTACAAGCTTATATACCTGTGTTATGACCACGGATACCAATGTTACCAGCACATGCACTTATGTTACAAGCTAACATACACAAGTTACTGGCATACATGCTCATCTTAATATGATACAAATACACATACATGTACTTATGTTTCAAATACATATACTTATGTTACAGGCGTTTATACATATATTACAACACATATAAGTATGTTACAAGCTCATATACCTATGTTACAAACTATAATAACTATCTTGCAGGCATATATACTTATGTTACAATCTCATACACATCTGATAAATTTCTGATATGCTGATCTTGTTACCAACTTCCGATTCGATCTAACTTTCGAGAAACTTTGGACCGAGTGTCAAACAGCTTGATCCTGTGAGACGCCGACTTACTCGAAGCTGTTTGCAAATGATAGTCCTGACGCACTTAGCATGAGAAGGTCAGATGGTTAGATCAGTAGCTTTACACATACAGTAAAACCTCGAGTATTCGAATTTTCGGTATAAAAGAATTTAGACCCTTTTAGGCAGGTGGCTGCTTAATGCATGGTGAAAGTCATGCAGAAAGCTCCTAGAGGAGCTTTCTGCATGACTTTCACCATGCATTAAGCTGCCACCTGTCTTAAAGATCGATAATAATACGTATTTTAATGTTCGGATAATCGAAGTTTTACTGTATCTAACAGTCCTTATATAACCTTATTCTAAAAAGAAAGTTGCATTTTCCCATGAACGTTCATTTCAATACCGGTTTGAGTCGGTTCTCCTTTTCCCAGAATTCCGCTGTGTAAGCGCGGAGTAATACTGTACTGACCCAGTTACGACCTATTTTAAGATTTATCAATGGGGAATCGATACGTGTCCGTGTTTTGCCGTTCAAGCGGCCCTGAAAACTTGAAATGTGGCATCTTCTTACTGAGAATTATCGCTTGAATACATAATATTGCCAACTTTAACAGCCGTGGCGTATCAAAATATATTATCAAGTAATGAGTGAAGCATAAATAAGTCAATGTCCTTACCGTTAACAAAGAAAAATCCGAGAGTAAAATCCAACGTTGTGACCCGCTTTCGATCAAGCATGGCGGGTGAGTAAATTGGCTTCGACACCGCGACCTACATTTAAGAAGATGCTTTAATACCAACATTTCGTAAATATATATGATTTGAAATATCTCTATAATATTTTCTTTAAACATAGCTGGACAATTTACTGATTAAAATATTGTATTCATTCTATATTTATAATATGTGTTTGGGACTATTTTTCATACCATATATAGAGATCCTACTACGTTAGAAACGAACCAGGCAACGACCTAGATAGCGGCTATTACGTGACCGGTATATAATATTTTAAAAAAATCCGTTGAAATATAAGAAATACAATGGAATATAAATATAAGAAATAAATGACGTGCTCCCGGTGTTCATGAGGTTATGCAACGCATAGCTTTACGAGCAAAGATTCACGTGAAGCCCTTCGGGCTTCACTAACTTTGCACGTAAAGCTATGCGTTGCATAACCTCATGAACACCGGAAGCACGTCATTCATTTCTTAATTACAAACACACTATTTATTTATGTCATCAACCATAAAAATCTACGCCCCCCTCCAAAAATAAAATTCTACGCCCCCCCCCCCTTTCCCTAATCTGAAATTCTGGATCCGCACCTGCAAGAACAAATACACATAGTTTACATGGCAAGACCTTAGAAAAATGTTGACAAGGCAAACATCTAGGAGTTACCATTCAGTCAGGACTGAAATCATCAAATGTCAGAGTCACACACATGCTATATAATATTTGCATAAATGCTATGCAATAAGTGTATGAACGCAGGGCATTTTGGCTCAGTCAGAAACTATATAATCAGATCTATTACAATTTCTTAAGCAAATGGAGCAGACCCTGATCAAACTGTTCCTGTAAAACTGTTATTTGAAAATGCGTGAAAAGGCGTTTGCATAAAGGAAAGGGTTAAATCATGCTTGTACAGTAAAACCTCTCTATAACGGCCACTAAATTGCATCAAGTATTTTGTGTTAAATGCAGGTGGCTGCTTAAAGCAAGTTGAAAGAAAAACAGAACGCTCCATTAAGAGCGTTCTGTTTTACTTTCACCTTGCTTTAAGCAACCACCTGTCCTAAATACCAACTAATTAACACAATTTAGTGGTTGTTATGGAGAGGTTTTACTATATATTGCATAAGTAGGTCACGTGAGAGCTATCAACCGGGTGTGCAACACAGGACCAATATGCCCCCCTGTAAGTAATTTAAGATAGTCGACTGACAGTCATATTGAATATTAATTTTGCAGATTTTGCCGAATTTTCTATAAGTATATAGAGAATCTATCTAAGGGTTATGTAGGTCAGGGCGGGGGTGGGGGTATTTCATTTATATAAAAAAAGAAAACGCTAGCTGATGTCACATAACATGAATGAGAGGTTGAAATCAGTATTTAAGGTACATGTAGAAATATAGTTAGTTTATAGTAAAGACAACCCGAATTTTATGAAACTATCACTACCATGTATGGTGGGTTGATATCTATACAGGGTTACAATTTTGGAGTTCATTCGTACTTCCGTGACTGAAATTGATTAAACTTGTGCAGCAGATACGAGTAGAATCGAAGCCGAAAGGTTCGTATGTTCGCCCTAGTAATTTTGAATGAGGATTAAACATTTGAATGGGAAATATTACACGGTGAATATGCAGACATAAACTTCTATCACGCACGCGCCTGCGACTGAAGTGTATGTTGCTATTGAATAATTATATCTCAGTTTACTAATATCGCAGCTACGAAGTTCGCAAGTGACTTTCGTACGAACGTGTTAGGGAAACGCTCATTAATGTTTTCGTACGAACTTCGTAAGAGAAATTCTTAAGCCTACGAAGTTCGCAAGTTAAACGACCGCACGAATGGTTAACGTTATGAATATATACATAGCTTTATAAATCGCTTTTGAATTAACTAACCTGGCGTAATCAATCAAGCGTAGTATTTTTGTGGACAATTATTCATTGTATTGTTCAAGACAAGTATTGTCCTGTTTTATTAACCTGTCAAATTATACGCTTGCTGAACACGCCATATATAGCTTCGGTTGTTATCGATCGTTTCCGCTAATAAAAGCGTTCCTACTTGGCTAATTCGAGTACTTGTACATTTATTGTGAATTTCGTGAAAAGCGTTTGAAACATAGGTTTACCCAAGCTAAATATATCCTTTCAGTGACGTAGGAATATTCACATTTGACAGGTCAATAAAACAGGACAATACACCTATAGAATTCTCCGTGTAAAAGAAAACATCACATACTTGTTAGAAATCGACAGTTCAATCCACGGTTGGCAACATTCCTGCCATAAAAACACAAATAGTGTCATATAAATGTAAATGTATACATGTGCTTCAATGTTTTATGATTATTTGCAATGCAAATATGCGTTTGTTACAGAGACTAGAATGCATATTTTATAATACTGAGAATTTTTTTTCGCACCGACATTCTTATCGATTCTAATTCTATGCCCGTTTGATCTCCTGTACAGTACCGGAACTGTTTGAGTGCTACACCTATACAGACAGTGACCGTTCCCGACTGGTCAGTGAAACTGACAGAAGCGTGTGTAACAGCCACAAGTACCACACCTACAACCAGGACCTGACAACCAGTGCCTACGGCTGTGGGGACTGCCAGTGCTGCAAGACAAAAGGTGTTTCTCTATACAGTAAAACTTCTCTACAGCGGACTCGTAATTATTCAATATTAGTGACTTTAAACGCAGGAGATTTCCATATGCAAAACAAAGTAATACAACAAGCTCCTAAATCAGCTTTCTACACCAATTTCTTCTGCATTTAGCTGCACGTTCCGACGATAGTTACGTTTACAGGAAATATGAAATGTTACAGGTATAACAATAAGGGTGTGTATTACATTGGAACTATAACAATATCCGGCCGAATAGAATGTCTACACCGACAGTTTGTCAATAAGAATACAAAAATGAGTCATGCAGGAAACACCACATACAGAACAAACAGTCGCCCGAACAGCAACACAAGGAAACAGCAAATGTACATAACTATAAAAACAACAAAAGACGCACAAAGACAAAACAAACACACAGTAGGGGGGGGGGGGGGGGGATGGAAGCACCGCCTTGGAACGGTCAGTGACAAAAGTCACTGGGGAAGTCAACATAGCAACTGATACTCAATCTAAACTTCGTAAACACAAGAACTATCATAAAAATAAAATCAGAACTTTTCTCAGTGGTACAAGGTCACGCTAAACTCAAAGTCTTCTGTCTTGATTTACGATCTGTCGAAACTAAAACTCTAATTATCTGTGACTACATATACCGTAACCCTTTCGCTGCCAAACTTTGTCGTCTGCTAACGTTGTCGTCTGCTAACTTTGTCATCTGCTACAAATTTTCATTATTTTGATTTTATTCATTTTTGTTTCAAAAACATAGTAACAGTAACAAACAGTTTGGATCCTGATGAGACGCCGAGTTACTCGGCGTCTCATCTGGATCCAAACTGTTTGCATAGGTAATCACAGATCCGGCATTGGCAGCGAAAGGATTAAACATGTTCTGCCGTTTTGGGAGAGCTTTAATTAAGATGTAATCATTCGTACTTTTACCTTTACCATTTAGGATACAAAGATCATAAATGTCAGCACAAAACTCTTATAGTGTTCTTTCATATTCATGAACTGCTGTGCCCTCGGATTTGCTTGTAAGAGGTACTTGTGTTAATTTGCTCAGACTATTTCTGTTTTCCTCTACGGGTAAAGTTGTCATTTCTTACAATAAGTTATTTATGGAACATATGTTAATAGTTTGCAACTATTCTGAGTTATGTTCTATTTTGAACTATTCTGATTGCTCTGCGTTTTCCTATCTGGAGGAATTTTGTTCCAGTTCTGTCCATTGTTCTTGGTCTTCGTTTGATCTGTCAGTTTCAATGTCACTACATTACGATTCAATGTTGTTGCATTAGTTTTTGAAGTGTAATGTCTTCTTGGTTTTTGTTTCTTGTGCACTTTCATATTCTTCTGTTGGTCCTTCACCTAGTGATTTAAAATCTACTGGAGCTACGTGTAAACTATGCTCTTCACTGTCACTAAGCTTCGCTTCCTCACTTTTGTGTAATGCATGTGTATTTTGTTTATATGTCCTTATCTAAAGGGGTTGTGCAACTCTTTTGTCTCCCGCCGACTTGTGGTTTCAGTTTCTGTATTTGACAGCGAATTGAACCTGTTTGCCGTCCAGGAATTATGAGAGCCTTGAGCAAATGTCTGGGTGCTTTGTAGCTCACTTCAATTCACGTTTCTTGCGTAAATATTCATCTAAGTGTTTCTTTGGAGCCTTTCCTGTCGAGTTGTTTTGTGCATTTCGTTTTGTTCCTCT
Source organism: Azorinus chamasolen (assembly GCA_963576725.1). NCBI lineage: Eukaryota > Metazoa > Mollusca > Bivalvia > Cardiida > Solecurtidae > Azorinus > Azorinus chamasolen. The sequence continues at coordinate 14,577,122 of OY755243.1, read as the reverse complement.
TTGATATTTACCTTGCCCGGGATTGAAAAGCCTGTCGTTTAAGTACGTCAGATTTGGCAGTTTTCATTGTTTGGTGTAGGGGTTTTCTCCGTTTTCTTTCGGATATTGTTATTTTATGTTTTTCAGTTTTTTCCAGTGCTACATACCTAATTCATTTTCTGTCCGTGTTTTTTACCAACTTTGCTATATAACAGGTCTTGTCCTTTCTCGGTCCTACCTTCTGCCTAATCTGTACACTCTGTGGAAATCTACATCCATGCATATATTCTCTCGGGATCTCATCCAGTTTCAGTTCAGTGTCCAGATAATTCTGAAAGCAGGAGATCCTTCGAAAGCAAGCGTAGCAATTTAACTAGACAAAACGTTGAAGACTCGGTTTTATTGAGTCTATTCATCAGCAGTTATTAAAAATGCAACACTACTCACGCATCTTGCACCGGCTTAAGCGGTATTCAAATTTCATAACTCAAAGCATTGAAACTGAAGATCCCGAAGGACCAGAACATATAACAACACTGAGAATGAATTAAGGCGACTTTGTACGGCCGCCACGTGAGCACTTAACATCTGCTGTTGTGAAGTACATAAATTCTGAAAATTGCAAACTCGGTTTTATCGAGTCTGTTCATGATCAGTTATTAAAAGTGGAACATTACTCACACATCTAGCAACGGCTTAAACGGTATTCCCGAAGGACCAGAAAATATAACAACACTGAGAATGTTGCCTATCCTTGACCATCCTTAAGTCTCCTGTTTTATTTTTTTAGATTTTTCATTTGGTGTTTCATGTTTTCTACAACTTTACTGTTTTCTTCCTGCATCTTTTCGTTCCATTGTAAAGGTAGCTCCTCATATAATCTGCACTCTTTCACACTCTTTTACTATTCTACTATTTTCACTTACTGTTTGATCAAATTCTACTTTTATCTGTAAGTATGGCATCGATGTGTCTAGCTGTTCGTATATCGTTTGTTCTTTAACCAATGAAACGCCATGTATAACGTCAATTTCGTTAGTCTTTGCCTCCCGGTGTACACCAGTGTTCTAGTGTTCTCTCAAAAGACGTTAAAGTATATTTTCCCCATTTTCTTTCCTGATAATAATTTTATTTGATAGCATATATAAGCTCAGAAACACATGGTCAAAATGTCTTACCAAATATCAAATCATATAAGACACGTATGGTCATATTTGTATTTGTAACCAAATTTAAGTCAGCAATAACCACATTTAAGAATAACTTCCCGTACGCTTTCTACTATTTATGAATTCGTATTAAAAACGGCAAACCCTTAAAAGTTTTTGAACTCGAGTATATAATACATGTGAAAACAGCAGAGACCCTGATCAAAGGACTCCAGGAAATAGCGTGAGTAGCAAGCTCCACCTACTGCTTCAGCTGCCCAAAGTTGACTCCCATAACAATGGATCTGAGAAGGGAAAGTGTTGAGTATCATTACAGCAGTTACTATGGGCAACTAGTACTATTTCAGTCAATTATACCTAAATACCTTCAGATATTTCGGTACACACGGCATATAACGGTAGTTCCAAACAAGCGAGCACACACGTACACATGATCTGGACAACCAGATACAATCCCTTAGTCTTTCTCTATTTTGTATCGGGAATTTTTGCTATTTTGTAGCAGTGAATTAACAACTTAAATAATCTGCGAGGTGTTATTGCTGTTTCGTCACCCATATATGATCTATTAACGTGAAAGAGAATATGTATTTAGTGTTATGTATTAAGAGACACCGATCTCTTGTTTTGATGAAATCAGATACCGGATATTGGAGCGCTTACACTTAGTATTGCTCTACACTGTTTACAACACACTGAAGATACAGAGCAGCTAAACATCTCTGATTGTACCGACTATTCAAGAAGCTTAATTCTTGAGTTTAAAACCTGACAGTAGCCTAAATTATGCAAATAAATCACACAGGAGGTTTCATGCCTTACTTGAAGTCTAGGCTACAGTATCTAGTTTATTCATTAAGTGGTATATTTCGAGAGGTCCTTTGTATAGCCCTTTTCCTGGCGCGACCCATTTATGTAATGATTAATATCCTTTTCACTTTAGGTTGTTACACAGGTGTTATGCAGCTGTACAATGGCACGTGGAGCACATCAGTGTCCGGGCGCGTGTGTCAGCGGTGGGACCAGCAGTACCCTCACACTCACGATCGGTACCTGTCCAATTTCACGTACCCGCCCGGTGAAACAGTGTCACAGGCCAATAACTACTGCAGGGATCCGGATTACGGAGGCAAGTAAAGTGAAACGAGAAACAAAGGTACATGTATGAGTCATGCAGGAAACACCACAATTCACCACAAAGTGTTCATTTGAGGTAAAATGTGACATTATTTGCCTATTATATATATAAAAATAATTTTCTTTCATTCAGAAATAGTATCAGACGCAACACCATTTAATACTAACATTGTGTAAAGCCTCAGCAATCAGAGCAATCTCAGCAAACTTTACTGGCAAAGAATCGGTTTTAGATGTTTTAGGTTTCTAAAATAGCCATCACTTATAACACTCACTTGACATATACATTATATTCTGTATCTCCTCTGATATCAGACTTGATTTCGGATTCCACCGTTAGTTGTCAGTTTTGTTTACTTGCTTTGAGAGCAGACATCACGTGACGATCACGTTGCAGTAAGTCATTTGCATTTAGTTAAAGATCTGGACAACTATGGATTCCCATGGTAAATCCCGTTCACTTGTTTGCTAGTGATTTAAATAATTTTTGACAAAAATCGAAAATTTCAATAACTCACTAGGAAGTGTTAAGCTAAAATATAATGGTACTTCAATGAAAGTTCTTATAGGTTGATAAAGGATTAGTTGTATTCGGATGTTTCATTGGCGTTAAGCTTTATTCAAAGCGTGTATTGTTTACCTAGCCTTGGTAAAATTCTTACAGAAGGAGATCCTTCGAAAGCAAACAGCAGCAGTGCAAAATGAGAAAAATTCATGGGCATTTATTAAAAGTGCAACACTACTCGCGCCTCTTAACACAGGCTTAAGCGGTATTCAATTTGCATAACTAATAACATCAAAACTAATATAACAACGCTGAGAATGAGTAAACCTTTTACTTTTTTTATTGTATAAATAAATAATGCGCATTGTTGTCAGTTCGTGCCATTAAAGCTACAAATATTAATGTGCATTATTGACAACCCGTGTCCGTAAAGCTGCAAATGATAATGTGCATCATTGACAGTTCGTGCCAGTAAAGCTGCAAACGATAGTATGCATTATTGGTAGTTCGTGCCAGTAAAGCTACAAATGATAATGTGCATTATTTTTAGTTTATGTCAGTAAAGCTACAAAGATGATGTGCAATAATGGTAGTTTGTACCAGTAAAGCTACAAATGATGCGCATTATTGGTAGTTTATGCCAGTAAAGTTACAAATGATGCGCATTATTGGGAGTTTGTGCAAGTAAAGCTACACATAATGCGCATTATTTTCGCACTGCTCTGTTTTCGTTTACTGAGTTTCATACGTTTACATTTCTTGGACCAATATACATTTCGTGTTATCACATATTTACTGCAGAAAATTAACAATTGAAAAAACAAACTGATGGTCAAATACTAAGCACGTTGATCCCATTAATCCAACAAGATACAGACGCTACCATGATAGCATATATGTATGTATGCTGTACAAGCTGTATTCGGAGCACACGCGTTTCCCTTTCGGAGTTTTTTCTAATAAGTTATTTAAACGCGCACATAAGCTGTATTTGAAAGAGGCCATTTTAGTTATAACAACATATTTTCATTTTACAGTTTTATCTGAAGGCAGCATGTTGTCCTAGGTTTTATCTGAACGTTTTTAAAGCTCAATGGTGTATATATAATACCAGCTGTTAATGGCATCCGGTTTATCTACGATGTCGCCATAGAAAAGTCCTACTGCATTTTTGTAAGTTTTTAAATTCTATTTCAGGGTTACTGTGGTGTTACACTGTAGATCCGTACGTTCGTTTCGAGTCATGTGGAATTCCTACATGTGCCTAAACAGCTCGAACAAAACGACGACAGTATATCAGGTCGAATTTGCAGCCCTGACATGCTGACAGCGGCACATCTTATCACACTCGGACCTGTTAGCTAATGATGGACAATTCACTCTCGATCGTCAGCATTAAAAGCTTGGATATATTTACATGCATATGCCTGGGTGGTTTAGTAAATATGGAGAGATGGGTTTGAATATAAAACTATGTACACATACTGCATAAGGATGACAAAACAGCATGGGGGTGAACATACACTATGAGGATGAGAGCGAAACTTAAACGTATTATCTGGGCTGTAACCCTTACTCCATGAATATTAATGAGCATGGGTATTATTTAACTGATTGTTCTAATGACACTCTGAACGTTTTTTTTTATCATGACAGAAACTGTATAATCAGATATGTACCATAGGCAAACGGAACATATCTACACTGCTAACAAATGGTTATAAGGGCGTTTCTAAGAAGTAAAGGTTTAACCCTTTCGGTGCCAAATTTCTAATTGTCGTCTGCAATCCATTTTTTGTTAAATCATTCGGTACAAGAAGGCAATCAGATAATTTTATGCAAATTTCAAAGGAGTAAAGTACAGATATAGAAATAGAGATTGAGACAAAAAGTGAAGTCCCCGATCAGACGCCGCCTTGAAAAAAGGCGGCGTCTGATCTGGGACTGCACTACTTGTCTTGGTGCATTTATGCGACGTTGGCGGTGAAAGGGTTAAACTCTAAACACGTCGCACGTAGTGCCATTAGCAGTAACTATAGAGTAAAACTGGTCTTTCATATGATCATTCGGAATAAGTAAGGGATCATTTAAGGAATATATAGATTTTTTTTTGTTTTCATGGTCGCACTGTATGAAACCGCGAAGCCAAGTTTTTATTATATTACTTATAATTTAATATCGCTACTGAATGTAAGAAAGAAATTGAAACAATATTCACAGATCTTTTGTTTATTTTCAAGGTTTAACACCGATTCATATAATTGCGGACGAATATAAAGTCGTCCCGGCAAGGCGTGGCCTAATGTTTTTTCCATAGGGGTATGAAAAAATACAGCCTTTCACAGCTCACCAAAAGAAATGAAAACAAACAATAGTAAATTATTAACGGGAATATAATATATATTTGATGTGTATTTAGTAATTTTTATCAAATCTAATATGTCGAGACAATTCAAGACTTTAAATAAATTACACGTTTGCAGACATTGATGATTTTTGATGAACATGGAAAGCCATTTAATTCCTGTCTGTGTATATGATTTCACGGAGGTATTGTATCTTATATATACAGCTTTTTCACCTTATCTGCCAAAACCATGATCGTATTGGCACATAAATTACACACAATATCAGAATTAGTGAAACCTGACGCAACAAATCTGGTGTCTTTTTGCAAGGGAGGTCCGATATAATGTCATCGGATTCTGGAGCCTCATATCCTTGCTCGACCATTTACAGGAAACTGAAATGTGGTCGTCGGATTTCAAAGTAAATACCTTACTCCAACCCGCTTACATCCTTTTCTGAAGAGTGAGTGAGAGAGAGGGAGAGAGAAACAGACGGACAGAGACAGAGAGAGAGACACAGAGAGAGAGACAGAGTCAGAGAGAGAGACAGAGAGACAGAGATAGACGGAGAGAGACAGAGATAGACACAGAGAGAGACAGACAGAGACATAGAAAAAACACAGAGAGATATACAAAGAGAGACAGAGGGATACAGGGAGAGAGACAGCGAGACAGAGAAATGAGAGAGAAGAGAGAGAAGAGGAAGAAGAGAGGACATCCATATATACGCCTTTGCAAATAGAGCAGACCCAGATAACGCGGTTCTTGTAGAGCAGTTTGCTTATGGTACAATATAGATCTGACTTTATAGTTTCTGTCAGGGTTAAACACACCAGTGTTCATACGTCATTATCATATTAATTTTCACACAGGTTATATACGTTCAAAAGCGCTTAATTTCAGCTAATTGAGATTCACGATGACATTTTTTCTTACAAGATTATTCATTTGCTCATAAGATATACGCACTGAATTGATTTGACTTTTATCACAATTCTAGTGAATGTCTGCGATTAGTTGCTGAACTCTAAATCAATCCTAGCAGAGACTGTTATTACCATTGCAAACAGTATTTATCAAGGTAAAACTACTTCACCAGAATTAAAACGTTTAGCTATAAATGACAGATGCATTACATACTTTACAATAATATATATGGAAAGAATATATAAGGTAAGGCGTGATTTTCTGCAACCATTCATACCGGTGATTATGTTTTAAGACGTGATTTTCGGTAAAAGACAAACAAACTAGCTACAGACGGCTATTGTGAAAGGTCACACGTTTCTTGTTCTTATTTACATTGTTGGATAGTTTCTAGTACTCAGTGTGGTACTTTCTAATTAATTATTATATCATATCGTCGGGTTGCACCCAAATGACATTTACTGACATCGATGCAGAGATCCTCCATCATACGTGTTTATTATCATCAGTTAGTATTTTCAGAGGAGCCTCTTAGCCCATTCCCTCATATTGACGCCTTTTCATGCCTCTGTAAAAGTCACTTTTTGAAACCATCGTGATAAACAGAGCATTTGCTCCATACGAGCAAATGCTCTGTTTATCACAATGGTTTAAAAACTATACAATTCTAAAACAATCCTTTTCGGTAGATTTATTCAAAGAGGTTAGGTCTAAAACTAGCCTACCAGGGAATAGGTTAAATGACCCTACTAGCAACAGTATATGAATGAAAGTCACATAAGTGTCAATGTCATACATATTGTATTTATGCGCATTATAAGTTCAGTAACGATAAAATACTATCCAGTTCGCTAGCAGCTTTTACAAAATTGATTCTTGCAGATAACTAACAATGCATTATTAATAAATTGTTATCAAAATCATTATCCGAAGTAGTACGATTCATCAATAGCATGTGATTATATCCTTCTGCAGAGTGCTTGATGCGGTAAGCGCCTGCCATCCAAGGATAAGCTTGTTTCAGAAATGCCGCTTACCCTAAGCAGATATACGAGCAACTGTATTTTAAACCAGTCAAAACTACCGTGGTATCTGTCTTATAAATTCAGTCGGGAACATATGAGTTTGATCATGAGCAAACTGCAAAATTGCCCTGATATTTATACAAAACATGTTGAGTCACAAGATTGTTTTTCTAATAAATACTCAACTATGGGTTATAGGTCCTATCATTAGATATACTACTCGCTCAGTTATTCAATCTCTTGATTTTGAAAAAAGGGAAGGAGTTAAATATAAATTGTTCCAAACACAACATTTTGGTGATCCTGATGAAATTGATTGTGTTGTTGTTGCTGATGATGATGTTGTTAAAGAAAATGATTACTAGTGCAGACCCTGATGAGACAGCTCCTGCAGGAGCTGTCTCATCTGGGTCTTCACTATTTGCAGGTATGTATATTGACGTGAATAGCAAGCGAATGGCTAAGAGTAAGTGAATGAAACTTTACTGTATGGTTTGCCATAAACGTAGACATGAATATTTTCTAGGTAGCGTTACGAATATGGACCCATGTAGACATATGATTTTATGTCCGCTTTGTAACATGGGTGCGTAGATTTCATTGAGAGATACTGTTGCGCTCATTCTGTTACATTTGTATCATATGTGATACATGCGTACAAAACTTTCCTTAAGAATTATTGTTGAGCCTTTTATATTTGTTTCTACGTTGTTACATACGCACGTATAATTCCTTAGGAGTTACTGTAGAGCCCGTTCTTTTATAGGTACATCGACCTTATTACAGTGCTCCCTCTCTACAACGGCCCTCTCAACAACGACTCCCTCCTTACAACGACGCTTGCCACTGTCTTCCGAACAGGTATCCAGATAAGAGTGCGTAAACAAAATTATTTTCCAACGTGTTTTTAAATGCCTCCATCAAACCCAATGTTGTGACCACGCATTAGAATCGTCGCTTTGCGACGATTCTAATGAGTGATCACAACATAGGGTTTGATGGAGGCATAACAGTTTTAGTTTTCGAAATACACAAGCAAGATACTTATGATTGATTTTACCTCCCTTTAACGACTCCCTCCGAGCAACGCACACAATCTTTGTATCCAAACGGGTGTCGTTGTAGAGAGGGAGCACTGTACATGCATACGTAGACTTCCTAAAAGTAACTGCTGTGTCCTTTCTGTTAATTTGTATCCGTTTTACATCCATATTTGGAGTTCCTTAAGAGTTACTATTATACCCATTCTGTTGCATGTGTGTCCGCTTGGTTACGTGCGTACGTGGATTGCCATACATTTTCTGTTGATTCCATTATTTTACATTTGTGTACCTTTTGTTACATGTGTACATAAATTTACTTCAGAGTTACTGTTGTATCCGCTCTGTTATATTTGTATCGAGTATGTTACATGCGTACGTAGATTTCCTAAGCATTACTAATACATCCGTTCTATAACATGCGAATGTTAAATTTCCTCAATGTTACTATTGTGTTAATTCTATTTGTGTTCGTTTTGTTACACGTGTATGTTTATTTCCTCAAGAGTTACTGTTGTGCAGGTTTTGTTGCATTCGTGTCCAGTGTTACATGTGTTCGTAAATTCCATTTGTTTCAGTTGTCGAAGGGAGGTTACTCTTGTACTCTATTATCATTTGTTACAGTTTGGCCTTGTGTACCCTACCTTTGACTTAAAGATAAAAGCTCCCCTGGCTTAAGTGAATACAATAAAGTGCAATTTTCGTTATTTTGGTACATGTATAGGATAACCTTTAGGCTGCTTAGCAAAATTTCATCGACCGAATATACTATTCACAAATAAGTCTGAAGTAAACGGCGAGAATGTCAAACACGTGTATGTTTATTTCCTCAAGAGTTACTGTTGTGCAGGTTTTGTTGCATTCGTGTCCAGTGTTACATGTGTTCGTAAATTCCATTTGTTTCAGTTGTCGAAGGGAGGTTACTCTTGTACTCTATTATCATTTGTTACAGTTTGGCCTTGTGTACCCTACCTTTGACTTAAAGATAAAAGCTCCCCTGGCTTAAGTGAATACAATAAAGTGCAATTTTCGTTATTTTGGTACATGTATAGGATAACCTTTAGGCTGCTTAGCAAAATTTCATCGACCGAATATACTATTCACAAATAATTCTGAAGTAAACGGCGAGAATGTCAAACATTTGTATCCTGGTGAGATGACGAGTTTCTGGGCGCCTCATCTTGGTCCAATTTGTTTTCAATAGTTGTCACAAATTCGCCTCTAGCAGGCAAAAGGATAATACAAACAAATATATATTTGCCTAATGGTATACATAAACAGTGTACAGTAAAACACTCTAATGTGACCACCAAAAATATATATTTTTGTGCGTCTTAAAATGATAGTCTCTACTTGCAACGTGTTTTAACAATGCCTAACAATACCATTAATCATTTGTTTGTATGCTTAAAGAAGTATACCATAAGAAACCAGTCGAATAAACATCGAAGAAGACACAATGTACAGGTGTTTGATATTTCGTCCGGCAATGTATTAGTATTTATTCGGCTCGCGTTCTGGTTTTGTTCAGTGTTTGACAAAGGTCGATACTATTTTGCTGTAGAACAAAACTTTAAGTATCATGAAAAACGGTTTATTTGGTATCACAGGGGCATTTTTAGATATAAGTTCAAATTGATAATCTTCATAATAATGATTGAACATAACAATTACCAAGTTTTGTAATATTATTGGAAATTACGTTCATAGTTGGGATTTGCATTTTGATGGTAGGTATTAGCTTAATGCAGGACGAAAGTTGTGCAGGACTCTTTGCATTATGTTCATTCTGCTTTAAGTAGCTATTTGCATTTAAATATATCTATACAGCGGTCGCACTATAGCGGCTTTACTCTATATAAATATACATAGGATAAAAAATATATCACGGCAGGAGCAGAACCGACTCCAGTGTAACAAAGAGTTCAACATAAATCTAATTTAAACTAATAAAAACAAACATGATGTATATACATGTATATATAATATATATAAACAAAGCATGGCTGAAATTTAATAATACTTTCAAATAAATTATCTTATAGTATGCCTATATGTCTTTGTCAACGTGTCTACCACTTGTACAACAGCACGCCTGTAAATGTCTTGTACACTATGTAGAAAATATATTACTTCGGGGCTTGAAAACACGAAAACTGGTTGTTTGTTTATTATCCCCCCTTTGTCATCCAAGGCTACAGATGACCCCGCTTGTTTTGTCTGTGTCCTTTTTGTGCAAATTTGTACGGCGGAATTGTCGTTAGTCCTAATTTATTACTGTCATCACTATTCACATATAACGCCATGTGTCAAAGTTTTGTAACTTTGTACAACATAAATCCTTACATATGACTATCACAACGGGAAGTTGCGACGGCCGTGGTGTAGAACTTACGTAAAGGTTTTCGTAAGACCTTTCGTAAAACGGACCAAGTATTGAATACATCAGACCTCTTATATTTTCGGATAGTCGAGCCAATAGAACTACTTAATGACAATTTACATTTAAACAGGCAAAGTTTGTGCAAAAGGTGAATACTGTGCTTTTGTGTGTGATATTATCTCTTATGTCGAAATGTAATACTTTTTGCATTGATCTTTTACCCCAGGAATATTGATGTAAGAATTGATGAATGCATGAATACGTAGTAGCTACATTTTTATAATCGCATCATTAACAAAGGGATTTTATTTTGCTGGAAACAACAGTATAATCAGAGCTATATCATTCCATGAGCAAACAGAACATACCCGTATTAGACGGTGCATACAGGATCCGTCTGTTCTGGATCTAATATGTTTGCATAGGTGACAAAAGGTATCTATGGAGTAAAGGATTAAAGAAATATATTATACAATAGTACATGGTTCACAATGCGAAACGTACACACACTATGATCTTATTAGATTACAATGATACAGATAAATGTGCACACCCAAATACTAACATCGTCATTTCTCGCTTCTCAGGCGTGCTAGATAAGCTGAGTTACTTAAAATAGCCGTACTAGAAATCCTTATCTGGAACACCCCGTGACTAGTGTATTCATACGCGCGATTGGGTAAAATCAATACAAGGGAAGGAATTCTTACAGAATTATACCAACCTTTCTATAGGCAACAACCTTATGAATTAAAATGAATATAAGTAATTAGCACGAATATGAAATTCTATTTATCATATAAACACTTTAAACGCCTATTTAATTAACCGAAGACGTTGTTTTGTAGTCACTCAGTCATTTATATTTACGCCAAAACGTAACGTTTGTGGTTGTCATAACAAATGACGTCATTTTGGTGTCACGCCTAAAGTTATGCTGCGGTCTGTTGCTATTAGATATGGAAGTCGTATTACGGAATGTAAAGTAGTACTTCACAAAATTCGTTAATTTAATTGGTTTTAGGGCGTATTTCAGCGAGAAAAATAATCAAGCATGGGTTTTGTTAAACCCGGGGATTCTATACCCTCGGTTGGTCTGTTCCTATCGGAAACTCGCTAAAGCTCGTTTTCGACTGGAACAGACCAACCTCGGGTATAGAAACCCCCGTCTTTAACAAAACCCATGCTTAATTCTATTAATCTCCGCCAAACCTTATACTATGACCGCTCTTAAATCGTCTCGAAGAGACGATTCTACAGAGTGGTCACAGTGTAGGGTTTGGTGGAGAAATTATTATTCTCTGATTATTAAAGTATATGCAACGTTGTTAGTTGAAGTGGCCACACTGTTTATAATGATAAGTCAATAATGCATGTAGATAAACTAATGTCCGTGCCGTGGAATGCAATTACAGCTGACGTTGCTTAGTTTCGGACAGATGAGTGATTACCTATGCAAATAGTTTGGATTCAGATGAGATGCCGAGTAACTTGGTGTCTCATCAAAATCATAACTGTTTGACATTCTAAATGCAGTTTGATAGGCAATCCGGTTTTTACTTGATTTTTGTAAATACATGTATAGTGGGTGAGCAATTGTGTAAATGATTTGCTCAGCAGTCTTAAATGGAACACACTTTTATTAAAACAAACACATAACACTAGTATTTAACTGGTATTTCAAGTTGAGTCTACAATTTACAGAGCAAGGGCTTGGTTCAAAACTATTGCAACTCCTTCACAAAGTGGAAGGAGTTACAATAGTTTTGAACCAAGCCCTCGAGAAGTAAATTAATGCATTGTTGAACCCGTTACACTTGTTAAATAAGCTGTATCGATCCCGAGCTTTCGCAAAACTACAGATGAAATCTACTGATTCTAATGCTCAAATTACCACCAGTACATGTAAAATGCCTCAATTAAAAACCTTTAAAGTTTTGATTAAAACAAATGTCTCTTCTGTAAAACTTGTGCTTTAATGAGAATCACGCGATTCCTATGGTAATTTATTGTTTCCTTCCCCGTATTATGAAGATTTAATACTTGTTATTATGAGCTTGTTTGAGAGTTAATTTGTATTGTTACTGCACGATGAAAATTGAAATGCTTACTTTATTGCTCAAAAAGTAACAATCAAAATCGTAATACACAAATTTGCAAATAACGTTTTCAAACTGCAACCTTTTATTGCGGTATATAGCCGTCGTCCCATAACACAAAATATGCCAACTGCATTATATGTGTCTAGTGCGGGTTATTAACGCATTACCTCATAGGCTATTTTTAGAAACAACCTCTTTGAATAAATCTACCGAGAAGGAGCATTAACTAGGGAAAAGGAAATTTTTAGAATTTTGTAGTTTGAAACCATTGTGATAAATAGAGCATTTGCTCCTATAGGAGCAAATGCTCTATTTATCACAATGGTTTCACAGAGTGACTTTTACAGAGTCGTCAAAAGTCGTCAATATGAGGGAAATGGTTGAATTACCCATTGCTAAATATACACGATTTTCAGATATGTAGGAACAGCCCGATCAGAGTGTGTTCTACTATCTCATATAATATTCTAACCCGACTCTGAACCTACGTCATATAAACACAGAATACCGAGAAATGCCCTTTAATCCGTGATAATGGACTGCACGCGCGACATTTCTATCGGCTGTTCCACGCGAAATTCTTTTCCATGTTCAAACCACACACAGTCAAATGCAATTTCGCATTTCTAAATATGTAAACACGATGAGGTGCACAGGCATGATGTAAATGGTTTAGTTGTTCACTTCAATGTGAAAGATGAATCATTTTTCACTTGGTATTGTTGTTTTATGTTGAGATTTGGCCCTTTTATTCATACAATATCATGGGCGAAAGTCGTGTAGAGTAAATATACATGTATATCAAACATGGCGTAACCACTGACAACGCTTCCGGTTTTGCCGTATTCTCTGGGAAAGGTATTTTTTATTAAAGAGGTCGTGTTAGAATCGAAATAACAAAGTCATAGCTGTGCATTATCGCACAGTTAGTCGTTGTGATATGGCTATACATTTGTTATTTCTTAAATATATTTCACAGTTCTAACATAAACTCAAGTATATTAACCCTTTTGATGCCAATGCCGGATCTGTGATTACCTATGCAAACAGTTTGGATCCAGATGAGACGCCGAGTAACTCGGCGTCTCATCAGGATCCAAACTGTTTGTTGCTGTTACTATGTTTGTGAAACAAAAATGAAGAAAATCCAAAAAATGAAAATTTGTAGCTGACGACAAAGTTAGCGGACGACAGAATTTGGCAGAGAAAGGGCTAACCCTTAATCCGCTGTAAAAACAATTATATCTATTTTAGTTGATGCCATTTGGATTACTTCTGATTAGAAAACGCTTTTGAGAAACTATTGCTCGACTGTCAAACAACCTGGATACTAATGAGACGCTGAGTCGCGGTTGTGGGAGAAAAAATATTAATTCAGATTACTATGTAAATGGTTTTAATTGTATCGCGTGTATATAAGAAAGAACATACTTGTTATCGAGTGATACAAGCAAGTCAAGTGTGTCTTTTCAGAAGAAAAACCGTCACGAGGCGCTCTGCTAAACAGAGAGTTACAGATAAACTCAGGTTTATCCTGCTAGTAGTTCACGTGTTTACTCTCTGTGGCGTAATATTTTCCATTTGAACACCTGAACTATCTTTCGAAATTTATAGCATCTTGTGTTTAGCATCAAACAAAACACATCTAGTAAAGAAATATTGAAAAGAAAAAAACTGAAATTAAACAAAAACGCCAGTAGCGGAGATCGAACCCACGAAGTGCAAGTTCATAGTTTTCCCTATGACCGACTGAGCTATTCAGGAACAACAAATTTGTTTTGTCTTAAAACTTATATGTAATTTAGTAAATGCGGAGAAATTAAAAAGAAATCATAAAAGAAAATATCTTTTTCCCAACCTTCAGATTTGATATATTAATTAGAATTGCTGTCAATTGATATCAGCTTGGTCTAGCCTAAATCACTGGGGGCCAACTACGTATTATTATCAAATGTTTTGCTACGACAATTTATATGGGTATTTTAATAGATTTGTTTTTCTACGAAGCCAGTGTATCAATTGGGAAATGTTTTCCTACGATTACAAAGGTGCCTTCGTAGGAAAACAAATCTATTAAAATACTCATATAGATTGTCGTAGCAAAACAGTTTGATAATAATACGTAGTTGGCCTCCAGTGTAAATGCTATCGAAAGGTTTGCTCAGTTACTTATTCTATTCCTTCTTTATCTGTCTTATGCTACAAATCATGCCTTTTTAAAACTGTAAACACAACGTCAGATTTGCTAATATCAGCTGAGTGTGACCTCGCATGGACTGGGAGGCTGATCAAGAATCGAGTGACATACAAACTTTACATGTTCATATGAAATAGTTTAATGAAAACTGATTTGAATCCAGAAGCACGACACAAAAACTAGCGGCATTTCATATCGTCATTTTGAAAACGAATCCAAACAAGAAACAAAGAAACGCCCCTTGTCAATGTAATATTCTCACTTGCACCATTATTGCATTATGTGTCATTTTTGTTTGATGTTCTCCGTAGCCATCTGACACGGTCGTGTTAACATGTAGAATGAAGGACAAATGAAAGTGACGAGATAAGAAAAATAAGTTTATAAGATTTAACCCTTTCCCTCATATAAACGTGTTTTCACGCATTTGCAAACAGAGTAGACCCAGATCAGACGGCTCCTAGAGGAGCCGTCTGATCAGGGTCTACTCTGTTTGCTAGTGGAATTTGAAAATTCTGTTTCTTTTCTTTCTAAATTGGCTACAATATTCCACCTTCCATGTTTCATTATAACTATTTTATTCATGAATATTCAGTAGGTATTGCAAATTGGAATAAATATAGAACAGGGAATGGGTTAAATAAAATGGTCACATTCTTGATTCAAATGGACTTAATTTTTTACTTTATTCGTGTCTATTTTAGTATCATTCATCAATATTCCCATAACGGTTTGTGTCGCGACAACTTGTTTTCAATGTTCAAATAAAATGTTCTGAATCTGAACATTCAATCCGCACAGTAATGTATAATAACCCACGTGTGAACCATTACCAGAAGTTATAGATAAAACGCCTTTCAACTATAAGACAAGGTTTATTATCTATTGGTCGCACGCTATATGCCTCATGATTATGAACCACATTTTTTTAAATATAAGGTTCATATGTTAGACATAGACATAGTTTATTGGTAAATTATACATACATGCATATTATATCGTTAGATATAAAATGAAATCAAAACATCTTATCAAATTGAGTCACATGGCAAGAAATGTTAGTAAATGAACTAATGAGCTGTAGTGTGTCATAACAGAAAGCAAGTATTCCTATATGTAGAGACATTAAAATATTACAGATAAGTGTAAGTAAGTTTATTGCATAGTAATAGAAACTAATACACATAAATAAAAAGCGGCTTTCAAATGATTAAAACCGATTGAAATTACCATAAATTGAAAATAAGACGAACATGACATCTGTGCATTACAGTCAAGTCTTGCTAATACGACAGCGCAACAGAAGTACAGTAGAACCCCTCTAATGCGACCACTTAATGAATAAACATGGGTGTCTTTATAAGCAGGTGGTTGCTTAATGCAGGACAAAAGTCATGCAGAAAGCTCCTCTGGGAGCTTTCTGCATAACTTTTGTCCTGCATTAAGCTACCACCTGCATCTAGCACCCAGGATTATACCTCTTTTAGGTGGTCGTATTAGCGGGGTTTTACCGTACATGTATATTAAATCTGGATGTGTAAATAGGTAGTAGTTTGATACAGGACAAAACTATGCAGAAAAGTATGCAGAACGCTTATGCATGAACGTTTTGCATTACATTTGCCTGCATTAAGCAACCACCTGTTGTTTACAGACTCATATGCTAACAAAATAAGTGGTCTCATTAGCAAGCCTGTACTGTTCTAGTTATTGTTCTATTTAAGTGGATTTACTTTAATTTATTAAACCAGCAAAACAATGTCACGGAATTACTTTAACTTACTAAATCAGCAAAACAATGTCACGTGTTCTTAGGAACAAGTGTGTCACGCTGTCACTTGCTGGCAGAAGTACGGCGAAATGACGTGACTAAAAGGCTTTACTAACAGAAAGAAAAACAGTCAGACGGACAAACATACAAACAGATAAACGACGGAGGAGTGATCCTCAAGTGTTACCGTGCTACAGCATGTGACACATAAATATTGATACACAGAAAAGCACTTCTTACCTTACAATCTACTAGTGTTGCGATAGAGCCGTTGCTTGAGACTCTTGTACCGAATCACCTAATAGAAGAATTTCCGGGGTTACGGAAGAAGCTGTGCAGAACATATTTCAGAGAATGTGAAACATGTTATATGTATTTTTAAGGCAAATATAATGTAAGCAACAAGAGAAGACACTGATCATATGGTTCCAACTGGAGCCATCTGATTAGGGTCTACTTTGCAAATGTGTGAAAAAGCGTTTGTACGACGGAAACGTTTAACCAATATTCTTCCGCAGAAATTGATGACTGCTTAAAATGCTATGGCCATTTTTACACCAACTGTTAACCAATCACTTATACTCAAAGGCATACGAGGGCAAATGGAATAGTATTCGACTATCAATTACTTAGCCCTTCACCACTGAGTTTCGAATTCAGGCCTGTGTATTTTTATTTTTTATGAGAGGAAGCCTTCCAGCTGGCTAGCGATAGGTCGGTGGTTCCCTCCTGGGTCCATGCTTATAAAGCTTTTAGTTGAGTCTGAGTTTCGTTCTCAAGCTTTTGATTGGTCAGATTTGAGCCTTTGGCTCAAATCTGACCAATCAAAAGCTTGAGAACGAAACTCAAACTCAACTAAAAGCTTTAGAACGAAACTTAGACTCAGCTAAAAGCTTTATAAGCATGGACCCTGGTGTTCTTCTATGCACAAAACAATGCAATATCTTCCATGCACGTAACACCATTGGGTCTCCCTCCTCTTGAAATTAGACGGGCGTCACAATATGACTAAATACTGAAGTGACGTTACTACCGATACAAACAAGCAATCAAACATACTGTGTCTCAAGTTACGCATTATATTAGAGCTCCAGATAAGGTACATAAATTAAAACATTTTCAAGAATAACTTCTTTTTATCTCCACCACACCCTATGATGTGACATTCTTTATAAGTGACTCTTCGAGGCGATTCTAAAAACTGGTTACAACATATGGTTTGGTGGAGAAATGATGATTTTAGTATTTCAGCTATTGTGAACTGAATAATTGTCAACACATGACACAAAATAAGCTTTAAAAATAGTTTAAGGTAGATGTCTAATACAAATGTATATAATTAGTAACTGTAACATGGTGACAATCTTGTTATTTTATGTCAAAAGGAGGGACAATTCAAATTATCTAGTGGGTTAAGATTGAAACATGGATTGCTTCTCTTCATTGTAATTATCTCCAATAATACTGTCGAAGCCAAACATTAAGCAGTACATGTATGTGTACTGACATTTGCAAACAGTTTGGACTCAGATCAGATGGCTTCTGGAGGAGTCCTCTGACCAGGGTCTAAAGTATTTGCCATAAAAATTATTCACGCTATTTTGAATCTTTCACACTGAAAGGGCAATGATGAGCTTTTCTATTAGAGCTTGAAACTTCAGTATTCAAAAGGTTAGATGGTTACAGTAATAATGTATACACTCAGTATTGAGAGAGTTAGATGGTTACAGTAATAATGTGCACAATCAATATTGAAAGAATTAGATGGTTACAGTAATAATGTCTACAATCAATATTGAAAGAGTTAGAAGGTTACAGTAATAATGTATACAATCAGTATTGTAAGAGTTAGATGGTTACAGTAATAATGTATACACTCGGTATTGTAAGAATTAGATGGTTACAGTAATAATGTATACAATCAATATTGAAAGAGTTAGAAGGTTACAGTAATAATGTATACAATCAATATTGAAAGAGTTAGAAGGTTACAGTAATAATGTATACAATCAATATTGAAAGAGTTAGAAGGTTACAGTAATAATGTATACAATCAATATTGTAAGAGTTAGATGGTTACAGTAGATCTAATAATGTCTACAATCAATATTGAAAGAGTTAGAAGGTTACAGTAATAATGTATACAATCAATATTGAAAGAGTTAGATGGTTACAGTAATAATGTATACAATCAATATTGAAAGAGTTAGAAGGTTACAGTAATAATGTATACAATCAATATTGAAAGAGTTAGATGGTTACAGTAATAATGTATACAATCAATATTGAAAGAGTTAGAAGGTTAAAGTAATAATGTATACAATCAATATTGAAAGAGTTAGAAGGTTACAGTAATAATGTCTACAATCAATATTGAAAGAGTTAGAAGGTTACAGTAATAATGTCTACAATCAATATTGAAAGAATTAGATGGTTACAGTAATAATGTATACAATCAATATTGAAAGAGTTAGATGGTTACAGTAATAATGTATACAATCAATATTGAAAGAGTTAGAAGGTTACAGTAATAATGTCTACAATCAATATTGAAAGAATTAGATGGTTACAGTAATAATGTATACAATCAATATTGAAAGAGTTAGAAGGTTACAGTAATAATGTCTACAATCAATATTGAAAGAGTTAGAAGGTTACAGTAATAATGTATACAATCAATATTGAAAGAGTTAGAAGGTTACAGTAATAATGTATACAATCAATATTGAAAGAGTTAGAAGGTTACAGTAATAATGTATACAATCAATATTGAAAGAGTTAGAAGGTTACAGTAATAATGTCTACAATCAATATTGAAAGAGTTAGAAGGTTACAGTAATAATGTATACAATCAATATTGAAAGAGTTAGAAGGTTACAGTAATAATGTATACAATCAATATTGAAAGAATTAGATGGTTACAGTAATAATGTCTACAATCAATATTGAAAGAATTAGATGGTTACAGTAATAATGTATACAATCAATATTGAAAGAATTAGATGGTTACAGTAATAATGTCTACAATCAATATTGAAAGAATTAGATGGTTACAGTAATAATGTATACAATCAGTATTGAAAGAGTTAGATGGTTACAGTAATAATGTATACAATCGGTATTGAAAGAGTTAGATGGTTACAGTAATAATGTATACAATCAGTATTGAAAGAGTTAGATGGTTACAGTAATAATGTCTACAATCAATATTGAAAGAGTTAGAAGGTTACAGTAATAATGTATACAATCAATATTGAAAGAGTTAGATGGTTACAGTAATAATGTATACAATCAATATTGAAAGAGTTAGAATGTTACAGTAATAATGTATACAATCAATATTGAAAGAGTTAGATGGTTACAGTAATAATGTATACAATCGGTATTGAAAGAGTTAGATGGTTACAGTAATAATGTATACAATCAATATTGAAAGAGTTAGATGGTTACAGTAATAATGTCTACAATCGGTATTGAAAGAGTTAGATGGTTACAGTAATAATGTATACAATCAATATTGAAAGAGTTAGATGGTTACAGTAATAATGTATACACTCGGTATTGAAAGAGTTAGAAGGTTACAGTAATAATGTATACAATCAGTATTGAAAGAGTTAGAAGGTTACAGTAATAATGTATACAATCAATATTGAAAGAGTTAGATGGTTACAGTAATAATGTATACAATCAATATTGAAAGAGTTAGAAGGTTACAGTAATAATGTATACAATCAATATTGAAAGAGTTAGAAGGTTACAGTAATAATGTATACAATCAATATTGAAAGAGTTAGAAGGTTACAGTAATAATGTATACAATCAATATTGAAAGAGTTAGAAGGTTACAGTAATAATGTATACAATCAATATTGAAAGAGTTAGAAGGTTACAGTAATAATGTCTACAATCAATATTGAAAGAGTTAGAAGGTTACAGTAATAATGTATACAATCAATATTGAAAGAGTTAGAAGGTTACAGTAATAATGTATACAATCAATATTGAAAGAGTTAGATGGTTACAGTAATAATGTATACAATCAATATTGAAAGAGTTAGATGGTTACAGTAATAATGTATACAATCAATATTGAAAGAGTTAGATGGTTACAGTAATAATGTATACAATCGGTATTGAAAGAGTTAAGTGGTCACAGCAATAATAGCTCAAACGTATAAACAAATGTGTTTAGAATAATACATGTCGTGATGAAAATGAAGTTATGACAGTTTTTACCACCATAACCCATTCCCTCATATTGACGACTTTTGACGACTCTGTAGAAGTCACTTTGTGAAACCATTGTGATAAATAGAGCATGCTAGAAAATTCTAAAAACTTCCTTTTCTTTAGTTAATGCTCCTTTTCGGTAGATTTATTCAAAGAGGTTGTATCTAAAAATAGCCTATGAGGGAATGGGTTAAACAACAATAACGTCTGCTTACACTTAGATATGTTGCAACTTTGACTACTTCCGGTTCGATGAAGCTTTGAGAAAATATCGACTGAATGTCAGACGGGTTGGATCCTGATGAAACGCTGAGACAGAACACTTGTCATCAAGATCCAAGTGGTTTGCGAGTTCGAGACAAATCACGCTTATAATTGCGGGATAATTGTAAATACAGTAAAACTCCTCTAAACCGGACGTTCAATTTAGTATTATTATCAGTCTTCGAGACAGGTGGCAGCTTTATGCAGGGCGAAAGTCATGCAGAAAGCTCCTCTAGGAGCTTTCTGCATGACTTTAACCCTGCATGAAGCAGCCACCTGTCTAGAAATATCCAACTTCTTCTCTACAAGAATTCCGGTCTGGATAGGTTTTACTGTAAAATATTTGTACGACTAAATGTATTTGTCTATTATTATCAAGCTGCATATAGTTCAAGGACATCTTTACTTGCATCAGCGCCGTACACAACCGGGCATGTAGATTCTTTTTAGGTGTTGGACGATATACGCCAAACGCGGCGGTGAACGGCGACATGGGCTGGGTCCCCCCCAGTGGTCCGGCAGTGGAAGGCTGTACTATCATACTGGTTCCGACTAAACGGCATGGCTGATGAAAGGCTCAATAAGAGTACTTTTAAGTGGACACATGCAGAAATGTATAGCACTAAGAATTGGTGTTTGAGGTTTTTTTTCCAAAGTGTTTAGTGTTATAGGTCGTTCTCTATATCCTTGTTATGACTATTCCAAAATTGATCGGAAACTGATTGTAGACTCTTGCATAAATCGTATTTTTAATGAATATCAGGAGAAATGGAAATTAACTGTCAATTCAGATACTGGTCGGAAAATAAGTAGCGGCAACAAACTAAGAACCTACAAACAGTTCAAACAGGTATATGAGCCAGAACACTATGTTAAATTTAGTATTTTACCAAAGGTTCACAGAAGTGCATTAGCGAAGTTTCGTAGTGGTGTAGCTCCTCTGAAGGTTGAAACTGGACGTTATCAAGGAATAGCATTACAAGAAAGAACTTGTTTTAACTGCGAAAATGAAGTTGAAGATGAGATGCATGTACTTATGTCATGTCCTTTATATAATTACGAGAGAGAAACACTTTTTAGGAAAGTAGCTGACATGAGAGACACTTTTCTTTCACTAAATAGTAGGGATAAGTTTGGTTGCATTTTATCAGATGCTGAAATCAAAAGACATGCTGCCAAAACCTGTCATGATATACTCACTAAACAACGCGCTATTTTATATAGATGACTTTTTATGATGCAGATTGACGTGTTTTTATATAATGTTTCTTTTTGTATTGATTTTAAACTGATATATTTTAAATTGATATTGTATGACAAAGTGACCCACTTTTATTATTTTTGTTAAACCGAATCTTAAACAGTCACAATTGCACCAGATCATAATTTAACCCTTCGCTTGCTAGTCACGTCAATATACCTACCTGTAAATAGTGAAGACCCAGATGAGACAGCTCCTGCATGAGCTGTCTCATCAGGGTCTGCACTATTTACAAGTTGATTGTGCAACCAGTACATCCCACGGCAGTGATTGCACAGCGGTATACTTTCACACAATGAAGATATATGTAATTATACAACAGGGCATGGGTAAAGAAGGAGAAATGTGTTTTAAAATTCAGCAAGAGAAGGGTTAATCCTTTTCCTGTTCTATGTTTATTCCAATTTCCAATACCTACTGATTAGTCATGGACACTAGTAATAATGAAATATGATGTGACCTTGTAGCCATATTAGAAAGTAAAGAAACAGAACAGCAAACAGAGCAGAACCTGATCAGACGGTTCCTATAGGAGCCGTCTGACCTGGGACTACCCTGGTTGCAAATGCGTGAAAAAGCGGTTATATCAAGGGAAGGTTTAAGTAGATATCATCATTTATTTTCTGCGGGATAACCTATATTGCTGGATTTTATTGTATTAGCAAGTATATGCTCATAACATATTAGTTTAACCCTTCTCTTGCTATTCACGTCAATATACCTACCTGTAAATAGTGAAGACCCAGATGAGACAGCTCCTGCAGGAGCTGTCTCAACAGGGTCTGCACTATTTACAGTACACTCTACAGCAGTGATTGCACAGCGAAATACTTGTACACAGTGAAGATATATGTAATTATACAACAGGGCATGGGTAAAGAAGGAGAAATGTATTTTAAAATTCAGCAAGAGAAGGGTTAATATTTTATCATTCTTACTATATTTTAATAGCATGTTTCATTAAGGTAGTCAAATAACCGCTATCCACACGATTTCAATTTCCTAGTTACCCAGATAAATATCTATGCTAGAAGTAAAGTTTTTAAAAGAGCATTTTACCTAAACTTTACTATTAATTGCACGTCTTACATGTTATAGCTGTGTTGTTATGATGTTTTGTTCTACTTGTGTACTTGTCGACTAGTTTGTCACATGTTTGTTTGTCAGTATGTTTAAAAGCTCTGCAGAGCTTGTGTTATTACTGTTTTTGTAAACCTCAGACTTTAACCCTTTCCCTGTTCTATGTTTATTACAAATTTCAATACCTACTGAATATTCATGGACAAAATAGTTATAATGAAATATGGAAGGTGAAATATTGTAGCCATTTTAGGAAGTTAAGAAACACATCTATAAAATTCCAATAGCAAACAGAGCAGACCCTGATCAGACGGCTCCTCTAGGAGCCGTCTGATCTGGGTCTACTCTGTTTACAAATGCGTGAAAACACGTTAATATTAGGGAAAGGGTTAAGCAATTATTACTTGACTTGATAAGGACTTACAATAATGAATAAAAACAAATATACTTATTTCCAAGCTTCAATTCAGTCAATGATAATTACCCAGTCTCTCCAAAAATCTACAAGTAAAAAGAGCATCTGAAATTTCATCCATGAATACGAGTAAAGTTCCCTTTTAGACAAGCTCGTAATGGGAGTGTTAAATCTTTATAATTCGTGAAAGAAAACGGTAAATATCCATTAAGTTCGCGTGACTTCTAATTAAAACAAGTTGCTTCCTAAAGAAAAAAACACAATACGTTTCGTTTTAATCTGTAGCTCCCTGAACAAATGTTTAACTCTTTCGCTGCCAATGTCGCATATGTGATTACCTATGCAAACAGTTCGGATCCAGATGAGACGCCGGGTAACTCGGCGTCTCATCAGGATCCAAACTGTTTGTTACAGTGACTTTCTTGAAACAAAAATGAAAATAAAAATAAAAATGGAAACTTGTACCAGACGACAAAGTTTGCTGACGACAACATTTGGCAGCGTAAGAGTTAATAGAAAGACAATGTGCATCATTTCAGATCTCGGATAATGCAGTCACCTCTCAATGATGTAATCATAATCTCAAACAGATTTGATCCTGATCAGATACCGAATGACTCGAACTGTTTACAAAGATATGTAACTAGCTAGACATTAACCCATTCCCTCATATTGACGACTTTTGACGACTCTTTAAAAAGTCACTTAAGTTTGTTAAACCATTGTGATAAATAGAGCATTTGCTCCTATAGGAGCAAATGCTCTATTTATCACAATAGTTTCAAACCACAAAATTCTAAAAGTTTCCCTTTCTCTAGTTAATGTTCTTTTTCAGTAGATTTATACAAAGAGGTTGTATCTAAAATAGCCTATGAGGTAATGGGGTTAACAGAGAGTGTTTTATGTTCGACGCCATTTTTTTGTGCTACAATAGTAATTTTGAAATGCTCCCAGTAGATTGTTTCAGCCCTGCTATAGGCAAACAATTCTTTAGGTGTGCAAACGGTGTAGAAGCAGATCAGCCGCCCAATTTAAATCGTGACATCTGGTCAGTCTCAGCAGTTTGCCACCCATCAGAATATACTACCCGGTATGTTTTGCCGAGTCTGGTTGAAAATCCCGAAGTAAATGATTGGAAGCTGCTGGCTCATTTTGTACTGATAATAGAATTTGAGCATAAGGTATACAGTGGATTTCGGTAATTTAAACGGGTCTTATTGAACCTTTAGCCTGCTAAGTAAATTTTCACCCTCTGAAAACTGATCCACATGTACCTCTTATTTGGGAATATAAAATACAATAAACCCACTGTAAACCCATTTAAAACGACCATTTTACGAATAAAGGCGGATGTCTTTAAAATGAGGTGGTTGTTTGATGCAAACATAAACTAATGCAGAAAGCTCCTCGCAGGTGATGTCTGCATAATTACCGTCCTGCATTAAGCTACCATCTGCCTTTAAAGTCCAAGAGTGCGATCTCGTCTTTGTTGTTGCTTGGGTTTGAACTATATATATGCGTTTTCAAATATACTGAGTGTCAAACATGTTGAACCATAAACTTATGTTAAATATTCATGCCTTATTCTTGAATATAAAAAGTGTACCACATCAGAAAATATAAAAACGGTTAATGTAAGTATCGACATATAGGGTTCACATTCGTCGTCTATAGCGCTAAAACAGTGAAGTATAGACAAACTAGAGAGAGCATTAGTGAGGTTTTATACAGACAAATATATATTCTTCACATTGAATGAGACCTGAGTGAATGCCCTTGAGTGAGCGGTAGGCAGTGGTTACACATATTTTATATTCTTCACTTTCAAATTCACTTGAGTGAGCATTAGTCAGTGTTTATACAGACAGACAGATATTCTTCACTTTGAATGAGACTTTCAAATTCACTTGAGTGAGCGTTATTCAATGTTTAAACAGACAAATATTCATTCTTTAGTTTAACCCATTCCCCAATAGGCTATATTTTAGACCAAACCTTTTTAAATAAATCTACCGAAAAGGAGCATTAACTAGAGAAAAGGAACATTTTAGAATTTTGTAGTTTGAAACCATTGTGATAAATAGAGCATTTGTTCCTATAGAAGCAAATGCTCTATTTATCACAATGGTTTCAACAGGTGACTTTTACAGAGGCGTAGAAAGGCGTATTTATGGAGTAAAGGATTAAATTAGACATCAAAGGCACTTGCCGCACATACCCAGTTAGTTACGAAGTGTACAGTATAAACTATCAACATCGAGTTTCTGGCCATGTCTAAGTGGAATGAGTTTCGTTAGACAGTTTCTCCAGCAAGCAAAGCATTATGTAATTATACATGTAACTATTATGCTAATTTGTTAGACTGTCTCCCAAGCAGGTATATAGCTATTATGTAATGTGTTAGACTATTCTTGCAGCAGGTATGTAATTATTATGAAACTTGTTAGACTGTTACCACAGCAAGCACTTTAACTATTATGTAATCTGTAAGACTGTTCTTGTAGCCAATATATATATTGTTAGGTAATTTGTTAGACTTCCCCACCAGCAGGTATATAATTATTTCATTGGTTCGACTGTTCCTCCAGTAGGTATAATTATAATTATTATGTAAGTTGTTAGACTGTTCATCCAGCAGGTATGTAATTATTATGTGATTTGTAAGACATCTCCCGCAGCAGGTATATAATTAATACGTAATTTGTTCATCCGGCAGGTATATCAGTATTGTGTAATTTATTAGCCTGTTCCTCCAGCAAATGCATAGTTAATATGTAATTTGGCAGCATGTTTCTCTTGCAGATATATAATTACTATATACTTTGTCGGACTGTTCTTCTTGCAGGTATATGATTATTATATACTTTGTTAGATTGTTGTTCTTGCAGGTATATAATTATTATATGCTTTGTCAGAATGTTACTCGTGTGTTGTTTTATTTTCTGGTATTTCGGGATCATCAGTTTCATTGATTTAGTTGCAAAAAAATTGAATACCGCTTAAGCCGATGCTAAGTAGTGTTGCACGCTTAATAACTACCCATGAACAGGCTCAATAAAACCGTGTCTGCAAGTTCCTCTTTTCGCATTGCATTTTGAAACTGATATTCATTGTTTGTTGTTCATTTGACTGTTAACCCCTAACCAGATAACACATTTTAACCATTCGCTTGCTGAATTTTAAAATACATTTCTCCTTCTTTACCCATGCCCTGTTGTATAATTACATATATCTTCACTGTGTACAAGTATTTCGCTGTGCAATCACTGCTGTGGAGTGCACTGGTTGCACAATCAACTTGTAAATAGTGCAGACCCTGATGAGACAGCTCCTGCAGGAGCTGTCTCATCTGGGTCTTCACTATTTACAGGTAGGTATATTGACGTGAATAGCAAGCGAAGGGTTAACGCAATTGCAGGGTAGACTCAGGCCTGACGTCTATTACAGGAGCTGTCTAATTAGGGTATATGTCGTTTGCTTATAGAATTATATAGGTCTGATTCTACAGTTTCTACCATGGTCAAATGTGCTCATGGTTATAAACTATTACAAAGTTGCAGCTAATAAAGGTTCATAGTGGCATTATTTCTTAACCATTACCTCATATGCTATTTTTAGGTCCAACCTCTTTGAATAAATCTATCGACAATGAGCTTTAACTAGAGAAAAGGAAAAGTTTAGAATTTTGTAGTTTGAAACCATTGTGATAAATAGAGCATTTGCTCCCATAGGAGCAAATGCTCTACTTATCACAATGGTTCTACAACGTGACTTTTACAGAGTCGTCAAAGGTCGTTAGTATGAGGGAATAGATTAATAGAATGTTCGTGAAGTAAAGAATAAAAATGAAACAGGGTGCACCTTGAACAGACACATATAAGCTCATCTTGCTGCAGGTCGTGATCTCCCCCTGTCTTTTACACATAATTATGTCTCGCTTTGTTTCCCTGTAGAGATTCAAAATACTTAAACCTTTATCCCGACCACGAGGTTATAAAATGTTTTGCTGGAGTCAGAGATCATTATCAAACATCTGATTGGTCTGATCTTGAGCTTGCTCAGAATCTGACCAATCAGATACATGAGAATGATATGGGACTCAGACTTAGAAGTTTTATAACCTTGAGCCCTGGTGCGGAAACAAACTGTCAACTCAAACTTCGATCTCATCATCTGCTTCCAACCAAACATTGAAGAAACTATTGACCGAATGTCAAATAGCTTGATTCCTTATGAGACGCCAATTTACTGGACATCTCATTTGGGCATCTTATCTGGATCCAAACTGTTTGCAA
The DNA here is from genome assembly GCA_963576725.1 of Azorinus chamasolen. Taxonomy (NCBI): domain Eukaryota; kingdom Metazoa; phylum Mollusca; class Bivalvia; order Cardiida; family Solecurtidae; genus Azorinus; species Azorinus chamasolen. Next base: position 14,548,994 of record OY755243.1, on the reverse strand, counting down.
ATGTGGCGATAGCGGATTAAAAATGAACAGCAGCACGGTGACATATATCAATAGTGTACACAACGGAGTCAACATGGAAAGATGTTTTATACCCAGTTGATAGCAGATACCAGTTCATGCCAATGTCGTCTTAACCCTTCGCTTGCTGAATTTGAAATACATTTCTCCTTCTTTACCCATGCCCTGCTGTATAATTACATATATATTCACTGTGTACAAGTATTTCGCTGTTCAATCACTGCTGTAGAGTGCACTGGTTGCACAATCAACTTGTAAATAGTGCAGACCCTGATGAGACAGCTCCTGCAGGAGCTGTCTCATCTGGGTCTTCACTATTTACAGGTAGGTACATTGTATATTGACGCGAATAGCAAGCGAAGAGTTAAATGTCATTTGCATACAGCCTGGATCCAGATGAGACTCTGAGTAAATTTGTGTGCCATAAAGGTTTCGATTTGTTCGTCACTCATTAACTAGATTCTCAAAGATTTGATCGAGTCGTAATTCAGTGAAAATGTCAGCCAATGTGAGATTTTGGGCAGACATTATTCTGTCAACATGAGAAGGGTAAGCGTTAAGAACATTTAGTCCATTCCCCCATAGGCTTTTTTTTTTAGATCCAACCTCTTTGAATAAATCTACCGAAAAGGAGCATTAACTAGAGAAAGGGATTTGTTTTAGAATTTTGTAATTTGAAACCATTGTGAGAAATAGAGCATTTGCTCCTATAGGAGCAAATGCTCTATTTATCACAATGGTTTCAAGACGTGACTATAACAGAGGCATAGAAAGGCGTATTTATGGAGGAAAGGGTTATACCTACTTGTTATTGATTTTCAGTAAAGACAGTGACACGTTTGACAGTACTGATCGTTTGACGGTATAACACTTCTAGAGTAAGGCAACGTACTGGCATGGAAGTTCCCGACATCAGGTGTTAGATGTGTCGAGGGAAATATATAACAGCAATCTTCAGCGGCATTGAGGAATTTGATGTTCGAAATTTCACCACTAAAAGGCGATGTACTTTTGGAGTAAAACCACAAGTGAATTACATTCTGACTCTGAATTTAACAACCTAGGCTGTCTGATTCGGTGGTTCGTGTTTATACACGTGCTTGATAGAGATATATTTTCACTCATTTGCTAACAGTAGAGTCAGATCAGAGAGCTCCAGTAGTAGGCCATGAGCGAGAGCCTCAATTTGTGTTTGATCACCAGTACTATTCGAGGGAATAATGCTAACAGCACTTTTTGGCAAGACATAAATATCTAGAATCAGAAGATTATATTTTTTTCTCCCACCAAATAATGGTTTACGAGAGGATTGAGATAGCCTTGTAATCACTCTGCATTTCGGTGTAAATTTGCAGTTGATTTTCTGGCCGCTTTCGGTGTTAAAACCTACAAAAACTCGGCATTTTAAAGTACACAAAAATGTGTGTACCGAGAAGTGAAAGTATGTCAGTCAGTTGAATTCTCTTTCCTCAAAATAGAATGCTAAAATTACCGAGCGTCCTTCAACTTGCGTATGATTACAATTTAACCCTTGAACTTGAGCAATTGGGTCGTTGTATTTCTTGAGTGGAAAAACAATGTTTAAACCGGTTTAAACCCAAGTGGTGTTTTTGCTACTGACCGTGCCAAGGCGGTACTCTCTTTGTCACCCTTCCTTTTGTTTGCCTTGCGTCTTTGTGCTTGTGATTGTGTTCATGTGTGGAATGTTTGTCTCTAGTTTTTGTGTGTTTGTTGGTGTTTTCTGTGTTTATCGCGTGCGTGCGTGCGTGCGTGCGTGCAAGCGTGCGTGCGCGTGTGTGTGTGTGATGCTATCTATCGGTGTTTTGGTAGTGGTTGCGTCTTGTAAGTGGCTTTGCCTGCTTGACTTTACTACTTTTCCATTTATCAGATGAGACTTTTTTTCATTATTTTTCTTGAATCTATAAATAAATTGCTCAGATTACTGAGACAACTTAAAATAAGTGTAAACACTTCATTTATATTCGGCGGTATTTGGGAAGATACGTGTATGTTCTGTGTCATGTGACATCTTTCTTACATGAGCCGTATGCTGAAAAGCGCTGAGTATTCCGAATTAAGGGTGGGATAAATAAGTATCTAGAATCAGAGGATATGCGATAGCAGTGAATCGACGGTACCTTTTGGTATATTTTTCACCATTTTTAACCCTATGGTAAAATAACCTTAAAGTTTTCAAAACATGGACTTGTGACGCCGCATAGGCGTGTCGCCGCATAGACCTGACCAGTTTCGTCTATGCGGTGATTTGCAACGCATAGACAGGGCGGCTTCGTCTATGCGGCGACGCGGAACGCATACACAAGTTATCCTGTCTATGCGACACAAGTGTACATTTTTGCCACATACACAGGTCTTAAGTATTCATCATACATTTAAAAACGGAGAATATAACAACTCCAATGATGATGATGATGATGATGATGATGGGCCAAGGTCTAGTTGAGATGCAATAGCAAATGTGATAATTAGTGATACTGTGCACATATTTAATTAGGTCTATTGTGAACCAAGTTATCCCAACTTATATACGCGTATTTATCACTCTTGACCGGTCATTCCAGATGGTGCCCATCTCGTTTTTGACCGGGCCACACCTTTCAAGCGATCTTATAGAATCTTTGTCAGATGTATGTCTCTACAAAATCTAGGTCGAGTTCAAACTTTGATCAACTTTGATCAAACTTTGAACAGTTCTAATCACAAAACCTCGCTTACGCTCTATAGAGACTGAAAATAGAACATTGGTAGAATCTTTGTCACAATCAAATCTCGGTCAACTGAGATCAGTATGTATATAAAGACCTTATAACCACCCTGGAAGGCGCTGTTTTATCCGATCGTAATTTATTTTCATCAGAATTCTTGTTTTTTTGGTCAAGTCCGAAACTTAATCAACTAGTATGATTAACTGGGTCAACATGATATTGATATATCATATGATATACATGAAATTTGTGGGCAATATATAGCCATAGTTTATCCAATATTAAAAATCACAGTATAGACGAAACCGGTCACGTCTATGCGGCGACACGTCTATGCGATGTCACAGTGACGGCGCATATTATACGTGTCGCCGCATAGACGTGACCGGTTTCGTCTATGCGGTGATTTTCAACATATTTACAGGGCATTTTTATTTTTGGTCAAGTCCGAAACCTGGTCAACTGGAATGATTAACTTGGCCCACCTAATAGAAATTTGTCAGCAATCTATAGCGACATATTATCCAATCTTGATGAAACTTGATAAGAATATTCGCCTTTATGATATCTTGTTCAACTTTGAAACACGATCAACCGGGTCAAAAGCTAGGTCAACAGTTCGAATGATGTAAGAACCTTGTTAACAATATTGAGGCAACCTTTCTTTCTGCTCCTGATAGATCTTGATAAAAAATGTTCGTCTATATATATGTTGATTATTATACGCAGCATGTATTCAGGTGAGTGATATAGGACCATTATGGTCCGTTTGATTTAAAGTTATACACATGACTTTGGCATGAGTAGCATTACATTACAGTTGTTCATACCTTCGACATTTACACTATAATAATAACTACACTCTGAGATTGTTTCATGTAAATTAATAGAGTTATGTCCCAATTAAATATTGCATACATTCAAAGTGTGCCCAAACTGACACATATTAAAAGCTAGTCCCATTAATATTAACAACCCTTTCATTGTTTTGGCCGACTTGAACAATTTTGAAAACTTGTGTAACGATAAGTATATTGATATCAGACCAATATATCCAGGGTCCATGCTTATAAAGCTTTTAGTTGAGTCTGAGTTTCGTTCTCAAGCTTTTGATTGGTCAGATTTGAGTTCTCAAGCTTTTGATTGGTCAGATTTGAGCCAGAGGCTCAAATCTGATCAATCAAAAACTTGAGAACGAACTCTACCTCAACTAAAAGTTTTATAAGCATGGACCCTGAACTACACCAACCGAGTCTTATATGTATTATTCATTTTTAAGAATTGTTACCCAAAAGCATGTGATATCCATATCAAGCATACTAATACAGCGAAGTTTTCCCTTCATTGAAGTAAAATCAAGGTAACAGCCTCCGTTTGTTCATGTAAATGTTAATCGCCCCGTTAGCTTAGTCGGTACAGCGTTTCCTTTCGGGAAGGAAGTTACGAGTTTGATCTCAGCCTTGGCAACCTCAACGATTAATGTATTGCATTGCCTGGTTGGTCCTATTTCTGCAAATGATACTAGTTATGGTTTAAGATTCAATCTGTTATTAGTGTTACACTCTAGGCATGAGTTTTCTGTATATGATTCTGCCTCCAATGCATCTCTCAGCAAAATAGTGACGTTAAATAATCAACCAACTAAATTACAAAGTGCCAGAAAGTTTTCCCTAGGTAGGGTTCATCATACAATGGATAGGGAATGTATGTTAAAGCATTGAGCTAGCAACAAGTAATATAGGGATGGGTCGATGCAGCTGTGTTCTGGTTACAACAAATTTCAGGTTGTTTTTTGTTTTGATAACTTACATGTGATGCATCGCATAACATTAATTTGCAGTCATAAAAGATGATTTTAGAATGCAATTTCCAAAAGCATCGACAAAGTATAATTATGTGATTCATTTGAAACGTATTGGTTATAAGAAAGTCCCTAATGCATGGAGGTAGAAACAATTATATAACGTTTAATGACACTAATAGAGGGTTAATACACGTTTTTTCGGGCAATAACACCTGCAGTGTCCCGAGGGACTGTTGTTGGCCCGAGCCCGAAGGGCGAGGGCAACAACATTCCCGAGGGACACTGCAAATGTTATTGCCCGAAAACAAACGTGTATTAACGCTATTCTTGCATAAAACCCATTTTCTGCTTTCCTGCATCCATTTAATTCTTCCAAATACAAGCAAAATTATACACTTCTTTGACACACTTCGTTCGATTTATGCTGTTTCCGGGCCACTGTTTTCTTTCTGACGTCATTTCATGACGTCAAATACCGTTTACTCGGAATTTCATGCAATATGCCTATCACTACAGTAGTACAACTATCAGATGGCGTTGTTTACAAAACAGTACGTATGTAAACACAGAAAATTAACGATAAATTGAACTGCGACATGTTGTATAGGTTAATCCACGTCTAACAGCATAACCACTACACCACTGCTTCCTATCCTAATATACATGCCACAGTTGTATTATCCTACAAATTTGACCTGAGACTCATGCATATTCCGTGTATTATCGTCGGTAATCTTCGAATAAATTTCCGAAGGTATAAGAATGAGCATTAAGAACACAGTAAACTCCTCTAATACGACCAGCAAAAAGGGGTATAATTCAAAGTGGCAAAGGCAGATGGTAGCTTAATACAGGACGAATGTTATACAGAAAGCTCCCGTAGGAGCTTTCTGCATAACTTTTGTCCTGCATTAAGCAACCATCTGCTTATAAAGACAGTCATGTTTATTCATTAAGTAGTCGCATTAGAGGGGTTTACTGTGCAATCCTCGTGGAACATGATTATTACCGGCTTTTGGTTTGCTATGTTTTGTCACAGAGTATTACGAACAATCCCGATAAACACGCCGAAATTTAATCGAGTCTCAGGTCAAATTGGGAGGATAATACTTATCGTTAATTTTCTGTGTTTACATATTATGCTTAGGCCATAACGCTATAGCATTCGCGTCCATTGTTTACCTTAGGCCCCGAATAGGTATAATTAAAACCGGTCAACAACAGCGCGTGAGCACGAGAATCGCCTTGTTAATACATGGTCTAGCGGGACTACAACAGCACGTTTTGTGCAAGAATATAGTTTTAGGCAGATGAATCTGTGCATATTCGCTATATAGTTGTATTACAATAACGCAATCCATAGAACGAACTCATCCTCTCTCATTACTCTGGGTCCAATCTCTTCAAAGGGAGTTCTGCTAAACACAACACCCAGATATTGGTTATCAATGAAAAATTGCTTCTTTGACCATTATAGTGACATAATAGACATGAGATTTAATTTACATAGGGAAAAATCATTCAAGAACTGTGTGATATCACATGGATGGAGAGATACCGCCCATCAGATGCTAAAGATTACAATGAAAACGATTAGGGAACAGTGCGGCAGATGCTGTGTAACATTCGAATTGTTAGTTAGAGAAACACGGGTGAATCAGAAAGTAAAAAAACCCCTAATTAACACAATGAGAATCGCCTAGCTTTAAAGTACCAACTAGAAGAACGAGCGTCTACGTCTCCATACTGACCATGCAAAAGAATTTGAAAACCAAGTTGTTTTGCTGTAGAAACCGATCAGAGAATATAAAAGCCATTGTATTGTCCCCAGCTTTTCTGGCTTGTGCACGCACTCGAGTTCTACAATGATAAAACGATTTGGATGATACCCTGAAGTGATGGGTTAATTTGCTCACTCATAATACCCATCCTGAGTTTATCATGTATTATTATTATACATGTAAAATACATGTTTCTATTGCACAAACATCATGTATTTTATGTGCCAGTTTAGTTCAAGCATAATGTTAATTTTGCTATTGCTGTTCCTGTTGTTCACTCGCAGCAACTTTAAATAATAACCTGTCAGCACAGATAAACCTTTCTCAAATGAATGCATCATCATATCTTTGTGCTTCGGAGAACCTCGACCAAACTTCAACTTAGAGGTAAGTCTAATTTACTCTTTTAATTAAATTTATAAAGCTTCAAACAATGTACTGGCTATCTGAATTACACACAATCTAAATAACACATTAAAATGTATTGCGATAATTCTAGAAAATATCTGTTTTGGTCAATTTAGAAGTCTAAGGTAGTTTTATATAAATTAAAAAGAAACAGAAATATAATATAATCTTCTGCCCACGTAGTAAATACGATTGTTTCTACTTTATAGACTATGTTACCACATGTTATTATCAAATCAAAACTAAACTCAACATTTTGTTGAATAAACCAACACCATTGCTAGAGAAAATAGATTATTTCTCGCATGCAGTGCTGACCATGCATTTTAGGAGGCGTAAATTAATAGATATTTTTTCAATGTTTTCTATTAGAAAACGCAAATCTCGGTCACATGGCATTCGCAAAAATGGTAATATTAAACGAAAATCTCGTTTGAAAATGACTCTTCTTGATCTACATACTTTACGCCTTACTTCGGGTAAACATGCCATGCTTTCTATACTTTCCTCCTTATCTATATGTTCATTAAAAGAAATTGACGAGCAAGCCGATAAAATTATTTTTAGATCAGATCCTCTCATAGGAACGGCTAGTTTGATACAAAGCTTTACTCTACATGTTCTCAGACCGCACATTGACAAATTATCTGAACACCAAAGATTCTTCTTGAAAATTCCTTTTATTAATAAAGGTATTGATTTTATTGACCTCCAAAGTATTTTTAGAGACAAAAATGTAATTGACACTATTCCTAAATACTTTAAAAATACAGAACCACCTATCATCTGCTACAAATATAACAAACCCATCAGAAATACAATTTTCAACTATAATAAAATTGTGGCCGACCTTAATATTAATGATAATATTCCTGATAATTGAGATTGCGCCACCTCAAAATTTTGCTATTCTCAGGCTGGTCATGTGATTACTGGTAATTTTGAGATAATTAAAGATAAACGTCTACGATCTCTTTTGAATAAAGGTCCCATATATAGAATACCATCCTTGATAGATTTTAACTCTTGTCGAGTTCAGATTGCGGAGGCTTTACAAAATTTTAGTATTAAATGGTGTCGAAGAGAACATGTTTAGTCTAATGCTCTTTCTTGTTGGAAAAAACTAATTTTTGATATAATTGATAAACGCATTTCCTTTTACAGCTCTAATAAACACCTTCTTCCACCTAAACCTAGAACTTCTTTTAGACATCTTAAAAAGGGTTTACATGATTTCCATTCAAAATACGTTTTTGTTCCTGCTGATAAGGCATCGAATAATGTGATTATTATTTGACGATTACATGATATCGATGTCTTGAAGCAGGAAATTATTAATACCAAGTCATACATTTCAGTTACCACTGACGAAAAGACCATAATTTCAGACCATGTCAAAAAGTGTGAACAATTTGGAACCGATATTAAAATTACACAACATAAACTTCCTACAATGTATTGGTTACCAAGACTACATAAAAAACCATATAAAGCGCGTTTCATTGCAAATTCTAGTTCATGTACAACTACTAAATTGTCTATACTTTTGACTTCTTGTTTAACGAAGGTAAAGGAACATGTAAAATTCTTCTGTGATAAGACTTATGAAAATTCTGGAATAAATCTCTTCTGGTCTATTAAGAACTCTTCAGAAGTCTTAAACAAACTTAAGAACAAAAGGTATCTTGCATCCACTGTAAGCACGTACGATTTTTCTACTCTGTACACAAGTCTTCCTCATATTTTAATTAAGGATAAGCTTACTAACTTAATCCAGAAAGTATTTGCACGGGAAAAAACATCATTCTTGGCATGTAATGCTGAAAAAGCTTTCTTTACTGACGAGCAAATGAAATATTACACCAATTGGACTTGCTCAGAAATTTGCGAAGCACTTACCTTTCTTTTGGATAACATATTTGTACGTTATGGGAATGCTATATACCGTCAGGTAATTGGTATTCCTATGGGTACGAATTGTGAACCACCTGTCGCAGATTTGTTTTTGTACTGCTATGAGAGAGATTTCATGTTGCGTTTGAATCCTCAATCACAAGAAGATGTTATAAAAGCCTTCAATGAAACTTGTCGATATTTGGATGATATTTTTAACTTAGATAACCCTTTCTTTGATGCTCTGATTCCTACAATTTATCCTAAAGAACTCAAATTGAATAAAGCTAACCCGTCCGACAATTATGCAGCGTTTCTTGATCTAGACCTTAAAATTAATGATGGAATGATTTCTTCTAAAATATATGACAAAAGAGATGATTTTGATTTTGATATTGTAAATTTTCCTCATCTTGACGGGGATGTTCCCCGTGCTCCATCTTACGGGGTTTATATATCTCAACTTATTCGTTTTGCTAGAGCTTGTTCATCTATTGACGATTTTAACAGTCGAAATCTCATTTTAACTGAAAAGCTGCTTAAGCAAGGATATAGATACCATAAACTAAGAAAAACTTTCTCTAATTTTTACTATCGAAATCTCTCGCTTATTGGCAAGTACCAATGTAATCTCAAGGTGCTTCTGCGATACGGTATTTCACATCCTGAATTTTATGGTGATGTGATTTACAAACTTCGTAAAATTATTGGACATACCCATTTTCTCACTTTGTTCATCAAATGTGTTAAACAATTCATTAAAAAGGGATATGATCCTGTAGTACTACAACATACTGCATGTTTGGTTGTGAACCCTTTTACAGTTGGCAATCACGCTGGCCTCTTTGCATGTACGCCGACAAGAAAGGTTTAGTACTCTATGAAGGCGACCTCTTAAATCCAGAAATGGAAGGAGAACGTCGGATATCTGTACTATTTCATTTTTGTCGTACCCTTTATTACTTTTCTACAGTTACTCTGTTTGCAGCTCAATCATTGAGTACACTAGCGATAGGTGGATACAGTATGTTCAATTAAATGTTTTTTCGTTATACATGCACTTTACCATTGTATTTGCCGTCGCGGTTGTTGTAGATTAGTCGGAGAGGGGATACGTTTATTTACACTGTTTGTCTTTTAGGGTGGGGATGGAATAAGAGTGAGGTTGGGCGCCCATAAACCGGTTTAACCCCCCCAGTGACTTTTGTCACTGACCGTTCCAAGGCGGTACTTCCATCTTCCTCCTATTGTATGTTTGTTTTGTCTTTGTGTGTCTCTTGTTGTTTTTTCTAGTTATGTACATTTGCTATTTCCCTGTGTTCCTGTTCGGGCGAGTGTTTGTTCTGTAAGTGGTTGTTTCCTGCATGACTCATTTTTGTACTTTTTTTTAGAATACCTCCTTTGTTGATCCACCCTAACCCTTTATTATGGTCGTTCTATAGAATTGTCGCTCTTTGAGACGATTAAAAAAGTGATTACAACGTCGGGTTTGGTGAAGAAATGCCACCTGTTTGTGCTTGAAATACAATCATTTTTTATGATTCTGTTTATAACCTATTCACGTCTTATCCAATACGTTTAATGCAAGTATAAGTAGCATGCAAGAATTATCGTCTATAGCAATAGTTTTCTTCCACAAACAGTGCTTACTGTGAAAAAGTTAAAATTCTGATACGGATCATATATAAATTTAGAATGCGCCATAACTGTCACAAAATTCAGTCTTAAATGTCAATTTAACCATTTTCTTCATTACCAACGCATTTTCAAGCATCAGAGTAGACCCATATCAACCGTCTCCTCTAGGAATCGTCTGAGCAGGGTCTGTTATGTTTGCTTTTGACATGATATAGATCTGCTTCTACAGTTTTTGTCCAAAGCTAAACTTTCCTTGCAAAATTTCCATTATAAAAATTCAGCTAATAAATGTTCATGTCATAATTTCAGTAATAAAAATGAAGAGAGAAAGGTGTTAAACAACGTTATCTGAGTAATATATTTTTCTTCGTTTAGATAGGTGTTTGTACAAACATTCTTTTACTTATGTACCGAAATAATTCGTCGCACAAACAGTGCAGACGCTGATCAGAGGACTCTGGAACTATTTGTCTATGTCCTTTTTAAGGGCACTGGGCATAAATTGGTTAAGGCGACAACAAAACATACTGATATGGAAAGAAACTACTAATTCTTATTATTATATCACGTCATAAACAATAAAACAAACATTACGCACATGGAATTTCCACCAAGAAAATCACACACAACCAATATTATAGACTAACACATTGAAGTCTGATTGATATTCCAGGAAAGTACTTCATATACTTATCACTGACCAGTGAAATACTAGGACCAAGCACGAACAGAATTCAGTTGAAATTGTCAAACTGGGGCCCATGTATCCATGATGAAGAAAATGGTTGTTAAACCTTCCAGACTGATTTTAACCAATAAACTCATTGCATGTAATAGTGTGCGTGAGTATATTCTCAAGAAACTGGCTGATCGTAATATTCCACCAAATCAAAGTATCTGTTCAAGCGAATATACTACAGGTATACAGTAAAACTCAATAAATAATTATAACCGTTATTCAATCCCATTCCCTCATAGGCTATTTTTAGATCGAACCTTCTTGAATACATCTACCGAAAAGGAACATTTACTAGAGAAAAGGAATTGTTTTTAGAATTGTGTAGTGCTTAAATCATTGTAAAAATAGAGCATCTGCTCCTGTGGATCAAATGCTCTATTTATCACAATGGGTTGAAAAAATGAATTTTACAGAGGCGTTAAATGGCGTCAATATGAGGGAATGGGTTAAGGCTGATGGCAGTTTAATGCAGGGCAAATATCATGTGGAAAGTTTCTGTGAACATGCTGCTTGACTTTCATCCTGCATTAACCTTTATCCTAATATGTGTTAATTGGCAACTCCATGAATATTCATTAACATTTACAGTGTAAACTTGTCAAGATAATATTTTGTTTTGACAAGATTTGTAGAATTGGATATATATCATAAGCATACAGGGCAGACCCTGATCAGACGTCTCCTGCAGTTTGTTTGCAAAGGCGTTAACTGATTCCCTCATATTGACGACTTTTGACGCTTCTGTAAAAGTCACTTTGTGAAACCATTGTGATAAATAGAGCATTTGCTCCACAGGAGCAAATGCTCTATTTATCACAATGGTTTCAAAACTACACAATTCTGAAAGTTTCCTTTTCTCTAGTTAATGCTCCGTCTTGGTAGATTTAATGAAAGAAGTTAGGTCGAAGTGGGAATTGGTAAAGGGGAATTTATATGAGGGAAAATGTAAAGCAGTCATCTGCTAAATATTTCTCAATGATTATTTACTAAATTGTCGGATTACAATCACAATAACCATAGTTACAATACGCCGTATAAATGAAACCAATAACTGTTTTACTGCCAAACAGTAAAACTGTATATGCCGAAAATTTGCGTTTGCTAATATCCAAATTGGACTCGCAAACGAGCCCATGCGGAATAACTGGTCACGTATCATCAGCAACCAGTTATCAGCTATATGCATACAGTTATGTGCTTATTTAATGCACGAATATAACATTTACAATTAATCAGATTTTTTGATATTGAATATACATTATACAATTTATTTCAAACAGTTTATATCATAATAAATGTAGCCAATTGATGCACAATACCCTAATCGAGCTGAAAAAAGTATGTATGCCGAAACTCTGGTATGTTGCATGTTTAACCATTTCCCTGTTTTCTTTATTTATTCCAAATTTCAATACCTACTGAATATTCATGGACAAGATGGTTATAATGAAATATGGAATATGAAACAGTGTAGTCATTTTAGAAAGTAAAGAAACAGAACTATCAAAATCCGTTAGCAAACAGAGCAGGTCCGATAGGAACCTTCTGATATAGGTCTACTATGTTTGCAACTGAGTGAGAACACGTTTATATGAGGGTAGGGGTTAATTTACTTTCTGATTCGTACAAGCATTTGAGAAACTGTTGACCTTGGATTCAGCTTGGATTCAGAGACGTTGAGTAACTCGGTGTGTCATCTAGTTCCAAGCTACAGTAAAACCTCTCTATAACGGCCACTACATTACATCATTTTTTGTGTTGAAGGTGGCTGCTTAAAGCAAGGTGAAAGTAAAACAGAACGGTCCTTTCTGTTTTACTTTCACCTTGCTTTAAGCAGCCACCTGCCCTAAATACAATCTAATTAACATAATTTAGTGGCCGTTATAGAGAGGTTTTACTGTATTTGCAAATGCTAGTCAAGTCGGGAGTACAGTGATTAAGGGATAAAAACAATACTAGAGCTATCTCACTAACTAAACAAATTGCCCCATTAATGCTCTTAAAACTATACAAATCATGCATATGTATTGACAACATTTAAATAAGTGTTTTCTGGGTATATTTTTTTCCAATAAATTACAAACGGTACTTTTAATTCTATTTCATGAATATGTAGGTGAGAAATAATGAAATCATGAATATAAAAGGCTGAATATTTTAGCCATGGCAGACACTGATGAATCAAATATATATCAATCCATAAGCAAACAGAGTAGACCCTGATCAGACCCTTTCAACAGATGCCGTCTGATATAAGTCTACTCTGGCTGCACAATTATGAAAAGACTGTCCAATCAGGTTGATTGGAACAGACCACGTTTTATATTTGGTCACAGTAAACGAATACAGTAAAACCCCTCTAAACCGGAATTATAGCAGAGAGGATTTTAGATACTTTCATATATATTAGGGAGGTTGCTGCATAATGCGAGCTTTTTGTATGACTTTCATCCTGCATTACGCTGCCACCTTCCTTACTGACCGATGTTAATAATACTTTTAACGTCCGGTTTGGTGAGGTTTTACTGTAAGTATTTATGCATTTTGTATTCGGTGATTCATCAACACGTATCTTGCTAACCGAGACCATAGTCATATATACAGTAAAACCTCTCTATAACGGCCACTAAATTATATAAACTATTTTGTGTTAAAGGCAGATGGCTGCTTAAAGCAAGGTGAAAGTAAAACAGAATGCTGCTATAGGAGCATTCTGTTTTACTTTCACCTTGCTTTAAGCAGTCACCTGCCCTAAATACCAACTAATTAACACAATTTAGTGCCCGTTATAGAGAGGTTTCACTGTATTATGCCTTATAAGACCGATATTAATATTAATTTTAACGCCCGGTTTGGTGAGGTTTTACTATGCACAAATACTTAACAACAGGAGGTATTCAAACTAGATTGTCTTCGTTACTGTTTCGATATATTGGTTAGGTATAGGCGGGGAAAATGTATACACAATGCTACAACATGTACTGATTACTTAACCCTTCACTCGATAGTGACGCATTGGACAACTTTGTTAACAGAGTAGACCAAGAATAGATGGCTTCTGTAGAAGTTCTGTTTGCTTATAGAATATGAGACTCGTAGATCTGCATCTATGCTGTTTGGCATAGAACTGTATTCACTTGCTTGATACAACTGTATGAATTTAATATAAAATTAATTAATTAATCCTCATAATTGGTGCACTCTACCATGAATATTCGCGTAGTTAAAGGCTATTCATTGAATTTCTGAACGTTCCGAACAAATTAACATTTCCTATTAATTCCACTTTTTACGCGTTTGTAAACAGCTTGTAGAAACTGCATGATCAGGGTCGAAACTGCATGATCAGGGTCTGCTTTGTTTTCATACAGTAGAACCTGTCTTTAGAGGTCTAATTATGGAACTGTAATGCAGGTGGTAGCTTAATGCAGGTCAAAGGTAATACAGAAAACTCTTATAGGAGCTTTCAGCCTTACTTTGTCCTGCGTTACGCAACCGCCTATTTGTAAGACTCCTATGTTTAAAATGACCGCTTAACCATTTCCCTCATATAAACGTGTTTTGTCCGCATCTGAAAACAGAGTAGACCCAGATCAGGCGGCTCCTAAACAACCACCTGCCTTTTAAGACTCCTATATTATACAGGCCAGGTTCTAGTGTATGTGTTACATATTTTCTGCTGTTTGCGCTGGCAATAAGTTTTTCTCGTGTTATAGTTCTAAAACAGTGTACAATAATCAATATAAAACATGTTCATAACGGATGCAGTGTTGTATGAATATTTACCAAGTCAAGGGTTAAATATCAAAGATTATTCACACATGTAATTGCATTGTAGTTTTATTGTTGCAAAGTATCGCGCATACGTTAGTGTACTATGCAGCTATCTAACATTTTACCTAATAAATATTCATTTGTGGAATTCTTATAAAGGCTTATGAGAACAAGACTTGTTACGATGACAGCAGACAAAAACTGTGGGTCCATATTATTCTGTAAACAAACAAGGTAGAGGCAGCCGGTCCCTGCAGGAGCCGTCTGATCTGGGTCTACTCTGTTTGCAAAGGCGTGAGCAGATTTCTATATCAGGATAAGAATCATTTCATTTAGAACAAATTTACGAGCGTGTATGTCCATGTGTTAAATATCGGTTTTATTTGTTTTGTTGATATAAATAATTTTTATTACGTGTCACACAGTATTTCCTGTCATTTTGATTCGCCCGAAGGTAACTTCGGTGGTATTATAATATGACGCTTGTCCGCCCGTCTGTCCGTCCGTCCGCATGTCTGTCCGTTAGCCACATCTTTGTGAGCTCAATAACTTGACAACCATATATATATATATTATGTATAGTCCTCATACATAATAAATGGGAGGTAGATCATGGCTAGTGGATGGTCCCTATTGATTTTGAGGTCAGGCGGTCAATGGTCAAGGTCACATTGACCTTCAACTCAAAACTATTGTCCGCATAATAAGTTGATAAGTTTTAGGTTTGCTATCCTCATATTTAGAAGAAAGGTTGGTCATGGCTGGTAGATGACCCCTATTGATTTTAAGGTCAATCGGTCAAAGGTCACGGTCGCGGTCACCATCAACTAAAACATCTGTCCGCTCTTGTCCGCTCAATAACTTAATAGGTACTAACTGTGCTGTCTTTATTCTTAGTATAAAGGTTGGTCATGTCTATAAGATGACCCCTATTGATTTTGAGGCTATTCGGTCAAAGGTCAAGGTCACAGACACCTTCAATAAAAAGTCTGCTCAATATCATGATAAGTAGTAAGTGTGCTGTCTTTATACTTAGTAGTAAGGTTTGTCATGGCTAGTAGATAACCCCTATTGGTTTTGTGGTCAGTCGGTCAAAGGTCGAGGTCACAGTGACTTTCAATTCAAATATCTTGTCCACTCAATAACTTGATAACTAGTGTGTGGGTGCTGTCTTCATACTTAGCAGGGGTATTGGTCATGGCAGGTAGATGGCCTCTATTGATTTTGAGGTCAGTGGGTCATAAGTCAATGCTACAGTGACCTTCACTAAAAGAAACATGTATGCTCAATAACTTGATAACTATTATCTGTGCTGTCTTCATACTTAGTAAGAAGGTTGGTCATAGCCAGTGGATGACCACTGTTGATTTTGAGGTCAGTTGGTCATTTCGGACGTATAATGCTCCGACACACGGAGCTCCTGTTCTATACTGAAATTGGTTCTACTTTTTCGCACATTCGACTTAATTTTCTTAAATTATAGGGTGTACTTATTATACATGTAATACTTGAGTTTGTAAATTTGATGTCAGTGCTAAGAGTAGAAAATAACGCATGTATACATATAGTCCCATAACAAGACAAACAGTGTAGACCCAGACCAGAGAGATTCACAAGGAACATTCTTACCAGGGTCTCCGCTGTTAGCTGAACTTTTTTTCAATGTCTAAACAAGCCAGTATCATGTTTGCTGTTCCTTCTCAACAATAAAAATCTAATGGGTTCCAAAATAAGATTTTGACGGTTTTTTTTTTAAATAATAAGGGAATTACTGGGTTACACATAACCATTTAAAGTGATAGTTCCAACAGTGAACGAATATGTTCACTAACATTATTAACCCTTCTCTTGCTGAATTTTAAAATACATGTCTCCTTCTTTACCCATGCCCTGTTGTACAAGTATTTCGCTGTGCAATCACTGATGTGGAGTGCACTGGTTGCATAATCAACTTGTAAATAGTGCAGACCCTGATGAGACAGCTCCTTCAGGAGCTGTCTCATCTGGGTCTTCACTAGTTACAGGTCGGTATATTGACGTGAATAGCAAGCGAGGGTTAATAACTTAATATGTTCACTAACATTATACAACTTTGGTAGTTCTTATGTTCAATCATTCTTATAAAGACTGTCAGTTTGAACTTATATCGAAGCATACCCCTGTAATACGAAATCAACCGTTTTCGTTATCATGATCTGTATCGAACCAGTGCGAAACTAAACCGCGGCACAGATAAATAATAATAAATTGACGAATATAGCACCGGGCTTTCGATATCAAAGACATGTAATGGACATGTTGTATTTTCCAGCGTCTTTGGTCGATTTTAGTGCACTAACTTTTTTTTCAGCATACACAAATTATCTATGTAAAGTTAGGCATTTTTAAAACGCGTTGCGCGTAGTGACTCTCACTTTAAACCACCGTCAACGCTGTTCTAAATTCCAAAACATTTCTAAATATCAAATATCATTTGGTGAAAAGTAACAACCTGTAACATCTTGCTCTCACTAGTGACAAGCGGGTGTATACTGGCATAGCAATGTTTCCATGGATCGGTAACACAATTCTGTTGTAAAGACATACAGTATAACCACTCCAAAACGACCACTTAATGACAAAACATTCGAATCTTCAAAATCAGGTTGTTGCTTAATGGAGAACGAGAAAGAAGACAAGCTAATTTCTGAATATTTGTCATCCTATATAAAACTGCCACCTGACTGTATGATCCAGAATTATACCATTGTTTGGGGTCGCTGCAGAAAGGTTTGGCCGCAAGTGAAATGAAACAGAAATAACACAGGGACTTTTTTTCTTACGTTTAACAAAAGACTGTTACTGGCGCGGCAATATTTATGCAGATTTTTGCACACGTTTCTGCTGTTTAGTATTTGTTCTGTAAAATAATTTATTCAAAATACCACGCTGTCATAAACTCAGAGTAATGATAGCTAACTATGCGTACTCAAAGGGTGCAGCATAGGGTTTGATGGAGAAATTAGGAAGTTATACTTGAAAATGAATGTTTTAATTTACCAATCCTATCTGGAGCCCCGATACTTATATAGCGTCTTCTAAGACATGGAGAATCTTAATGGTGTAGCGGAAAGTAACTACATCGTTAGTTTGGAAAATGATTTAAGAGTATTTCTTTAAAGCAATGGCATTTTTCGGTCCTTTACCCATAAACTTTTACCTGGTGAATATTCATGAAAGAAGCAGTGATATCATGAATACCGATTGGATGATTGTTTATAATCACAAACAGTAGAATCTGTCTTAAGCGACCGTCATATAGAGGTCTAATTGTGGATCTGTAGGGAAGACGGTAGCTTAATGCATGTCAAAAGTAATGCAGAAAACTCTTTTCTGCATTACTTTTGCCCTGAATTAAGTCACAGGGGTCTGGACCGCTTCACGGGGGTCTATATGTACTATATAATAATATATAGTACATAATTATAGACCCCCATGAAGCGGTCCAGACCCCTGTGAATTAAGCCCCTAACTGCTTTTTGAGACTTATATGTTCAATAAATGAATGGCCGGTTAAGACAGGTTCTACTGTATGCACAAAGAGAAGTTTCACCATGGCAGAAATTGCAGAATCATATATTTTTCCATAAACAAACAGAGTAGACCCTGATCAAAATACATCTCTGTTAAAGGGTTGTGAAAGAAATGCAAAACAACTGAAAGGAGTTTTTGTATTACTATCATGCTGTATTAACCCATAAGAAATAGACGGGTTCCACAATAAGATCTGGATGGGGTTTCCGTTATCATTTACCCCTTAGATGCGCCTTTGCAAACAGAGAAGACTCAGATTAGACATAGCCTATAGGAGCCGTATAGCCAGAGTCTGTTCTGTTTGTTTAGGGATATTATCTAGTTTCAGCTTTGGCAAAATATGAGTTTGTTAGCATGCCATTTTAAGAAATATTCATATCATAATTTCTAATGTTTTGCAAAAAGTGTCCTAGAGGAGCCCTCTCATCAGGGTCTGCACTGTTTGTCACGTTACACTTTTATTTAGAAAAATCCCTAAATGTTCATCATAAGCTTGACCTGTTTAAATTCTGGAACATCCCATTTGCAAATTCAGCGTTGTAAGTGTGAATGTGAGAAATAAATGGCTGAGCAGACTAGACATGTGTATTTACCAAGATATCCACAATGCCAGTAGTATTCAATGGAGAATTCCTACCCAGCATTAAAAGCTTTATACCGTGCCAAAGCTAGCTACATTAAAGATGTTTTTTTTCTTTAGATCAGTTTACATCTACCAGTGATTAAATAGTAAGCTGATAACACGTTCAGTATTTTCTTTATGAACATTAGGAAATGACAAAAACATTGAAGCATCGTCGGCTTTAACTTTGAAATATAACCCCTGTTAATGTTTTTATGATGTCGAATCCATACTTCAGCTGTGTATCAACAATGAAATCATATATCCTCGGCCTTTTTTTGTACAGCGAAACCTTTCTTAAGCGTTCATCAAAAATATTGGTATAATGGGTATGTAAGGATGGTGGTAGCTTAATAGTTGGTGGTTAGCTCCTATTGCAGCTTTCTGCATTACTTGTGCCATAAATTAAGCAACCCACTGCTTTTTAAGACTCCTGTATTCAATAAATGAGTGACCGGTTAGGACAGGTTCTACTGTACAATTCGTTTGGTTAATCTGATTCGCTCTCTGATGGATAAATACGCATCATTACAGCCGTTCATCCAGCGTATTACTGACTGCAGTAATACCGTACGCGCTGAACATGGAGTTCTATTTGTAGTATTAGTCAATACGTGTATTAATGATATTAGATCTTACGAAATATGATTTAAATAGCTTTGAATTAAACCTTTGTCTGCAGAGCCCTACCTGGCTCGCAATTTCAAAGCTTGGAACCACATGAGACAGCGATTAACACGGCGTTTTATGACGATCCAATCAGTTTTAACACTCAGTTAACCCATTCTATCCTACTGACGCCTTTTTGCGCCTCTGTAAAACACATTTTTAAACCATTGTGATGAATAGAGCATTTGCCCCATAGGAGCAAATGCTCTATTCATCACAATGGTTTCAAAACTACAAATTTCTAAAATGCTCCTTTTCAATAGTTAAAACTCCTTTATGGTAGATTAATTTAAAGACTGAGTTTAATAATAGTCACTGTTAAAACGTTTGAACGAATCGGAGTAAACATTGTAGTAGATCAAAGTCGGAGCAGAACTCAGTGTGTCCACAGGTTAAGGGTTAAACGGATTGTTCAATGTGATTGTCTGACATTCGTCCATTCATTTCCATATTATTTAAGGAAAACATGTCCAGATGTTGTTTTGGAACTCATCCAGTGTTCATATTGAGAGTGGATTGGGGCACGGCATTCAACATGTGTTGGTATGGGTGACCAACATCGATGGGGGTCAGCAGATAGTGCAGATATTTGACAGAGGGTTCCTTCAGGAACATTCTGATATTGGTCTACACTGTATGTCTATGTCCTTTTCAAAGGAGACTGGGCACACATGGGTTAATCTTTATTTCCATCAAACTTGACTGTACCAAAACATTCACATAGCTACCAACATTGTTGCGGTTGTAGGTTTATTGTTAATGGGGTGTCGTTGTCTTGTTATTCTTAATATCCTTGGAAGTTCCTTCGGCAAAATATATTTTAAGCCGTCTTGTATAAACTCAAGGTCAGATTGTGCGTGGAATTTAGCCTTATACAGTAAAACCTTGATGTCTCGAGCTTGAATAACTCGAATTTCGGATAACACGAACTAAAAGCTCGGTTCATCAACTGTATCACCCTTTATTACCAGTCAGAGTAAATCCTTGGAATTTGATTGGTCAGTTTGCCAAAAACTGCCGGGGTGTACAGTACCGTATTCAGCGGCTTCCACGGAGAATACAGAATTATTCAAATTTGACGCGTGACGTCATTCGTTTTGTTTTTATTTTTAGCGTCGATTCGAAATTTCATATCGTCCTTACCCCAATAATTCTGGATGGATTACGACCAAATAATATATAATAAACGTAAAAAACTGTACCTCATACCTTCCTCAATTTAACACAATCAACTTCTCAGTACAACGTGTTACCGTTAATGTTTACAAGTGAAGTTTCATTTCCTCTTTCGAAATTGCTCTGAGACGACGTCATATTTGCTCTATGATGACGTCATGTTTTCTTTGTCATGTCGTCATACAATTAGAGATCTAATGTCAGCAAAATAAGAGTTGTTCGTTTCTTAATTAGGTAAATCGGATCTCTGACTGGTAATAAATTCGTTACACGGTAATTTGGCAGGGTGTACGGGCTGGTATGACCGGGTTAGACCACGTATTTCCTTCGGCTAACGCCTCAGGAAATACGGGATCTAACCCGGTCATACCAGCCCGTACACCCTGCCAAATAACCGTGTAACTAATAATGTTCATCCGCCAACAACCGTTGTCTTATTAGGATCCAATCTGAAAATAATGACGTAAAGGATCTATAAATTACATTCATATTAATGCTTTATAATGAAAGACAATGTTTCAGCCAAGGCAGGATGTGTGGAATCATACGGCCGAATCATACCTATATTATTTCATAAGCAAACAGAGCAGACCCTAATCAAACGGCTCCTACAGAAGCCGTCTGATCTGGGTCTACTCTGTTTACAAAGGTGTTAAAGGTGTATTTAACCCATTCCCTTATATTGACGACATTTTTTGTTTGTTTACACAAATGTGCCTACTTTTCTTTCAATATACAAGGTATATGTAATATCTTAACAATGCACAATTAGTATGTCAAACAGTTTGGATCCTGATCAGAAGTTCAACAGGGCAAGTGACTATAGGCCACCATTATAGAACTCCTGCGGTTTTTTTGGATTTGTTTGAAATCTTCCATCTGATTTCTCAGAAGGATAGTGTCATGTATTCACATGTTACATTCGGTTAATATGGTACTGTTGGGTAGTTACTAGTTATGTAGAGTTACGGTCCTTGAGGTGATTAAAATATGGTGACCAGACCTGTTTTATAATTCATCAAATGCTGCTTTAATTCTCATAGAGAACCTTATAATTTTGTGTCAGTCCAGTCCAGTCTCCATCTTGCTTGATTTTTCATTGGGTCTGCCACATACCGTCATGCCATGCTCTATCAAAGCTCTATCAAATACGTTTATAAAATCTATGACGACCAAGAGATCTCTTTAGTGTTGGATGTGCCTTTCTATGATGATCTTACAATTGACGATCTGTGACATTGTGCTTCTACCAGCTCTGAAACCAACTTGTTCTTCTGTTAAACATTCTTCGGCCTGATATTTGAGTTCAGCCCAGTCTGCATCTTGCTTGATTTTTCATTGGGTCTGTCACAGAACTTTTATTATGTAAACTTTTCAAGGGATATATTTGCTTTGACAATACTTCGGCCTGATATTTGAGTCGATTTAGAAATATTCTGAGCATACTATTGCTTTGACGGCTGATTAAGCTGATACATGCAGTATGATGGTTCATGCATTGCCGCATTTCATGTAGTATTTGTGGTAAGCATACAGCTAATGACCGAGTCTACTAAGTAGGTTACTCGTTTTGACGCCAAACCTAATTAAATAGTGTTTTAAGGGTCGTCACATGATTTTAAAAGTTTTGATGGAATCTTGTCTAATACACGTGACATGTCTGTTTTCCAGCCCTTATCAATGTCTTGCTTCTGCGCAGAAAACAACACATTGCTTCCATTCTGATTTTCATTGCAACTAAACAAGTCCGGCCAGTGATTGTTATTCTTTCCCTGCTAGGCATTTTCTTCGGCATAATTTGTTTTCTGCTTAAATTTTGATTTTGAATTTGCCTAATGCTTACTTTAAAACATTATTACAACGCTTTGTGTCTCATCTTGATTCAAATTGTTTACAGATTTTATCATAAAATCGCCTTCAGCATGACAAAGCTTAAAACACACAAATGATAATTATCTAACCCTTTCCCTGTTCTATGTTTATTCCAAATTGCAATACCTACTGAATATTCATGGACAAAAATAAATATGGAAGATGAAACAGTGTAGCTATTTTAGAAAGTAAAGAAACAGATCTATCAAATTCTATAAGCAAATAGAACAGACACTGATCAGATGGCTCATATAGGAGCTGTCTGATCTGGTCAACTCTGTTTGCAATTGCGTAAAAACGCGTTTGTATGAAGGAAAGTGTTAAGATTGCCAAATTAACAGAATCACGTAGTCTTGCTGCAATTTGTGATTAACTTGGCAAACCGATCAGGGTCCATGCTTATAAAACTTTTAGTTGAGTCTGAGTTCGTTCTCAAGTTTATGATTGATCAGATTTGAGCCTTTGGCTCAAATCTGACCAATCAAAAGCTTGAGAACTCAAATCTGACCAATCAAAAGCTTGAGATCCAGATGAGACGACGAGATTCCTGGAGTCTCATCAGGATCCAAACGGTTTGACACGACACTAACGTTTGAGAGAAGAACTCCAAAACATGAAACAGACGAAATTGTTTGCAGACGAGTATTATTTGGCACCATAGAGTTAACACTTTCCCTAATATACACGCTTTGCACGCCCTTGTCCAAATGGACTGCTCCTACAGGAGCCATCTGATCAAAACCTGCTGAATGTTCTTATGAACTTAAAAAATATAACAGACCTGATTCTACATTTTCCACCTTTCAACTGTCATGATAAAAAATCAGCTTATACTTACTCATGGATTCATTATTACCTACATGCATATTAAACAGGGAAACGAGTTAATTGCGGAACAGAAACACAGCTAAAACAGTTCAATGTGTTACAAAGATTTGTTGCACAGTACATGTGGAATGTAAAATGTCCTTGCCAGCGGTTGTCGTCCTTAACTTTCGCCACCATAGATGAACCAGTGATAACCTTTGTAAACAATTTTGATCTAGAGGAGACGCCGAGTAACTCGGTTCTCCCCAGGATACAAACTGTTTCACACGGATTGTAGTTTTGCAAGTGGATTAAAGAAAACGCTACTTTGAAACCCGAAGCTTACCAATCTAACAGATGAAATTTATTTGGCGCCGAAAGGGTTGATGCAATTTGTTTTGAACTGAATTTACCAAACCCTAGAGTCTGTGGGAATTTGTGATTACATATGCAAAGTTGTTTAAATCCGAATAAAATACTGAGTAATTTCTAATTGTCTGAACTGCTTTTACATGCATGGAGCGGAAACATATTTAACCTTTTAGCTAATAGAGACGCATTTGTACGGATTTGAAAACATAGTAGACCCAAATCGGAGCTGCCTGATCAGTGTCTGCTATTTTAGCGTATGAAGTAATATAACATTGATTCTACAATTGTGTCATTGAAAATGCCCGCTTGTTCATAATGCTATAATAAAAGTTCAAACAGTCATTATTTCTTATATGAATATTCATCATTTAACTGAATAATGTATGAACAAAACAAACGAAACCATATCCCCAACATCCGACAGGTAATGCAGAAAGCTCCAAAAGGATATTTCTTCTGCATTACTTTTGCCCTGTATTAAGCAACAACCTGCTTGTTACGACCCCTGTGTTTAAAAGTGAACGGCCGCTTACTACAGATTCTGATGTATTTGACTGACTCTGCCACAAGAAGGGAAAACAGCAACTTTCGAACAAAGTGGAAACTACAGATTTGTTTCGTTTCCAAACTTTTGTATGGGTGCGATAGTTGACAATGCTTGCCGAGTCAGAGCAACGAATTCAGACATTCGAAATGGAATGCCACCGCGGTTTATACACAGAACATATAGACACCTTAAATATGTGAGCGGGTTGATCAGAACTAATTGTTGGACACAGGAGTCTCTTCTATCCACGACGCAAGATAGGTTGGACATGACCGACTTGCCATGACAATTTTACAACGAAATTCTGAAGGTAAGACCGGAGATGTTTTACGACTGAAAAATATATCTGACCAAGATCTGTCCTGTTTGCTTATACATTTCGAATCTACTTCTGTACTGTTTTCCATTTTTCTGATTATATATATTTAATACAAGTTTATTTATAATGGGTGGAATCTTGCATGGATATTCATCAAGTAAATGATGAAGTAGGATGTTCAGGCAACATGCACTAACTCTCATTTTACACAAACTGGAATGAGGTCATACGCCCTTTTACACCCGTCTGCCACAACATCAGTAGATATAGGGCTGTCAGTGCGGTAGTGTTTGGGATATATAAATGCAAAGCCTTAAATGAATGAATGAATGAATGAATGAATGAATGGACAAAGGAATGAATAAATTAATAAATAACGAACGAACGAACGAACGAAAGAAAGAACGAGTGAATAGATTAATTAATTAATTAATAAAAGAAGTAAATAAAATTTATTAAATAAATAAATAACGACCTGTCGATATGTTTTACACACTTATGCTCGACTATCAGCCCTACATGGCCGAGACCCAGACGTTGAAAAGAACAACTTTGTCTAATCAATGTTTCTAGCAGACAAATACTCAGAGGCATTCTGTCTAAAGCTAGTAATCCCGGTTGACATGGTCGCTAGAATTATCACAAATATGTCTTCAAGATTTTGCCAAACTCTGAAACGAAGCTTTCTTATGTTACATTCCATTATATTGATAAATTACTTGTTCTGCGTAAAACTGCATTAATGTGCGAAAGCGGTCTTGCCTGGTCACGTTCGATGTCATACAGCTGGTGACAGTTATCTCTACAGACACTTGTGACTGAATCTTTTACCGCCAAGGTCTCCGGACAAGGCGACTCACTGGGCTTCCTGCAACTGACCAGTCGGTGATTGCTTTTGTTACTTTTGCAAATAGGTTTGATACAGATCAATTGTCAAGTAACTCAGCTTCTCATCAGGATCCAAACTGTTGGATACATCGTTTATGTTAGAGAAGATATTGAAAACCCTCACTCTATAACTTAAAGCAGACGACGCTTTTTGCAGAAGAAAATTATTTGGTGCCAAAAGTGCTGTTGGAAGTAATATGTGATGGCACATATATGTTTGCGGATAATGCATGAAACAAATATGAACCAAAGTCCCTAGGCTTTGTACACAGTAAATAACATGGCACACCATTAGACAAAAATGTCGTCTTCATATGTTTGTCGTTATCTTGAAGACATACAGTAGAACCCCGCTAATGCGACCACTTGATGAATAAACATTAGTGTCTTTATAAGCAGATGGTTGCTTAATGCATGTCAAAAGTAATGCAGAAAGCTCCTCTAGGAGCTTTCTGCATTAATTTTGTCCTGTATTAAGCAACCACCTGCATATAGCACTCAGAAGTATACCTCTTTTAGGTGGTTGTATTAGCGGGGTTTTACTGTATTTGTTATAATATTAGCGACTATGTCAGCAGGAGTAACCAATTTTAGTCAACTTATTAGGGGTTACAGCAAAACATTTTACTTAACGAAATAATGGCTTTTTGAATATGTAGAATCACATCTGTATATTAGTTCATACGTAAATAGGGCAGATCCTGATCAGACAGTTGCTAACGTCACCTGTCTGGAATGTGTATAAGCTGGAACGCAAGTGCATTAGATGCTAAAAGAGTTTAGCACTCAGGGATTTAGTCAACACAGGAGTCTTAAATAGCTTGTGACTGTTTCATGCAGAACAAAATGACACAGAATGACACAGGCTCTTCATAAGTAGATTGGTCATGTGGGCATCAAGAGATGTAGAAGGATTCTATATATATACGGGCAGATTTTACTGAGGTCTCACAGAGGGGTACATTAAACCCCACCCCCTCTTAACCGGACATTAAAGTCAGTATAAATATCGGACTTGGAGACAGGTGGCAGCTTAAGGCGGGTTAAAAGTCACACAGAAAGCTCCTCTATGACTTTAACCCCGCATTAAGCAGCCACCTGCCTAAAAGTATCTAAATTATTATCTACTAGAATTCCGGTTTAGAGGGGTTTTGCTGTAATCGTCTTTATAATCAAGTACGTCGTTTGGCTACACAATTTTGTAAGAAAAACGACGTGATTACTCCAGTACAATCGGAAAAAAATACTTTTAATCTCTTCCCTGTTCAATATCCATAGAGCCGCCTGATTTGGGACTACTCTGTTAACAAAATATGTGAAAGGGTGTGCGCATGAGGGAAGAGGTTAAGAAACCCTGTTCCTGAAACTGTTATATCTTTGCAAGCAAATGTGCACTGAATGCATCAATAGATGAAGTATTTTTAAGAAAGATGTACATCCTTCCGTTATAATATACATATCTCTTCTTATGCAAATATTCATTAATTCTAATCAAACCGTGTCTTACCAATATTTACTCTACGTTCCAGCTGCTTTTTTATTTTCTTACTAATTTCTGTTTTAATTGTAGGGATGTGTCCGCACGTGATGGTCAGGGTAGTTGTGCTAATAATTTTGAAAATTGTTATGGCATAACTTCGGCAGGGTGTGTCGGTATGCTTGCGATAGTCCTATTTCTGTTTTCTCTCCTGAAAATAAGAATTCCATTCTTAGAACAGTCGCTATCATGCCGTCCTATAACTGTCGATTTGCCTCCCCGATGCTGCTGCGCTGCTTGATAATAGCATGGTTAAATAGTGTTAAGTTTTACCGGGGAAAAACTCTGCTGCTGCTGCTGTGGTTGACAAAAACTCAAGTCTTAATTCTTCTTGACAACATTTAATTTCTAAAGTTTACACAATATTCAAGTTTACTTCTGTAAATCCCTTTCGTTCAACTGTCAACTTCTTTGCTTTCCAAAAAGGCCTAAAAGTGATCTAACATCAAAGTTCTCCCTCTTCTTAGTAACTAAATTTTGAATTTCTCCCGTGAACAAAGGAACCCTGGTTTATATAAGATGTTCAACAGACAAGGGCTACGTAGGCTAAACTGATTTGCTAAATCTTATCAAAGCTAGCTCCAAATATGGGGAGCAGCATGCTGAACTATAGCACCTCCACTGATCAGTGCCAGCGTCCCTTACTAGCCATTTGGACTAAAGTAATTACAATTTATGGGACTACATGATGACAGGTCTCGGCTAAACCGATGACTGACAATCTCCACTAGCCCTCTGTTTAACATTTCCAGATATAACACCTCTCTCCTTTGTTCAATGGGTCAACCATATTGCAAACCTATGGTGACCAGAATTAAACACAATTCTTACATAAAGGTTCAAGAGTTGTCTAAACCCCTATGCCAAAAAACACAACACTCCCCTCCCCTTAGCATTAATGGTCCCCATTAATATTTCACAGCTTCAATTTGAAATCAACGGAAAGCAAGTAAGTTTAGCAGTTATCTCACTCTCAAATAAAGTACATGAAATATAAGACTATTCTTAACTAATCCTACTAGAATATAATTAATACCAAACAAGAAATTGGTATAAGAATTGTGATTAACAATCACATCTTAATTGATACTCAGGTGTTAACAAATAATTAAATGTATTAGCTTTGGTACTTGTGTTAAACAGTTTCTGATGTTAAGTAACTGTTACACTATATAATATCCAGCACAATAATTATGTCCAGTATTGTCCATCGTGCTGCGATAACTGTATATGAATATCTCTGAGAAGTCCTAAAACACTCACACTATGTCTATAACACTCATTCACTGTCTTATTGTGCCTTTTGCTTAATTTTAACATTAACATTGGAGCACTGAAAAGAGGCACTTTTTGAAATTGGTGTTTGGTAGTCGTCTCTACCATAAAGTGTCCTATGCGCCATTAATTAATATTAATCTAAATATTAAAAGAACAAATGTGGCGCTTATATTGAGCCTGTAATAAAATAAAGACATATTCTAAATCCAAGTAGAATATGAAGTTGAGTGGGGTTATTCTTACCACTTCAACTTCCACAGTTGACACTAAACGAATTACTATTAATATATCCGTTTGAACACAAAGCTACATTATTATAGCTATTAAAATTAAAATTCCTGGCTGAATAGTCATTAGTGATAATTCACCAATGCACAAATTCTTAATAATATTCCAACAATCTGAATTGTAATAATCTTCAACTGACACACTAAATTCCATTTGAACACTATCTTCCTTTTCATAAAACCACCTATAAACTCTAGACATTTGAAATTATAAATTCTTTGAAAAAAAGAAAAACCAAAGTTCCCCTAGCAACAACTTTAAACATACATTCCAGACGGATTGAATGACAATCCTTCTGGAACACATATTTAACGCAATAATGCAATTCATATTTCCACTCATAAGGGCAAATAAAAACTTTTCACAAAATTTCACAACATAATATTCCTGCAGAAGTTTTTAAGTATTCCTTGTTGAAAGGGTTAGTGACAGATACTCTGCAGATGCCATGCCAAGTCGAAGCAAATTTGCTTGCAAGGCCTACATTAATTGTTATGTTCCCACTTAAAATCTTGGCTGTTTGTTAATACTGGAAGGGTCTGTATGGCTTTCGCTGCCTGTGGCTCCTTCTTGGCTGAAAGTTGTTGATATGTTGTCCCTTGGGGACATTCCTCGGTTTGCTCTTGTTGTGCTTGGGATCAGCAATCTTTACAGACTTATAGCTAATGGCCCAATCCGAACGCTATTTCCCTGGTATGGTTTAAGTCTGTCATGCTGTACAATCAAGGGCTTGGCTACTGGTCCCCTTCTTGAAATCATAAGTTGTAATATTTCCTGCTGGATATTGAACATATACTTTTTGAACAAAATGCCATCAACAATTGTTACTAAATCCCATTGAAGCCAGTAATGTCTTACACTTGAAGAATATCCTGCAACACAGTCACGTGAGGGTCTTTGAGTGTCAGATTTTAACCACTTAACTACAACACCTATATCCGGATCTTCTTGTTGTAATCTTGCCATTTCCTCTGGTGAACAATTGACCATGCTAAATTTCCGTAGACACCCAAGGAGGATGGTTGACTATTGTTTCCAGTAGTACTGTTATCCAATATGGAATTTATGTCCATCTTTAGCACCCTACTGTCACTGTCACCATAACTGAGACCACACTCCTTCGTAAGCCCATTAACACTAGCATTTTTATGAAAGCGCAAGCGGTCCAACCGTGAGCGGCAATATTTCCATATCCTGCTATATCCATGCATCAAAGGGTTGACGAGTATGTCCCGCATGTTTACAATCTGCAATTGCAAACACAGTAATATCCAGGTCCAGAACTGACTACATGTACTCTGTATCCTTGTCCGGTTTATACCTGGCCATGGAAAACCATTTTCCAACTCATTTGTGGCATCCTTCCCAAATAAAGGTACAACATCATCAAAACGTGAAAAATCCAACCACTCCCAATGCTTTTTTTAAGCACGAGTTGCATTCCCTACACGGTAACTTGCCCAAGATAGATCTCCCATCATTACATTCACAAGTTTCTGGGTCTCCAAGTATGCGCAGCAGGCTGTCCGCATTTTTATGTTTTATACCTCTTCTGTGTTCTATGTCGAAATGATATTGTTAAAGAACTTCAAGCCACCTGGCCATCTGATCTGTCAGATAAATCCCTTACTTACAAGCCCATATTACACTGCACAGTTCTCTGGATGCTGTAAAGCATTTTACATTCCATTTCACATTTTGTTGTAAAAGTTCATCATCACTAACGTCTTGTATAAATCCCAAAGTAGCACCCTTTGACAGCTTAACGCTCCTGTTAGAGGTACTTATTAGCCCTATAGAAATCTGACCATTCTTAATAGTCTCCAGGGAAAGGAGCACAATCCCTAATGTAATATGATTAACCGGTTGTTTATCAGGCAGTTGCATGTAATTCCAAGTGTCTTGGTAATTGACCTGAGATTTATGGCTTGACCAGGTATGATGCATTCCAAAGCTGATCTTAGATTTAGTTGTTACATGAACTGCCCTCAAGGGAACCCTTTCCCCAACTAGTACATTTCTTGCCATTAAATCGTAATCCAGTTTCTACCCCTAATTCAAAATCATTTTCATAAAGGAAATCAAGTCCAATTAATCTATTTTCAAGAATCGGAACTACAAAAACATCATATTCAAATTTCTGCCCTGTAGATTTAAATTGAATTTGACACTGTCCGTCAATTTACAATAATCCATCATCAGCCACTTCCAATCTGATAGAGGGATCAACAGTCCTAAGCTCAGGCCATATGACTTTTGCTGCCCTTCAGTGTTTCGCTTTGAGCTCAGCTGGGTCACAAGGTTGTCAATCTTCTTCCCAATACTTGACTTTATGTCATGTCCAAATTTTTGAAGCTGCACTTCAGTGACATATGGCTGCCTCCTTGAGGAATCAAAGTTCCTCACTCGAACACATTTAATGTCATCCTTGATTCTTGTGTTGTTTTGCAGCAATTCCCACGCATGATCAGTTGTTTTTGGGTTGTTCATTCCAATAAAAAGAGCTGCTTGTATTAAGCAATACCACATACTTATTGCTTCCCTTGTTTAGTGGAATATTGCTAATTTTCTTCTTGAATTTTTAGTAAAACCACAGTAGTCACCAATATCCCAGGTAACGTGTTAATGTCCTTATCTCGACGTGTTAAAGTCCTTATCCCGACGCTGCCACCAGTGTTAAGTTTTACCGGGGAAAAACTCTGCTGCTGCTGCTGTGGTTGACAAAAACTCAAGTCTTAATTCTTCTTGACAACATTTAATTTCTAAAGTTTACACAATATTCAAGTTTACTTCTGTAAATCCCTTTCGTTCAACTGTCAACTTCTTTGCTTTCCAAAAAGGCCTAAAAGTGATCTAACATCAAAGTTCTCCCTCTTCTTAGTAACTAAATTTTGAATTTCTCCCGTGAACAAAGGAACCCTGGTTTATATAAGATGTTCAACAGACAAGGGCTACGTAGGCTAAACTGATTTGCTAAATCTTATCAAAGCTAGCTCCAAATATGGGGAGCAGCATGCTGAACTATAGCACCTCCACTGATCAGTGCCAGCGTCCCTTACTAGCCATTTGGACTAAAGTAATTACAATTTATGGGACTACATGATGACAGGTCTCGGCTAAACCGATGACTGACAATCTCCACTAGCCCTCTGTTTAACATTTCCAGATATAACACCTCTCTCCTTTGTTCAATGGGTCAACCATATTGCAAACCTATGGTGACCAGAATTAAACACAATTCTTACATAAAGGTTCAAGAGTTGTCTAAACCCCTATGCCAAAAAACACAACAATAGTTATAATCTGGTATAAAGTATGTTAAAACAACCTCTACTGTATGTGCAGATATCGTTCACCTAACCCAAGAAGACACCAGAAAGCAGTGAGCACAATGTTTTGTAGTAATGCCGCGTATGTCAAACTCTTACTGAGAGTACAGTTCTTTATTATATTTATTATATCTATCATGTGGCTGTCAGTACTTATATTACTCTCTGGCGACATTCATCCAAATACAGGCCCCGGGAATGATCACCTGTGTACGACCACAGTGTGCGCTGATCATTTAATAGTGCCCATAATCTCTCACTAGTTCATTATAAAGTTCAAAAGTTTCAAGGTATATTACCAAAAGTAGATAGTGTGACTACGGAACTACATGGCTTTGACGTTGTCACCTGTACTGAAACCTGGTTGGGTCAATCTGTTCAGCCAGCTGACCTATTAATAAATACATTTAGTCCACCCTCTTGACAAACCGGACTGACATAAAAAACAACGACATAAATACTTATACTAGAATTGTTACAGATTAACTTCTACACTTATCAGAAGAATGTTTCTATAATAAAATTGTTAGAATTGGGCATTACGAAGTAAACTAAGAAGAAGAAGGGAAAGAGGATATAAAAAGCTCACCAATACATTTAGCAACTGTACCGTTTTACATCTTTCCGAAACGAAGTTGTCAATCTTGTTCGTGACTCAAAGAAAGTATACTTTAAAACGTTTGTCCATGAAACGGCACAGCAACAATATATCTCCCAAGGACTGATGGAGAATTCTAGAAACGTTCATAACTTCAATAAAACAGGAACTCTCTGTTTTATTCCTCCTCTGACTAATACTGATGAAGAAGTCGTTAAAACATTGATAAGGCAAACTTACTCAATAGTTACTATGCAGGACAAACTGTTCTTAATGAAGGAAATGCAGCACCTCTACTTTTCGACAAGAGGAGAGTCTCTGCTGTCTAAAGATAACGAGTTATCTTAATTACTTCATGTAGCTAGTCAGCTACCCATACCTTTTGAATGTTGGTATACTATTTTCAACACTATATTCTGAAACGAAACAAGTAGCTGGGTAGTTATATTCAAGCAAACTCAAATGTATATAGAATTTCGACAAGATGGGAGTGTCTGCTGTCTAAAGATACCATAGTTATCTTAATTACTTCATGTAGCTAGTCAGCTACCCATACCTTTTGAATGTTGGTATACTATTTTCAACACTATATTCTGAAACGAAACAAGTAGCTGGGTAGTTATATTCAAGCAAACTCAAATGTATATAGAATTTCGACAAGATGGGAGTGTCTGCTGTCTAAAGATACCGTAGTTATCTTAATTACTTCATCTAGCTAGTCAGCTACTCATACCTTTTGAATGTTGGTATAATATTTTCAACACTATATTCTGAAACGAAACAAGTAACTAGGTAGTTATATTCAAGCAAACTCAAATGTATATAGATTTTCGACAAGAGGAGAGTGTCTGCTGTCTAAAGATACCATAGTTATCTTAATTACTTCATGTAGCTAGTCAGCTACCCATACCTTTTGAATGTTGGTATACTATTTTCAACACTATATTCTGAAACGAAACAAGTAGCTGGGTAGTTATATTCAAGCAAACTCAAATGTATATAGAATTTCGACAAGATGGGAGTGTCTGCTGTCTAAAGATACCGTAGTTATCTTAATTACTTCATCTAGCTAGTCAGCTACTCATACCTTTTGAATGTTGGTATAATATTTTCAACACTATATTCTGAAACGAAACAAGTAACTACATGTAGGTAGTTATATTCAAGCAAACTCAAATGTATATAGATTTTCGACAAGAGGAGAGTGTCTGCTGTCTAAAGATACCATAGTTATCTTAATTACTTCATGTAGCTAGTCAGCTACTCATACCTTTTGAATGTTGGTATAATATTTTCAACACTATATTCCGAAACGAAACAAGTAGCTGGTTAGTTATATTCAAGCAAACTCAAATGTATAAAGAATTTTGACAAGATGGGAGTGTCTGCTGTCTAAAGATACCGTAGTTCTCTTAATTACTTCATGTAGCTAGTCAGCTACTCATACCTTTTGAATATTGGTAGAATATTTTCAACACTATATTCGGAAACAAAACAAGTAGCTGGGTAGTTATATTCAAGCAAACTCAAATGTATATACAATTCCTACAAGAGGAGAGTGTCTGCTGTCTAAAGATACCGTAGTTATCTTAATTACTTCATGTAGCTAGTCAGCTACTCATACCTTTTGAATGTTGGTATAATATTTTCAACACTATTCTGAAACGAAACAAGTAGCTGGGTAGTTATATTCAAGCAAACTCAAATGTATATAGAATTTCGACAAGAGGAGAGTGTCTGCTGTCTAAAGATACCGTAGTTATCTTAATTACTTCATGTAGCTAGTCAGCTACTCCTACCTTTTGAATGTTGGTATCATATTTTCAACACTATATTCCGAAACTAAACAAGTAGCTGGGTAGTTATATTCAAGCAAACTCAAATGTATATACAAGCAAACTCCTACAAGAGGAGAGTGTCTGCTGTCTAAAGATACCGTAGTTATCTTAATTACTTCATGTAGCTAGTCAGCTACTCATACCATTTGAATGTTGGTATAATATTTTCAACACTATATTCTAAAACTAAACAAGTAGCTGGGTAGTTATATTCAAGCAAACTCAAATGTATATAGAATTTCGACAAGAGGAGAGTGTCTACTGTCTAAAGATACCGTAGTTATCTTAATAACTTCATGTAGCTAGTCAGCTACTCATACCTTTTGAATGTTGGTATAATATTTTCAACACTATATTCGGAATCTAAACAAGTAGCTGGTTAGTTATATTCAAGCAAACTCAAATGTATAAAGAATTTCGACAAGATGGGAGTGTCTGCTGTCTAAAGATACCGTAGTTATCTTAATTACTTCATGTAGCTAGTCAGCTACTCCTACCTTTTGAATGTTGGTATCATATTTTCAACACTATATTCCGAAACTAAACAAGTAGCTGGGTAGTTATATTCAAGCAAACTCAAATGTATATACAATTTCTAAACTATTTCTTAAAGCCTGGGAAATAACATGCGTAAATTAAAATATGTTTTGAACAGAAAATCACTCGGAACAATATGCATTAGACCATTGCTGGAATATGCAAATGTCGTATGAGATAATTACACAAGTAATGAGACGAATGAACTTGACAAAATCCAACATCAGGCTACAAGAATCACTACAGGAGCAACTAAACTTATTTCAATTCGGAATCTTGAACAAGAAGTAGAGTGGAAATCACTCCAGTGTAGAAGGCGAAAACACAATCCACTTCTATTTACAAACTGATTCATAAAGAAACATCCGAATACCTCCCCCCCCCCCCCAACTCGTTGGTATGAGTTGTTTGTATCGGAATAAGATGAGTTTAATGCATCGGAAACTAACGAACCCACGTCCGCCATACCCCCGATTCTATACGAAAAAAGGACAAATTAGAACTATTAATATATCTAATTACATATGTCATCTAAGCAAACTGTAAACGCACCAAACCTACGCTTGCACTTCATAAAATCGTTCAAGTGTCTAAACCACAGGGTATAAAACGAAATTATAATTAACTGGAGAACACCATTCAGTGCACTTGGCGACGTTGTTGATTAACGCTTTCCCTATTCTAAGTTTATTCCAGATTTACATACCTACTGAATGTCCATGTACAAAACTTTAATGAATAATATTATAATGAAATATGGAAGGTGGAATATTGTACCCATTTTAGAAAGTAAAGAAACAGGCCTGTCAGAACCCATAAGCCAACAGAGCAGACCCTAGGTCTACTCTGTTTGCAAATGTGTGAAAATGCGTTTTTATGAATGGGTTAAAATGACCCTTGTCTGTCTCCAGTATCCCGTTTTCTACGAAGTTTTTTCCAAATTTCCCAATTATTTCTAGATTTATCCATTCCACAGCAATATTGATTGGGTTCTTCATGTCTTCATTTTTCTTGTTATAAGCAGGTGGTTGCTTAATGCAAGACGAAAGCAATGCAGAAAGCTCTTCAGCGGGAGCTTTCTGCACAACGTTCGTCCACTATTAAGCGTTTATCTGCCATTTAACCCTTTCCTTCATATAAACGTGTTTCACGTATTTGCAAACAGAGTAGACCCAGATCAAACGGCTCCTATATAGCAGCCAATGGAATTTGAAAGATTTGTTTCTTTACTTTCTAAAATAGCTACTATGTTCCACCTTCCATATTTCGTTGTAAGTTTTGCCATGAATATTCAGTAGGTATTCAAATTTGGAATACACGTAGAACAGGGAAAGGGTTAAGATCCAGAATTATGGTGTTTTCATGATTGCTTTAGAGAGGTTTATCTGTGTTCGTTTGTTTCTTATATCCATCTCTGGGCACCTAACGATCACTACTCAGCTGGCTTCTTTTGACGTTGATTCAGATCATTAGTCAGGACTTGGTAAGAAAATAATCATGCAGTAAAACAGATATGCATCACACTTAGGAGTCTGACTCATCAATTCTCGCAAATACTTACAACTACAGCAGTACCTGTCCTAAGCGGTCGTTCATTTATTGGACAAATGAGGCTTAAAAAGGTAAATGGTTGCTTAATGCAGAGCAAAGGTAATGCAGAAAGCTCCTATATATGATTTTTGCATTTCTTCCTTACAGACCAATACTTTGATATGTTTTTGATGACCGCTTAAGACAGGTCCTACTGTATTGTAATTCCGTCTTTAACCGTTATAAGGTAGCTCATACATGTTGTTTACCTCAAAACTTTCGAAGTACACTAGAATCCCTCTAATGCGACCACTTAATGAATAAACATTCTGCCTTTATAAGCAGGTGGCTGCTTAATGCAGTTCAAAGCTACTGTAGGAGCTTTCTGCATAACGTTTGTCCTGCATTAAGCTACCACCTGCCTCTGCCACCCAGAATTATGCCCCTTTTTGGTGGTCGTATTAGCGGGGCTTAACTGTACATGTAACTTTTTCTTAATTTTCATTTTTTACAAATTGTTAACAACTGTCACCAAACGGACAGAGGTTTGGGCTAAGGGTCCGAACAGTATTAACCCTTTCCCTGGTCTGTGTTTATTCCAAACTTCAATACCTACTGAATATTCATGTGTGAAATAGTAAAAATATAATATAGAAGCCGGAATGTTGCAGCCATTTTAGAAAATAAAGAAACAAATCTTCAAATTCCATTAGCAAACAGACCCTGGTCAGATGTCTCCTCTGTTTGCATATGCATGAACAAGTGTTTATATGAAAGAAGGGTTAAATGGTATTTGCAAAAGTATTTTGAGTGGCAGACAATGCATACACTGATCAGACGGCTCCTTAGAAACACTCTGATCTGGGTCTACATTTTTGCATATACAGTAGAACACCTCTAATGCGACCACTTTATGAATAAACATACCTGTCTTTATAAGCAGGTGGTTGCTTAATGCAGGACAAAGTAATGAAGAAAGCTCCTCTAGAAGCTTTCTGCATTACCTTTGTCCTGCATTAAGCTACTACTTGCCTCTACCACTCAGAATTATACCTCTTTTAGGCGGTCGCATTTGCGGGGTTTTACCGTACCAGTATACTCGTTTCTCCAATTCCATCGGTTAGCACTTTTCACGCTCTACCAGATTGATGTCGAACTGGTTTGCTATAATGGTTTATCTTCGATTCGTCAAAACATTTGAAAACTCTACTGGCAGAGTGTCAAACAGCCTAGGTCCTGATATGACTTTAAAGTTCCCGGTGTCTCATTTGGATTCGAACGTATCATAAATACCAGTCGGGCCTAAATTATGAGGATATATGTGTATAATACAAATACATGTATCCAAATTAGACTTGTTTTGAATGTACGGTTTGGAGAAATTTTACAATGATGACTGAAATAGATTGCAAACAACAACTTTTGTTGAAGATAATTGTCTGCACACGAACATACGTGACAGCTAAAGTTAAAATCCAGTTGTAAAAAAGGTCAGTTTCGAGTAGAAACATTCATTTTTAACTGGAACAATGTCTCGTTTCTAAGAATGAATGTGTAGAAAATATCTTGAGCGATTTATTGGTACAGTGCTCCCTCTCTACAACGACACCCTTTGGGATACGAAGATTGTATATGTTGTTCAGAGGGAGTTGTTATAGGGAGGGAAAATCAAACATAATTAACTTGTTTGCAGATTTCCAGATAAGGTGTATTTCGAGAACTAAAACCGTTATGCCTCTATCAAACCCTATGTTGTGACCAATCTTTAGAATCGTCACAAAGTGACGATTCTAAAGAGTGGTCACAACATAGGGTTTGATGGAGGCATAAAGAAAATACGATGGAAAAAAGTTGTGTCTGGAGTCTTGTTGTTTCGGAAACAGTGACATGCGTTGTTGTAAGGAGGGAATCGTTATTGAGAGGGCCGTTGTAGGGAGGGAGCACTGTAGAAGCGTTTCCAGACGGGTTGTAAGAACACTGACACTGAAAACTTAAAGTAATTAAATGACCTGTGACAAAACGTAATGTATTGTACGTATACACGTTCGACTAACTTGGGAAAACACAGAGAAACATTTGGACGGGGCCCAAAATTTGCAATGCTCTAAAGGTGATTTTCAAAAGATACATCAGTCTACTAGAATGGAAACAGTCGTCGAATTTGCAATAGCTTATTAGTTGTAAATACTGATTGTACAATATTGTTGCGCGCAGCCCTCGAATATGTCTCCCAAAGGAATTGTAAGCTGCTTACGACTATTCCATATCCACTTTAACCTTTATCCTGCTAGAAAAGTGACGTCTTTTTAACCCATTCCCACATATTGATGCCTTTTGACGACTCTTTCGATTTCACTTTTTGAAACCATTCTGATAAAAAGAGCATTTGCTCCATAGGAGCAAATGCTCTATTTATCAGAATGGTTTCAATACTACACAATTCTAAAAAGTTATTTTTCTCTAGTAAATGCTCCTTTCTGGTAGATTTTTTCAAAGATGTTAGGTCTAAAAATAGCCTAAGTGGGAATGGGTTAAACTCCGATCTATTGCAGCCCAGATGACTATAAACCGTGTGAGAAACTATTGATCACTTGTCAAAGAGTTTGGATCATGATAAATACACCGAGTTTAAACTTGGCGTCTTATCTGGATCCAATCTGTTGACAAGTACATGTAACCCTTTCCTTCATATACACGCATTTTCATGCATTTGCAAACAGAGTAGACCCAGATCAGACGGCCCCTATAGGAGCCGTTTGATAAGGATCTGCTCTGTTTGCTAAATGGATTTTGATAGATCAGCTCATTTAGTTTCTAACATTGGTACAGTGTTCCACCTTTCATATTTCATTATAGCTACTTTTTTGTCTATGAATATTCAGTAGGTATTAAATTTGGACTAAATACAGAGCAGGGAAAGGGTTAATACGAATCTTAGCGGGATAGTGGCTAAGTGTGAAAAGGGATAACTTGATATGTTATGCATTTGCTGGCACTTTAGTGAGATACAGTAGAATCTGTTTTAAGCGACCGTATGTTAATTGCACACAGGAATTTTGAAAAGCAGGTGACTGCTTAATGCAGGGCAAAAATAAGCAGAAAGCTCCTACAGGAACTTTCTGCATTACTTTTGACCTGCATTAAGCTACCACCTGCCTTACAGATCCACATTTAGACCCCCTTTGATGGTCGCTTAAGACAGGTACTAATGTATTTGGGTGAAATATTGGGATACAGTAAATCTAAAGAAACAGAGAGATTTTACTTAAAAGTTTGTAACTGTATACTTAAGTTGAGAAATACTGCTTATGTTGGTGTGTATGGGGAGTTGGGCCGATATCCAAGTTTGATATTTCTAGATGTATTCGTATTGTTAAATATTGGATAAAACTTTTGAAAACTGACAATATTTTTAAAAGCTATTTATGATATGTGTTTGAGAGCGTGTCATTCAGGACGTAAATATCGGTTATAAAATAATAAATAAAATGGTTTTAGATATGTTTGGGAACAGCAAGCTCATAATATGTGCGATAAGGCATTTATACATGAAATTACACAGACATTCTGAAAGTAGGAGATCCTTCGAAGAGAAAAGTAGCAATACAAAAAGAGAACATTTATGACTCGGTTTTATTGAGTCTGTTCATGAGCAGTTATTTAAAGTGCAACACTACTCAGTACTCCCACCCCTATAGCACCGGCTTAAGCCGTATTCAATTTTCATAACTAAAAGCTTCTCAATGGACCAGAAAATGTGACACCACTTGGAATGAAGCACAGAACAACTTTTTACGACCGCCACATGAACACTTAACACCTGTTGTTATTAAGTACTTACGTTTTGTTTGAAAACTTGAATCAAAGTTGGTATGCAGATACACACAACTCAGAAGTCTTATCATTTTATAATAAGGTTAACCCTTCGCTTGCTATTCACGTCAATATACCTACCAGTAAATAGTGAAGACCCAGATGAGACAGCTCCTGCAGGAGCTGTCTCATCAGGGTCTGCACTATTTACAAGTTGATTGTGCAACCAATGCACTCCACAGCAGTGATTGCACAGCGAAATACGTGTACACAGTGAAGATATATGTAATTATACAACAGGGCATGGGTAAAGAAGGAGAAATGTATTTTAAAATTCAGCAAGAGAAGGGTTAAACTGTCTTTCGGTTGTGAAGTGTATTTAGATAAGTTACCTTTTGACTTATCTCCAAGACGGATAATTATACTAAATTTAACGTTTAGATGTGTTTTTTTTCTGTATATACAAACAGGTAGATATGAGATAAACAGAGTACTAAGGACTGAAATATATTGAAATTATTGTTCTTCGACTGACATTGAAGATATAGCACTTTATAATGATATGTCCATGTTTGTTTGAGTTGATTAAAGACCGTTTCTGCTCACTATTGACAAATTAGACGCCACAGAAAGAGGGGAGAGGGGAGAGGATACAGAGAAAAACGGGCGCGATACCGTACTCTTATTATCGACAGAGTTTCTCTGGTTATTTTAGATGCTCAGTGTAAAGCATTGATACACTGGACCTCGGTTTATAGTCTCGTCCGAAGGACTTGGTCCGGCAGGGGTTGTGTGGTGTGTGTGTGTGTATGTTGGGGGGGGGGGGCGAACCCGGGACCAGTGGGAATTTCCATGTTACGAGCAATTAAGAAGAGAATACATTAGTATGTATTAAAACTCGAGACCGAGTATGCGAAAGTTTATTGAACGGGTGCAGTGTGAAATTAAACTGGCACTGACAAATTTTGCAAAGTACTTGAAGTCCGCTTTTAATTCAAGGTTATCACTGCATTGCAACAATTAAGTTTAAATCTGCCTCTAATATAATAACTCACACATTAGAAACATATATAATGTGATACAGTGCTCCCTCTCTACAACGACACCCTTTGGGATACGAAGATTGTATGTGTTGTTCAGACGGAGTTGTTATAGGGAGGGAAAATCAAACATAATTAGCTTGTTTGCTGATCCCCAGATAAGGTGTATTTCGAGAACTAAAAACATTATGCCTTTATCAAACCCTATGTTGTGACCACTCTTTAGAATCATCACAAAGTGACGATTCTAAAGAGTGGTCACAACATACGGTTTGATGGAGGCATAAAGAAAATACGATGGAAAAGGTTGTTTCTGGAGCCTTGTTGTTTCGGAAACAGTGACATGCGTTGTTGTAAGGAGGGAATCGTTATTGAGAGGGCCGTTGTAGGGAGGGAGCACTGTATTTATTTATGAAATAGCACTGAATATCATTCTGACATTTGGTCATGTTAACACCTTTGTAATATGTGATTTATGTATGTTGGATACAATGATGTACCATTGCACAAGTCAAAAATAGTTTCTGTTCTGTTAAGTGTGAACAAGATTTGTGTTTGGTATATCATAAACAGTGTTATAAAGATCATTGCAATATTAAGTGGCATCATAGATAAAAAAGGAAAGCAAAGTCACACAAAGAAGGAACAAATCTTTATTCCAACACTAGTCGTATAAAAATTACCATAAATGAATCATTTAAATGGAGGTTCATATGAAAGCTTTCAAGTTGATCGTACACAGAAAAGAACATTTGACATAAATAGAGGTACTGTAAATCCCCTCTGAAGAGACCACAAAAGAGGCCTATTTCTGGGTCTTAAAGACACGAGGCAATTTTAATGCAGGATAAAAGTCATTCCGAAAGCTCCAAAGGAAGTTTTCTGCGTGTTTTTCACCCTGCAATAAGCAGCCACCTGCTCAAAATACATAAACTCTTCATTATCAAAATGTCGGTTTAGAGAGATTTTACTGTACTCAATTATGTATATCTACACAATTAATAGAGAATGTTTTAAAATATTCCCGGAACATTCGATTCTGAGCTGTTTTTATAACTTTACGCTTGGACAACCAATTATACAGTAGCATCTGTCTAAAACGGCCATCAAAAAAAGGGTCTAATTATGAGTATACAAGGCAGGTGGTAGCTTAATGCAGAACAAAGTAATGCAGAAAGCTCTTATAGGAGCTTTCTGCATTATGTGTGCTCTGCATTTAGCAACCACCTACTTTTTAAGGCTCCTATCTATGTTCAATAAATAAATGGCCGCTTATAACAGGTTCTTCTTTATATAATTGTAAGACAGGATCAATACTAAGGAACCATACTTAACCCTTCGCTTGCTATTCACGTCAATATACCTGCCTGTACCTAGTGAAGATCCAGTTCATGCAGGAGCTGTCTCATCAGGGTCTGCACTATTTACAAGTTGATTGTGCAATCAGTGCACCCCACATCAGTGATTGCACAGCGCAATACTTGTACACTGTGAAGATGTATGTAATTATACGACAGGACATTGGTAAAGCAGGATAAATGAATGTTAAAATTCAGCAAGAGAAGGGTTAAATATCTTTTCAAACTGATCTGTTAACCGCTCTTACCTGACCCTTTCCTTGTTCAATATTCATAAATGTTTTACGCAGCATATTAAGTAAATCATGTTCTTAAAACATAAAAGCCTTATCTATACACGTACATTTAAGTGCAGTTCCAGTATGCTAAACATAGAAACTATACTTAATTCGTACAGTGCAGGATACGAGTCATTAATGTTCTTTGCAAACAGTATAGACCAAGATGAGAGGGCTCCTAGGGGAGCCTTATCACCAGGGTCTGCACCGTTTGTCATGTTACACTTTTCTTTAGAAACCCCCTAAATATTCACCATAACCTTGACCTGTTTGAAGTGTGGAATAGTCCATTTGAAAATTCAGCATTGTAAGGGTTAATTGTTTTTATGATTTTGCTACATACGTAATCACTACACTATCTGTTGACAACGCTTTTCTATTCTCCCATTTTCGTTCAAAAACGTTACTGCAGTAACAAACTAATCCTGATGATACGTCAAGTAACACGGTATCTCATATGGATCAAAACTGTTTGCATAGGTAATCACATATTCGACAGTGGCAGCGAATGAGTTGGTTTTGTTACATTTTTGTTTATGCAAATGAGTTTAGAAATGTTCGTTCAATACGGTTAATTACATGTATTACAGGTCCCGTTGACACCGCTTTTGTTTATCATTTAACCTTTACTCCATAAATACGCCTTTCTGGGCCTTTGGAAAAAGAGCAGACCCTGATCAGGGTCTGTTCTGTTTTCTTATGTTAAATATAGATATGATTCTACGGTTTCTGCCATGGCCAAACATTCCTGTGTCCATTTGTTATTATGACAATTAATATCCTAAGTAATTAGGATTTAATTATTTTTTACATAAATATTTATGGAGTAAACGGTTAACAGAATATTTTTTTCACGATTACAAATAACTTGAATAAAGTGACGTAAACAACGATGTTCCGCTCGTGACGTCATTTCGAACCACTGTCACGTATTCCAGTCGTAGTGGCATGTTCAGCATGGGACTATTGGATACTGATAACATGGAAAGGATGTTTACAAAGTTTATAGTAAAAATAGCACATATATTACGTAATGAGTAATCCGTTAAATGCAATTTGTTATTCATTATATATAATGGGTATCCCGTTACGCGTAATGCGTAAATCGTTATATTATGTAATGAGTATTCCGTTATATGTAACGTGTATTCCGTTATATGTAATGCGTAATCCATTACATGAAATAG
Organism: Azorinus chamasolen; assembly: GCA_963576725.1. NCBI lineage: Eukaryota > Metazoa > Mollusca > Bivalvia > Cardiida > Solecurtidae > Azorinus > Azorinus chamasolen. The sequence continues at coordinate 14,504,757 of OY755243.1, read as the reverse complement.
GTTGTCCGTTTCATATAATGCGTAAATCGTTACATGTAATGAGTATTCCGCCATGTGTAATGCGTAAACCGTTACATATAATGTGCAATCTGTTACATGTAATGCGTAATACGTTATATGTAATGGGTAGTCCGTTGTTCCCCACAGCCTGTTTATTTCATGCAACGCAGTTTAAAACCTATTCAAGCAAAGAGCTCCACACAAGCAGTGTATATCTGATTTGGTAATATGCCTGTAAAGTAACTGCTAGCAAATAAAATAAAAACTCTCTAAACAGGACTTTCTATTTAGCATAAATATCGGTCTTGAAGACTGGTGACAGTTTAATGCAGGGTGAAGGTCATGCAGAAAGCTCCTCTGACTGTCACACTGCGTGAAGCGAAATTCCAGTTTAGAGAGGTTTTAATGTATTTTTGTCATCAAATGAGACTAAGAAATTATGAAAATTTCACATATTTTCTTAATAAAAAAATCTCATTTATGAATAGGAATAATTAACCCTTTCTTTCAAATAAACGCATTTTTTGCGCATTTGCAAACAGTAGATGTCTATTGGAGCCGTCTGGTCCGGGTTTGTTTTTGGCATGACAAAAGTCTGATTCTACAGTTTTGTGAAAGCAAAAAATATACTTGAAACGTTTACATAATACAATTTCATCTAATAAATATTCATGATGTCATCATTTCTTATATGAATATTAAACGGGGAAATGGTTAATAAAATGGCCAACTCGTATGGATATTAGTTTTTACTCATCTATAGTAAAATAACTCAATGTGCACTTTTCCATAGCACTGGACAAATTTTATTAACCCTTATCCCAGCATTTGCAAACAATTTGGGTCAAGATGAGATGCGGAATAACGCAGTCTCTCATCAGGGTCCATGCTTATAAAGCTTTTAGTTGAGTCTGAGTTTCGTTCTCAAACTTTTGATTGGTCAGAGTCGAGCTCTCAAGCTTTTGATTGGTCAGATTTGAGCCAAAGGCTCAAATCTGACCAATCAAAAACTTGAGAACGAACTCAGACTCAACTAAAAGCTTTATAAGCATGGACCCTGTATTTAAACTGTTTGAAACTCGGCTAATACTTCTCAAAAGCTTATTCGAATCGGACGTAATTCAAAGCAGATCAGCTTTTGACATGTCTGTATGATATACAAAGGGTGTTTCACAATGTTTTTCGAAGGTCACGTGACACAATACAAAAAATGTATATATATATATATATATGAACGGAACAAAACGGCTACGTAGATAGGTCGAATATCTTGGATCTGACAGAAGTATCATGACATGTATGTAACAGGTGTTATACAGGTGTCATGACGTGTACATGTCAAGTAGAGTTCAGTTTGTAGCAGATATTAAACAAGTACATGCACTTATGAATTACCGTTCAGTCAGTAACATATTCTATACAAGCCCGTGTAACTATTATATACCGTTCAGTAAGTAGCAGATACTTTACAAGCACGTGTACCTATCAATAACCATGCAGTCATAGATACTATACAAGCACGTGTACCTATCAATAACCATTCAATCATAGATACTATACAAGCACGTGTACCTATCAATAACCATGCAGTCATAGATACTATACAAGCACGTGTACCTATCAATAACCATTCAGTCATAGATACTATACAAGCAAACGCATCCATCAATAACCGTTCAGTAATAGATATTTTACAAGTACATGTACCTATCAATAACCATGCAGTCATAGATACTATACAAGCACGCGCATCTATCAATAACCGTTCAGTCAGTAGTAGATACTAAACAAGCACGTGTATCTATCAGTTACTGTTTGTAAGTAGCAGGTACTACACAAACACGTGTACCTGTCAATTATCGTTAAGTTAGTAGTAGATACTATACAAGCACGTGACCTGTAAATTACTGAAAGGAGCAGATACTATACAAATACGTACACCTATCAATAACTGTTCAGTAAGTAATATATACTATACACGCTCGTTATCGTTAAGAAGATGATACTCAATAGGCTGCCGGTAAAATGTAAAACATAGGATATACATGATTCTATTCGAATTTATTATACAGTTAACCCTTAGTCTGCTTAGCGCGACCTGACATTTGCAAACAGCTTGGATCCAGATGAGAGGTCGAATAACTCGGCATATCATCAGGATCCAAGCTGTTTGGCACTCTGAATAGTATCTCAAAAGCTTGAACGAATCAAAAGCAAGTGACAACGGCAACAGATCGGAGCTTAAGCAGACCGCATTTTCATAACAGGCTAAGAGTTAAAATATATTCATGTCATTCTAAGCATTTGCTACGTACACACCATGAATGTTTGATGTTTTACTGCCGTAATGCAAGTGTTTTTATAGAATTTTAATGGTTACTGAATATATAATGCGGCACAAGTGGATACTCGCATATAATGTAATGTAACCCTGATCCCATATCTGCGAACCAACTCGCATCTGCAAACCGTTTGGATCTGGATGGCACGCCGATTGACTCGAAGTCTCATCAGGATCAACACTGTTTGAGATTCGATTAACCCATTTCTTCATAGGCTGTTTTTATATTTAACCTCTTTGAATAAATCTACCAAAAAGGAGCATTTACTAGAGAAAAGGAAAACTTTAGAATAGTGTAGTTTTGAGACCACTGTGATAAATAGGACATTTGCTCCATTGGAGCAAATGCTCTATTTATCGCAATTGTTTCATTTAAATTATTTTTATTGTTGACTTTTACAGAGGCGTCAAAAGGCGCCAATATGAGAGAATGGGTAAATAGTTTCTCAAAAGCTTCAAACAGAAGTACATGTAGTCAAAATTGGACCACATCTAAATTTGAACAGTCCTTATGTTTGTTCAGTGCGGGATATAACAACGCCTTATATACGACAGTTGTTCTTCAACTGCTAATATGAAATTAATTAATAATCAAGCTGTCAGTAAAATAAACACTATATTCAATATATACAGTAAAATAAAGAGAACCTTACCCCGCCATTCGTGAATGGGTTAAACCTAGCTTAAATCCAAATGAGACTAGAAAAAAGAAGCTGGGCGTCTCATCAGGGTCCAAGCCGTTTCACACTCAATCAATAGTTGTCCAAATGTTTGATCAAACCGGAAGTAGTCAAAAATTGCACTAGGTCCACATTTGAGCAGACATTTTTTTTACAGCGGGCGAAAGGTTAAAACAAACCATAAATGATATAAAAACGAAACGTTTAAATATATGCATTGAAACAGTTCAAATAATGAACCACTCCATTAGAAAAGGTACTTCATGGGGTTTGGCCTCTTTCAAACGGTGAGTGTTCAGACAAACGCTATGATTTCGGTTCTACTCGATTGTTAAGTTGTAAAATAAAATACAGTAAAAAACTCGATTATTCGAAAACTATAACAAGCATACTTATAGGTATTTAAGACAGGTGACTGCTTAATGCAGGGCGAAAATCATGCAGAAAGCTCCTCTTTCATCCTACATTAAGCAGCATACTGCCAAAAAAGGTATAAATTCTTAATTAACGAAATTTCGAAGTATCCCGTTTTTACTGCTATGCCGATAGCAGTGAAAGTCAAACAGTGCAGACTCTACATTGATGCAATTTCTATGATGCGATGTCTCGTCTTGGTTTACACTGTGTCCGTACAGATGAGGTACCTTTTCAATTGCAGCGCACCAACTGTCTACATTCTGTATCAGATTTCACAGTAGCTGCTCAATACTTGGGTTTGATAATCCCGAGCTGTCACTTTTCCTGTCTTCCTCCATATCTTCTTGGATGCTCTGGTTAGTCGTTAAATCCCTTTGAATATTCATGATCATGTTCTTCAGCCATTCCTGGTGACCTACTGGTATTTGACATTTGTTAGGTCGCATGGCGATCGCGTGTATAGCCATATCCTTGATGAATTCATCCCAAGAAATACATCTGAAATAGCAGTAAATCATAAGTTCACTTTGACACTTCACCATATTCATGTAAGAAAATATTTATTTCTTGGTGTTAGACAATGGTAAAATCTGTAGAATATTAGATTATATATTAGATTATATACAGCACAACCTCTATTAAGTGGCCTCTAAATGAGGTCTAATTATGGGTCTGTAAGGCAGGCGGTAGCTTAATGTAGGTCAAAAGTAATGCAGAAGGAGCTTTGCCCTGCATTAAGCAACCAACTGCTTTTTGAGACGCTTATGCTCAATAAATGAAAGGCCGCTTAACCCATTTCCTCATATTGACGCAATTTGACGCCTCTGTAAAAGTCACTTTTTTAAACCGTTGTGATAATAGGTTGCGTTATAGGAGAAAATGCTCTATTTATCACAATGCTTTCTAAAATACACAATTCCAAAATGTACCCTTTTTTCTAATAAATGCTCCTTTTCGGTATATTTATTCAAAACCGTTGGATCTAAAAATAGTCTATGAGGTAATGGGTTAAAACAGACTTCACAGTAAACTTCTATAAGCAAACAGAGCGTACAATTATCGGGTGACTCCTATAATGCTAGGAGTCCATTGGGCCGGTGCCAGGTGGTGCCAGTTTGCGCAAATGCAATTTGCTGTGGCGCCTAGTGTCGCCAATAATGTGCCCAGTGGGTTGTAGTGGCTCAAACTGCCTCCCAACTGGCTCGTGGTGGCCCGTAACGGCCAGCGAATTTGAATTTGGCGTCAAGAAAATTTCAAAATGTTTGAGAATTTCGTCGCGCCTCTTGCATCGAGCAATCAGCGCCAAGTGTCCACCAATTGGCACCAAATGGCGCGAACATATCGCCCTTTGGCGCAAACAATCCGCCTATTGGAATACACTGGAATGTAATGGCGCGCGCCAAGTGAAATTTGAAATGTTCATTGATAGGCAGTTGCCACTTCAGCATCTCTCATCATCTTCTGATAGAGCAGCATCATCACTCCAACATTATCAAAAGCCTCAGACATATCAAAATTGTAAATATTTAGTAGAGATGTTGTTCATACAGCAGCTGAGGAGGGTCTGAACCGGGTAGCCGATGACCGATATGTATATAGTCGGCAAGTAGCGCGAAGTGGCGGCAAGTTGAAACCAATTTGGCGACCTTTGGCACAAACAAATCACCAAGTGGCGCAAAGTAGCCGTCTATTGGCGCGAATGTCGCAAACAGGGTCAATTTTGGAATCAAATGGCCGTGTAATGGCGCGAACTGGCGCAAACTGGCGCAACATTTTGGCGCAATCCATGTGGCATTTGGCGCACGCCATATGGCACCCAGTTTATTCTACTTGGCGACACATGCCGAGCGGACATTTAATTCGGCGCCACAGCGAGCCACTACGCGCCAATCACATAATCTTTGGCGCGAACTGGCACCAACTGGCGCCGGTCCAGTGGACTCCTAGCATAAGGAGTCGTCTGATCTAGATCTACTCTGTTCTGCAAAGGCGTCAAAACTTATCTCTATCAGGTAAAATGTTAATCCGCAGCTTATGTGTTCCATGTGTAACCCTTATTCTACTGCTTGCGAATGACTGTCGTTTGAAATCAGGTCGGGCCTAGATGTGTCGCCTCTTCAATATCTCAGCTGTTTGACACCTGGGCCATGTAGTTTTTTAAAAGCGTGTACGAATCGTTATTAAATAAAGATATAAAACTAATTATTAAACGGGAAACATTCAAACATACACTGACACAATAAGAGGGTCTGGATCCAAGCTATTTACATATGAATGTCTGTGACGCGATAAACAGGATAAATGGATTTGTGAAGATAAAATACATATTAAATTTGCTTCCTTTTACTGCTTTCTGTCTCTTGCTTACTGACAAATGAATTCAGTATACTGCAAATTGTCTACTTGTACTGGTCTACTGTTTACTTCTCTTCTGCTTAGTCTCTACTGTTACTGTCTACTGCAACTAATGTTTACTGGTGAACTGCTACTGCTTACAGTCTACTGCATTCTGTCTCTAAAATACTGGTGTATTGGTTACATGTACTGTCCTCTACATACTGCCTACTGTTTACTAGTCTACTGCTGACTGTCTACTGCTTACTGTATATTGCTTATTGTCTACTGCTTACTGTGTACGGCTTACTGTCTACTGATTACTGCATACTGTATTTTGTGTATTGTTTATTGGATTGGTCTAATGTTTACTTCATTCTGAGAACTGTTTATTGTTCAGCTGTTAAATTGTCTTCTGCATAGTGGCTATTGCCAACTGTCTACTGCATTCTGTCAACTGTTTACTGGTGTATAAGTAAACAACGAGCAGTGAGCCATAAAAATCTGCACAGTCCACATTTTGAGGGAATCAGCATTCTGTCAGCATGAGAAAATCGTGATTTTCCCCTTTTCAATCCATATAATCTTCTACACAACAAAAGTACATTATCTTAGTTACATGGACTGCAGCAATGCCGACACCTCTAAATCGTGGAACGTACTAAAATGTAAAGTACATTCACGGCTCACTGCTCGTTGTTTACCTATACTACTGTTTATTATCTACGGTTTGATATTGTTTACTGTCTACTGTTTCCGACTACTGCTTACTGTCTATTGCATACTGTCTACGGTTTGCTGCTTACTGTTTACTGTCTACTGTTTGATGTGCCATGATTACTGACCACTGATTAGTTTCTTCTGCTTGCTATCTATTGTTTATTGATGGTTTCTTAATGTTTGAATGGTTCCTTTCTTATGATTCTATTGAAAATAACAGCATTACTATAGGAATATATGCAAACAGATGCAATTCAGCGGTTTTAGAATGCGGATCAAAGAGATACACATTCAAACAGTCAACAGCCAATACCTAATGCATCTTTAGTCCATTCTTTGAGAGATGATCTTTCAAAGTTTAATGATCATCACCGTTTAACGATTATAACTGATAAAATCCATTCAGTATGAAAACTTTGAAATTTCTAGAAGACTTTGAATGATAAACTGTGCAGAGAGCTACTCGATGGACACTCGTTTCACGCACTCCAGGGTTTAACAAAAACATTAATGCGAAGCATCCAGGGGTGCCTATTACTGAATAGTGAGTAATAGTCGAAAACGTTAACATGGGAATGTAATATAAACACGATGCCTGGGTTACCTATAGCATCAATGTCTAAGCGTTGTGTCTGGTTATTGCGGTTGTTGACACTACAAGTACATTAATGAAGATATCTAATACTAATATCTACGAAAGTTCCTGGCTCTGATCACTTACATGGTTTAACATTAGACCATGACTGAGGTTTTATCGAATTTGGTTTTAGTTTGAATTTGGAAGAAACCTATAAATTTGCATTTTAATTTGCGGTAAACAACACGAACATGATATTAAATAACACTAAAAACGAAAGAAATTAAAACCATAAGTCTATTTGAATCGAGAATGGGACCGTATTATTTAAACTTTATTTATGTGTTCCCGTCAATATTTTCATTTTCATCTTGTTATTTAAGTTTATACACCCCACCCCGTGAGTTCGATCCTCGCTGCTGATGAAATATGTTTTATGAACCTCTTCTCTTCAATATTTGTTTTATATTGAGACAGAGTTTTAAAAATATAAGTACAGATGTGCTTTTGTAAAGGGAAATAAACTGAGTCAGATATCCTTCGTTTCAACATAGAATTCAGGTTATTAAATGGGCGAATGTCGTTTGGCAGACGGACGACGCCAAACTGTTGTTTCCAGATGATAACTTAGTTACAGTTTTAATATCTTTACCAATTTTAATATATAGATAGCTGATATAAAATACAGTCCGGGATTGTCATGGGGTCGTTGGGACATTGACCTTGTACCCCGACCTCAAATTTAGCAAACATTTGTCTGGGATACAGCTTCCTATATATACCCTAGAGATGGTCTAGAAATGCTAACTCTGTGTGTGGATGCACCATGAGAAGGCGGTATATATTCTAATGTTTTGTGCAAGAAAAACTTAAAACAAATCTTCTTCTCCAAAACCATTAGGTAATGAGCTTATATATTTAGGTTCTGTCTTGTGATCTTCTATCATGATTGTTCAAACATTATTCTAGGGTCAAAGGTGACTCCAATCTAAACGTTGCTAGTTTTACATAGACATGTGTAGTAAACTATTTAAAAACTTCTGCTCTAAAACAATAAGGACTAAAGCCACGGTATTTGGTATGTAGCATTGTTTGCTGGTTCTCTGCCAAGCTTATTGAAATCATGATATTTGGGTTCGAAAGTGCCTCCGCGCCAAGACTCCTAGATTGTCCTTGACATACAGAGGGCACCCATACAGTAGAACATGTCTTAAGCGACCATATACTAATTGGACATAGGAATCATAAAAGCAGGTGGTAGACCTATTTTTGATGATCACTTAAGACAGGTTCTACTGTATCTTTCACAATGATCCAACATGTACCATTGTGGGGAATGAAAATTTACTGCAATAATACTTTTCAGAATGCCTAAAACATAAGTTCTGAAATGGAGACAAATGGTAATGAAATGACATGCCTTGCACTTTTTTATCATATAAATTGTATGCATACGTCATGAATATTTCAGTGTCTGATATTGATGAATGGGTTGTGGTTCCTTTAGTAACACTCAGAAAGAGCAGAAAGGAGTGTTCTGTTTTACGGTCACCTTGCTTTAAGCAGCGACCTGCCCTAAATACCAACTAATTAACACAATCTAGTGGCCGTTAAAGAGAGGTTTTACTGTAGTAGAAGAGTCCTAACCTGTTCACTTCTTCATTGGGATTGGTCTCCACTATCAATATCTCCTTGAAATGTTCGTGTAGGAGATTTTCATCCGACAGCAGTGCATACCTGTAACGAAACAGTGAATTTTGTCTTCTTAAATTTAGTGTTGTAATCTATGGTTAATGCTTACAGGTATCATATTTCACATTATTCATAACAAATGGGGACATTTCGCTTTGATAAAAATGCAAAATAAAGAATCACTTTTCAAAATATGAGATCATAATTACGAGAGAGATGTATCATTTTTTTTCACATAGAAATAAGACACAGTCTTTTGAATTTGTTCTCGTGTTTAAAGCTTTTACAAAGGCAAACTATTTGAGATAATGAACAGTTGGAATTTCAATTGATACACTGGTTGAGGAAAACGTGAAAATACATTCAAAGTGAAATACTTGTAAAGCTATCACCCAAACGATATGTAGATTTGAAATTTAAGAATTTGTGGTGAATCTATAGGAGCTCTATTTATCACAATGGTTTCAAACGGTGATTTTTACAGAGGCGGGGAAAAGACGAATGGGTTAAAGCTTACTGTTCAAGACAAAATGTTTATCAAAGTCTACCCCTTTAACCTTCGATATATGATCCATTTTAGCCATAATAAAGTGCGTATTGTTAGTTACGCCCCTGATATTCTCTAACTGACCCGTTATGTAGTCCATCTGCTGTGTAGAAGAGGCTGTACCAGGCTTCCAGTGCTAGCTGGGATTCCTTAGCTGTTATGATTTCATCGTGGTCCCGGTCTAAGATCTTGAATACACGTCTGGCTAGTTCTCGCTCTCTGCTGCTCAGTAAAGGCACGAGGGTAGACTGGAAGAAATGAAACCACGATGAGCCGCTTCAGGCAAAAACGTTGTCATTTGGTACTCATTTGTCATTGCAAACTGTGTAGATCACTGCATTCGGACACAGTGTCTGACCTAAGTGAAGTACACTATTTACAGGCATAAACTGCACATCCATGTAGCTAATTTTTATAAATGGCAAACAGTGCAGATCCTGGCGAGTATTTCATATAAGCATCTGCAAACCTCGTTTTAACTATTACTATTGCCGTTCTACGTTTCAATTAATAAACATGTAATTCAAAGTTTCACAAACGCCGCTGATTTGACCAGAACTGGTCAAATGTTAGAAAACACGTCCGAAATAGTTTTGAAGCCCAGGCACAGGAACAGTTAGCCCTCTATAGTGATGATTCAAATGAGAAATAATGTTTGGTCTCTCAAACAAATGGGAGCTTTTTTATTATTTTATCCTGCATTTAGCAACCTCCTGCGTATTAATATCACTATTGTTATTTTTGTTAATGTTGAATATAGACAAATCGTACTGTAGTTATAGTATATCTACATATCAGACTAATTATCCATAAAAACAAACAGTCAAGCGGCTAATATTCGGGTTTTAACACGGGAGTTAAGTATGGTACATAACTTTTGTTATCGTAAAATACTAACGTTTTCGAAACAATGGTACTCTGGTATTTTCAAACAGTGTATACAGTGCTCCCTCCCTACAACGGCCCTCTCAATAACGACTCCCTCCTTACAACAACGCATGTCACTGTTTCCGAAACAACACGGCTCCAGAAACAACTATTTTCCATCGTATTTTCTGTATACCTCAATCAAACCCTATGTTGTGAACACTCTTTAGAATCGTCACAAAGTGACGATTCTAAAGAGTGGTCACAACATAGGGTTTGATTGAGGCATAACGGTTTTAGTTCTCGAAATACACCCTATCTGGGGATCTGCAAACAAGCTAATTATGTTTGATTTTCCCTCCCTATAACAACTCCCTCTGAACAACACATACAATTTTCGTATCCCAAAGGGTGTCGTTGTAGAGAGGGAGCACTGTACCTTGATCTATAGCTACTTACATGTATAAACTCAGTAGAAATTGGTATCAGTAAAGAAACGAAAGATTAATTCGAACAGATGACTGGTTATCGTATTGTACATGTAGCATACAACAGTGACTCTATAAAGCAACTACTTAAAGTCCCTGGACACAATGAGATCGAAAAATGACACTTTGGTGTGTTTGATAGAGTCCTAAAAAGTTTCAAACGTAAATTTTCGTGTTAAATTACATCTTTTTAAATCGATGAAAACGAAAGTAGGTTTAAATTTAGAGACTGCGTTATTTCTACATTTTCTTTCCTCTTTTGTAACGATATTATTTAGAGACAGGGCTCATACCGCTTCAGTTTCCAAGAGACGCCTTATTGCATTGTTTGATATCGAGAGGCGCATGCGCGAAGTGTTTGCTATATTCATTGCGAATATTTATAGAGTAGTCTGTCGTATCGTTTTGACCGCTGGGTAAAAATACAGCGCGATATATTTTAGAGTGTTATTGCTGTTTCACGACAGAAAAAATAAAAAGCAAGACTGTTTAAAATGGTATACTGATGGGTACATTCAGCATATACTTATGTTTTAATGCAAAGGCGTTAAGAGACTTTATAAATAAAGCCAACAGTTTAAAGCATGTGACTGCTCAATGCTGGGCAAAAGCAATGCAGAGACAGCCCGTACAGGGGCTTTCCGTGAAACTTTCGTCCTGTATTAATTCATTCTCTCCTATTAACGCCTTATTGCGCCAATGTAAAAGTGATTTTTGAAACCATTGTGATAAATAGAGCATTTGCTCCTATGGAGCAAATGCTCTATTTATCACAATGGTGTCAAAACTACACAATTTTAAAATTCTCCTTTTCTATAGTTAATGCCCCTTTTCGGTAGATTTATTCAAAAGGGTAAGGTCTAAACATTGTCTAGGAGGGAATGAGCTATGTACAATATTTCAGTACGACCCAGTATAAGTCCAGTATTGGTTGTCGCATTAGATGGGTTTACTTTATACTAAGCGGTTTCTAAGCCGCCCAACTGTCCAATATCCCAAGAAGACCGTACGCGGACTTTCTTTCGTCAAATGGATCTAAAATAGTTGCACTTACTGACCTTGTTTCTCTGTTGAAGCACGAAAATTGTCTCACAGTTGAGAAATTCGGCCCAGGTTATCGTGCCAGAGTTGTCCCTGTCTACGAGAGAAAACTTTAATTCGGCCTCAGCCAATTCGGTCCCACTCAACTTGCCTTCGGGATTTATGTTGTGATCCTTAGCGTAAAATGTCAGAAATTCTTCCTTTGATATTGAGGAATCTGTGAGGTAGTACACAAACATAGATGAGATATTGGATGTCCGGATATTTAGCGAAATTCAGGTGCATACAACACAGCACCAAAACTAAATAAATGCTTGAATGAAAACAAAACGACATTATTGCAATATTTACAGTATAACGACGCTCAATACATGTACACCAGTTTGTGTATTTAAAAGCAGGCGCTTGTTCAATGCAGGATGACGTTTATACAGAAAACTCTAGAAAGAGCTTTATGCATAAAAGGCCTTCTGCATTAAGCTAACGCCTGCCATTAAAACCTAGACTTATAAATCTTGTACGTGGTCCCTTTAGATTTGCATCATTGTATGTAGCATCTACATTCGCTCTGAACTGATTCTTTGCCATATTAGACTTAACAGCATTTAGTGGCTGACAATTTTCTTTAATACTATTTAGCAATAATGTCTCCTAAATCCATTTCAAATAGATATAAAATCATATTTGATATGCAAATGCTAATAACATGTTATTATATAATAATAAAACGTGTTTGTTTTATCCTTTTAGACATGGGAATATTTCATGTACAATAATTATTGTCTATTTCTAAAAGGTATTATTTCTTCACTTTATTTGTACAGTAAATGCCGACTTACTCGGCGTCTCATCTGGATCCAAAATGTTACATTGAATTCTTTGCACACCATTTATCTCAGGAGGTTCTGAATATATCATTATCTGCTTGAATTTCAACGCAACCCGTTGTTGTTCTATTCTTTTTCAAACACTTGATCCGAGTACCAAACAAGATTTCACAAGACTCGACGTGTTATCTAGCGTTTTACTTAGATTCAAAACGTTTCTGATTACCATACCTAGGATGCAAACGCACAAAGAGGTTAAGTAGTTATGAAGTACGCTAATGTATGTTATTATCTTAATGTGCCTATTTCTGTATCACGTTACCAGCAGTTGAATAATGCAAACAGATACATGTAGGTCATTAGATGAAAAATAACAGTAACATACAGAAGAACCTATCTTAAGCAACCATTAAAAAGGGTCAATAAATGTGGTAGCTTAATGTAGGTTAAACGTAATGCAGAAAGCTTTCTGCATTACTTTTGTCCTGCATTAAGCAACCACCTGCTTTCTAAAATTGCTGTGTCCAATCAATATAAGTTCGTTTAAGACAGTTTCTACTTTACCTCTAATGGGGCCACCAAATAGAGGTGTAAGTCTGAGTTGTATATGCAGATGGCAGAACGTAAGGTATGCAGACTTCTTCTATATGAGCTTTTGTTCTACATTAAGAAACCACCTGCCTTTAAAAACATCCATTCAGTGGTCGCATTAGTGGGGTTCTAGTGTATATCTGACTTCAAAGCTAATGCAATTCTGGTAAGTATACTGTCGCATTTCTGGAACAGGTATTCGTTTTACAAATTGTGAGTATTGTTAAACAGCATTAGTATCTACTTAATCTGTAAATGGAATAATGTATGGAAAGGTTTATAAAATTTGTATGCATCTGAGAGACCGACAACTAAGCACAAGATCAACACAATAATGGTTCTGTGACCGTGATTACCTTTATTAACGTCGTATTTGTCAAATGTTTCCATGAGCTCCGATAACTCTTCTTCTGTTAAAAGGTTACTGAGATCATCCTGAAAAAACAAAACATGTAAACAGTAAAACACATGTTTAATTCTTCACTTGATTGGTTATTTTAGATCCGACCTCTTTTAATAAATCAATTGAAAAGGAGCATTTACTAGCAAAAAGGGAGTTTTGAAATCATTGTGATAATGATTTGTACCTTGACACACCATGAAAGGACAGACCTATGCTCTATGTACCACAATACATGTACTGATCTAATATGCATGTGTTTTGATATGTATTATGTCATTTCTCCGCATGCTTGAACAGTAAAATTTATACGAGGTTTTGATATTGAACAATTCAGACCAATAAATATATGAGGTTTAGTCACGGACGAGTTTTGACACTTTTCATTGGTCGATTGCGCTGAGATTTTGACACGATGTGGGCATTGTACATTTTAAATCAGAAATCGTGAAGAAACGATTTTCGGCCAAAATGGATATACGAGGTTTTGTCAGCACAGCGATTATGTAAGGATATCAAATGGCATGACTTTTATAATGACACATGTACACAGGAATGTTTGGCCATGACAGAACTGGATCTGGTCTGGGTCTACTCTGTTTAAAAATATGTTTAAATGCGAATTTTCAGAGTAAACATAAAACCATATGAATGCTATATATACAGTGCTCCCTCTCTACAACGACACCCTTTGGGATACGAAGATTGTATGTGTTGTTCAGAGGGAGTTGTTATAGGGAGGGAAAATTAAACATAATTATCTTGTTTGCATATCCCCCAGATAAGGTGTATTTCGAGAAATAAAACTGTTATGCCTCCATCAAACCCTATGTTGTGACCACTCTTTAGAATCGTCACTTTGTGACGATTCTAAAGAGTGGTCACAACATAGGGTTTGATGGAGGCATAAAGAAAATACGATGGAAAAAAGTTATGTCTGGAGCCTTGTTGTTCCGGAAACAGTGACATGCGTTGTTGTAAGGAGGGAATCGTTATTGAGAGGGTCGTTGTAGGGAGGGAGCACTGTAGTACAAATTGTTGAGGAAAGTTCCTAAAGGAGTTTTGTGCATTGCCTCTGTTATGTGTAAAAACATCAGCACACTTTTGAAGAACTACATAATCATTCAATATGCAATTGCTTATTATAAAAAGGCTCTTCGCTTGTTTCAGTATACATTAACGTGCAAAATTCTTATGCCAATGTCATATGTATATATTCACCGGAGAATAATAAAAGAGTTATAGTATAACCCCTCAAAACCCGACATTCAATTTAGTATAAATATCGGTCATTGAGACAGGAGGTGGCAGCTTAATGCAGGATGAAATTCATACAGATGAGCTTTCTGCATGACTTTCACAATAAGCAGCCACCTGTCGGAAAGTATCTAAATTCTTCTCTCCTAGAATTCCGGTTTAGAGGAATTTACTGTAGTCATAATTATACAATATCGATATTATATTTTTTTCACAGCTGGGAAAATGTTTAAAGGATGTCTATGCTCTATCGATGTACACAATCATATGCATCAACCATTTTCTCGCCGAGAATAACGTCGACTTTAATTTTTATCTGGTGCAATTTTAACTACAGTAAACCCTCTCTAAACCGGGCGTTAAATTTAGTAAATTACCGGTCTTGGAGACAGGTAGCAGCTTAATGCAGCGTGAGAGTCATGCAGAAAGCTCCTCTATGAACTTTTTGCATTACTTTTACCCTGCAATAAGCAGTCACCTGCTTAAAACTATCGAACTTATTCTCCACTAGAATTCTGTTTAAAAGGGATGTCAAAACGGGGGAAAATAAATTTAGATATTATGATCAATCGATGTACAAAATCAAGCGTATTAATCCTTTCCCTGTTCTATGTTTATTCCAAATTTCTGTACCTACTGAATAGTCATAGATAAAATAGTTATAATGGAAAGTAGAAAGTGGAACATTGTAGCTATTATAGAAACTAAGGAAACAGCTTTATCAAATTCCATTAGCAAACAGAGCAGACCCTGATCAGACGGCTCCTCTAGGAGCCGTCTGATCTGCGTCTACTTTGTTTGCAAATGCGTGAAACCACGTTTATATGAGGGAAAGGGTCAACCAATTTCCCGCTGAGAATAATATCGACTCAAATTTGGATCTGGTTCAATTTTGACTTCTTCCTATTCGATCACTTGTTTGACAAACAAATGGCCGAGTGCTAAGCACCTTGGATCTTGATTAGGCGCCGAGATACTCAGTTTCTCATCTGGATCCAAACTGTTTTCAAATCCGAGTCAGATCGCGAATACCCGGACAAGGGTTAATGAATTAACTCATAAGCTATATTTAGATTCAGCCTCTTTGAATAAATCTACCGAAAAGGAACATTAACTAGAGAAAAGGAAACTTTTAGAAGTTGTAGTATGAAACCATTGTGATAAAAAGAGTATTTGCTCGTATATCACAATGGTTTCAGAGGGTGATGTTTGCAGAGGCGTCAAAAGGCGTCAATACGAAGGAATTGGTTAATTATACATGAGAACTAAAACGTGTTTCGCTGGATTAACAACATATTGAATTACCAAAAACAAAAACCAGTCGCAATCGATTTGAATTTGACTTTATTGCGAATCTTGCTTTATTTGGTAATTAGTCTTTATTCGCAGAGATATTTATCTTATTATTCTTCTCTTATTTATTTCCGATATTAATCTGAGCCTTTAGAATGCTGTGGGGAAATATTATAAATAGTTTGGTCCAGATGGTATGTTTAGTAGCACGGTGTAACAACGGGATCCAACAATGTGTAAAAACCAGATCATAGATGAGCTTTTCTGCATGGCTTTCACCCTACATTAAGCTGCCACCGAAAGAGAAACAGTAGATACTTATAGGCAGGTAGCTGATTAATGCAGTATGAAATTCATGCAGAAAACTCCTCTAGTAGCTTTTGCGCATGACTTTCACCCTGCATTATGCTGCCACCTATCCCCAATACCGATATTTATACTACATTTAACCCTTCGCTTGCTATTCACGTCAATATACGTGCCTGTAAATAGTGAAGACCCAGATGAGACAGCTCCTGCAGGAGCTGTCTCATCAGGGTCTGCACTATTTACAAATTGATTGTGCAACCAGTGCACTCCACAGCAGTGATATCACAGTGAAATACGTGTACACAGTGAAGATATATGTAATTAGACGACAGGGCATGGGTAACGAAGGAGAAATGTATTTTAAAATTCAGCAAGCGAAGGGTTAACGTCCGGTTTAGAAGGGTTTACTGTAAATGATAGTTTGCTTCTTCTCAAAACCGCAATCTCATCAGAAGCTGGGCGTCTAATGCGGATCCAAACTGTTGGCAACATTAATCACAATAATGTAAATACATGTACCATAGAATGGTGGAATGAATAAATTGTAGAGAATCTTCTAACTTCTGATGTATTCGTGTATTATCCCTTCCAACGCTGAATTTACAAATGGACTATTCCAAAATTCGAACAAGGTCAAACTTACTGTGGATGTCCAGGAAATATTTGTTTTCGGAAAGTGTAACATAACTAGCTCCTAGAGGAGCCTTCTCATCTGGAGCTACATTGTTTGCAAAGGACATTAGTAACTCATTTCTGGCACTGAAAGGGTTAATTCTAATACTGATAAAGGGTCGAGATGTGAGTTCTAGCAGGTAATGTTTCTAACAGTAAATGTGGAACCTTTTCTCGGAATACAGTTTATCCAATAAATGATCTTGTTCCTTGCAATATAATCTCACTGCTGACATTACTGCTTAACCATATGAGTGCGAATAAGGAATGTACTGACTTTGCAAACTGTGCAGATCCAGTGTTCGCTGACATAGTTTAACATTTAGCATTATCTGTTTACAGAGGCACGAATTGCTCTGTTTTCTAATAGAATTTGAAAGATCTGTTTATTTACTTTCCGAAATGATTACAGTGCTCCCTCTCTACAACGACATCCTTTGGGATACGAAGATTGTATGTGTTGTTCAGAGGGAGTTGTTATAGGGAGGGAAAATCAAACATAATTAGCTTGTTTGCTGATCCCCAGATAAGGTGTATTTCGAGAACTAAAACCATTATGCCTCTATCAAACCCTATGTTGTGACAACTCTTTAGAATCGTCACAAAGTGACGATTCTAAAGAGTGGTCACAACATAGGGTTTGATGGAGGCATAAAGAAAATACGATGGAAAAGGTTGTTTCTGGAGCCTTGTTGTTTCGGAAACAGTGACATGCGTTGTTGTAAGGAGGGAATCGTTATTGAGAGGGCCGTTGTAGGGAGGGAGCACTGTACAATGTTCAACCTTCCATATTTCATTATATATATTTTTGCCAGTGAATATTCTGTAGGTATCGGAATTTGAAATGAACATAGAACAGGGAAAGGGTTATGGGAACACATGGGATGAGCTGAAAGCATGTTTTCGCCTAGGGTATGCATACTTACACATAAGTAGCAAGTCCATCCGATGGGAGATTTTGCAGAATGCAGAAGACCGACTTCTGTTGGTGTCTGGCATCTTCCGAGTTTTTGGAGACAACTTTTGTGGAAAGCCTTGCCGCAGATTCTACATGGATAAACCTCATGGCCGGTAAACACCTCACACACGTGGCAATGACTGTTGGCCTCAAACTGTAATTAACGAAACGTCATGTAAATATAATAACACTGCCAAGCAGACTGATGTAATCTCCTTGAATTTTCATCATTAACCCTTTCCCTTATAGTCTAAACCTCGTAGAGATAAAACTACTATAAAGGAGCATTAACTAGAGAAAAGGAAAACTTTGGAATTGTGCACTTTGAAACCATTGTGATAAATAAAGCATTTGCTCCTATGGAGCAAATGCTCTATTTACCACAATGGTTTCAATAATGACTATTACAGATTCGTCAAAATTCGTCAATATGAGGGAATGGGTTAAGTATTTTACCCTTTTGTTTCAAAACAAACAAACACGGTAGCAACGTCTGTGTCAAGTTTCAAGTCACAAGTTACAAATATTCATACTTCGAGGTAACGAAACTCCCCAGTTTCAGTCCGAGTTCATTCGAACGCATCGGTCATCTAAAGACTAATTTAACCCATTACCTCATAGGCTATTTTTAGATACAACCTATTTGGATTAATCTACCGAAAAGGAGCATTAACTAGAGAAAAGGAAACTTTTAGATTTTTGTATATAGTTTGAAACCATTGTGATAAATAGAGCATTTGTTCCTATAAGAGCAAATGCTCTATTTATCACAATGGTTTCACAAAGTGACTTTTACAGAGTCGTCAAAAGTCGTCTATATGAGGAAATGGGTTTAACAGTGTTCGCGCTAGCCTTGATTTTCACCGAGTCCCAGGGACTCAGAGCCCTTGAAAAACTAGAGTTCCGCTCAATCCCAGTTGAGTCCCAGTTCTTTCTTAAATATTGAAAACGCTAGATCTATATTAATTTCATTGTTTTAACATATTATCATGAATTTTGGTAGTTTCATGCATGATATTAGTACATTAATCATTGGATGAGAATTATCAATGTTTCTGCTACATTGTATTTGTACCACATTGTTTGCTGAATTTCCGATCATTCCGTTCAAATAGCAATAGACAATGCATATATATGAAATAATTAAAATATATACATGTATGTAGGTTCACTGAAGATTCTCATCACAAATCAATGAGGGTACACGTGTAACACGACGTTCTGCACTATGCCATATACATTGTTTAATCGGCCTGTTAGAGGATCTTCAGGTTTTCGGAGCAATTTTGATAGTTCACCTTGGCAACGCTTGATTTCCAAGGCCCGTTATTAATAATTTGATGACAGTGACGCGTGACGCATATTACTAATTATTTCAACCGTTCAAAACCTAAAAGTACTGACCAGATTACCAGAATAGGAAATATCAGCTTTATGAACTGTTTTAGCTTTGCGTTCCAGGGACTCGATGACCTCCGAAATCCCGAGTGCTGGCCGATTTCTTTGCGTAAATAACTATGTTTACGGCGTAAACGCGAACACAGCGGTTAAGACTGAACTCAAGCAAAACGTTTTAAAAATTAAGGACCTCGATCTAAACTGACCGCCAATCTGTAACTGATTTTGAAAAGAAACGGAAAATATACCTAGCCAATCATTTCAGAGGACAGTTTTGTACTGGAAATAAAACATAGTCAGTTGGACATATCTAGTATGACAAATAATCGCATGGGGCATTTTCACTTATTCCTGTCCCCATATTGTAATAGAATACTCAACAAAGAGCTGATGCACACTCTGCAATCAAAATTAGCCCCGTTGTTATAAAAACATTTGATTGTGTCTGAGTTTGTTCTTAATCATTTGTTTGTCCAAATGTTAAGCCCAGCTCAAAGTGTAGTTACAATGCGTTTGCACTAAACTGCAATGTGCAATGAACAATGTCATAGTGGAATGATTCATTATTTTTTATGGTAGTGTCCAATCAATATGAAAGGATATAATTTGCCAAACTGTGCAGAACTTAATCAGATTGATCCCTGCAGGAGCTTTCTGATTTGGCCCTTGTTAACCCCTGCCCTCTCTGAATATCAATAGCAAGCTCTCTGCTCTTGGACTTGTTAACCCTTTACTCTTTGAATATCCATAGCAAGCTCTCTCCTTTGTCTCGCTAATGCAACCATACGATTTATTGTGACACAGGAGTCTATAAAGGCATGTGGTTGCTCAATGCAAGGCACACTAATGCAGAAAGCTCACACGGGAGTCCTCTTATTTGTTTTATCAAGTAATAAGCTACACCACCTGTTTCAAAATTCCAGAATAAGCCTTCCTTTGAGTTGTCGTTTAAGCGATACTTTACTGCATATAAAACAAGTAATACATGTAGCTATGTCAAATAACATCGGATCAGATTAAATGTAGTATACAGTAAAACCTCTCTATAACGGCCAATAATTTGTGTTAATTAGTTTGTATTTAGGGCAAGTGGCTTCTTAAAGCAAGGTGAAAATAAAACAGAACGCTCCTGTTTTACTTCCACCTTGCTTTAAGCAGCCACATGCCTTTAACACAAACTATTTGATGTAAGTAAGTGGCCGTTATAGAGAGGTTTTACTGAATTAGCAAACAGAGCAGACCCTGTTCAGATGACTCTGTTTGCAAAGGCGCCAAAATGTGTCTCTATGAAAACAAAGGTTTACTATACCAGAAAAGCAATATTTAACCAATTTATCATCTTTAAACCATCCATTTATTTGTTCTTTTCGCTTGACAAACTGTCAGATCACTGCAGCTCTGAATACTATCCGGGCTAATAAAACTACTTAGGCAATCGATGGTCAGGGTGAAAATAAACAAACAACAATATTGGATAAGAGACGGTTAACCCTTTCGCTGCCAATGCCGGATCTGTGATTACCTATGCAAACAGTTTGGACCCAGGTGAGACGCCGAGTAACTCGGCGTCTCATCAGGACCCAAACTGTTTGTTACTGTTACTATGTTTTTGAAACCAAAATGAAGAAAATCAAAAAAATGAAAATTTGTAGCAGACGACAAAGTTAGCAGACGACAGAGTTTGGCAGCGAAAGGGTTAATATAGCGAGTCTCAGACACAACATGCTATCTGGAAGGGAGGATGATGTAGTTGTTTGCTCAGTCAATTATATTTCTTGTCGCGTTTAACCCTTCTTTTGCTGTTCACGTCAATATACCTACCTGTAAATAGTGAAGACCCAGATGAGACAGCTCCTGCAGGAGCTGTCTCATCAGGGTCTGCACTATTTACAAGTTGATTATGCAACAATTGCACTCCACAGCAGTGATTGCACAGAGAAATACTTGTACACAGTGAAGATATATGTAATTATACAACAGGGCATGGGTAAAGAAGGAGAAATGTACTTTAAAATTCAGCAAGCGAAGGGTTAATATTCATGTATTGTAAAGCCTTTTTTACAGTACAATCGTGGGCGAGTCCCAGATCGAGGACAATCCTAATATCGACGATAATTTCTAGGAAAGGAAATCGCACACATTCCTTGAATCAAATATTCAAGTTTCTGCAATGTTTAAACAATGCAGAAATTTAAATATTTAATTCAAGGAATGTGTGCGATTGAAATACATTGAATTTGATCAAACAGAGCTCGACCTCTGATAAAATGAATATTATTAAAGGCTCCAGATAACAGAGAGGTACGCTAGACATTTTTCAAGATAACATTTGCAAAATTTCTTAACCAAACCATTAGATGTAACTACCCTATATAATTGTAAACATGGGATAATTTAATGGTAATATACCTTTTGGTTCTGTGAATAAATTAGGATCGTTGCACCTGAACTACATAACTGGAACTTTATTTTGCTGTTTAACTGCAGTTATTTTGTTCTTTCTTTGAATCATGCTCAGCTTGTTCTTGATTTGATTGAAACTGTGACTCATGAGTAGGACACACCATCATTTGTGATTCATGTTCATGCTATAACTCTTTGAATGCGGGAAACAAGCATTGATACATTAGCAAACAGTGTAAACCCAGATCAGAGGGCTCCTAGAGAAACGCTCTAATCAGATCTGTATTTTTCCCATTTAAGACCCCCTCACAAATTATATTGCCATTTCATGAACGGATTATAACGACGTTAACAACGTTGAAAGATTGTGCTTTGAAATTTCAGCATTCAAATGATTAACGTTTGTCACTTCCAATGCGAATTAATTGACTTGACACAAGGGTTTAAATAGTTTTATTCGACCGTTTAAACCGTGACCCGCAGCTTTAATCCTTAACGTGCGGGACACGAGTCACTAATGTCATTTGCAAACAAAGTAGACCCAGATGAGAGGGCTCCCAGGGGAGCCCTCTCATCGGGATTTGCATTGTTTGTCATGTTACACATTTCTTTAGAATAATAACTACACATGTACCATAAGCTTGACTTGTTTTGAATTTTGGAATAGTCCATTTGAAAAATTAGCATTTTAAAAGTTAAAATTTAATCCTTATCCTGCTGTAAAGTGTTGACTGCCAAAACACTCTGATCTTCATACACTTTTACTTAATTTCAATTCGTTGTAGATAATGAAGAGTTATAGATATAGAAAGAGCTATATAG
Organism: Azorinus chamasolen; assembly: GCA_963576725.1. Taxonomy (NCBI): domain Eukaryota; kingdom Metazoa; phylum Mollusca; class Bivalvia; order Cardiida; family Solecurtidae; genus Azorinus; species Azorinus chamasolen. The sequence continues at coordinate 14,482,123 of OY755243.1, read as the reverse complement.
ATGCAGACAGATACGTAGCAACAACTACAGTAGAACCCCTATAATGCGACCATTTAATGAATGAATATGGGTGTCTTTATAAGCAGGTGGTTGCTTAATGCAGGACAAAAGTAATTCAGAAATCTAGGAGCTTTCTGTATTAATTTTGCCCTACATTAAGCTACCACCTACTCCTACCACCCAGAATTATACCTCTTTTAGATAGTCGCATTAGAGGACTTTTACCGTTTAAGAAACCTACAGAGACATAGATAAACACAAATTTATAGATAAATGGATACAGATAGAGATAAAGATATACATGAAGCTACATACATAGACAGAGCTATAAATATAGATAGAGTTATAGATAATAGACAGAACTACATATTCATATATAGACAGAGCTATAGATACAACACAAAAATAAATGCAGGCATAGTTATAGATGTATAAATAGATGCACGCAGAGATATAGATACAGACAGTGATATAGATACAGACATATTTATATATTTAGACAGAGACATAGATATAGACATATTTATAGATATAGACAGATATATAGGCACAACCGTAGATATAGATGTAGACAGAGCTATAACTATAGACAGAAATATAGATACGGACATAGTTTATTTAGATGTAGGCTATAGATATAAATAGAGCTATATATTACAGACACATCTACTACAGATACATATACTGACAGAGCTATAGATGCAAAACAGATAAAGCTGCAAATAGATATATAGATGCAGGCATAGATACAGATGTAGGCAGAGTTATGGATATAGACAGCGTTATAGATACAGATATAGTTAAAGATGTAAGCATATCTATAGCTATAAATAGAGCTATAGCAATAGAAAGAGTTATAGATACGGATATAGTTATATATGTAAGCATAGCTATAAATAGAGCTATAGGTATAGAAAGAGTTATAGATACATACATAGGTATAGATGTAAGCATAGCTATATACAGGGCTATAGCTATAGAAGGAATTATAGATACAGATATGGTTATATGTGTAGACAGAGTTATAGCTATAGAAATAGTTATATATACAGATATAGTTATAGGTGTAGACCGAGCTATAGCTATAGACAGATTTATAGATACAGATATAGTTATAGATGTAAGCATAACCATAAACAGAGCTATAGCTATAGAAAGAGTTATAGATATAGATATAGTTATAGATGTAGACAGAGCTATAGTTATAGACAGAGTTATAGATATAGTCAGATAGTATGCAGTATGGTTTTTATGATATTAGCACTTGTGTTAATTTCAAATCAAGATACAGTAAAACCTCTCTATAACGGCCATTAAATTGTGTTGATTAGTTAGTATTCAGGACAGGTAACTGCTTAAAGCAAGGTGAAAGTAAAACAGAACGCTCCTATAGGAGCGTTATGTACGCTCCTACAGGAGCGTTCTGTTTCACTCTCTACTTGCTTTAAGCAGCCACCTGTCTTTAACACAAAATACTTGATTTAATTAGTGGTCGTTATAGAGAGGTTTTACTGTATCAGTAACATCATACTTCATGCGGCATTTAGGTTTTCTAGTAATGGTAATTCCAATAGCATTAAGATATCGTAAATAATAAATAATGTTGATGCTACGGTTCTTTATCTTAATCCCTCCGCTGTTTGAATATTATATATAATGGATCGAACAACCTGTACAATATTACGTATATCCAGCTAAAAGCTTAAGATTCTCAGGGGAGCCTTTGTCAAAGCGTTATAGTTTATGACAAATATAAACTAACAACTGGACAACGGTAAGGTATTCAATTTCTTGCAATGATGGTCGTACTCATATTAAACTGATTTTAACGACTCAGCGGATACTGGATCCAGTACCGCTGCCATAAAGAATGGGACAATGATGAAATCTCCGTCTAAATGACTACATTGTATATACCAGTATTTGGGTTTGCTTTGTTCTTCCAATTAGCTAATCATATATCACAAAGGTGCATATTGAGCCACTAGTTTTACCGATTTAGCTCAATAACATGCAGAAAACTGAAAACATGCAGATGTTCAGATAAGATGCGTAAATGAAAACATTTTCAAGAATAACGGCTTTATTTCTCTACCAAACCATAACTTGTGACCACTCCTTAGAATCGTCTCTTCGAGACGATTCTAAAGAGTAGTCACAATTTAGGGTTTGGTGGAGAAATGACGATTTTAGTATCTGGGCACTTATATATTACTCTGAATGGATATAAGAACACTTTGTTCTGTGTTCGTAACTCGTTGTACCATTTACTTCATAATATATTGTTAACCCCTTACTTCTTGTTTACGCCTTTTGTAGACTTGGTAAACAGAGAAACCTCTGTACTAGCCGTCTGATCAGAATATTCTGTGTTTATGGAATAACATACATCGGATTCTACTTTTCTGCCATGCCTAAAATGATGATTAATTAAGTTAATTAATATAATCTTAGTAACGTTACCTCTATCATTCATGACCAGTCTACAAACAGAGTAGATCCAGACCAGATAGTTCATGTAAGGTCTCTTTTGTTTGCTTATATTCTAAATATCCGATTTTCTTTTTTTATGGGAATGCATTGCTTTATTTAATATTTTAACGCAGGAATTACTATCCATTATGAACGGAGTTTTGCATCCATAAATATCCAAGAATTACAGTGTAAAGTATACTGCCAGTGCGTCCTCCTACGTATAAACCACATAGCAACTATTTAGTTGTTATTTTTTGACTCAGTAAATCTAATTTCAATCCGATATTATTTTCGCTTGCACTCTAATTCTATTGGATATCAAATACTTGCTTTTGTCTTTTTTTTCGGTAAGTTCTTAAGAACTGTTTTCTGACAATATGTATTATATGTTTTAAGCGATGTGTTGCTGTCTTGAAATCATACCCTGTTGCTCTTATACGAATGTGTACACTTTGAGATCATTTTAAAAGTTCTGATATCAAACACAATCAAAACGTTTCTAAACCTCGGGTTAAGCTTCCGTTTGAATGCACAGCATCTGGTCAGGATATCACTGTATGACACTCATCAGTAATGCAAACAATATTATTTATCATGTTAAACATATACAGTATAACCTCTCCAGACTGAACTTGTAGTAGAGAAGAATTTAGATACTTTTAGGAAGGTGACTGCTTAATGCATTGCGGAAGTCATGCAGAAAGCTCCTAGAGGAGCTTTCTGCATGACTTTCACCGTGCATTAAGCGCCCACCTGTCTCCAATGCCGATATTTACGAGCGTACACTCAATTGGACGTCTGGTTTAAAGGCGTTTGACTGTATATCTTAAAAGTAAAAGGCAAGACCAGAGGACAAACACAGAGGTTATGAAATTTGTTTCAATTACAAACATCTCAATGGTCAAATAAAATTCTGACAAATCCAGGCTCATTTTCAGAAAAGTTCGCTGTCTATAACACACCAGTTTGTCTGGATCTACACTGTTGGCAAAGAGATATTGCAAACAGAGTAGCCCCAGGACAGGGACTCCAATATAAAGAGTTTGATTAGGGTCTTCTCTGTTTGGTTTCTGTAATAATATAGGTCTGATTCAATAATTTACGAAATGACCAACCCTCTCTGCGCAAATTTGCCAATATAAAATTCGGCAAATAAAAACTCTTTGTGTCATTATTTCTTACATGAATATGTAACAGGGAGAGGGTTAAATATACGTTGGAATTGAGCATGTAAACCATTAGTAGACAGTTGCGCAGGCACAAAGAAAGCCAAATTTAATGGATTCCGAATAACTCTCTGTATACCACTAGACCTCTCTTTGATGACAGCTCTAGACAGGTTCGATTGTATCTTTGTATTAAAAGGAGGTGGTAGCTTAATGCAGGACGAAATATTTGCAGAAAGCTACTGCACGAGCTTTCTGCTTTACTTTCGTCCCGCAATTAAGCACACAGCTGCATTTAAAGTCACTGATGTGTATGCATTAAGCCATTGGTTTAGAGGCGTTTTACTGTAAATATAATTGCAACAGTAAATAGTAGACAGTTAATTTCCCATTATGAAATACAGTAAAATCTCGCTAATGCGACCACCTAAAAGAGGTATAATTCTGGGTGCTAGATGCAGCTGTAGCTTAATGCAGGCCAAATGTAATGCAGAAAACTCCTACAGGAGCTTTCTGCATTACTGTTGTCCTGCATTAAACAACCACCTACTTATAAAGACACCTATGTTTATTCATTAAGTGGTCGCATTAGAGGGTTTTTACTGTATGTACAGGTTGGCGTTTGAGTACAGTAAACCCCTTTTAAATCTGACGTTCAATATAGCATACATATCGATCTTGGAGACAGGTGGCAGCTTAATGCAGAGTGAACGTCATGCAGAAAGCTACCTTTGGGGCTTTCTGCATGACATTTACCCTGCATTAAACAGCCATCTGCTAAAAGTATTATAAATTCTTTGGTACTAGAATTCCGGTTGATTGGAGTTTTACTGTAATCCCAAGGTCAGCATTTTTCACCCTTCTCCTGTTATCTGCGACATGACTCGTATTTTCAAACATCTTGGATCATTATGTGACGCCGAGTAACTTCGGCATCTCACCAGAATCCGAGCTGTTTGACACCCGGTCAATTGTTTATTAAAAGCTTAATCGAATCGGAAGTAGTCACCAGATTAAAATTTGAACACAAATTGTTGTGGGTTTTTTTTGCAGTGGGGTCAGCTTTAATATGTACAGTGTTGGGATAATGGACGAGGCCTTAAAATATTCATGATAAATAAATCGCACCTCGTTTATCATTCCCAATGGTGTAACATAAATATCATCATTAATTGTACCACATTGTAGGCGAATCGGTGAATTCCATTACAAACAGTTTGGATCCAGATGAGATATCGAATTACTCATCTGAAGGGATCTTGATCCAAGTTGATCAGTTGGATCAGTAGTTTCTCAAATATTTGAACGAATCGGGAGCAACATATATGGGGTTGACCCTTTCCCCATGAATATTCATGAAACAAATGATGAGATAATTAGATTACTGTTTTTTTTTCAAAGAAACATGGCATAGAGCTCTACTAATACATGCACTTTTGCGTGTCAAATGTTGCAATATTTAAACTATTATATATGTTGTATGTTTGCATATATATGCTGTACAAGTTCGTTTATGAAGGCGTGTCTATATCATAAAAAAAGGGATGCACGTATACATATTGTAAAACTCAATACGCATGTAAACGTAACAAAATGAGTATATATGCACTAAAATATTATAGTTGTATTGTGTATATATTATGTATATAAATATGTATATACACGTGTATTTGTGAATATTCTACAAAGATATATGGAAACATTGTAACATTTTATAAAGGAAAATTATATACATGTATGATGTATTTGTGATATGAATTGCATATTGATATTCACTATTTCTATATGTGCGTGATGTATCAGTTTTATATGTTTGTTCAATAATTCCATCATGGGATTTGTTTAATATATTATGTTTGTATAGCTCGAACAATTTGACCTGGACCCTCATCTTTATACAGAATACATAATTAGGGATGACGCTGTATAACTAAAATTCCGTTGGTAAATCGTGAAGTCTATTCTCGCTGAAATCAAAGGAGAGCGATAACCCGTGCATATGTAAACCATACAACCACTAGTGTGTCCATGCTTAGTTGCTTACCGCCGTTACCGTGACACGTGTTGAGGATAAACCCGTGCAATGCCGATGATAAAAATAGAAATGTTACGAATTATTATTTATGCAAATTAAGTAAGTCAGAGTCAAGGTCAAATTGTCGAGCTATAACGACAAATGTCATTGACCAGCGAAATCGTGTTGACGAATGAATGATAACAATGCCCTTAACCGCTTACTCCATAAAAACGCCTTTCTATGCCTTAAAAAATTGCAAACAGAGTAGACCCATATCCTATAGGAGCCGTCTGATCAGGGTCTGCTCTGTTTGCTAATGATATAAAATAGATATTACTTCAGTTTCTACCATGGCCAAACATTTCTATGTTCAAATGCCGTTATAAAAATGAATCTAATCAATATTTTACATGGACATTCATGGAGAAAAGGATACTTTGCTAATATTTTCGCCAATTTAGCATAACAAAATAATTTCAGAATCGGAATCTGTGTGACATGAAACTAACATAGTGCTTAAACACATGGTTAAGAAATAGCTGTTTGTATCGAGAAAGGAGAACGTTTAACACTTTGGAAACCAACGAAACCACGCCCGCCATACATTGAAATCCGCGTACCGCACGTATTCGATGCACATGTAGAGAAAGTTGTAAACTGTAGACATCTTCTTTCGCGACGTTACCCTTCCGACTGACAAACGTCACGCATTGTTGTGAAAACGCATTTAATATTTATAGTGTTGTTCCGAAATTGATAAATGGCGGAACGTATCCGTCGAGTTCCATTTAATCGACGGTTTGTCAAAATGTCGGCGGTTTTCTATAAAGATTTAATGCTCATCAGAATTCCGTATAACCTCTCTTAAGCGACTTTGAATTGATTGAACGCAGACAAGCAGATGGTTGCTTAATGCATGGCAAAAGTAATGTAGAAAGCTCCTATAGGAGCTTTCTGCATTACTTTTGACCTGCATTAAGCTACCACCTATCTACAGACTCATAATTAGACCTCTTTTTGACGGTCCCCTAAGACAGGTTCTACTCTATATAGTAAAGGTTGTAAAATGGACAGCAAGCCTTGATGGTATGAATATGTGTACAACTTTTGGTGTTGATTGATTTATATGAAAAACTGACAGAATATAGCTTTAACCATTTACCGGATAGAAACACCCTTTTCACGCCTTTGCAAACAGAGTAGACACAGATCAGAAGCTCCTGTAGGACCCGTCTGATCACGGTCTGTTCCGTTTGCTTCAGTAATTATATGTATGTATGTATGTATGTATGTATGTATGTATGTATGTATGTATGTATGTATGTATGTATGTATGTGTGTATGTGTGTATGTATGTATGTATGTATGTATGTATGTATGTATGTATGTATGTATGTATGTATGTATGTATGTATGTATGTATGTATGTATGTATGTATGTATGTATGTATGTATGTATGTATGTATGTATGTATGTATGTATGTATGTATGTATGTATGTATGTATGTATGTATGTATGTATGTATGTATGTATGTATGTATGTATGTATGTATGTATGTATGTATGTATGTATGTATGTATGTATGTATGTATGTATGTATGTATGTATGTATGTATGTATGTATGTATGTATGTATGTATGTATGTATGTATGTATGTATGTATGTATGTATGTATGTATGTATGTATGTATGTATGTATGTATGTATGTATGTATGTATGTATGTATGTATGTATGTATGTATGTATGTATGTATGTATGTATGTATGTATGTATGTATGTATGTATGTATGTATGTATGTATGTATGTATGTATGTATGTATGTATGTATGTATGTATGTATGTATGTATGTATGTATGTATGTATGTATGTATGTATGTATGTATGTATGTATGATTTTACAGTTTCTGTCATGGCTAAGTCCTGTGGCCATACACCGTTATAAAACTCCCGCCGATAAAAATGATGTCATTGTTTCTTACATAAATATTCATGAAGGAAAAAGTGAAACCTTAGACAGCATATTAATTAGACTATTAGTAGAATAAAGCGCATTATTAATTCTGTGAATGCTTACAATTGCGTGTTTACACGGGAACGTCTGATCGTGGTAGAAACAATATAATCATATTTTAATATACATGTATATTTTAACAATAAACATACTTATTTTCATAAGCAATCAGAGCATGCCCTGATCAGACGGTTCCTAAGGAAAAGACTGTGCCTATTCTTTTTGTAGAGGAGTTGAAACATGTCTTTATGAGGTAATGGGTTAAACCAATCAGTAGTGATAGTATAGAAGCAATCGATCCAGGTGATACTGAACCAGTCAGCGGATGAAGGAGACATTGCACCCCAAGACCGCGATACTTTGAACTCAGCGATTATTATGAAACTGTACTTTCCTGGAAGGTTTTTCCCCCTTTTCTTCTTTGTTTATTCAGACTGCAAATGGTTTTATTTATGTGTGCAAACACGGAGATAATTACTGCAGTAATTAGTGTTTGTATCAGACAATCCTGGAAGCATTATTTCCTGGGCAGAATGAGCCTGAGAACTACTTTTATACCAGTTGGTGTCCCCTGGGGGGGACTATATATCCAGTAGATAACCTTATACATCGTCTAAAAGGATATCGGTGTCTGCAGCATACACTTTGTATTCAACAGTACAGTTACAGTAAAACCCCGCTAATGCGACCACCTTAAAGAGGTATAATTTTAGGTTATAGATGCAGGTGGTAGCTTAATGCAGGGCAAAAGTAATGCAGAAAGCTCCTAGAGGAGCTTTCTGCCTTACTTTTGTCCTGCATTAAGCAACCACCTGCTTACAAAGACTTCCATGTTTATTCATTAAGTTGTCGCATTAGAGGGGTTTTCTGTATATCCCTTATATGTCGGCCATTCAGCCTATCACATCTTAAGGCCGCATTTTGACGCCGTTGCAAACAGAGTGGCAGTCGCCTGATCATCGTCTACTCGGGTTGCTTATGTAATACTATAGATGTGATTCTACAGTTTCTGACATGGCCTAACATTCCTGTGTTCATAAACCGTTATAAACATTCAGATAAAATACTAATGTGTTTATGATATCATTATATTTGCATAAATATTCATCAGATAAAGTGTTAAAAAAAAGTCAAATCAAAGATATATAAAAACAAGTGTTGTTTCCACCCTCATATTTCTATGTTAGGTGGGCGCTATAGAAATGTTATTCTACACCATACAAAAGAACCTGTCTCAAGCGAACTTCAAAAAGAGGTCTAATTATGGCTCAGAAAGGCAGGTGGTGGTTTAATGCAAATCCTTTAGGAGCTGTATTACTTTGCTCTGCATTAACCCATTCTCTCATATTGACGACTTTTGACGACTCTGTAAAAGTCACTTTGTGAAACCATTGTGATAAATAGAGCATTTGCTCCTATAGGAGCAAATGCTCTATTTATCACAATGGTTTCAAACTACAAAATTCTAAAATTTCCCTTTTCTATAGTTAATGCTCCTTTTCGGTAGATGTATTCAAAGAGGTTGTATTGTATCTAAAATAGCCTATGAGGTAATGGGTTAAGCAACCGTTTTGAAGACTCCTTTGTTCAATTATTAAATGGTTACTTATGACTGGGTCTACTGTAATTATTTCCTACAGTCTATTTCCAGTAACATCCATTCTAACTTCTGAATTAAAACTCCCTTTTACTTATTTGGTTCGCCATTGTCATACGTATTCAATTATTAACGATGTTGTTTATGTGAAAGTATATGACAGGTTTTGGGTATACAGTAACTCCTCTCTATAACGGCCATTAAATTGTGTTAATTAGTTGGTATTTAGGCCAGGTGGCTGCTAAAAGCAAGGTGAAAGTAAAACAGAACGCTCCTATAGGAGCGTTCTGTTTTACTTTCACCTTGCTTTAAACAGCCACCTGCCTTTAACACAAAATATTTGATGTAATTTAGTTGCCGTTATAGAGAGGTTTTACTATATGCACATCATACATTCTACTTGCTCGGCGACGTGATTGAACACTTTGCACGACAGAAACACCGTCTAACGCCTTTGCAAACAGAGTAGATACATGTACAACAATAAGACACCGGTTCCTGTGGGAGCAATCTGACCTGAATATGTTATGTTTGATTCTGAAATAAAGTAAATCTGATTCTACAAGTTTTGCCCGGTGAAAGAAAATCCTTGCTCATGGTCATATAAAAACTTCCGCTAATCAATATTTATAGACTCATCTTTGTTTTGCATGAATATAAATGAGGCAAAGCGTTAAGAATTGTGGATACCAGTCGACCAGTTTAGTCAGAATACGTGCTCAGTCTACTCTACAACTGAAAATAATTATCAGGCGAATAAAACTCACTTTTCCCAAACCAGTACAGTAAAACCTCTCTATAACGACCACTAAATTACATCAAGTATTTTGTGCTAAAGGCATGTGGTTGCTTAAAGCAATGTGAAAGTAAAACAGAACGCTCCTATAGGAGCGTTCTGTTTTACTTTCACCTTGTTTTAAGCAGCAACCTGCCCTAATATACCAACTAATTAACACAATTTAATGGCCGTTATAGAGAGATTTTACTGTACAAACATTGTGTCTGTGAAATCGTTCAACTGATCAAAGGATGATTCCATTCGCAAGTAAAACCTCTCTAAACCGGACGTTTAATTCAATATAAATATCGGTCTTGGAGACAGCGTAATGCAGGATAAAAGTCACTCAGAAAGCTTTTAGTGGACTTTCATCCTGTATTAAGCAGCCACTGCCGAAACGTATCTAAATTCTTCTCTACTAAAACCCGGTTTGGAAGGATTTTACTGTATTAACACGTATTAGAAGTATGACTTGTCAAGTGAATGCAAAGCAGTCTCGGGTCATGGCTATTGCAACATAGAACATGTTTCTCAATTGTTCGTTTCTTCCTCCACAGTCGGTAAAACATAATACATTATCATTCTCTGTACGTATTATTTTGCTGTTTTGTATTATTCATTAGTTTGCGTTACAGAAATATTGCATTGTCATAACTGTTTTTTGTTATAAATTTGTAAAACAAAGTCGTAATTAGACGTGAGAGATATTTTACTAGAATACAGGGCGTCGCTGTGTACCAAAAGTACTGCAGTGTATTGTCGTATGCATGATGTGATGTCTGCTTCATTTGTACCTTCTTGATTAAAACATGATTTTAGCACCAATCAGTTTTTACCCTGGAGAGACGCAGAGTTCGTCTGTATCTTGTCTGTGTGTACTGTCAATTACAGTAACGTCTGGATGATTTAATTTTTAGGAGATTTTAGACCCCTTTAGGCAGGTGACTACAGTAACGTCTGGATGATTTAATTTTAAGGAGATTTTAGACCCCTTTAGGCAGATGACTTCTTAATGCAGGATGGGAGTGATACAGACATCTCCCAGAGGAGTTGTCTGCATGACTTCCATCCTGAAACAAGCTGCCACCTGTATTAACCATTTCCTCCATGAATATTAATGTAAGAAACAAGGACGTCATGAATATTAATTTGATTACAGTAAAACCTCGATTATTCGAATTTTCGGTATAGAAGAATTTAGACCCTTTTAGGCAGGTGGCTGCTTAATGCATGGTGAAAGTCATGCAGAAAGCTCCTAGAGGAGCTTTCTGCGTGACTTTCACCATGCATTAAGCTGCCACCTGTCTTAAAGATCGATAATAATACGTATTTTAGTGTTCGGATAATCGAGGTTTTACTGTATTTTGTTATAATAGCACATGGACACAGGAATATTTAGTAAAGGGTCCAGGTTTTCACAGTGGGATAAGGTACACTGATATACATTGTCAAGGCAAAACAAGGCAAAGGTCATACATGGTAAACAGACGACAAGATAAGGGCTATACATTGTACATATAAGGCAATGGGGTTTGTTAAGCAGAAAGGACGATTCAATGAGCATGTATTGTGAACACAAGGCATGGCTGCGTGTGCATTGTAAAGACAACAATGGGTATAAATTGTACAGACACAGCTAGGTGCATACATTGTAAAGACACAATCCAGTGGGCATACATTGTAAAGACACAAACCAGTGGGCATACATTGTAAAGACACAAACCAGTGGGCATATATTGTAAAGACACATACCAGTGGGCATACATTGTAAAGACACAGACAAGTGGGTATACATTGTAAAGACAAAGTAAGGCAAGGGATGTACATTGTAAAAACAAAGCAATTGCGATCCATTGTTATGACAAGATAAGGGGTATACATGGTTCAGACTACGCAAGGCAGAGGGGTACATTGTAACAACAAGGCCGTGGGAGCAAGTCAATACGTCATATGAATATTCACGGGGCAAGGCGAAAGGTTAAACTATGTTCTAAATCACTGTATAATTTACACCAAAGATTAAAAAGGCCACCACAGAAGTACATACGAAGCAGATATTTTACGGAGCAACAGGGAAATCACAAACGGTTTTAAATTAGAATTTAAGATTATTTCTAAATAGATTAATGTTGAATGTTTTGCAGAAGCAACGTTGTAATCACTGGAATTGTATTAAATGGAACAGTTCTTCTATAGATTAAATTCCGGTCATGCACATTAACTCTTTGCACGCTAGCGGCAAAACTGTGATTACCTATACAAACAGTATGGATCCAGATGAGACGCCGCATAATGCGGCGTCTCATCAGGATCCAAACTGTTTGTCATCTTGGCCATATTTTTGCAAAGAAATGGCAGAAATTTTATTACAAGAATTGAAGCAGACGACAATTGTTGCAGACGAAAAATTACTTAGCGTGCAAAGAGTTAACCATTATTCCACTAACCAGGACTTCACTGGCATTTGCAAAATGATTGGATCCATATTAGACGCCGAGAAAGTCGACAAAGTCATATCATTAGGATCAAAGCTGTTTGACAGTAGTTTCAAAACCGTGGACAAATTGGACGTAGTCAAAATTGCACCAGATCCATTTTTGAGTGGACGTTATTTTTACAACAGGATCAGAGTTAAAGTGTTACAGATTCAATTTGTCGGCCACTTGTCGTTGCTATTGCCAGTTCTTAAACACTACCAACGCTGAAATAACAAAATGGAATAGTCCATCAGTGTGAAAATACATGAATAGTGAGAGGGTTTTCAATGACAAACAGTTCAGACCCTGATCAGAGGGCTCCTCTAGGATCACTCTGATCTGGGTCTGCACTGTTTACAAATGACAGCCCATGCCTTTAACGCATTTAAAGGGTTAAGGAAAAACGAGACTGAGAGTCTAACACGACAGTCACGTTAAATCCAGCAACGTTATACAATTATCCACGCTAAACTTCAAAAACACAGAAAATTTCAATTAATCCTTTCCTTTATAAAAAGCATTTACACACATTTGCAAACAGAACAGATCCAGATCAAGCGGATCCTACAGGTGCCGTCTGATCAGGGTCTACTCTGTTTACTATTTGAATTTGATAGTTCTGTTCGTTTACTTTCTAAAACGGCTACAATGTTCCACCATCCATATTTCATTATTGGCGTCCCGCATGAGCGGGGTGACTATATGGGATTACGATTTTTAGCTCATAGGAGGAGCAGTCATTTCTCTATAACATTAAAGAAATGAAAGTTACTTGTTTGGACAATGTAAATTGTTTATACTGGTCCATTAAGAGTGTGCATAACATATCAGAAGTAATGAAATAAAAATAAACATGTGTGTGTTATTATTGCATTAAAATGAATATACTACTGATATTAAAAATCTGATCCTTTCTAATTCTCGTTCAAATATTCTTACCTTAACCTTAAGTTCTATGGAAGTATTGCACATTCCGGTGTATTGTTTTTGGTTTAATGCGGGTTAATTGCAAGTTTAGATATAACGTATATTTGCTGAGTAATGTTTGGGCTAATTAAGAGTGAAAATACTATACATTACGGTGTATAAATAAAAGTTTTAGTGGAGTATCGACATGAAGCCAGTCACGAGGTCTGATATTGCACCGTAATACGAGACGCTAAGGAGTTCATCTATTGGCACGTACATGTATGCACATAATAATCACATTTTCATGAAAACTACACGCACTTCAAGAATGTTTCCGCCCGATATTTACAGATTGTCTTTTATTTATCAAAATTAAAGAAACCCGGCTATATGTTGGGTTACTATTAAAGTATTGATTCATTGTCATATATGAATTTCAATACCTACTGTATATACATGGAAAACTAGTTAAAACGAAATATGTAAGGTGGAAAATTGTAGCCGTTTCAAAAAGTAAAGAAACAGATCTTTCCAATAGTAAACAGAGCAGACCCTGAACAGACGGCCGATCTGGTTCTACTCTGTTTACAAATTCGCGACTGAAAACACGTCTACATGAAGGAAAGGGTTAATACGTTTCCCATATTTGCGTTTTGCGTCTTTGCAAGTAGAATAGACTCAGATAAATATAGAAGCCGCCTGCTCAGGCTTTGTGCTTTGGCTGCCTACGAAATTATATAAATCTGATAATTCAGTTTCTGCCAATACCGACCGTCATATTATACCTAAATGAACATCGTTCAAATGGATATTCATGATGTCATGAATTATTGTATAAATACTCATTAAAAAGGGATATACAGTATCTGTCACGAGTTGTCTCTTGAGATAAACTTTTCTTAACTCTTTCGGCGCCAATGTCGCCTGTTGGTACCATTTAAACCAGTGCAGTCCCAGGTCAGATGTCGCCTGTTGGCACCATTGAAAACAGTGCAGTCCCAGATCAGATGTCGCCTGTTGGCACCATTGAAAACAGTACAGTCCCAGGTCAGATGCCGCCTTTTCAAGGCGGCATCTGACCTGGGACTTCACCGTTTTCTGTATCATTTTAGCCCAAGTATACAGGTTTTTAAAAACAATTTTTTTTACTAATATACCTTTATTATTTAGTTTAGAATTATATTTAATATGAAATTATTATTGCAGACGATCCTTTTAAATTTGGCACCAAAAGAGTTAAACGAGTCCAGTTCTTTCTGGACGAGTTTAAGAAAGGTTTATGTCAAATGACAACCGGTGTCAGAATCTTTGTATCAACTATTTCGCTGAACTTCGATATTTAGACGAAGGGGTAGAACTAACTATAGTCGGAAACTCATTTCGTTTTTGCGACTTTGTCTAGATTCTATACTTGATAACAAAGAGTCTATGCCAACGCGGAATAGTTATTTAATAATGTACACACCGACGCAGGAAAATAGGCTGTGTATCAGTCTACATGTAGATCTATGCTTTAAGATAGCATCTGCTCAGTGTCTGCTCTGTTTATCTCAATTTGCAGTTTTTGTTAGGGCAAAAATATTCCTTAAAAGTTTGCATTATGAAACTTCAGCTAATAGCTATTCGTGATGGCGTTCATAAATATTGAACAGGGAAAGAGATAAAATCTGTATTATTGACTGCTATTAAAACTTCTACACAAATGTACATTTACATATTATATATACACGATAACATTTGCAAATACATGTAGTAAAAGCATGCCAATGGTACCAAGTGTCAAGTTTTCAAGTTTTATTACTCTCTCAGAATACTATTACAAGTATTATATGAGGTACATGTAATATCAAATGAACAAACAAAACACATTTAGGTCAGGCTGCATTGTGGTAATATAGTGAAAGAATGTGCTAAATCTGTTCATTCAAGAAATGCAAAATCTAGTACAATCTCTCCTTACAAAGTGCCATCACCTTGTACCTCAAGCCCTACAGGACGCGAGGGCATTGAGGATGTAAGGACAACACACACAGGTTAACATAGACACATACACGCACGCACAAGCGCGCACACTCAAATAAACACACACCCACACATACAACTCTTATACACACATACATACACACACATAACACGCACACATAACACGCACAGAGAATTTTTTCCCTTAGCCAGGTAGGTCGCGAAAAGTTTTAAGGATTAATCCAAGGAATCTGCATGTTTTTTTAAGTCTTTCATCATTTTCATCATTAAAATTGTCGAATATTTGAGAATGTTTGCTGCGTTTTTCTTAATAAATTGAGTTATTCTTCTCCTCTTTTGATAAAATGCAGTACATTTAAATTAAAAGTGAAATTCATCACCTATATCTTGATTGCATAAAGTACACTTTCTAAGGTGCCTGTCTATTCCATACCATCGCCTTGTTTCAATTGGAAGTTTATTGTTACACAATCTGTAATCTATAAATTGCCTTTAACAGTAAGAGGATAATGTTACAAGATATGGTTCAAACTTATATTTTAAACATAAACTTATGTTTTAAATATTCTGTAATACATACATTTGGAAGATTCATTTAATTCTGCATGCCATTGCTGCTTATATTGATCTTTAGCAATTTGTTCGACATATTTTCTAAAGGTTGTCCATTATGATGTTCAGGGTTCAACCAGATGAAGTTAAGACCAGTTTCCTGAAGTATTGATTTTACATTTTTAATCCATAAATTACGGTAATTCTTTGCATTATAATCATTTAGAAGTATTTTATACATAAGTCCGCTCAGTTTTAAATTTTCATTTGAGGAAACGTTGCTCCAAAATCTGATTACCCTCTTTTTAATAGTTAAGGATATTGGGAACCTACCCAGTTCACCATACAGCGCCACATGTGGAGTACTTCTTTTGACATTAAGGATACGTTTTAGGAAATCAGTGTGAACGTTTTCAACATTTGACAAATTCCCAAATCCCCAAAGTTCACATCCGTAAAGCAGAATAGGAAGGACAGTGTTATCAAATAATTTTAGTTGGCAGTCAATGGGAATGTCGAGATTTCTTATCTTCTTTTATATTGTTTTTATTTTTACCCACTATTCATTTCCAAACAGCTTTGTTTATAACAAGAAGTCACATAACTCCAAACTGTTTGGCACTCGGCAAATCATTTCTTTAACCTCTTCCTTCATATAAATGCACTTTCACGAATTTGCAAACAATAGACCTAGATAAGACCGGTCCTGAACGAGCCGTCTGATCAGGGTCTGCTATGTTTGCTAATCGAGTTTGACCAAGAATATTCGCTATTGAAATTTGTAATTCATATAGAACAGGGTAAGGGTTGAACGAATTTGAAGTGAGTGAAAACTGCTCCACACACACACACATATCCACCCCACCCAAGTAACAACTTTCAATGCGAGAAACACGTGTAATGCATTCTAAACCCTCTAGCATATTTAGGCCGTTCATACTGTATCGACCGTTCCACTAATTCAGCATTTAAATGTTAAAGGTTCCTGTAACCATCAAGTTGTTAGATACAGACTGCCATTAATTGCACAACACAAGTAACATAAAGTGCTTTTGATGAATACAGCATGAATTGTCCTAAGAGGTTGTTCATTATTGACTATAAGAGCATTACAATACATGACTGGTGGTTGCTTATTCTAGGCAAAAGTAATTAATTACTGTTGATCTGTATTAAACCACCACCTGTCGTACATGCCCGTAATTAGACCTCTTTTTGATAGCCGCTTGAGACAGGTTCTACTTTACATGTATTGTTCTGTTTTGCAATAAGCTACAAAAAGATAGACTGCTTTAGAGTATTTCTGAAGACTTAACCATGACCTTCATATAAACGCTTTTGACACATTTGCGGAGTAAACCCAGACCAGATTGTTCATGAAGAAGCCGTCTGATCAAGGTATGCTGTGTATGCTTAAGAAATTACCATATATCTAACATCAGCCAATACATATTCATGCTATCATTATTTCTTTAATAGCTATTCAACAGGGAAATGGCTAAGAGTAAGGGTTATGATAAATGGAGAAACCCGAGTTCACTAATTTTGTTAATGCGTTCATTCATAATTAAAATTCTTGACACAACACATGCGCTATGGATAATTGCGTAATGACAGTGGTGTAATAGTTCATGTATCGAGGGAGGTACAGTGAATATCTCGATAATACGTGCTGGATTAATGCAGGACAAAGTTATACATGTACAGAAAGTTTCCATAGGAGCTTGCTGCATTACGTTTGATCTGTTTAAACCCTTTTCCTAATATAAACGTGTTTTCACGCATTTGCAAACAGAGTAGACACAGATCTGGCGACTCCTATAGTAGCCGTCTGATCAGGGTATGTTCTGTTTGCTAATGTAATTTGAAAGATCTGTTTCTTTACTTTCGAAAGTGGCTACAATGTTCTACCTTCCATATTTCGTTAAACTACTTTTTCAATGAATATTCAGTAGGTATTGGAATTTGTAATAAACGTAGGACAGTGAACGGGTTACCCCACGGCCTGCTATTACAGACTTCTATATGAATAAATTATGTTGTCGCAATAGCGATACCTTATTGTATAACGGAATTTATTCAGCCCCTGGGAACGGAAAAGGGATCAATCACAACTTGCACAATTTACATGTAATTCAACACATTCTTTATAAAACTTTTTACCTGGTACTGAGTCACTAGAAACAGATAACAAAGACCATACCGGTTGAATGTCTTTTTTGAATCAATGTGAAAAGTGCATATATGCGTATATGCAAACGAACCATGAATTGTAAAAAGAGAAAGAAGAATCTCCATAATCATAATGTGACAACAGACGTGAGAAAAACAGTTCCACAGGCAGTGCAATACTCAAACGAACATGGCACCCATACATCACCAAACATGAAACGTCACAATTACAAGACAAAACGTGACGAAACGCTCAAAAAGACATAAAACATTTACCATATAAAAACAAACTAAACCACAGTGTGAAAGCAGGAGTACCACCCTGGAATTGCATTTTCAAAAAGGTATAAATGACTATATGAATATTAACCCTTTCGGTGCCAGCAATGTCGTCTGCTGGGCACAGTTTCGTTTATTTTTAGTGTTAGTGTGTGCATTTCTTTCATGTCCTTTATAAAACAATAAACAGAGTGTTAACCCATTACCTCATATGCTATTTTAGATACAACCTCTTTGAATAAAGCTACCGAAAAGGAGCATTAAATAGGGAAAGGGAAAATTTTAGAATTTTGTAGTTTGAAACCATTGTGATAAATAGAGCATTTGCTCCTAGAGGAGCAAATGCTCTATTTATCACAATGGTTTCACTAAGTGACTTTTACAGAGTCGTCAAAAGTCGTCAATGTGAGGGAAAGGGTTAAACAGATTGGATCCTGATGAGACGTCGAGTTTACTCTGCGTCTCATCTGGATCCATACTGTTTCCATGTGATATCATAAACCCGTCATTGTGGCACGGAAGGGGTTAATCTTGGAAGCAAATGCTACCAGGGTATGAACGATAGAAATAGAAATACAGTAAAAACTCGATACTACAAACGTTTAGTGATGAAGAAGTTTTGTCTTTGTTGGCAGGTGGCTGCTTAATGCAAGGTATGTGTCATGCAGAAAGCTCCTAGAGGAGTTGGGATGGTAAAAATGTATTTTTCAGCTATAACAATAGATTTCATGTGATAATTGCTCTGGTAGGCTATACTTGTGCAAAACAAGATAGGTTCAGTTGCTTCTTGTATTCTTTATATTATTAACAATTCATTAAATATTAAAGGGGAAAAGGAGAAAGACAAACAAATAAGACAAAACATTTTCTTATCTTTTAATTTATATACAGTTGATCATTTATTGATTTACATGTCTTATAGTATTCGAGTTAATAGAAAGATACTGGTTAACCCATTACATATAGGCTATATTAAGACTCCACGTCTTTGAATAAATCTACTCGAAAGTGAAATTTAATAACGAGGGGGAATACCTTAGAACTGTATACTTTTGAATTATATTTCTCAAAATGGTTTCAAAAAAGCGACTTTTACAGAGGCGTCAAAGGCGTCAACACGAGGGCATGTGTTTATACTGAAAATGCTTAATAACAATGTAACAGGAGTGTCATCACAATTAAAGTACAGTAAAGTTCCTCCAAACCGGACGTTAAATTTAGTATAAATATCGGTTTTGGAGACAGGTGGCAGCTGAACCATTTCCCTCATATAAAAGCTTTTTCACGCATTTGCAAACAGAATTGACCCAGATAACACGTCTCCTATAATAGGAGCCGTCTGATCAGGGTCTGATTATGGAATTTGATAGATATGTTTCTTTACTTTCTAAAATGACTACAATGTTATACCTTCCATATTTCATTCTAACTATTGTTTCAAAGAATATTCTATAGATATTGAAAGATGGAATAAATATACAACTCTATGAGCTTTCTGCATGAATGTCACCCTGCATTTAGCAGCCACCTTACTAAAAGTATCGAATTTCTCTACTAGAATTCCGGTTTAGACGGGTTTTACTGTAATGCTAGAAATTAGTTCTTAACAAGTTTCTTAATAACTTTCACTCGTTTTATTGAATGTTGCATGTCATAGTTAACATACACTACAAACTCTCTAAAATCACCACCGAACAGAAGATAAATTCTGGGTGTTAGGAGCTTTCTACGGTATCTTTGTCTTGCATTAATTTATTCCCTCATAGGCTACTTTGAGACCCAACCCTTTTGAATAAATATACCGAAAAGGAGAATTTACTGGAATATTATAGAATTGTCTAGTTTTCAAACCATTAGGAGCAAATGCTTTATTTATCACAATGGTTTCAAAACGTTTCTTTTACAGTGACGTCAAAAGGCGTCAATATGAGGGAATGTGTCAAGCAACCATCCATGTTTTATTATGTTAGTAGTCACATTATACTGGTTATAATGTACATTTCCTGTAGCCTCTATATTTGTTTTCAATTGTCTGTAACCTTTGGAATGCGGTAATCAAGTAAGCCTTCATTTGCAAGGCCAATGTGATCCTCTAGCAAGGTGGAGAAGCTGTCTGGAAAGGTTCTGTATGGTGTGATATTTAATATCCTGTCGCAAAATAAACCCTTCCGAACAGAATTGACTACAGTAGAAAATGTATTAACCCTTTCCCTCATATAAACGTGCTTTCACGCATTTGCAAACAGAGTAGACCCAGATCAGACGGCTCCTAGAGGAGCCGTCTGATCAGGGCCTACTCTGTTTGCTAATAGAATTTGAAAGATATATGTCTTTACTTTCTAAAATGTCTACAATGTTCCACCTTCCAGATTTCATTTCGACTCTTTTGTCCATAATTATTCAGTAGGTATCGAAATTCGTAATAAACATAGAACAGGGAAAGGGATAAGCCACCATCAAAAGGGGGTCTACTTAAGGGTCTGTAAGGCAGATGGTAGTTCAATGCAGGTCAAAGGCAAAGCAAAAAACTGTAGAGTAAAACCTCTTTATAACGACCACTAAATTGTGTTAACTAGTTGCTATTTAGGGCAGGTGGCTGCTTAAAGCAAGGTGAAAGTAAAACAGAACGCTCCTATAGGAGCGTTCTGTATTACTTTCACATTGTTTTAAGCAGTCACCTGCCTTTAACACAAAATACTTGATGTAATTTACTGGCCGTTATAGAGAGGTTTTACTATATTACATTTGCCCTGCATTAAGCAACCTCCTGCTTTTCAAACTACTATTTCTAATAAATGAATGACCGCTTAAGACAGGGTTTAATGCATATAGTTTAACAGTAAATGCAAGTGTAACTATTCAGTATTCAAATGTTTGATTTCCCCTGATCTTGTTTTCCAAATGGTCTATTACTGTCGTGTTTATGGAATTTAATGTTTTGTTATAGCAGCTCATATTAGCAGTAAATGCCAGTTATAAGATTTCAACATTCATGTTTTACCAATAATGTTGAATTATAAAATTCAGAAGAATAACAGCAATGCGCTTAAAAAGAGATGGACTGACAACAAAAGCTGCTCCATCAACAGCGATCACTGAATAGATAAGTAGGGTGTCTTGTAAAGCAAGTGGATGCTGAATGCAAGGCGAAAGTAATGCAGACAGCACATATAGGAGCTATCTGCATAACTTTCGTCGTTTTGCATTAAGGTACCACCTGCCTCTACCACTCAGAACTAAACCTTGTTTTACTACTCACATAAACCCATACCATACTAGACTATTTTAGACCCAACCTCCTTGCATAAATCTACCGACGAGGAGCATTTACTAGAGGAAATGTACTTTTGAAACCACTGTGATAAATAGAGCACTTGCTTCTATGGAGCACATGCTCTATTTATCACAATGGTTTCAAAAATAACTTTACAGAGGCGTCAAAAGGCGTCAATATGAGGGAATTGGTTAACCCATTCCCTCCTACTGACACCGTTTGGAGCAAACCTAAGGAGGTCTCTGATCAGGATTTGCAATGTTTGCTAAACCAATCAACATCAATGGCCTATTCCAGCAGACATTTTGTTTGCTTTGCTCTCTGCATATGAAATATGGATGAATTCCACATTAAGATCTAGTTGGTTTTTCTTTTCCTTAGATAATATGGGAATAAATTAGTTAACTTCATAAATACGCCTTTCTACGCCTATGCAACCATAGTAGACCCAGATCAGACGGCTCCTATAGGAGCCGTCTGATCAGGGTTGCTCTGTTTACATGTACTTATGCTATGTATATATATGTATCTATAGTTTCCGCATAAGCTGAACTTTCCTATGTCCATGAGCTATTATTACGAATTAATCTAATTAATATTCATGGCGTCATTATTTGTTACATGAATATTCATGGAGGAAAGGGTTAAATGAGCAAGTGTCAAACAGCTTGGATCTTGGATCCAAACTGTTCTCAAATACCAGTCAGGTCACGCTTGGAAATATGAGGGTTGACCTTCGTGTATGACTCATGTCAGCTGTCTTAGTTACACAACATTTATAATATAATCATTTACTGTCAAGAGCACAACTAAAATATCAAATTAATTGGATCTTGATAAACACGCATCCAATTACAATGCGTCTCAAATTGTGTTGAATTGTGTTAACCCTATGTTGTGACCACTCTTTAGAATCGTCACAAAGTGACGATTCTAAAGAGTGGTCACAACATAGGGTTTGATTGAGGCATAAAGAAAATACGATGGAAAAAATGTTGTTTCTGGAGCCTTGTTGTTTCGGAAACAGTGACATTCGTTGTTGTAAGGAGGGAATCGTTATTGAGAGTGCCGTTGTAGGGAGGGAGCACTGTATTAGTATTGCTGTTTGACACTCGGTGATTAGTTTCTCAAGAGTTTATTCGAATATAGTACAGTAAAACCCCGCTAATACGACCAAAGAGGTATAAGTTTGGTGATAGCTGCGGGTGGTAGCTTAATGCAGGACAAAAAAATGCAGAAAGCTCCTCCTGCATTAAGCAACTACCTGCTTATAAAGACACCCATGTTTATTCATTATGTGGTCGCATTAGAGGGGTTCTACTGTAGTCAAAATTGCATTAGATCCACATTTGAGCAGACATTTTTTTAAGCGGGGATATGGACCAAAGAAATACAGTACAACCCCTCTAAAGTGACCATTTATAGGGAGTGGTTGCTTAATGCAGTACACACTTATTTTTAAGTAAGCTCCTACAGGAGCTTTTTGCATAACTTTCGTGCTGCATTCAGATACCACCTGCCTCTACAACCCAGAATTAGTAATCTTGTTTGGGTGGTCGCATTAGAGGGGTTTACTTCATTCTCAGTGTTGTTATATTTTCTGGTCCTTCGGAATCACTAGTTTTGATGTTATATTAGTTTTGAAACTTGAATACTGCTTAAGCCGGTGCTCGGAGGCGTGAGTAGTGTTGCACTTTTAATTACTACTCATGAACAGACTCAATAAAACTAAGTCTGCAATTTTCTCTTTTTGCATTTCTTCTTTTGCTTTTGAAGGATCACCCATTTTCAGAATATATTTACTGTAACACATTCGGCCCTTATTGTAGAAGGCGTTAATATCAGAGGGACATTTACACAGTGTGCTTGAGAAAGAGACTTTTCTGTCATGTAGGCCTACCCTAAATTACTCCTTTGGGACCTGTAATGACGTTATAACCTCCATCGAAAAAAGCTCAAACGTGTCGTTAAAGCAAGAACATGCCCCAAAGGATGTCGTATTTACACTCCTCTTTTTCAATTAACCTTTATTCCGCTATTCGCGATCTTACTTACATTTGCAAACATATTGGAGCCAGATGAGACGCCGAGTAACTCGGCGTCTCATCAGGATCAAAGCTGTATGATACTAGGTTAACCCATTCCCCGATACTGACGACTTTTGACGACTCTGTAAAAGTCACTTTGTGAAACCATTGTGATAAATAGAACAGTTGCTCCTATAGGAGCAAATGCTCTTTTCAAATTACAAAATTCTAAAAGTTTCCTTTTCTCTAGTTAATGCTCCTTTTCGGTAGATTTGTTCAAAGAGGTTGTACCTTAAATAGCCTATGAGGTAATGGGTTAATAGTTTCTCGAAACCTTGAACGAATCCTAAGTAATTGGAAATTGTAAGCAGACATCATGTTTATAGGAGGCTAAGGGTGAGCATACGGTGATCCATCTATTTAACCATTTTTGGGTTCAGTATTCATGTAAAAATAATGACAACCTGAATATTTAATTGCTCAATTTTTATAATGCAAACTATTCAAAGGGTTTGTTTGCTTGATAAAAACTGTAGAATCAGATCTATATCATGAGCTGGGTCTATTCGTTTTGCAAATGCGTGCAAAGGCATTTATATGAAGGAAAGTGTTAAACTCTCATCTGAAGCAGCGTTACTTCCGAGTCGTTATTATTTTGGAAACGACTGACCGAGTGTCAAACAGCTTGGACACTGACGAGACCCCGGGTTACCATGGGTCTAGATTGGCAGGGGAAGGTTAAGTCATTCCGCATGATGAATTTGCGATAACATTGTGAACAGTTTGGGTTCAGATGAAATATCCAGTCGATCAGGGTAAAAAATGAATGCAACATTGATGAAACTAAAAAAGTCGAGTGTTTAGATTTGAGCAAATGACAATTTTTGAAGGATAAAGTTATTTGGTGTTATAAATTTGCCACCAACTCCCTGGAATAGTCTTTGGTATGGTATAGACAAAAGTATGATGACCTGTGCTAACAACTTGGATCCAGATGAGACACCGAGTAACTCGGCATCTTTCCAGGATCCATGCTTATAAAGCTTTTAGTTGAGTCCGAGTTTCGTTCTCAAGCTTTTGATTGGTCAGATTTGAGTTCTCAAGCTTTTGATTGGTCAGATTTGAGCCAGAGGCTCAAATCTGACCAACCAAAAACTTGGGAACGAACTCAGACTCAACTAAAAGTTTAATAAGCATGGACCCTGGCTCCAAAGTGTTTAGTGCTTGGATTATAATTATGGACGCCTCCAACCAAACCTGTACCCCATCAGGCGCGGATTTAGAGGGGCGGAGCCGGCGTACGCCCCCTAAAATTGCCAAAACAGATTGTTTTAGAAATATTTTAGATTTATATACAGTAAACCCTCTCTATAACGACCACTAAATTGTGTTAATTAGTTGGTATTTAGAGCAGGTGGCTGCTTAAAGCAAGCTGAAAGTAAAACAGAACACTCCCATAGGAGCCACCTGCCTTTAACACAAAATAATTGATGTAATTTAGTGGTCGTTGTATCTACTAAAATCAATAAAAGAGTGATTCAGTAGGAGTGTTTTATTTCCCTCACCCAGTTAAGCTCTTTTTCAACATGTATTACAAACACACTATATATTTATGTCATGATCACATAATTATGATCACAGTTATGAGTTCATGATCACTATTATGTCCATCCTGTTAGAACACTAGCAAGAAGGGACGAGTGGGTGATCGATGGTAGAGGAGCAAGCACCAAACACACAGTGTGTTGCAATTTTGTTGGATTGTAGTCTTTTTTCAAAATCCTTTTATGCGTTTTTAATAGATTTTGAAAATGGGTGTCTCCGACTATATTAAGAAGTTTGTAAATCACATCGCCATAAAATACCAAGTGCGAAATGCCTTGTCACAGATCAACTTTAAATTGCATCAGCATTTGCTTATGAGTATGATTTCGGTGATAGAATTTAGCGAAAGTTTTACGAAAGTTTGCCATACCTATATCCCTGTTTAAGAAGCTTTTCTGTAATAACACGATTGCGAATATTGATGCCAGGCCGTAGCTACACGGATTAGTTGTTAAATGGACTATCAATATCAAATACCGTATGTCATTCAGATATCAAGGCAATTGTGACATTTGCCAGTTTATAACGGCCACTAAATTACATCAAATATTTTATGTTTAAAGGAAGGTGGCTGCTTAAAGCAAGGTGAAAGTAAAACAGAACGCTCCTATAGGAGCGTTCTGTTTTACTTTCACCTTGCTTTAACCCTTTCCCTCGTATAAATGTGTTTTCACGCATTTGCAAATAGAGTAGACCCAGATCAGACGGCTCCTATAGGAGCCGTCTGATCAGGGTCTACTATGTTTGCTAATAGAATTTGATAGATCTGTTTCCTTGCTTTCTAAAATGTCTACAATGTTCCACCTTCCATATTTCTTTATAACTATTTTGTTAATGAATATGCAGTAGGTATTGAAATTTGACCTAAATACAGAACAGGGAAAGGGTTAAGAAGCCACCTGCCCTAAATACCAAGTAATTAACACAATTTAGTGGTCGTTATAGAGAAGGTTTTACTGTACAACAAAAGGTCAACGACAGGTAGTGCGCAATTTGTACCCAGTGGAATACCAATAACTTGACGATGCGGTGGAACTTTGATATCTCGAACTTCAACGGACCATACAAAATACTTCTTGATAACAGAAGTTCGAGTCATCCAATTTCTAATCTGAACAATTTCTCAAATACACAGCTTAACCCCTCTCTTGCTGAATTTTAAAATACATTTATCATTCTTTACCCATGCCCTGTTGTATAATTACAGATATCTTCACTGTGTACAAGTATTTCACTGTGCAATCACTGCTGTGGAGTGCACTGGTTGCACAATCAACTTGTAAATAGTGCAGACCCTGATGAGACAGCTGCTGCAGGAGCTGTCTCATCTGGGTCTACACTATTTACAGGTAGGTATATTGACGCGAATAGCAAGCGAAGAGTTAAAGGCAGTTTCCTACTGCCGATCAGATCAACTGGATCATCACGATCACCCAAATTCTCCGCCCAAGCTCGACCGAAAGCATGTACACGAGTTCTCGAACTCTACTCGATCATACACGACCCCAACACGATTATTCACGACTCCTCCACGACGTCAACTCAACAACCACTCCGATCTCTGCTCGATCAACTCGACCCAGATACAATCCATACACCATTACAACCCGACTAACTGGACATATGCTCGATCTATACCCGACCAGATCGTCATGGTCGTACTTGGGTCGACCGGGTATTACTCGAGTAGAGGTCGAGATGATCGGGTACAGATCAGGTAAATGACTTCATCCCGACCGCACTAGATCTCTACACGATTGTCTCCCGCTCAACTCTTTACTCAATCATTACCCGACCGCTTCCCAATCGCTTCTCGGGTAGGGAGTCCGAGCGATGCCGACCAAGGTAGACCTCCCCGATCACTCCTGCCGAGCGGGCCAGACCAGTCCCTGATCATTTTATCGGACTTGATCGAGTTGATCTGATCGGCAGTGGGAACCTAGCTTAATGCAGGTCTAAAGTAATGCTGAAAGCTCATGTAGGATATTTCAGCACTACGCTCGACCTGCACTGGACAGCAATATACAGTATTTGCGCACACTCACAAAAACGTGATATAAAATTAAATAACTTAACCTTCGTAGTGCTGAAAAATATGTTTACCAAAACTCTAATATGTTGCATTTTTGTTTACTTCCGATTAGCGTGTTACTAGACATCTCATCTGAATCTACATGTAATTTGTTTGTAGGTGTCATCTAGGTTACACTTAGTATGATAAGGGTTAAAATAAACTAGGGTCCATCTTTCAGGAAGCATCAGCTTTGAATTTCGCAATGTTGCACATTTACTTAAATGTCTGTGTACAATGCTGATCTATCCGCCATTTAGCCCAGAGATGAATTTTGTACAGTGCAATTTAATAATATCATATTAATGACTCCAATCTCATTAGGAAAGTATGGTTGTCTCTTCCCACGCTACATTGACGATTGCGTGATAGCTTTCACAATCAGTTTAGAACTGGATTAGACGACAAATAGTATCTGCATCCTCTGGCATTCGTGTTATAGTTTGGAAAGGAATAGAAGCGACAGTATTATTGTGCATTGTTCTCCTGTCTGAACGGTGAACATTCATGTTATCAGACGGAACACTATTAAGCGCTGAATTGGTAATGTCAGCAAACTATCCATTACCTCCCATGATGCCCATGGCGATCTAAACATCATGCATTTATAAACAGTTTGGACCCAGACCGTACTCCGAGTAGCTTATTTCATATCAGAATTTGAACAGACATTAATTTGTCGGCAGGATAAGGGTTAATGCTTATTTATTATTTGTTTAAATATATATTTTAAATCTGTTTTCAATAGGAGAAACCTAGTTTGTCCTCGTTGATGTAAATTCTATTAACCTTTAGCCTGCTGAGCAGAATTTTGCTTGTAGAAAATGTCATCGATTTCAGTTGTAACTGTTCATCTATCTTGCATTTCCTTTCAAAAACACAGTCAAAGTATCAAACAGTTTAGATCCTGAAGAGACGCCGAGTTACTCGGCGTCTCATCTGGATCCAAACTGTTTGCAAGGGTAATCACTCATCCGCCCGCAGCAGGCTAAAAGTTAAATGAATGATAATCACTGGCATTTATCAGCGTGAGACTCATACAACAGTATCTAACCCTTATCGTGCTGTGAAAACAATAATGTCTGCTTAATTTGGATCTGGTGAATGTTTGACCATTTCTATATTCGATCACGGTTTTGAGAAACTATTGACCGAATGTCAAACAGTTTGGATCCTGATGAGACGCCGAGTTATTCGGCGTCTCATCTGGATCCTAACTGTTTGCAAATATGTGTAGTGTCGTGGGTACCGGTATAAGGGTTAATATTTAAGACAGATTATTCAATAATCCGTTTGATTCCTATGAGGCCCTTTATGTTTTCGACATTAAATGATTACTTTGTGTTCATGGTGAAACTACAGCATCACAACAGTCGTTTCAGTTTCATAACTCTTTTAATGTTGAATATTAAACGCGGAATGGCCCATTACTGCCTAACCCTTTCCCTGTTCTATGTGTATTCCAAATTTCAATACTTACTAAATATTAATGGACACAATGTTTATAATTAAATTATGGAAGGTGGAACATTATAGTCATTTTGGAGGGTAAAAAAAAATATTCAAATTCCATTAGCAGACAGGGAAGATCCTAATTTGACGGCTCCTATATGAGCCGTCGGATCTAGGTCTGCTCGCTTTGCAAATGCGTGAAAACACGTTTATATGAAGGAAAGGGATAACTATAGTGCATATTCGGCGTGAAAAGCATAATTGTACCAGCCGATTGTGAATGACAAACGGTGCAGACCCAGATCTGAGGGCCCAGAGGACTCATATAAGTGACATGATCTTCACTTTACATGCAAATGGCAGTATTGAAAGGGATTAAAGTGCTATACAGACCAATTCGCTACCTCGTGAAGATTGGCTGTGGAAAGTTTAACTCTGCATGACAAATATTTCAAACTCCCGTAGGATTAGATTGTTTTTCAGTCACATTGTTAGCGCACGTGAAGAAAGTGGTCACATTAGTCAGAATTTCAAAGCGAGACATATAGTAAAACCTCTCTATAACGGCCACTAAATTGTTTTAATTAGTTGGTAGTTAGGGCAGGTGGCTGCTTAAAGCAAGGTGAAAGTGAAACAGAACGCTCCTATAGGAGCGTTCTGCTTTACTTTCACCTTGCTTTAAGCAGCCACCTGCATTTTACACAAAATATTTGATGTAATTTAGTGGCCGTTATAGAGAGGTTGTACTGTACATGTTTTGTCTAAATGTTGAGTTAACAATACCACTTTCACTTACTCTGTTTTAGTGTTGCTGCTGCAGGTACTACTTTGAACATCATCATCATCATCATCATCATCATCATCATCATCATCATCATAAATGACATCCATATTCATTTACCCCATTGTAATATATAATGGTTTACCATGAATGCTTATAAGTTTTTAATGTACACTTACTCGTAGTTCCTGTCTTCTTTGACAAATAGTTGAACCCTTTCAACCATGAATGATCAGAATGGACTAGCCCATCGATCTTTATCTATTGAGTCAACTCTGTATGAAAGGCTTAACGCATTTACTCCCACTTTCCCTTATATGGGACGTAGGCAAACAGTGTAGACTCTGATCAGACGCCGCATAATGCGGCGTCTGATCAGAGTCTACACTGTTTGCTGATAGAACATTCAATATAAAACAAAACAAAAATGAAAATTTAGACCAGACGTCCCTTAGATAAAAAATGAACTAATCCAATATATAAGCATGGAAGAATCCACTGGGAGCAAATGGTTTAAATATGCTACAGGATATCAAATAACAAACAGTGCAGACTCTGATCTCCAGCCTCATCTCTACACGTTTTGCAAATGTAAGTGCACGCGTCTACCGGATCGAAATGGTTAAATCTCGATCTAACATTGCATCTAAGAGCTGGATGAAGTTGCACATATTACTGAGGTCTTTGAACCACGTACCACCCTCACAATAATCTCATCATTTAAGAGACCTCCCGATCATGCAATGTAAATTATTCAGTTCACTACAGCAGGAGTGTAACAGCCAATACCCGTTCGTTCCAATTTCGTGCCCACCTGTACATTGTACAACCTACTAATGACAGCAACTTGATATAGACGTTCTACACACAGTTAACCCATTCCCTCATATTGACGACTTTTGGCGACCCTGTAAAAGTCACTTTGTGAAACCATTGTGATAAATTGAGCATTTGCTCCTAATGGAGCAAATGCTCTATTTATCACAATGGTTTCAAACTTACAAAATTCTAAAGTTTTCCTTTTTCTCTAGTTCATGATCCTTTGCGGTAGATTTATTCAAAGAGGTTGGATCTAAAAGTAGCCAATGAGGCTATGGGTTAAACAACCATCTGCTTTTTAAGATTTCTATGTTTAATAAATGAATGACCGCATATGACAGGTTCTATTGTTCTGCTTTTGAAAAACTCCTAGATTTTCGCTAGTACTGTGTTTTACTATGCCACTTGCCCGAGTGTTTTTGTTAATAAAACCGGTAAAAACTGTATGAATGTTAAGATAATTTCATCTGACACCTGTGGTCAGGCCTTTATCATTCTGTAATAAAGCAACAATAAACACACGCGCAACGATGCAACATTAGGAAAATCCAATCAAGCTGCTTGTTAGTCAATCTAATATAAAACGCTTTTAACACACTCTGAATAGCACTCGAGGTGACTTCTCCATAAATATTTAAACAGTATTCGTCTGCTCTCTGTATTTTAAAAGCGTAACAAGGCAAATAAAATGTCAGTTTTTGCAAGCCTCTGCGAGTATTTTACAGTAAAAGGGGGTTTAGTCACACAGGGAATGAATAAAGGGACAATTATCGCGGGTCATTTAACACACAGTGTGCACTTTCCATATATGGCATTTGAGTCTCAAGGTGAGCAATGAATTCCCGTTTGGAAATTTCCATACAATGTGTCAGTATGACATGGAACATGTACAGTGCTCCCTCCCTACAACGGCCCTCTCAATAACGATGCCCTCCTTACAACAACGCATGTCACTGTTTCCGAAACAACAAGGCTCCAGAAACAACTTTTTTCAATCGTATTTTCTTTATGCCTCCATCAAACCCTATGTTGTGACTACTCTTTAGAATCGTCACTTTGTGACGATTCTAAAGAGTGGTCACAGCATACGGTTTGATAGAGGCATAACGGTTTTAGTTCTCGAACTACACCTTATCTGGGGATCTGCAAACAAGCTAATTATGTTTGATTTTTCCCTCCCTATAACAACTCACTCTGAACAACACATACAATATTCGTATCCCAAAGGGTGTCGTTGTAGAGAGGGAGCACTGTACTTGCCCAAGCACATGGCAACATTTTCTGGAACTTTACCCTCAACTCAACGAATATTTATGAATTAAATTATTACTTTATACATATTAATTAAATGATTTTTACATATGTTTATAAATGACCATGACAGCAACCGTAGAAGAATAGATCTATATAAATACATACGCAAACGAAGCAGTCTCTGATCAGACTGCTCCAAAAAGAGCTGTCTGATTGTGTCTACTCTGTATGCAAAGGCGTGTAAGATATATATGGTGTAAAAATTTAAAGAATGCATCCATATTTTAATGTTTGGTTTTGCAGTTCTCAGGTTCAGTCATGATTAATCCATTCCCTCATATTGACACCTTTTGACAACTGTAAACGTCACTTTTTGAAACCAATGTGATAAGTAGATCATTTGTCCCATAAAAGCAAATGCTCAATTTATCGCAATAGTTTCAAAACCCCGTAATTCTAAAATGTTCATTTTATATAGTAAATGCTCCTTTTCGATAGATTTATTCCAACAGGTTGGATCTGAAAAATAGTCTATGAGGGAATGGCTTAATAGCGTCAGGTATATATATATATATATTGTTTCGGGCGATTTAACCGTTAGCCCGTTGTGAAAAGTTTCGTTGACTCAACACTTGCCAATTTCGGAATTCAAAACGTATAATATACCCCCAGAGATGTTTCATAAGCTATATTGTCTTTTTCTTCAAACATACAGTCCAGACATCAGCTTGTTTTGATCCTGATGAAACGTCACGTTTCTCCGTGTCTATTCAGGATACAGGTTGTGTGAAGTTCATGTCGAAAATACGGCGTAATTTAACTATCGTATTTTATAAATCAACATTTTCATGTGAAATTGACAATCGACAATCGCACAATTTTGAAATGTCGAATAGGTTTCGAATTCGACAGTATCTAAGAATCTGGTAAATGTCTATAAATAAATATCTACATTCATCTACATTCCATTCAACTCTTTTCCCCTGAAATGCTAATATTGTGTAAAATGGTAACGTCAAACATCTCTTTTGATGATACATGTACAAGGGTCAAAATGGGGTCGAAATGGTTCCTATGAATCTGACAAATGTCAATATGTTGACGAAAATATCAACATGTAAGGACATTCCATTCACCTCCTATGCTCCAAACTGCAAAACGGTGTCCAATGTTTACGTTAGATATTTCATTATATAGCAATACAAGTGTTAAAATTGTGGCAAAATGGTTCGAAGGGATCAGAAAAATGCCACTATTTTGTCCAAATTATCGACAGGTTTGACGAAATTCGACGTTTAACTTCCAATCTTCCCATTGTCGACGCTCAACATTTCTAATTTTGATGAGTGACACAGTTCCTATTATGTTCGTTATATCCATTTACACTAATACATTTCCAAATGGTGTCACATTTCTGCGATTGGCTGGAACAGAGGATTTGAGTTATACTTTCGACATTTCCATAAATTTTAATAAATGTCAAAATGGCTTCGACTTCCGACGTTCGTCAATGCCTTGTAATCTGAAAATGTCGAAATTGCGTCGATATTTTCAAAACTTGACGACAGTTGACCATGTCCTTTAGCACCAACATATGCCGAATGACGACGTTCGGCAGATCCAAATAATCTGCAAAATAGCGCAATTCTTAAGTTCATCATTTCCTTTAATACCTCAAAATGTATAATTTCGACGTTCAACAGTTTCTATGGAACTTAAAAATATCGGAATGTGGTCGATATTGTCGGAATGTTGTCTAACGTTGACGTTACCCATTTTCATTATGTCGAAAAGTATTCAAATACCGACTCTGTACATGTACTTTGACTAGAAATTTCGTCGAATGTCTCTGAATTTCTCAACGTGTTTGTCACTTCCTTTTGCAGCAGTATGTTTTTAAAAACAATTTTGACGTTCAATAGTTTATAAGGATCTGAAAAGTCTCGACTTTACTTGTCGAAAATGTTGCCTTTGTTATTTTCTTAATAACAAAGACATTAACATGGTGTCAAATTTTGACGTTCAATATTTTCTAAGGATCTGAAAAAAAATGGAATGTTGTCGGATTTTATGATCATCATTTTCGTAAATACTAAAAGAAGTCGAGATGAAGTTGAGTCTTGAAACCCTCAATCCACCCCAGAAAGAAAATGTGAAATCATGTATAATTTTAATGATTGATACTTTTTAACCCAAGAAAAAAGTCGAACAGATTTAAGTAATGAATAAATTCAGTCATTCTTGTCTCATATCGTTCTACAATAATGTTCAAACAATGCCTGTCAATAGTCTGGGCATCTAACAGAATATTGTGGGACATGTCGTCATCAGTAAAAGTGTTTGAAGGAATGCATTTAAACACTATAGCACTAAATGATTTCTTTACTTATCACAAACTAGAACAGAAATCAGGCAGGGAATTAGGCAAAAATACACGATCTAGGAAACAAAAGACAAAATGAGCTAAGAATAAGATACAAACGTACTAACAAATCAGCACAGAAATCAGAAGGAAGAACAGAGCAACATGATGTTGGAAAGAGGATCGATGAAAATGCGGCTTGGGGAAATGTCAAGAAAGCTTGTAACATATTGTAAGCTCTTAAAAGACAGCCAAACCAAGGTCACACATCCTTGTGAACAATGATGGTAATCTCCTGTGCGATAATGGTGTATTTGGTGATAACTGGACTGAATATGCAGCTTGCTGTAGAATGACCAGCATACTGGAAACAACGAACCATAGCGATTGACCCATTTAGACTGTTAAATCACAACGTTCCATCTGAGCTGTTTAAAATGGAGGTAAGGCTATTCGACACGTTCTATGTTAGAAGATTTGGGACCATATAAAGTGTCATACAGAGTGGGCTCAATCATTCACCATGTGCTTACCAAGGCAAGGCAATTGAAAAAGAAGCCTAAATTTCTAAACCGATTCACTGCTCAAGCTGAAGAAATCTTTACAATGGAAAAGACGTCAGAACAGGTAGGAACAGTGGAGCAAAGTTTTAAATTGCGGTGTCATCGTATAAAAGAACCTATAACTTTAAAGAAATCTGTTCCTCAACTTTATAAATTTTAAGAAAGCAGGATGTATGTGTGCTAAAATGAGCTGGTAACATCTAGAAAAGTTCAAATGTTTATGTCTTTTTCATAACCTGAAATATGGTTAAGGTGTATGGTTTAGTTTGAATTTGTGTAGTATGGTGAATGAATGTTATGAAAAGCATGTTCAGTGCTATGACCTCCTTCATCGTCGTCTTTACACTACAGTTTGCCTCTCTGTATCGCTCTGTGCACTCTGGCTCAATCGCTTGTTCTTCAGGGCCCTTCTTACGTCGATGTGACCCAAGGCTTCTTGGTATGCCACCGGTATGAGTCATTCCATCATCGAATGATATGTGATCTTGTCGATGTCCATATCTTCAGCATCAAGCATGGTCAGGGTGAAAAATTCCATCTATGTCTGCTTAAAATGCTTGCAATAGCATGTCTTTGAGCCTGTCTGTCTCATACTTGATCCTGATGTTGGGTTCTTGTGGCGCACTTTGAATGTCATCATTAACAAATCGTGATCGCTCCCTATGTCATTTCCAGGAAAGCTTCTTCTTCTTGTGATATTTACACCTTTGAGTTTGGAATTTGGCTATGGTGTATTCAATCTGTTTGTGGTTCTGGCTGTCTGGACATCTTCATGATAGCTAGTATGGAGTCAGGGTGTTGGTCAGTACCTGCTTGTTGTAGGTGACGAACTCAAGGCGTTTGAGTCCCCTGTCGTTGGACGTGCTATTGCAGTATGTGGCATATGCACCACCCCAGATGTCCTATGAATCTTCTCCAATGTCGGTCTTTGTGATGTCTCGGTGGACCAGAAAACCGTGTATTTTCACATCTCATGTACATTTCTTTTATCTTCCCCTCCTGCCCAAGGGTTCTCACATTCCATGTCGTATGTCATCCAATTTCTCCCACGATTCTTGTAGTCACCAGTTGCACAATTTTCACCTCCATACTGGTGTTTGACCAGTTGACCTGGGCTGAAACACATCCGGTATTATTGTCTGCTGTTTTGTCATGATCCATCTAGGGTCAATTAAAACTTTGCGGAGCCCATCCCTTTCCAAACTTGTTAACCACAGCCGAGATATATGTATACTTATGGTTCACCTTAGTCTTGAACACATGATCGTTGGATTCCTAAGAATATCATACACCCTGGCCGTTTACGTCACCAAGGAAGACATCCGCCCCGTGATGTCGTGTTAACACCACACATATTTGACCCATTGGTATGGCAGAGGGTCACGTAAATGTACATGGGAAGCAATTCGGTCTCCAGTGGGACTGACCTGTATTAACTATACTACAGCTGTGTTGGTTTAGACTATGGAAACATATTGAAAGAGGAATATATACAGTTGAACTTCAATATCTCGAATACGGATAACTCGATTTAAGATAACTCGAAGTAAAGTTAGGTCCTTCCAAATTTTACAATACAGAGTTGTTCTAACATGTATCGCTATCATATCTAGAAATACATTCGACATTGTAATGCAGGTCGAAATTAATGCTGAAAGCCTTTGGACATGCATTAAGCTGAGAACGTGAGAAATAAGATGACACGAACATCTCTTATCTCGAAGAAATTTGTATTGTTCCTTGAAGTTCGAGATATAAAAGTTCACCTGTAGTACAGTGCTCCCTCCCTACAACGGCCCTCTCAATAACGATTCCCTCCTTACAACAACGCATGTCACTGTTTCCGAAACAACAAGGCTCAAGTCACTTTGTGACGATTCTAAAGAGTGGTCACAACATAGGGTTTGATTGAGGCATAACGGTTTTAGTTCTCGAAATGCACCTTATCTGGGGATCTGCAACAAGCTAATTATGTTTGATTTTCCCTCCCTATAACAACTCCCTCTGAACAACATATACAATCTTCGTATCCCAAAGGGTGTCGTTGTAGAGAGGGAGCACTGTAATTCCTATGGACTTTCCATAAACGCCCTACATGGAATGTTTCAGTTCAACAGGGACCAATATCCAGACGCGTGCCTCTTGCTATGTGCGATGAACTGAAATACCCGCATTTAACCCTTTCCCTGTTGAATATTGATGGAAGAAAATATTATATCATGGATATTTACTGGGTGAATATTTATAATGGCAAATGTACACAAGATCCTTTGGTATCGGTAGATGCTGTAGTCAGATTCTATTATAATTTCATGAGCAAATATAGCAGACCCTGGTCAGACGGATCTTAAAGGCGCCATTTGATGTGTGTCTACTACGTTTGCAAGGCGTGAAAAGCGCGTTTATGCGGGAAAGGGTCAACCTCCGATCGTTCAATGTATTGAGGCGCTATTGATTGAGTTACAACCAGCTTGCGTAATGATGATACATGGATTTATTCAATGTCACAATCTGTATCCAATGGCCGTGCTTTGCACATACAATCAGATCTCGCGGTGCAGCATACGTGATAATTGATTGTAAAACCTTGAACTGCTACAAGATACAGTGAGACCTCTGTGAACCGGAATTCTAGCAGAGTAGAATTTAGACACTTTAAGGCAGGTGGCTGCTTCATGCAGGATGAAAGTCATGCAGAAAGCTCCAAGAGGAGCTTTCTGCATGACATTCACTCTGCATTAAGCTTCCACCTGCCTCAAATACCGATATTGTTACCAACGTTAACGTCCGGTTTAGAGAG
This sequence comes from Azorinus chamasolen, assembly GCA_963576725.1. Classification (NCBI taxonomy): domain Eukaryota; kingdom Metazoa; phylum Mollusca; class Bivalvia; order Cardiida; family Solecurtidae; genus Azorinus; species Azorinus chamasolen. Next base: position 14,444,691 of record OY755243.1, on the reverse strand, counting down.
GTCGTACTGTAATTACTACATAAGCGTAATTATATACACAAAAGGCCATTCGCATTTTCGGTTATGCCTCAAACTGTTTGCCTTTATTTTACATATCTTTCGAAAATGTAATAACGATAGTGTCAAACATTTATTTCTTGGATTTCGACTTAATTTTCGTCTTACAGTGAACTTTATCACCCCATACGCACGTTTAGTTCTAATTTTACCAGCATATAGAAGTGTCAAAGACAATACAGTGGTATATTGGTCTCCTGGTGATATAGTTCTAGCAAATAATCGAATTAGAACTCGGAGATATCCTCATTAAAATTCTATTACATATCCCCGTACCACCTGCTTCGTCTTGTAGGGAATATAATGGAAAAAAGACCCAAATTACCAAACAATAGACAAATCATGTAGTTACTGAGCTCAAATGTAGTTCACCAAACTGGAATGCTTCCTCCTGGTCGTTATCAAACAATGCCACCCTAGTATTGCAGTCTCAGGGTCCATGCTTATAAAGTCTTTTAGTTGAGTCTGAGTTCGTTCTCAAGCTTTTGGTCAGATTTGAGCCAAAGGCTCAAATCTGACCAATCAAAAACTTGAGAACGAACTCAGACTCAACTAAAAGTTTTATAAGCATGGACCCTGGTCATGTTCGTCTTCTGATGACACGCATCAGTATATTTTCAACCCAACGCAAAACTACAGTAAAAAAAGAGCTACGGTTAAAGATGCGTAAGCAGATACTAAATTCGTCATTTCTCCTCCAAACCCTATGCTGTGATTACTGCTTATAATCGTCTTGAAGAGACGATTCTAAAGAGTGGTCACAACATAGGGTTTGGTGTAGGTTGAAAGTTATACAAAAAACTTACAGATTAGCTTTCCTGTATAAAGTTCAGCCTGCATTAGCTGCCACCTGTCTTAGTCCTTTCCCTGTTGAATACGCATGTTAGAAATAATGACATCATGAATATTTATAAGCATATTTTATAATGACATATGTACATATAAATATTGGTTTTGGAAGAAGTTGTAGTCTGATGTATTATAACTTCATAAGCAAACAGAATAGACCCTGATCAGACAGTTCCTACTGGAGCCCTCTGATCTGGGTCTACTGTGTTTTCAGTGTCGTGAAAAGGCGCATATATGAGGAAAATATTCACATTTTACTCCATGATTACATGTCTCTATGCCTTTGCAAATAGGGCAGATCCAGATCAGTAGGAGCCGTTTCATCAGGGTCTGTTTAATTTGCTAATGATAGATAAAGTTACAGTAAAACCGCTCTATAACGGCAACTAAATTGTGTTAATTATTTGGTATTTGGGACAGGTAGCCGCTTAAAGCAAGGTGAAAGTAAAACAGAACACTCAAATAGGAGCGTTCTGTTTTGCTTTCACATTGCTTAAAGCAGCCACCAACCTTTAACATAAAATAATTGATGTGATTTAGTGGCCGATATAGAGAGGTTTTATTGTATGATTCTACAGTTTCCACCCATGACCAAACATACCTCTGGCTATGTGCTCTTAAAACAATAAATCTAATTTATAATCACGAGGCTTCATTTCCTTACATGAACGTTGATGGAGTAAAATGTTAACGTTCAATAATGATACTTACAGTAAAACCTCTCTAACTTTTAGGTAGGTGACTGCTTAATGCAGGATGAAAGTCGTGCAGAAAGCTCCTAGGAGCTTTGTGCATGACGTTCGTCCTGCATTAAACAGCTCCCTGTCTCTATTGCACTAAATTGGACGTCCGGTTTAGATTCGTTTTACTGTATATTAACGTTTGGATTACTGAGGTTTAACTGTGTTGTGCGCATGACCGGATGTTGTCTCCAGAACCTGGCGATCAGTATTATATTAGTATTAACAGACCGAGTTCAATTAAACCGAGTCTGCAAGTTTCTCTTTTCGCACTGCTACTTTTGCTTTCGAAGGATCTCCAACTTTAAGAATTTAACCGTTATCCTGTGCAACGGATACGAAGGAAAATCGATTTGAATTCTAGTAACAGTCTATAAGAACAACGCTGTATTTAATAAGGAAACTATTTCTTTGAAATTAACACAGTAAAAAAGCAATAAAACTGCCAAAGTAGATAACAACACAACAAAACAAGAGAATTATCAGAGCAACAGATAAACATGTGTACTCAAGTACTTAAATCGTCATTTCTGCACCAAACCGTATGGTGTGATCACTCTTTAGAATCGTCTTTTCAACATAGGGTTTGGTGGAGAAATAAAGAATTTACTCTTGAAAATGTTTTAATATACGCGCCGTCTAATCTAGACCTCTGCTAAATTTATAAACAAAAGGAAGAAATTGAAATTTTGGATAAACGTTTCTGAAATCGAATTCGCGCTTAACCAAGTCTAAACAGTCTGTCTCTTGCGTTTCTTCACGACAGCTATATACAGTGTAAACGCATATCAGATACAGTAAACCTCTCTTAAACGGACGTTCAATTTAGTATAAATGCCGGTCTTGGAGACAGGTGGCAGCTTAAGGCAGGGTGAAAGTCATACAGAAAGCTCCTGTAGGAGCTTTCTGCATGACTTTCACCCTGAATTAAGCAGTCATCTTCCTAAAAGTATCTAAAATCTTCTCTTTTTGAATTCCTGTTTAGAGGAGGTTTACTGTACTGTGTTACAGATAGTGATGATCTGGTGCAACATAGTTTGCGAATGTCCGACTGCCCTTCATGTCCAAGGCGACGGTTATCTGTAAATGTATTTCCGTATCCAATTATGTCTAGGCCATATATAACCCTTCTAACGACCATATGGTAGACCATCGTTCAGTGCAAAAAACATGGTCACGTGTTTCACAACAGATATACCTGTTTTAAGCAACCTTAAAATAGAAAGTATAATTATGTGTTCTCTGTGGCAGGTGGTAGCTTAATATAGGACATACATAATGTAGAAATCTCCTAAATGAGCATTCTGCATTAGTTTTGTAATCGATTAAGCATTAAACAATGATTCCTGTACCTAATCAGCATATTGTTAGAACAAAGTTCTAGTGAATGGTTCTGCTGTATTTGGTATGCAAATTCCTCTTACCTTTTCTGCGGTGTCGTAGGGAATAGAGAAGAAGGCGTCCGTTTCATCCAACGTCTTTTTCCGAGTGACCCTTTTAAAGTCGCTTAGGCATAGTCCCACTTTACGCGAATCTTCACCGTCATGTCCGGATGTGTCTGTGACGCTGAAACCTTCATTCCTCTCACCGTCGCTAAGATGGCCGCCATTTTTCAACGGAAGTGACGTAATATCCTCTCTGCTTATGTCACCTTCACTACTATCCTCAAACACAGAGATGGCTTCTCCGCGTTTTCTTTTTAATTCATCCAAGGTTTGGCGTCTTTCGCTTGTTTGTTTTCTTACAACAGACAGACGTCCCACAGCTCGTACTTTTGTCTTTATAACGGAACCTTTAGTTTTGGATGATGTTGCGCCCATTGTGGCTTTTTAATTAAGGATCCGAGATCAAAAGTCTTTCACACAAATGTTCTATTTTCACTGCTTAGGAATGGCGCAGTAGAGCACTGCCATGTATTGCTTAATTATTCATCCACCCGATCATTCTTATTGGTAGAATGTCGACATGAAATGGCATTGGAACCGTCAAACTTGTACCTAGAAAATAAATAAATAAATTTAACCCTTAGCCTGCTAGAAAAAATGTCTGCTCAAACTCTGACCTGCTACAGTTATTGCTGACTTTCGATTCGTTCAAGCTTTTGAGAAACTATTGACCGAGTGTCAAACAGCTTGGATCCTGGTAAGACGCCGAGTTACTCGGCGTCTCATCTGGATCTATGCTGTTTGCAAATGCGAATCAGGTCGCGCTTTAGCAGGAAAAGGGTTAACAACCCCTGTCTCACGTTAACTTCTTAAGTGTGGTTTTCTCATAAATGAGATGCACCATAAGAACATATTTTTGCCACAGTGCTACGTACATGTAGCGCTGCAGACAGACACGTGCCTGACACAATATCTGATAAAGTTCTGTATGGTTTTAAACGGTGCATACAGTATAGCATGTCTTAAGCAGCAATTCATTTATTAAAAAGTAGTTAGTTGATGAATGCATGGCAAACGTAATACAGAAATGTCCCATATATTACTGTCTTACCTTTGACCTGTATTAAGCTACCACTTTGCATATCAATAAATTGGACCCGTCTGATCATGATGTGCTCCATTTGTTTATAAAATAATAAAGACCTGGTTTTACATCATGACAAACATTTCAATGAGTTCAGTAAATTAGATTCTATAATCTCATTACAGTAAAAACTTGATACTGCGAACACTGAAACATGTAACATTATTGATATTTAACACAGGTGGCAGCTTAATGCAGGGTGAATGTCATGCAGAAAGCTCCTCTAGGAGCTTTCAGCATGACTTTCATTCTGGATTAAGCAGCCACCTGCCTACATGTACAAGGACATAACTTCTCCATTTCTAAGATTTCGCAATACTTATCTAGTTTTAACTGTATTTCCAATATAAACATTTATGGTGTAAATGATTATATCGATAGTAAAGCTATTAAACACTTGTTCTGCTATTCAAAACCTGACCGCAAACAGCCTCAATCCAGATAAGGCGCCGAGTAACTCGGCATCTCACCATGATCCAAGTTGTTTGACACTCTGTTTATATTTTTTCAAAAACTGTATAGCATCATAATACAGTGCTCCCTCTCTACAACGACACCCTTTGGGATACGAAGATTGTATGTGTTGTTCAGAGGGAGTTGTTATAGGGAGGGAAAATCAAACATAATTAGCTTTTGTGCAGATCCCCAGATAAAGTGTATTTCGAGAACTAAAACCGTTATGCCTCCATCAAACCCTATGTTGTGACCACTCTTTAGAACCGTCACAAAGTGATGATTCTAAAGAGTGATCACAACATAGGGTTTGATGGAGGCGTAAAGAAAATACGATGGAAAAAGTTGTTTATGGAGCCTTGTTGTTTCGGAAACATTGACATGCGTTGTTGTAAGGAGGGTATCGTTATTGAGAGGGTCGTTGTAGGGAGGGAGCACTGTAGTCAAAATTACTCCAGATCCAAACTTGAGCTGACATCATTTTTTTCACAGCGGGATAAAGATAATTACGCCACTCTACGTTTTTGCAAACAGAGTAGACCCAAATCAGAGGCCCCTATAGGAGCCGTATGATCAGGGTCTGCGCAGTTTGCTTGTGATACATCATAAATGTGATTCTACAGTTTCTGCCATGACTAAATGTCCTGAGTCCATGTACTGATATAACAAAGTATTGTTATTAACCCTTTCGCTGCCAATGCCGGATCTGTGATTACCTATGCAAACAGTTTGGATCCAGATGAGACGCCGAGTAACTCGGCGTCTCATCAGAATCCAAACTGTTTGTTACTGTTATTATGTTTTTGAAACAAAAATGAAGAACATAAAAAAATAAAAAATTGTAGCAGACGACAAAGTTAGCAGACGACAGACCTTGGCAGCGAAAGGGTTAATATTCATAACGTCTTTATTTCTTACATTAATATTCATGGAGTAAAGGAGCTTTCTGTATTACTTTTGATCTGCATTAAACTACCTCCTGTATAATAGACCCATAATAAGACCTCCTTTTGATGGCCGCTTGACCCTTTGCTTGCTATTCACGTCAATATACGTACCTGTAAATAGTGAAGACCCAGATGAGACAGCTCCTGCAGGAGCTGTCTCATCAGGGTCTGCACTATTTACAAGTTGATTGTGCAACCAGTGCACTCCACAGCAGTGATTGCACAGCGCAATACTTGTACACAGTGAAGATATATGTAATTATACAACAGGGCATGAGTAAAGAAGGAGAAATGTATTTTAAAATTCAGCAAGCGAAGGGTTAAGACAGGTTCTATTGTATACGTGAAATGAGAAAAAATGACATAAAGGCATCTGTGAACATTGGATCTTAAGCATGCTAAAATAGAATGCCGATTATATTTAAAAAGAGTTTTCATCCAAATGTAGCACAACGTTTAAAACCCATTCCCTCATATTGACGCCTTTTCACGCCTCTGTTAAAGTCACTTTCTAAAACCTTTGTGATAAATAGAACATTTTCTCTATAGGAGCAAATGCTCTATTTATCGCAATGGTATAAAAACTACACTATTTAAAAAGTTTCTGTTTCTCTTGTAAATGCTCCTTTTCGGTAGATTTATTCAAAAAGGTTCAGATCTGAACAGTCTCCATCCAACATGGCATACGTGTAGAAAAACATATTTCAATAAAGTATAGTTGCGCTAACACGACCACTCCAAAGAAATCTAAATCTTGATTTTTATACCAGGTGGTAGCTTAATGCAGCACAAAGGTTATGCAGGATTTTGCATTACGATTGCCTGCATTAAACAATCACCTACTTTAACCCATTCACTCATATTGATGCCTTCTTTTGACGCTTCTGCAAAAGACACTTTTTGAAGCCAGTGTGATAAATAGAGCATTAATTTTGCTCAAGTTTTCACAATGGTTTCAAAACTACATAATTCTAAAAGTTTCATTTTCTCTATTAAATTCTCCTTTTCGGTAGATTTAATCGAAGCGGTTGGGTCTAAAATAGCATATGAAGGAAAGAGATAAAAGGCTTCTATATTGATAAAATGTGTGGTCGCATTAGCGCGTCTCCTATTGTATTACATGTACAGTAAGACCCCTCTGATGCGACCAGCAAAAAGGGGCATAATTCATAATGTCAGGGGCAGGTGGTAGCTAAATGCAGGACGAAAGATATGCAGAAAGCTCCAATAGGAGCTTTCTGCATAACTTTCGTCCTGCATTAAGTAACCATCTGCTTATAACGGCATCCATGTTGAATCATTAAGTGATCGCATTAGAGGGGTTTTACGGTGTAAACATTCATGACATGACCTGATGTATATTAAACTCTTAATATCCTTGTGTTAACACGCGATTTGCTTTTTAATGGAATACAAACGTGATATAGATGATTCCTATAGGAGCTTTCTGTATCACATTTGTCCTGCATTAAGCTACAATCTGTTTTAAAAATCCAGAATTAGAATGTTTTCACAACATCGCTCGTTGCTTGTTATGGGGTAAATATGCTGTGGTATTAATGCCATTAGTATTTCCTTATTATCCTTAGTATAGAGCAATTTGAGCGTCTCCTTGACAACCTAGGCTGTATATCGTGATAAATGGCCTTATGGTGCAGCTGTGCATTTGCAGATATGAAAATGTTTTCTTGGCGTGTATATTTCTGGATGGTGAACAGATCCCCAAATGTTTAAATAGTCGTCTAGTCTGCTTTTGAAATACACTTGTCTATTATTTCTGCCAAAAAGAAGAAGCAAGATGTAACCCGCTTCTCATCAGGATCCAAACTGTTTGAAAACAGAAAGAAGTAATCATAAAGCTTGCCCAAATCGTACAGAACCCTTATCCTGTTATACCAGTTGGCTCACTATTGCAAACATCTTGGATCCAGATAAGACGCCGAGTAACTCGGCGTCTTATCAGGATCCAAGCTGTTTGACACTCGGTCAATAGTTTCTCGATGGCTCTTTTCTAATCGACAGTTGTCAAAATTGCAACTGATCTACATTTCAACAGACTGTTTTTGTACATTTTACAAACAGTGTAGACCAAGATGAGAGGGCTCCTAGAGGAACCCTCTCATCTGAGTATGCACCGTTTGTCATGTTACACTACTCTTTAGAAAAATCCCTCTAAGTATTCACCATGAGCTTGACCTATTTAAATATTTTAATAGTCCATTCGAAAATTTAGCGTTGTAAGAGTTAAAGTTGTTTTTTGTTTGGTTTATGTTTATAATTAGTCCATGGTGTAATGTTTCAGTCGACATAGGCGTGTGTATGACAACGATTACAAACACTTTGTATCCATCTGAGACGCCGAATATCTCGGTCATTCATCAGGTTCCAAACTACGTAATACTCTGTTATACTTTTGAAAATAACATGAAGAAAACAATACTTAATAACCTGCTGCAGACGAATTCGTTGGCATAAGATGTTTGTGTATCAGCCAAACAGTACATGCATTGTTTTAAGTGTAAGGAACTGTAGAGAGCAAACTAATAACAGTGCTGCAATATTTTGTAATGGAACTCGCGCTCAGTTGAAAACAAAACCATTTATAGTTGTCTGAATCCGTCCTCCATAAACGTTCATATACGAATAAATGACATATTTATTACAATACAACCTCTCTATAACGGCCACTAACTTACATCAAGTATTTTGTGCTAAAGGCATGTGGCTGCTTAAAGCAAGGTGAAAGTAAAACAGAACGCTCATATAGGAGCGTTCTGTTTTACTTTCACATTGCTTTAAGCAGCCACCTGCCATACATACCAACTAATTAACACAATTTAGGGGCCGTTATAGAGAGGTTTTATAGTTGAATTTTATAATGGGTTATAAACACATGATTTTAGTCAAAGCAGAAAATGTAGAATGTGATCTACATAATTACATAAGAAAACAGAGTAGACCCTGGACAGACGACTCGTACTTGAATCATTTGAACTGTGTCTACTATGCTTGTATCAAAGAGCCTCTCTCTTAGTCAAAGCATTAAGCCCTACCTGTTCAATATTCGGGTAAGAAACACTTGCACCATGAATATGTATTAGCTGAATATTTATATTTATATTTTCACATTGGTACAGAATCACATCTACAGTTGAACTTCGATATCTCGAACTCGGATAACTCGAACTTCGGGATAACTCGAACTACAAATTCTGTTCTTCCAAAATTATTCTAAGCTGTTTCATTACGCATGTCTAGAAACACATTTGATAGCTTAATGCAGGTCTAAAGTAAATCTGAAAGCATTACATAGACTTTAGACCCCATTGGAAATAAGCTTTTAGCTTAATGGGTTATTCATAGGTCATAAGCATTTATTACTTACAATGTAGCACATGCACAATGTTACATTGTTAAAGGTATGCATGCATAAGCTGGCCATCAATAATATATTTAGGAAAAATAGCTTAATGCTACTCATAAATTCTTAGTCGTATTTATAATTCTTTATTACTGTGATATTTTATGATTTTCATGTGTTTGTATATATGCTGATTGACCTTAAATGTCAATAAATAAATAAAAGCTGTGAATCTAGATATTGTCCATATTAATACTCGGATAACTCGAACCTCTGTTATCTGGAAGTAATGTGTTTGGTCCCTTGAAGCTCGAGATATCGAACTTCAACTGTATGTAATTCCATAAGAAAATAGAGCAGACCCTGATCATATGGTTTCTACAGGATACGTCTGAGCTGGGTCTACTCTGTTTGCAAATGCATGAAAAGGCATTTATACGAGGGAAAGGGTTACACAAGAAGCATGTGAACTGGTAATGTAATATTTTAAGACATCAATAAATACGGAATTGTCTCAAATGCTTTGTTTGTTTCCTAGTTACAACCAGGATGATATGGGTTGGGAACCAAGACAAGTTTTGACTCTCAAGCCAAATACTATGTTTATGAAGTCAAGTCCAGATTGGCAGGGCATGATGGTACTAGCATGAATACTTAGCCTGGTAAAGGCAGCTTGTGTCATGATGAGACGCCGAGTTACTCAACGTCTCTTCAGGACCCAAGCTGTTTGACACTCGATCAATGATTTCTAAAAGGTTCGATCGAATCTAAAGTCTGTGAAACGTTCGGCAAATCAGAGAGATTTGGCCGACATTATTTTTTCATCATGAGAAGAATTAACTCTCATCATAATCCCTCTCCTAATCCGCAGCGATGTTTATACAGTAAAACCTCTCTATAACGGTCATTAAATTGCATCAAGTAGTTTGTGTTAAAGGCAGGTGGTTGCTTAAAGCAAGGAAAAGGAAAACAGAACGCTCCTATAGGAGCGTTCTGTTTTACTTTCACCTTGCTTTAAGCAGCCACCTGCCCTAATACACCAACTAATTAACACAATATAGTGGCTGTTATATTAAGGGTTTACTGTATCAGACTCTGTCAATGTTTTGTGAAACTATTGATCCAATAGTCATGCAGCTCGGATACGGACGAGATGCCGACATACATGACCTCATACTCCGCGTCTCATCTGGATCCAATCTGTTTGCAAATTATATACATGTACCAGTCAGATCGCTTTCAACGGGGTATTAGTTTAACCCATTCCCTCATATTGACGATTTTTGAGGACTCTGTAAAAGTCACTTTGTGAAACCATTGTGATAAATAGAGCATTTGCTTCTATATTGTGATAAATAGAGCATTTGATCCTATAGGAGCAAATGCTCTATTTATCACAATGGTTTCAAACTACAAAATTCTAAAATTTTCCTTTTCTTTAGTTAATGGTCCTTTTCGGTAGATTTATTTAAAGAGGTAGGATCTAAAAATCTATGCCTATGAGGTTATGGGTTAAAGGCATTTATAAATATAATATATATATAATACATAATTATAAAGAATGCAATTGAACCCATCTGCAAACAGAGTAGATCTTATAGGAAGCGTCTGATCAGTGTCTGTTCTGTTTGCTAATGGAATTTGATATATTTGTGTATTTACTTTCTAAAATGGCTACAATATTACATCTTCCACATTTCATTATAATTAACTTAGCCATGAATATTCAGTAGGTATTGACATTTAGAATAAATATAGAACAAGGAAAGGTTAAAAAACCAATGGAGATTATAATTGCATTTGCCCCCCCCCCTTCCATAATAGAACACGACAACCAAATACTACAGAATGTCAAGGATTTGTTCTGCAAACTGTACTTGATTGAGTGAAGACAAATCTGATAACAATGGTCTAGATTTCTATAGAAATGAGATTCCTCTCCATCTAATGATATGTCAGTCCCAGATTGTGGTGTCGTGACTGTAGACAAACACGCCTCTACAAACCAGAGTCATCACCATGCCGACGCCATTTAACGCATTTACAAACGTAGAAGACCCAGATCAGACGGCTCCTAAAGGAATTATCTGATCAGGGTCTGCTCGGTTTGCTTGTGGAATTATTTAGACGCGTTTCACCAGTTTCTGCCACGGCCAAATACTCTTCTAGATAATGAATATACATGATATTATTACTTCTTACATGAAGATTCCTCAAGTGCACAGGGCAATCAGTGGTCCTTTTGCGAACAGTTTGAATGCATATTACACAACAATTCAATATACATCTCACCAGAATCTAAACCGATTATCGCTCAAATCTGTTTTTGAAACGAAATTGATAATTAAACTCGTCGACATCATTTTCCAGTGATGACAACTGGCTTAACAAGATAAACGTACCAGAAGCATATATACAATAGAACCTGTCCTAAGCGGTTATTAATTTATTGAACGTAAGAGTGGTAGAAAGCAGGTGGCTGCTTAACCCATTTGCTCCCAGTGGATTCTTCCGTGCTTATAATATATTGGATTAGTCTATCTTTATCTAAGGGATGTCTGGTCTAAATTTTCAGTTTTGTTTTGTTTTACATTGCATTTCCTATCAGCAATGCGGCGTATGATCAGAGTCTACACTGTTTGCCTACGTCCCATATATGGAATCGTGGGAGCAAATGGGTTAATGCAGGACGAATAGGACATTTCTGTATTGCTTTTGGATATTCATTGTTTTGAGTGTTGTCCAAATATAAATTGGTGGCCGAGAGTAATCGAACCAGTATACAACAGAGCCTGTCCTAAGCGGACAAGCATTTATTAAGCATAGTAGTCTTAAAGAGCAGGTGTTTGCTTAATGCAGGGAAAAAGTAATACAGAAAGTTCCTATATGAGCTTTCTGCATTTCTTTTGATCTGCATTAAGCTATCACATACATTTTTTAATGGTCACTTAAGACATATCCAACTGTATGTAAACATACAAGAAAACCACAATAACGATGAAAGAGTAACCGTTAACTACACATACAGTAAAACACATCTAATGCGACCACCTAAAAGAGGTATACTTCTGGGTGGTATAGGCAGGTGGTAGCTTAATGCAGGACAAAAGTAATGCAGAAAGCTCCTAGAGGAGCTTTCTGCATTACTCTTGCCCTGTATTAAGCAACCACCGGCTTATAACGACACCCATGTTTATTCATTAAGTGGTCGCATTAGAGGGGCTCTATTGCAATTATTAACCCACAAACCCCCATGAACGCATGTATGAGATATAGTCAAACAGTGTAAACGCATATCAGAGGCCTCATGAAGGTGCCCCCACCGATTATGATCTGCCCTGTTTGCTAGACCAGTTTCACAGCATATATTTATTTTACAGAAACCTCTCACATGAAAACTGGATGGGTTCTAAATTACAATTTGAACGAGGTTATCATATACATGTATAATATTGGATCGTGCACGGCGATTTTACTTGTGTCTAAAGTGCATGAGCTTTTACAATCCATGTATTTTTATTTGACTTAACATTTTACCTGTTCTATGTTAGAAATCAAAGAAAAAGATCTATCAAATTTCTTTAGCAAATAGAACAGACCCTGATTAAACGGCTCCTATAGGAGACGTCTGATTTGGTCTACTCTTCAAATGCGTGTAAAAAGCATATATATAACGGAAAGGGTTAATCAAACGTTCCAAGGCAAGCAGTATCTTATATACACTAGAACCCCTCTAAACCGGACCCTAAATTTAATGTAACATCGGTCTTGGAGACAGGTGGCAGCTTAATGCAGGGTGAAAGTCATACTGAAAGCTCCTCTAGGAGCTTTCTGCATGACTTTCACTCTGCATTAAGCAGCCACCTGTTTAAAAGTATCTAAATTCTTCTCTACTAGAATTCCGGTTTAGAGAGCTTTTACTGTATACGACCTGTAAAAAAAGATTGTTTAAAACATATTATTTTCTTCACTATAACCCCTTTGGTTAATCTTTATTTGCCAAGTTTAATAGCAAGAATGACAATCATCCATTGGACTAGCTAATAGGAGAATCAAATCTAAATAGAAAGGTTGTGCTATTATTTCTAACGTTAGTTAAATATATGTTCAATACATCTGATTTAGATTGTTTTACAATGACTTTTGTTGAGTACAAAGCAATTGGTTATTCAGTAGACCCTGGACAATAACCAAATCAAAATGGGCATACGTTATCAGTTGAAAGTAAAACACACATTCACTGTAGATATATTTTATTACATGACTGTTCATTAACTATTGATGTTTACTTAGTTGACTTTAATAAAATGAAAAGAGGCTCACCGAGAGTCATATTTAATTAAATCAAGTCGTTTGTTAAATATAATAGTACAGGAACACACGTGTAATATTCAATTTATCACATGACACTCACTCACTCACGCACGCACGCACACACATACAATAACAACAAGAAATAGAGGCATTTTTCCTATTTATATTTAGACTTGCTAGCATTATTTGTGTGTAATATTACACGTATTTAATGTAAACAAATATGTTATATTTACTCGTTATATTGACTTGGATACAAGCAATGTCATGTGGTAAAATGATATATAATAGTACTGATATATTCGTCGTCTAATAATTAATGGGTTCGAATTACATGCATAGCTCTGTACTTCATAGGTACGCTTTTTAATATCGTAGACCCTGATCAAACGACCCCTTCAATGATCTAAACCTGCATTATTTGCCCAACCCTTTACTCAATGAATATGTATGTAAAGTAATAATGGCATCATGGATATTTATTAGATTAATTGTTACAATAGCACATGGGCACATGAATGTTTGGCATCGGCAGAAACTGTAGAATCATATCTATATAATAGTATCAGCAAACAGAGCAGACCTTGATCAGATTCCTAAAGTGGCCGTTTGAATTGGGTTTACTTTGTTTGCAAAGACGTTTGAAGACGTGTGTGTGGAGTAAAGGATTAATTAGTCAGTCCGAATACTTGGAGTCATTTAGGTGAGTAATCCGTTTCTAACGTCATCGTCGTTTAGAGCTGTCAGACTACGTAAAATCTAATTAACCTGGAATATTTGATCATTATTTAGAGAGATCGGAATAAATTTTACAAAGCGGTGGTGAATGCAGCTGTACTAGTATTTTATTGTATAATGTATTTCTGTTGGTTGCAGTTGATATGGCTACTGTAGGATTTCCTACCAAGACTTACAAAACAGTTCAGATAAGTTATAAGAGTATTGTAATTTGTGGGGTTATCATTTTAAAAAAAGGTTGACTGAACCCTGATGAATAATGGTATTTTAATAATGAAATTTTTGTAGTAGAAAAAATATTTAACAATTTGGAAGATGTATTGTTTAATTTCAGTAGAACTCATCTTAAGCGGTCATCAAAACGATGTCTAGTTATGGGTTTGTAAGGTATGCAATAGCTTAATGCAAGTCAAAATAAATGCAGAAAGCTCCTATTGGAGCTTTCTGCATTACTTTTGCCCTGCATTAAGCAACCACCTGCTTTAAAGACCACTATGTTCAATAAATGAATGACCACTCAGGGCTGGTTCTACCGTATACAGGTTCGATTACTCTCTGCAACCAGTTTATACAGTAAAACCTCTCTATAACGGCCACTAAATTGTGTTAATTAGTTGGTAATTGGGGCTGGTGGCTGTTTAAAGCAAGGCTCCTATAGGAGCGTTCTGTTTTTACTTTCACATTGTTTTAAGCAGCCACCTGCCTTTAACACAAAATACTTGATGCAATCTAGTGGCCGTTATAGAGAGGTTTTACTGTATTTGGAAATCACTCAAACCATTGATTATCCAATAAGTTGAAAATAACCCTCATGCGTCAAATATTTTATAGACTAAACTATCGATTGGACGTGTCAAGTATGTTGTATATTGCAATTATATTGCAAATATTTAGAGGGAATTATAACTGAATTTCTATAACATATTGTATGTGTAAGACGCACCTCTTTTGCACTGATATAGTCTTTTTTGAATTAGGTCATTATCCACTTTATATTTGTGTTGATTTATTTCTCTTCAGTATACAGCGTAACAATTTAAGAGACTATCTTCACTTAACTCATACCAATTCACAAAGAAATAATGATTACTTTCAAGTAAAGACAAATAAATCCAAAGCAAAACCCTGAACAACATTTCATCTGTCGCGATATACTATTTAGGCATACCCCCCTTGAAAAAGTCACCCTTGGTTTTCAAGAGCGCTCCACCAAGAAAGCATTCGAAAAGCATAACGAATAGCAAATTAACTGTAATGGGAGACTACTTCTGTCATATGACCACTTGGATCTAACAGGAAACGGTCCCCGGTTACAGTATGCACATTTATTTTAAAGCCTGTTCAAAGACACAACACTTTTCCTGCACTTACAATATGATACACAGGAGCCATCTGACCTGGGTCTACTCTGTTTGCAAAGGCGTAGAAAGGTGTATGTATGGAGTGAAGGTTTATACAATTGTTTTACGTGTGGACCGATATCTGGCAACTGAAACGCGATAACCTGTTACATCATATTTACGTTAATATACCTTTTGCAACAGAGTGAACCTAGATCAGGTGGCTGTTATAGGAGTCGTCTGATCAGGAAGACAGAAACAGAGTTCTGTTTCCTGGTCTGGATCTATTCTGTTTTTTACTTACACAACTGATTATATAGTGTATGTCGTGATACAAGTATGAAACTTAGGTACTTCCATTTTCACACATCTATTATTTAAGGAATATATTGTATATAGAATATTGTTTTGTTTTCATGCAGGTATGGAAAAACACTTGGTCACACAGTATGAAACCGAGAAAACAAAATACAGCCAATCACAGCTCACTAGAAGTAATGAAAACAAACAATATTAAATGATTGTTTATGTTCATGGAGTGAAGAATTAATCTTGATATATTTTCCTAGCTTGATTATATGTATTTATTAATATCTATTACCTGGTGATAGATAACCTAGTCTAGCTAATATTGTATACTGTTCACGTATCTCATTTCAATAGAACCTCTCTATCGTTATAAACGGAGCTTCATGGAACATATGTACACGTACTTAAATTACTTGTCACGTGACACGATGTGTTTGTTATATGTTTTTTGTAATATTTAAAGAGATACTATAAACTGTATCTTTGTCATTACTGTGATCAGATGTCATTATACAGTAGTATCTAGATACCTCTAACATAATAAGTTGCGCTCACGTCTTTCGAAGTCAATGACGAATTTGTGATAATCGAGTAGCTCGGCATTTATCGATTATCACAGATCTGTTATCAGGATCCAAACTGTGTGTTGTACAAAATAAAAACGTGACAATAGAACAATGATCACTGCAAAAGAGGACGCATTTTGCAGAACATGGTGATACGGGTAAAGAGCTAGTTTTACTTCAATGTCAATATATTGTACAGTAAAATCTCCCTAAACCGGAATTCTAGTGGAGAAGAATTTTGATACTCTTAGGCAGGTGGCTGCTTTCCTAGAGGAGCTTTCTGCATGACTTTCACTCTGCATTAAGCTGCCATCTGTCTCCAAGACCGATATTTATACTAAATGTAACGTCCGGTTTAGAGTTTCATTTTCTGTATCAGTAAAGTAGGTCAGGTACCAATTGGTAATGCTGTGATGGAAATTACATACTCAACTACTTAAACAAATTCAATTAGAAGTTGATTTCTAAAAATAAAACATCTGATTTTCGCCAGTTTTATCCAGAATATGAAAGTAATGATCTACCTAACTCAATCCCATAAGCTGCGATCGCGTCTTTTTCTGTCAATGACGAATTTGTAATCAGCAAAACAGGGTTCAATCTGTTCGAGATTCTGTGAATGGTTTCTCCAAAGCTTGATCGAATCGGAAGTAGAACTTGTTCCAGATCCGAATAATAGAGCGAATTACAACTTTGGTACAATAAATGGTATCACGGTACAGTAATGAACAAACATGACTGTCTTCATAAGCAGGTGATTGCTTAATGCAGGACGAAAAGTTATACAGAAAGCTATAGGAGCTTTCTGCATACATGCACTTTTCGTCGTGCATTAAGCTACCACCTGTCTTTGCCACTGTGAATTATGCCCCTTTTTGGTGGTTGCATTAGAGGGATTTTACTGTATATGCACACAGAGCAACAGGTATGTGTGCGTACTCATAGATTTGAATTGTCACTTCTCCAACAAACCCTATGTTGTGACCACTCTTTAGCATCGTCTAGATGAGACGATGCTAAAGAGTCGTCACAGCATAGGGTTTGGTGGAGAAATAACGGAGTTATTCTTGACTATATTTAAATTTACGCATCTTATCATGACCTCGGGATGCATCGGAATTTCTTAACGACACACATGATGTGTAGTAAGTGTGGTTCGTGTTGTTTCTTGCCCAACATATCCAAATTAAATCCGGTCATGATTGAGTTAGATTGACAATTCAATTAAACAAATACAGTACGTATACATCGTCCAATTGGAGTCCAATTACCAAATACCCCAATTATCTTAAATATTCGAACACCCATTCTCCCCTCTCCGTGGGTTTGTAACAATGAATAAGCCAGTCTATTAGCACAAGTTTTATAACTTTAAATTAGACTGGCATAGTAGCAAGTAGTGTAGACCCTGATCAAACGATTCAATATGAACCGGTTAGTCTGGGTCTACATGAATTACCTAAGTTTATCTGTCCGGATTTTTGGAGACATTAGGGTAGCACTGGGGAAGACTATAGTTTAATTAGGTCGACAATTCCTTACATCTATCTATTACCATATTTGGATACAATTTATAAACGGGCCACCAAAAATTGTCTATAATTCTGAATATAATGATTATAATTGGTGTGCCATGCTAATTCCTTTGTCTGTATACAATTTTTGTAAAAACAATTTATTTATAAATTTCAATATACTCTCGTATCCTGTATGGTAATTACAAATAACTGCAGAGATAATTGTGTATATGATTTGGTTTTTGTCTGAGGCTTACTAGACTAAAATATGTACATTTTTACAATAACAAGGATAGGTCACCATTTAGTTCTCTTTAATTAATCTTCAGAGGATGCCATTAACGGTACAAACTCGATACTACGAAATGTTAGAAATGAATCTTTTATGTCTTTGTAGCCAGGTAGCTGCTTAATGCAGGGTGAAAGTCATGCAGAAAGCTCCTAGAGGAGCTTTCTGCATGACTTTCATCCTGCATTAAGCTGCCACCTGCATTAAATATCCACAATGATACGTATTTGAGTGTTCGTATAATCCAGACTTTACTGCATTTAAAGTTGCGTGACATTTGTAATATTTGCATGACTATTGCATTATTATTCCAAACTGTATATCATTCGGTATGTCGTAAGAGATATATCGTATCATACTACGGGCTAATCACCATGGGGACGCCACAGAGATGGATGAAAATATGCTGAGCAATCTGAACAGAAACACATTTTCCATCGGTGGCGGAAAATTGTAGAGTGCGCTTAAGGATTAAAGTGTCAACCCTTTACTCCATTAACCCTTTCTTTATTTTTGTTTCAAAAACATAGTAACAGTAACAAACAGTTTGGATCCTGATGAGACGCCGAGTTACTCGGCGTCTCATCTGGATCCAAACTGTTTGCATAGGTAATCACAGATCCGGCATTGGCAGCGAAAGGGTTAATACGCCTTTTTATGCCTTTGAAAACAGAGTAGACCCAGATCAGACAGCTGCTATAGGAGCTTCTGACATGATACAGATATGATTATATAGTTTCTTCCATGGCCAAACTTTCCTGTGTCAACGTGCTATTGCAATAATTAATCAATTTAGTATTCATGAAGAAATTATATTTTACATAAATATTCATGGTAATTACAAAGAAATACAGAAATAATTGTGTCTGTGGGTTTTTTTTTATCTGAGACTTACTAGACTCAAATATGTACATTTTCACAAATAAAAATAATAACAATGAAATGTCACCAATTAGTTATCTGAATTAATCTTCAGAGGATGTCATTTAGTTGAAAAGTTGCGTGACATCTGTAATATTTGCATGACTATTGGATTATTATTCCAAACTGTATATCATTCAGTATGTTGTACGCGATACATTTTATCATGCTACTGGCTCATTACCATGGTGCCGCCACAGAGACGGATGAATCTGAATAAAAAGACATTTTCCATCGGTGGCGGAAAATTGCAGCGTGTGCTTAAGTATTGATGTAAGTGCGTTAACCCTTAACTCCATGAATAGTCATGTGAGAAATAATGACGTCATGACCATTAATTAGATTAATTGTTATAATAGCACATGGACACAGGAACTTTTGGCCGAGGCAGAAACTGTAATATCATATCTATATTATACCATAAGCAAACATAACAGGAGTCGTCTGAGCTGGGACTACTCTCTTTGCAAAGGCGTAGAAAAGCGTATTTATGGAGTAAAGGGTTAAAAAGGAACTGAAACGAAATACCGTATTATCTCTAATGATCGTTCCCGGTGCGTTAATATTCTAAATGGAGCTTCATGCATTTTGTACCCATATGGTTGCTTAATGCTCAATGAAAGCGATGCAGTAAACTCCCTAGCTCTCCTAGGGAAGCTTTCTGTAAATACTTCCAGTCTGCATAAAACTACTTATATTTTGAAAAAAATACATTTCTTTATTTAATGGCTAACTATTGGATTTTAATTGTTTTATCGATCTTTAGTTTTCTACGTCCCAGTCACAATAAGGGGCGTTTATCAGAGTGAGGTGATGATTAGGGTGAAGGTGAATCCGGTAAACAATACTATATCTTTGGAAATATCTCGACTCAAAACACATATAGTAATGTTGTGAACAGACAAAACCTTTGTAACAACTTGTACTTTGCAGCTGTATAGGCGATTGCTACTTTTATTTGCCCGCCAATTATAAAGAATTTTATTCATAGTGACTGTATTGAAACATTATTTGTCACAGTGCACTGCATGTCGGTACGTCATTGGTAGAGATACTGGAAGATACCATTATAGAAGAATACTACGAACACTCCTTTAACCCATTCCCTCCTAGACTATTTTCAGACCCAATCTCTTTGAATAAATCTACCGTTAACTAGCATTAACTAGAGAAAAGGACATTTTTAGAATTGTCTAGTTTTGAAACCATTGTGATAAATAGAGCATTTGTTCCATATAGAACTAAATGTTCTTTTTATCACAATGGTTTCCAAATGTGGCTTTTACAGGATCGCCAATATGCGTCACTAGGAGGGAATGGGTTAAACGCATTGACTAAGTACAGAAATCTGAAATCGAACATTACTGTGCAACTCGCTTTCCGATGTAGAATAACCTCCACAGTGAAAATAAAAAATACTATATGAATATACTATATGAACGATAAGGCATATGCACAAACACTTTCACCGTCCAAACAGTCGGAAAGCGACTCATGGGACTTGCAATTAAACGAGGAGTTTTAAAAAGCAAGTGTTGCTTAATGCAGGGCAAAAGTAATGCACAGAGTTCCTTAATGTTGACCTGTATTAAGCTACCATCTGTCTTACAGACCTATAATTAGATATTCACCTGAAGGATTAACTCACCACCATTCTCCTGCGATATACACAATCGAAATATGAAACACAGGTGAATGCGATATGACTCTATGTTTCTATGGAAATGTATCATGTAACAAGAGAATGAAAGTATCAATGAGTTTATCTTTATGAAATTAACATTGACGCACACTGAATACGGGTATTATATATCCCCATTGGTATATTCCCTTATTTCTCTCTAGACTTCCCCATTACAAAGGAGTAGAAATACAGGACAATAGCCTGTTTCAAGTGAGCATTAATTGAATGGAAATGCATGTCTTAACCCTTCTCTTGCTGAATTTTAAAATACATTTCTCCTTCTTTACCCATGTCCTGTTGTATAATTACATATATCTTCACTGCGTACAAGTATATCGCTGTGCAATCACTGCTGCGGAGTGCATTGGTTGCACAATCAACTTGTAAATAGTGCAGACCCTGATGAGACAGCTCCAGCAGGAGCTGTCTCATCTGGGTCTTCACTATTTACAGGTATGTATATTGACGTGAATATCAAGCGAAGGGTTAATAGGCAGGCGTTTGATTAATGCATGGCAAAAGTAACATAGAAACCTATGTTTTAGCTACCACTTGCCTTATATAAAGATCCAAATTCAGACTTCATTTACAAGTTGACTGATAGCTTTGTACACGGAAACAATTGCAGAAATATGGAGAGTCTTATTGACTGTTTTACATTAAAAGATTAGAACAAGTCTGGTGAGATAGGGGGAAGTCACGTTAGAATATTTTGCATGGTAAATCATATAGTAAAACCCAAATAGTTCGAACACTATGACAAGTATCATTATCGGTCTTTAAGACAGGATACAGCCTAATGCAATGTGAAAGTCATGCAGAAAGCTCCTCCAGGACCTTTATCATGCATTAAGCGGCTATCTGGCCAAAACATTCTCAATTCTTTATAATAAAACTGAACGATCGGTTTTTTGCTGTATGTGTCTTGTTCGAAGGAATAAGAATTTTCAAATTTGCATAATCAAATGGAACGAATCAGCAAAGTGCATAGAGAAAATATACGTTTAACCCTTCGCTGCCAATGCCGGATCTGTGATTACCTATGCAAACAGTTTGGATCCAGATGAGACGCCGAGTAACTCGGCGTCTCATCAGGATCCAAACTGTTTGTTACTGTTACTATGTTTTTGAAACAAAAATGAAGAAATTCAAAAGAGTGAAAATTTGTAACAGACGACAAAGTTAGCAGACGACAGAGTTTGGAAGCGAAAGGGTTAATGCTGTCAGCTATCTAAATAAAACGATCTGTATATTGTTTGCCGGAAACTGTATTTCGACAGTAACATTGACGTTTCAAACAGTTTGGATTCTGATTAGACCCAATTTTTAAGTCATCTCATTTGAATCCGAACTGTTTGCAAAGGTAATCCCATATTCGTGTATTGCAGTATGCTATGTCAGTTACTACAGTGCTCCCTCCCTACAACGGCCCTCTCAATAACGATTCCCTCCTTACAACAACGCATGTCACTGTTTCCGAAACAACAAGGCTCCAGAAACAACTTTTTCCATCGTATTTTCTTTATGCCTCCATCAAATAGAGTGACGATTCTAAAGAGTGGTCACAACATAGGGTTTGATGGAGGCATAACGGTTTTAGTTCTCGAAATACACCTTATCTGGGGATCTGCACACAAGCTAATTATGTTTGATTTTCCCTCCCTATAATAACTCCCTCTGAACAACACATACAAAATTCGTATCCCAAAGGGTGTCGTTGTAGAGAGGGAGCACTGTATCCGTCGACCATGGGTGTTTCTGAAAATGAACGCATCCACAGGCACTCCGAGGCTGGCAGATACATGCAGGGATGTAAATATTGCAAATGGTTCTTAAAAGACTATTGCGTTTTTATAAATTGTTTCGCGGTGTATCGAGAAGACATTAACTTCTAGAGGCCCTCTGGTTTTATTCAATAAGCAATCGCTTTAAAATAAATTCCATCGCGCACACAATGGAGCAGCAATTAAGAAGAAACGTGCAAGATATCGGTGACGGTGGACAACAGACAGAGATCACATTGATAACACTGATGCATCGAACTAATAAAGTGACTGTGCTGAAACTGACAGAGACACTGTACCCGAATACATTGCAGACATGTTTGTTTCAACATTATGACATACACTTCTTTACTGTTTTGCAAACTGAGGTTCATGTGCCAACAACGCGGTTTCAGATCAGGTTTTGCTCTGGGTCGTTGCTTATAAAGCTTTTTATTGAGTCTGAGTTCGTTCTCAAGCTTTTGATTGGTCAGATTTGAGCCAAAGACTCAAATCTGACCAATCAAAAACTTGAGAACGAGCTCAGACTCAACTATAAGTTTTTATAAGCATGGGCCCTGGTTTTCATTCTTTCAGAGCCTTCTCAGGATTGTTTACCTGTGAGACAAAAGCTAACAAAGCTCAGCGTCTTATTCCTTTCTTTCATGTTACAAACGTCTTTTCACGCATCTGAAAACAGAGTAGACCTAGATCAGCCGGCTCCCATAGGAGTTGTTTGATCAGCGTCTGTTCTGTTTGCTAATGGAATTTGATAAAACCGTTTCTTTAGTTTCTAAAATGGATATAATGTTCCACCTTCCATAATTCATTATTACCAGTATGTCCCTGAATATTCAGCATGTTTTGAAATCAGGTATAAATATAGAGCAGGGAAAGGGTTAAACTGATCCAGTTCTACATTGTTTATAAAACCTGGCGATTCATTTCCTAGTACCATGTATCTTTATAAGAATTCAGGAAAAACAGTATTTGATTATACAAGCCTAACTTCTGTCATGAGACTGCGATTATGTCACTGTCTTTCTCACTTTGATGGCTGGAAACAAGTATACTGGCATCTGTTAACAGTGTTGACCCACATCAGAGGAGACCAGGGTCTGCATTGTTTGTCGTTAAGCATCCTCTCGCAAATTATACACTTTTCATACTGTATGGAATATATCGTTAAACAAGGATGGGACAATCTTCGTAGCATTGAAAGAGTTAAATGTAGGTCTGTGGTGGTAATATTAGCTATCTAAAATCTAAACACATAAACATTGATTTTCTAGTTTAAATTAGCTGTTTCTTATCTGCATTTCTACGACGTTGTACCGTGTTTCAACGAGACAAAGTATGAAGACTGGATAATTTAAAATTGTTTCCATCTCATACATTTTAACCCTTTCCCTCATATTGACGACTTTTGACGACTCCGTAAAAGTCACTTTGTGAAACTATTGTGATAAATAGAGCAGTTGCTCCTATAGGAGCAAATGCTCTATTTATCACAATGGTTTCAAACTACAAAATTCTAAATGTTTCATTTTCTCTAGTTAATGCTCCTTTTCGGTAGCTTTATTCAAAGAGGTTGTATCTAAAAATAGCATAATTTTTTATGAGATAATGGGTTAAATATACACAAGAGCTCCTGTACTTATAGTTGGTTTGTAATCTAGCCTATTTAACTCTTTGCGCGCTAGTGTGGAAATTGTCATTACATATGCAAATAGTTTGGATCCAGATGAAACACCGCACAATGCGGCGTCTCATCAGGATCCAACTGTTTGACACTTTGACCATATTTTTGCACAGAAATGAGAGAAGATTGGTTGTAAGAATTGATGCAGACGGCAAATGCAGACGAATTATTACTTAGTATGCAACGATTAAGAGAGTAACTGCACTGGAATACTTATCTCTTTATGACATGAATATTGACGTCATAAATAGCAATTAGATTAACTGTTAAAATAGTAAATAAACACAGGACTTTGACCATGGCAGGCACTGTAGAATCATATTTTTATTGTATCATAAGCAAAATGAGCTGATTGCAAAGGCATAGAAAGGGGTATTTATGGAGTAAAAGGTTAATCCTTCTCATGCTTTAATCAACAGGAACGCTTTCTATCGCCTTTGCAAACAGAGCAGACCTAGATGAAAAGGCTTCTGTATGAGCTGTCTCGTCAGGATATTTTCTGTTTGCTTATGGAATACTACTACATGTCCTATTCTACAGTTTCTGCCATGGCCTGACATTCTGTGTTTATATGGCGGTATAAGAATTCAGTTTATTTATATTCATGGTGGCATTATTGTTACATGAATATTCATGGAATAACGTGTTAAGAAGGGATTCGATAGATACGTTAATCCTGTGTGTGACAGCACATAGTAGAACGGTCATAAAAAATATTTCTAATTATGGAGTAATTGTCAGGCAGCTGGTAGCTTAATGCAGGTCAAAAGTAATGCAGACAACTCCTAAGGAAGCCTTTTGCATTATGTTTGTTCTACATTAAGCATATACATGTACAGTAAAACCTCTCTTAACCGGAAGTTAAATTCAGTATAAATATCGGTCTTGGGGACAGGTGACAGCTTAATGCAGGGTGAAAGTCATGCAGAAAGCTCCTAGAGGAGCTTTCTGCATGACTTTCACCCTGCATTAAGCAGTCACCTGCCTAAAATATCTAAATTCTTGTCTACTAGAATTCCGGTTAAGAGAGGTTTTACTGTAAATGGTCACTTAAGACAGGTTCTACTATCGATGAATTTCGATATTCCAATTTATTGTATATAAAAGAAAGGTCATTGTAACAAAACACAGGGGCAAAAACATAATGTTAACGCTTTGTCTGGTACGGGCATGTTGTCTACTAGATGTCTATGGCGTGTCAAACGTTTAACAATATAATACAAATATATGTACGTCAATATGTACCATTAATATATTTATACCATGTACATGTCAACTTTTGTAATATATATACGACATTATATAATATACATATAAAAATACGATATTTATAAGTCTTTTTTACCATATAAAAATTATGCATTGAATTTTACAAAAAATATAACTTTATGGAACGCAAACATGTTTGTGTAATTTTATCACATAAATATACATGTATTGAATTTTTCAACGTCTGACACGTCATAAATATCCGATCTGTCTCGCTCACATCCGATTCGTTTATGCTTTTGAGGAACTATTGATGGAGTGTTCAAACGCTTGGATCATACTGACACGTTCGGTTACTCGAGTCTCATCAGGATCAGGGTCCATGCTTATAAAGCTTTTAGTTGAGTCTGAGTTTCGTTCTCAAGCTTTTGATTGGTCAGATTTGAGTTCTCAAGCTTTTGATTGGTCAGATTTGAGCCAAAGGCTCAAATCTGACCAATCAAAAGCTTGAGAACGTTCTCAGACTCAACTAAACGTTTTATAAGCATGGACCCAGGCTGTTTGCAAATGCCAGACAGGTCGTGCTTAATCAATTGCCTATTAATAATAAATATTTGTTGATAAATAGGCTATTTTTAGAACCATAACATTATATTATATTTTATAGACACAACCTCTTTGAATAAATCTACCGGAGAAAAGAAAATAATAGACTTGTTTTAGTTTTGAAACCATTGTGATAAATAGAGCCTTTTATCCTATGAAGCAAATGTTCTATTCCTCTCATTAGTTTCAAAAAGTGACTTTTACAGAGGCGTCAAAATGCGTCAATATGAGGGAAGGGATTAACAGGCAAAAAGGTTTATAAATACAGAACTGCAATTCAGCAAACAAGAAAAACGTGATCCGAGATTTCCCGAAGGATCAAACAGATGCTTTGTAAAAGATAGCATCTTCTAAAAATATCGACTTCCAGCAATGGCGTGAAAAAGTGTGAAAATTGTCATGTGATTAATCACTCAGCGCTCTTCAGTCTAACCCCTATCCTACCATAACACTATTGTCTGCACCAATGCAGATCTGCAACAAACTCTACTTATATCAGTTTTCGCTCAAGAATTTGATAAGGTATTAACGGAGTGTCAAACAGCATGTATTATGGGGAGATGTCGCGCCACTCGGCGTCTCATCGGGATCCAAGCTGTTTACAAATCACGATAAAGTTACGAGCGACAAGAGTAGGTTAAGACAATCCGACTTGTCTGCGGAACAAATAAAGCACTCAACATTTTCTGATGATTCCCGTAAGAAGCTTAATATTTAACATGTTACGGACAAAGCTCTGATTATCTTGACCAATCGGTAGTATCATAATCACATAATTAACCCTGTGTTTCTGGATCTATTCCATTCCACACTCTGGTTGGAGTTTTGAAATGAAAGAAACACGTATGAGAAATGTAAAGAAACGTAAGAGAAAAGTAAAAGAAAGGTGAACAAGTGAAAATGTCCTTTGAAAACTGGTGTTGACGATATTTGTACAAAGGTTGTTCGGCAACATAAGGTTGAAAAGGTGGATGACCGTACCACTGTCTGGGTTCATCTTTCCTTTTATGGTATCAAGAAAGATGTAACCCTTTATGCTATATATGTGTTTAACCCTTTACTCCATATATTTACGTACTAAATAATGACACAATGAATATTAATTAGATTAAATTGTTATAATAGCACAGAGACACGGAAATGTTTGGCTATGGCAGAAACTGCAGAATGATATCTTTATCATAGGCAAACAGAGCGGACCCTGATTAGACGGCCCCTACAGGAGCCGTCTGATCTGGGTCTACTCTGTTTGCAAAGACTTGGTAAAGCGCATTTATAGAGTTAAGCGTTAAAAGGCTGCATCTATACAATCCTTCACTGGTGTACCTGTGATCACATCTGTAAACAATTTGGATCAAAATGAGACACAGCTTCTTATTAGGATCCACGCGGTTTGATGTTATGATTATCGTATCAGGACAAAACAGATAAAATTTCAAACTGGAAAACAAGTAGACAGCAAATCTAACAGTTTACATACTGCAGTGCAGAGTGCAATGGAGGAATGGTAATTTATAACCGTTTAAATAACGCAATGTTATATCGCTATGGAGGAATGATAATTTATAACCGTTTAAATAACACAATGTATATCGCTATGGAGGAATGACACTTTATAACCGTTTAATTAACGCAATGTATATCGCTATGGAGGAATGACACTTTATAACCGTTTAATTAACGCAATGTATATCGCTATGGAGGAATGATAATTTATAACCGTTTAAATAACACAATGTATATCGCTATGGAGGAATGACAATTTGTAACCGTTTAAATAACGCAATGTATATCGCTATGGAGGAATGACAATTTTGTAACCGTTTAAATAACGCAATGTATATCGCTATGGACGAATGACAATTTGTAACCATTTAAATAGCACAATACAGTGAGAAATTTAGAAAATACAATTTATAACTGTTTATATACCTCAATACAGAGCGCTAGGAAGGAATGGTAATTTATAACCATTTAAGCAAAATACAGAGCGCTATGGATGAAGGAATAGAGCTTTATAACCGTTTATATACAATTACACGTATGCAGGATGTTAAGGAGGAAAACAATCTATAACCGTTTAACCCTTTCACCGCCACAGTCGAGTAAATCCACCACGACAAATAGTGCAGTCCCAGATCAGACGCCGCCTTTTCAAGGCGGCGTCTGATCAGGGACTTCACTATTTGTCCCAATCTCATGTTCTATATATGTGCTTTATTCCTTTGAAATTTGCATTTATTTATCTCATTTCCTTATTTTACTAAATGATTTAACAAACTTGGATTGCAGACGACAATTAGAAATTTGGCGCCCAAAGGGTTAAATCGCACAATACAGGGCGTATTTTATGAATTACACTTTATAACTGTTACTGTTAACATATCGCAATACAGAGCGCTAAAGGGGAGTAACTATCTATAATCGTTTACATACTTCTATACGTAGCGTTATGGAGGGATGAAAGTTATTACCGTTTAATCAGCAAAGACTAATAGCAAAAGCAATTTATAATCATTTAAAACCCGCAATACAGAGTGCAAATAATGAATGACAATTTAATTTGGGATGGCTTCTGAAAGTATGTCATACTAATGTGCATGTTTAACTGTTTTTTGAAAATGTTGCTCTAAAAGTTTTATCAATTACGCTCGAGACTAATTAGCCCATTAATCAGTCAGTGCGTTGACGTTATTTCATGACAAGTTCTAAAATGTCACACAATGATGATGAATAGTGATGTCAAACCAAAACATGTTTTATTGGTCTAAAATACACATCACAACTACAGCATATCAAATTTTATTTGATAATGTTATCTTGGATAATGGTAATCATTGTCAGAGCTGGATAGACCGTCAGTGTTTAATTAACTATAGATTCAAATCGGTTAAAGGCATAAACTTGCTAGAGGTGTTAGAATGACAAGCAGTGCTCCCCTTAAATCTCTCTGATATGAATCTGAATCTAAACTGTGCAAACAACAAACCACGTGTGCCCCGCATTAACCCATTCCCTCATATGTTATTTTTAGACCAAACCTCTTTGAATCAATCTACCGAAAAGGAGCATTTACTAGGGAAAATGGAAAAAATCTAGAATTATGTTGTTTGGAAAGCATTGTGATAAACAGAGCATTTGGTCATACGGAGAAAATGTTCTATATATCACAGAGGTTTCAGAAAGTGAGTGTTACGCCTCAGTTTATTGGTTTAACCAGTTCCCTCTTACTGACGCCTTTTGGAGCAAATGCTCTGTTAAGCGGTTAAAGAAATAGCGCTCTTATCATTATGAAAGTGATCCGAAGCAATCCTATATATTTTGGGCAAGAAAAGTAAACTAAACTATTTTAAAACCATTTCCAAAACGGGAAGAGAAAAAGGAGCAAATTATAGTATTGCCGTGGTCACATGGACGACATCATCAAAACGTAGAACGTCTCATACGCCCTTGAATTGACAGACCTAAGTCTTTAAGCGTCGTCTTTAAGTGTCGTCTTATTATTTCTATGTTTGCAAATACTGTCATCAATAGAATTGTCGTGTGTCTTGAGGGTGATTCTTTTCAGTTGTGATGTGAAATACGACACAAGGCTGACCCGGTTTTCAGTACTACTCAGTTGCATTTACAGACGTGTATTGTCTGTGTAGCTCTGAAATCAGTTTTCACGTAAAGCGATACTGTTTTTTAAAATATTTTTCTCGGTTACATATATTTCCAGATAAATGTAAGACAGTAGAACTAGTCTTAAGCGATCCCCAAATCCCCAAAAGAGGTGTAACTATGGACCTATTAACCAGAAGGTAGCTTAATGCTGGTCAAAACGAAAACAGAAAGCGCATATAGGAGCTTTCTGCATTACTTTTGCCCTGCATCAATTAATGTTCGCTTAAGACAGGTTCTAATGAAACTTTCCGTTTACATTGCATTCCTTTTTTTCTGTGCAATTCAACGGCACATTGTGGCATGAAATGTGTTGCAGTTGCCATGCTGATGTTGTAATTTACAGTTGAATAGAACAATGTTTTTTTATTTGCTTATTATCATCTCAATTGTCCCCCATGTTTACAAGGGGTCAGTCTGTATGCCCACC
The DNA here is from genome assembly GCA_963576725.1 of Azorinus chamasolen. NCBI lineage: Eukaryota > Metazoa > Mollusca > Bivalvia > Cardiida > Solecurtidae > Azorinus > Azorinus chamasolen. The sequence continues at coordinate 14,414,704 of OY755243.1, read as the reverse complement.
CGTTCGTCGGCAATTGCTTTAAACGGCATCTCCTCTGAAACCGCATGGTAGAATTTTACCAAACTTCACATAGATGATCTTGGTATTGAGCGCTATCAGAATAATCGTAAGAAACCTTCTCCATACCCAGGGGGCAGATTTGAATGATACTTATAGTCCTTTGATAAACCTCTGCCAAATTTTTTAAAATGATGTTGATATCTAAAGCATGACTGCAAGGGGCGGGGCTACTTTTTCGAAAGTCTTTCAACTACTTCAGCGCTTTGATTGTAATTTTAGAGAGCATTGTTTGTCTGCCAACGACAATATACCGTGGGACAATCTAGAAATGCCACATGTAATGTTTGTTTATTTGCGTGTTTTTTTAATTAGTTTGTATTGTTTTACCATATTCGACATAACTTATATTTAAAGGAACCACAGAACAAATTTGACTGTATAAGGCGGGCAATCTGATTAGAAGAAAGAATGCCTGTGGGCCAGGGTCCATTGGGTCCATTGGGATATGTACACAATAGATGTATGACTAGTTGTTTAATCATGTAGACATTCTTCTTCAATTAACAGTACCCGTGAGGGTTTTTTATGCAGTAAGTAAACAATTTGATTACAGTATATCACTCCTTTGAAACTTTATTTAACATTTGGCCTGCAGGGGAAAACGAAGTCTGATCAATATCTGATTTGCGAAAAGTTTTACTTAGATCAATTCGTTAAACCTTTTGAGAACTTGTTGACCGAGTGTCAAACAGCTTGGATCCTGATGAGACACAGCGTTACTCGGCGTCTCATCTAGATCCAAACTGTTTGCTAGTCAAATCGCGCTCAGTAGGCAAAATGTAAATTGTATCGTGATAATCTATTTGCATACAAATCTAATTCAGATCAGACGCAATGTGACTAATGTATCATTTCAGAGGTCCTGCTAAGATGCGTAAATTAATACATTTTCAAGAATAGCTTCTTTTCTCTCCACCAAACCCTATGTTGTGAACACTCTTTACAGAGTGGTGACAACAAAGGGGTTTGTGGAGAAAAGGCGATTTTAGTATTTGAATACGAACATTTATCTGTTACTCTGTAACAGCCTGACAGGGAACAAAGATGACCGACATACAGTCAACTGTTTGTAAAACGAGAGGTCGTCATTGGTGGTCCTTTATATGCCGATGTAACTGGTGTGTACACTAATAACATATCTGCACGTTTAGCCCTTCGCTAGCTAAGTGCAACCTTACAGGCATCTGTAAATATTTTGGAATTACATGTACATGAATAAGACGATGTCTAATCGGGATCGAAGTTGTTTGATACTCGGTGATTAGTTTCTCAAACGTTTTAACCCTTTCATTCATGGATATTTATGTAAGAATTAATGACATCATGAATATTAATGAGATTAATTGTTATAATAGCAAATCTACACAGGGTCTTTTGGTGTAGAATCATATCTATATTATTTCATAAGCAAACAGCAAAATAGAGCATCAGACTCTACTCTGTTTGCAAATGCGTGAAAACACTTTTATATAAAGGAAAGGGTTAAAGAATCGAAACTAAATAAAAACAGACACTTTTTCAGTGGCCTAATGGCTACATTTGGTCAGCACAGAAGGTGGCTACTTATATAGACTCACTTGAGGTCGAAGCAAGTTCCATATATGGTCTGCAAGGGACATACATTGTAATTGATGGCTAAAGAAGGTATACATGTATGGAAGGTGGAACATTGTAGCCATTTTAAAAAGTAAGGAAACAGATATTTATGAAAACCGAAAACGTACAATGTATTATTGTTTAAAATAGAAATAGTATTATGTTCAGCCGTTGTTAAAACATAAAATACTTATAAATGTACATTAATAAATTTGGTTTGTGTTTATATAAATCATTGGTTTATTTTGATATATTTGTTTTGTGCCTATAGAGTTATATTAATTCATTGCATTAATTTTCATATATATAATAATAATAAATTATGGTTTATGTTTGGATATTTATATAACTCTTTGTTTTAAGCGATACCCTCTGTGTACGTGTAATTAAATATTTATGATCGTTTCTTGTTGTTCTTATGTTATTGACTTAGCTAACTGTTATTGAATTAGCGCAGCAAGGATAGCAATTAATGTGGACTGCTGTGGCATCGACATCGTAAAGAACACAGTACAGCCTCTCCTAGCCGACCTCTCAAAATGGCTCTATATACCGATTCGTGTAGCTTACTAAAGGAACAGATAAATGCAGAGCGTCGACCATACACATAGCCTTAGTGCTACTAATCATGTGTATTAAGCATTTACCTGATTAATATTCATTTAAGAAATAATGGCATGCATATTAACCCTTTCCCTGTTCTATGTTTATTACAAATTTCAATAACTAATGAATATTCATGGACAAAAGAGTTTTTTTAATGTAATAAGTAAGTAGGGGTATTGTGGCCATTTTAGAAACTAAAGAAACAGATAATATCAAATTATGTTAGCAAACAGAGAAGACCCTGATCAGACGGCTCCTATAGGAGCCGTCTGATCTGGGTCTACTCTGTTTGCAGATGCGTGAAAACACGTTTATATGAGGGAAAGGGTTAATTACCTGAAGATATACATCACACTTGTACACGAACACAATATATTTTGGTATTGACAGAAACTGTAGATTCAAGGTTTTGTTATTCCATATAACACAGACGATGTCTTGATTAGCTGTTGCATACATGCACCGTCTGATCTGAGTCTACTCTGTTTGCAAATGCGTCAAAATGTGTATATACGGAATAAACGGATTGATATGGAGCTGCTGAAACGAAGTTCTACAGCAGCATACTCACAGGATATAACATTCTATTAGGAAGAACACCTAGGCTTTACAGTAAAACCCCTCTAAATCGGACGTCAATGGTATAAGTATCCGTCTTGAATGGTTTAGATATTTCTATGCAGATGGCTGCTTTATGCAGGGTGAAATTCACACAGAAAGCTTTCTGCATGACTTTCACACTGGATTAAGCAGACACCCGCCTAAAAGTGTATCTTAATTCTTGTCTACTAGAATTCCGTTTTAGATGGGATTTGCTGTAGTAACACTTATACTTACAAGATATATAAAGTCCAATTTAATATATTAGATAGTGTTGGAGCAGTATACCAGGAACAGTTGAATGAGATCAGATTTGAGAGACAAGGATATTTAAAACGAATTTAGCAATTGCAGTGCGGCAAACGAGTTCACTAATGTCCTTTGCAAATAGTGTAGAAACAGGGTTTGCACTGTATGCCATATTACACTTTCCTTTAAAAAAAACACCCCTGATTTTCACGGTAAGCTTTACCAGTTTGAATTTTAGAATAGTCCATTTGAATATACATCGATGAAAGGGTTACGATAGCGTTCGGTATAAAGCGTACTGGTACCCGACGTCTTATCAGGATCCAACCGGTTTAACACTTGCTCAATGGTTTCTCAAACTCATGAACACATGCTAGTTTGCTCATTGCTGAAACCGTAGAATCATATTTATATCTTCCATGTACAAACAGAGCAGACCCGGATCAGACAGCTCCATGTTACAGGGGCTGCTGATCTGGGTCTTTTCTGTTTGCAACGGCGTACAAATGCGTATTTCTGAAGTAAAGCGTTAACCCATTAAGTAATTAGGCTATTTTTAGATCCAACCGCTTTGAATGAATCAACCGAAAATGAACATTAACTAGAAAAAGGACAATATTTTAGAATGCCATAGTTTGAAACCATTGTGATAATTAGAGCATTTGCTCCTATATGAGCAAATGATCTATTTATCACAATGGTTCCAAAAAGTGACTTTTACAGAGTCGTCAAAAGCCGTCAATATCAGGGAATGGGTTAATACCACGTTTGGTTGGAGGGCAGTAAAGCACAGTTGATGCTAAAACTTTACATTTAAGCTCTGCTGCAGACTAATCATTTGTTTGCTCAAGGCAGACAATTCAATTACAGTTATTTCCTCACAGAAAGGATATCACTAAGTGATTTAGAATCTGGACAATGGTGTCTGACTGCAAACACACTTGGTATGGGTACGTAACTAACTGCTAATTGCAACTTGACTTTACGGCTGCATCGTGCTAAATTGGGTGTCTCGAGACATTGATATAGACCGGCACTAAATTGAAACATAAGCAGTTTTATGTCCAAACCATTCTGCTATCTAACTGCCGTCTCCTGTATATTCAAAAGTTTCTATCTTACTGTCGTCTCCAGTATCTTCAAATCCATCCTCTGCTTAATTGTCCTCTCCAGTATGTACAAGTACAAATATGAGTCATGCAGGAAACACCTCAAACAGAACAAACAGCCACCGAACAGCAACAAAAGAAAACACAGCAAATGTACATAACTACCAAAAACCATAACGGGACGCGCAAAGACCAAACAAACAAACACTAGGGGGGAGATGGAAGTACCGCCTTGGAACGGTCAGTGACAAAATTAAATGGAGGTTTAAACCGGTTTAAGGGCACCCAACCTCACACTTATTCCATCCCCACCCTAAACGACAAACAGTGTAAATAAACGTAGTCCCTATCCGACTAATCTACAACAACCGCGATGGCAAATACAATGGTAAAGTGCATGTAAACCGAAAACATTCAAGTGAAACAGACTGAATCCACCTATCGCTACTGTACTCAATGATTGAGCTGCAAACAGAGTAACTGTAGAAAGGTAATAAAGGGTACGACAAAAACGAAATTGTACAGATATCCGACGTCCTCTTTCCGTTTCTGGAGTTAAGAGGTCGCTTTCATGAATACTAAATCTTTCTTGTCGGCGTACATGCAAAGAGGCCAGCGTGATTTCCAACTGTAAAAGGGTTGACAACCAGTCATGCAGTATATTGTAGTACTATATGATCATATCCCATTTTAATGATTTTTTAACATATTTGATGGATAAAATGAGAAAATGGGAATGTCCAATAATCTTACGAAGTTTGTAAATCATATCACCATAAAATTCAGGATGTGAAATACCGTATCGCAGGAGCGCCTTCAGATTACACTTGAACTTGCCAATAAGTGAGAGATTTCGATAATAAAAAAATTGGAGAAAGTGTTTATTATTTTAGGTCCGTGAAGTTTGCACGACATTAGACTTTTAGACCTTCGACAGAAATTGTCTAAATGTCTAATTTAGACATTAGACAAAACAGCTTTTTTCCATAATGTTCAACAAATGTCCATTTCGGCGTAAGACAATATAGCTTTTTCCATAACGTCGAAAAAGTGTCTAATTTAGACGTTAGACAATTTGTCCGAACGCGGAACATGTCTAAATATTGTCCAATTTAGACATAAGACATTTGTATTAAGTCGGAAAAATTGTCTAACAAGTGTCTAATTTCGACGTTGGACAATTTGTCCGCCCGGGGAAAGTGTCTAAATATTGTCCAATTTAGACATTAGACAGTTCTCTCAAGTCTAAAAAAGTGTCTAACGAGTGTCTAATTTAGACGTTAGACAATTTGCAGGACAGGGAAATATGTCTAAATATTGTCCAATTGTAGACATTAGACATTTCTATCAAGTCGGAAAAATTGTCTAAAAAGTGTCTAATTTCGACGTTGGACAATTTACCCGACCGGGGAAATTGTCTAAATATTGTCCAATTTAGACATTAGACAGTTCTATCAAGCCGGAAAAGGTGTCTAACAAGTGTCTAATTTAGACATTAGACAATTTTCCGGACAGGGAAAAATGTCTAAATATTGTCCAATCTAGACATTAGACAGTTCTCTCAAGTCGGAAAAAAGTGTCTAACAAGTGTCTAATTTAGACATTAGACAATTTGGCGGACAGGGAAAAATGTCTAAATATTGTCCAATTTAGACATTAGACATTTCTATCAAGTCGGAAAAAATGTCTAACAAGTGTCTAATGTAGACGTTAGATAATTTGCCGGACAGGGGAAAATGTCTAAATATTGTCCAATTTTAGACATTTGACATTTCTATCAAGTCGGAAAAAGTGTCTAAAAAGTGTCTAATTTCGACGTTGGACAATTTGCCGGACCGGGGAAATTGTCTATTTATTGTCCAATTTTAGACATTAAACATTTCTATCAAGTCGGAAAAAGTGTCTAAAAAGTGTCTAATTTAGACATTCGACAATTTGGCAGACAGGGAAAAATGTCTAAATATTGTCCAATTTAGACATTAGACATTTCTATCAAGTCGGAAAAAGTGTCTAAAAAGTGTCTAATTTAGACATTAGACAATTTGGCAGACAGGGAAAAATGTCTAAATATTGTCCAATTTAGACATTAGACATTTCTATCAAGTCGGAAAAAGTGTCTAAAAAGTGTCTAATTTAGACATTAGACAATTTGGCAGACAGGGAAAAATGTCTAAATATTGTCCAATTTAGACATTAGATATTTCTATCAAGTCGGAAAAAGTGTCTAACAAGTGCCTAATTTAAGACGTTAGACAATTTGCCGGATAGGGAAAAATGTCTAAATAGTGTCAACTTTTAGACATTAGACATTTCTATCAAGTCGGAAAAAGTGTCCTAAAAGTGTCTAATTTCGACTTTGGACAATTTGCCCGACCGGGAAAATGTCTAAATAATGTCTAATTTAGACTTTAGACATTTCTATCTAGTCGGAAAAAGTGTCCAAAAAGTGTCTAATTTCGACGTTGGACAATATGTCCGACCGGGGAAAATGTCTAAATAATGTCTAATTCAGACATTAGACATTTCTATCAAATCGGAAAAAGTGTTTAACAAGTGTCTAATTTAGACATTAGATAATTTGGCTGACAAGGAAAAATATCTAAATATTGTCCAATTTAGACATTAGACATTTCTATCAAGTCGGAAAAAATGTCTACCAAGTGTCTAATTTAGACGTTAGACAATTTGCCAGACAGGGAAAAATGTCTAAATATTGTCCATTTTAGACATTAGACATTTCTATCAAGTCGGAAAAAGTGTCTAAAAAGTGTCTTATTTAGACATTAGACAATTTGGCAGACAGGGAAAAATGTCTAAATATTGTCTAATTTAGACATTAGACATTTCTATCAAGTCGGAAAAAATGTCTAACAAGTGTCTAATTTAGACGTTAGACAATTAGCCAGACAGGGAAAATGTCTAAATATTGTCCAATATTAGACATTAGACATTTCTATCAAGTCGGAAAAAGTGTCTAAAAAGTGTCTAATTTCGACGTTGGACAATTTGCCCGACCGAGGAAATTGTCTAAATATTGTCCAATTTAGACATTAGACAGTTCTATCAAGCCGGAAAAAGTGTCTAACAAGTGTCTAATTTAGACATTAGACAATTTTTCGGACAGGGAAAAATGTCTAAATATTGTCCAATTTAGACATTAGACATTTCTATCAAGTCGGAAGAAATGTCTAAAAGTGTCTAATTTCGACGTTGGACAATTTGCCCGACCGGGGAAAATGTCTAAATATTGTCTAATTTAGACATTAGACATTTCTATCAAGTCGGAAGAAATGTCTAAAAGTGTCTGATTTCGACGTTGGACATTATGCCCGACCTGTGAAAATGTCTAAATATTGTCCAATTTAAACATTAGACAGCTCTATCAAGTTGGAAAAGCGTGTCTAACAATTGTCTAATTTAGACTTTGGACAAATTGCCCGACCGGGAAATTTGTCTTATGTCTAATTGGACAATATTTAGAATTTTTTCCCTTTCCGGAATATTGTCCAACGTCGAAATTAGACACTTTTTAGACACTTTTTACGACTTGATAGAAATGTCTAATGTCTAAACTGGACAATGTTTAGACATTTTGCCCGTTTTCTCACGGCAGCAGACTGTCCCTGCCTACGCGGCTCTGTCCGTTGAAGCACGGGACCCGACTGCCCCGGCGCGCATCGCTCCGTCCTCATGGTAGATCCCCGTGTTTGCACGGGAACTGGCTCCTACGATCTGCGCTTCTCGGTCCCGTGGCTCCTGCGAGCTGCGCTGCGCGGTCCCGTGTAAGATTACCGTATTAGAGTGATAGCAGGCTTCCCCGGCCAGCTATAGCTAAGTTCAGTGGAAGGTCCCGTTGCAGCACGGGAGCCGACAGCCCTGGCGCTCGCAGCTCCGTCGCCATGGTAGATTCCCGTATTCGAACGGGACCCGGCTGCCACAGACTGTGCGGCTCGGTCCCATGAAAGATCGCCGAGTTAGCAGGGCCATGGCACCGGACTTCCCCGGCCAGCGCCGCTGGAAGATCCCCGTTGAAATACGGGAGTCGACTGTTCCGGCTCATGCGGCTTCGTCCAATGGTAGATGGCAGTGTTAGCGGCCTTGTAGATTGTCTAACGTCTAGATTAGACACTTTTTAGACATTTTTTCCGACTTGAGAGAAATGTCTAATGTCTAATTAGACAATATTTAGACATTTTTCCCGGTCCGGCAAATTGTCTAACGTCTAAATTAGACACTTGTTAGACAATTTTTCCGATTTGAGAGAAATGTCTGATGTCTAATTAGACAATATTTGGACATTTTTCCCGTTTCGGAAAACTGTCCAATGTCGAAATTAGACACTTTTTAGACACTTTTTCCGACTTGAGAAAAAATGTCTAATGTCTAATTAGACAATATTTAGACATTTTTCCCGTTTCTGAAAACTGTCCAATGTCGAAATTAGACACTTTTTAGACACTTTTTAGACACCTTTCCCGACTTGATAGAAATGTCTAATGTCTAAATTGGACAATATTTAGACATTTCCCCCGTGATCTCACAGCAGCAGGCTGCCCCGGCCTACGCGGCCCTGTCCCGTGGAAATCTCCGTTGAAGCACGGGATGCGACTGCCCCGGAGTGCATGGCTCCGTCACCGTGGTAGATCCCCGTGCTTGCACGGGAACTGGCTCCTGCGAGCTGCGCTTCTCGGTCCAGTGTAAGATTACCGTATTTGTGTGACAGCAGGCTTCCCCTGCCATCTCTAGCTCTATTCATTGGAAGGTCCCGTTGCAGCACGGGAGCCGACAGCCCTGACGCTCGCGATTCCGTCCCAATGGGAGATTCCCGTATTCGAACGGGACCCGGCTGCCGCAGAATGTGCGGCTCGGTCCCATGAAAAATCGCAGAGTTAGCAGGGTCATGGCACCGGACTTCCCCGGCCAGCGCCGCTGGAAGATCCCCGTTGAAGTACGGGAGCGGACTGTTCCGGCACATGCGGCTTCGTCCCGTGGTAGATCCCAGTGTTCGCAGCCTTGCAGATTGCCTAACGTCTAAATTAGACACTTTTTAGACACTTTTCCGACTTGAGAGAAATGTCTAATGTCTAATTAGACAATATTTAGACATTTTTGCCGTTCCGGAAAATTGTCCAACGTCGAAATTAGACACTTTTTAGACACTTTTTCCGACTTGAGAAAAAATGTCTAATGTCTAATTAGACAATATTTAGACATTTTTCCCGTTTCGGAAAACTGTCCAATGTCGAAATTAGACACTTTTTAGACACTTTTTCCGACTTGAGAAAAAATGTCTAATGTCTAATTAGACAATATTTAGACATTTTCCCGTTTCGGAAAACTGTCCAATGTCGAAATCAGACACTTTTTAGACACTTTTTCCGACTTGAGAAAAAATGTCTAATGTCTAATTAGACAATATTTAGACATTTTTCCCCGTTTCGGAAAACTGTCCAATGTCGAAATTAGACACTTTTTAGACACTTTTTAGACACCTTTCCCGACTTGATAGAAATGTCTAATGTCTAAATTGGACAATATTTAGACATTTCCCCCGTGATCTCACAGCAGCAGGCTGCCCCGGCCTACGCGGCCCTGTCCCGTGGAAATCCCCGTTGAAGCACGGGATGCGACTGCCCCGGAGTGCATGGCCCCGTCCTTGTGGTAGATCCCCGTGTTTGCACGGAAAATGGCTCCTGCGAGCTGCGCTGCTCGGTCCCGTGAAAGATTACCGTATTAGCGTGACAGCAGGCTTCCCCTGCCAGCTCTAGCTCGATTCATTGGAAGGTCCCGTTGCAGCACGGGAGCCGACAGCCCAGCGTTCGCGACTCCGTCCCAATGGGAGATTCCCGTATTCGAACGGGACCCGGCTGCCGCAGAATGTGTGGCTCGGTCCCATGAAAAATCGCAGAGTTAGCAGGGTCATGGCACCGAACTTCCCCGGCCAGCGCCGCTGGAAGATCCCCGTTGAAGTACGGGAGCGGACTGTTCCGGCACATGCGGCTTCGTCCCGTGGTAGATCCCAGTGTTCGCGGCCTTGCAGATTGCCTAACGTCTAAATTAGACACTTTTTAGACACTTTTTCCGACTTGAGAGAAATGTCTAATGTCTAATTAGACAAAATTTAGACATTTTTGCCGTTCCGGAAAATTGTCCAACGTCGAAATTAGACACTTTTTAGACACTTTTTCCGACTTGAGAAAAAATGTCTAATGTCTAATTAGACAATATTTAGACATTTTTCCCCGTTTCGGAAAACTGTCCAATGTCGAAATTAGACACTTTTTAGACACTTTTTAGACACCTTTCCCGACTTGATTGAAATGTCTAATGTCTAAATTGGACAATATTTAGACATTTCCCCCGTGATCTCACAGCAGCAGGCTGCCCCGGCCTACGCGGCCCTGTCCCGTGGAAATCTCCGTTGAAGCACGGGATGCGACTGTCCCGGAGTGCATGGCTCCGTCCTCGTGGTAGATCCCCGTGTTTGCACGGGAACTGGCTCCTGCGAGCTGCGCTGCTCGGTCCAGTGTAAGATGACCGTATTTGTGTGACAGCAGGCTTCCCCTGCCAGCTCTAGCTCGATTCATTGGAAGGTCCCGTTGCAGCACGGGAGCTGACAGCCCTGGCGCTCGCGACTCCGTCCCCATGGGAGATTCCCGTATTCGTACGGGACCCAGCTGCCGCAGAATGTGCGGTTCGGTCCCATGAAAAATCGCAGAGTTAGCAGGGTCATGGCACCGAACTTCCCCGGCCAGCGCCGCTGGAAGATGCCGGTTGACGTGCAGGAGCGGACTGTTCCGGCACATGCAGCTTCGTCCCGTGGTAGATCCCAGTGTCCGCGGCCTTGCATATTGTCTAACGTCTAAAATTAGACACTTTTTAGACAATTTTTCCGACTTGAGAGAAATGTCTAATGTCTAATTAGACAATATTTAGACATTTTTCCCGGTCCGGAAAATTGTGTAAAGTCTAAATTAGACACTTTTTAGACACTTTTTCAGACTTGAGAGAAATGTCTAATGTCTAATTAGACAATATTTAGACATTTTTCCCGTTTCGGAAAACTGTCCAATGTCGAAATTAGACACTTTTTAGACACTTTTTCCGATTTGAGAAAAAATGTCTAATGTCTAATTAGACAATATTTAGACATTTTTCCCGTTTCGGAAAACTGTCCAATGTCGAAATTATACACTTTTTAGACACTTTTTAGACACCTTTCCCGACTTGATAGAAATGTCTAATGTCTAAATTGGACAATATTTAGACATTTCCCCCGTGATCTCACAGCAGCAGGCTGCCCCGGCCTACGCGGCCCTGTCCCGTGGAAATCTCCGTTGAAGCACGGGATGCGACTGCCCCGGAGTGCATGTCTCCGTCACCGTGGTAGATCCCCGTGTTTGCACGGGAACTGGCTCCTGCGAGCTGCGCTGCTCGGTCCAGTGTAAGATTACCGTATTTGTGTGACAGCATGCTTCCCCTGCCAGCTCTAGCTCTATTCATTGGAAGGTCCCGTTGCAGCACGGGAGCCGACAGCCCTGACGCTCGCGACTCCGTCCCAATGGGAGATTCCCGTATTCGAACGGGACCCGGCTGCCGCAGAATGTGCGGCTCGGTCCCATGAAAAATCGCAGAGTTAGCAGGGTCATGGCACCGGACTTCCCCGGCCAGCGCCGCTGGAAGATCCCCGTTGAAATACGGGAGTCGACTGTTCCGGCACATGCGGCTTCGTCATGTGGTAGATCCCAGTGTTCGCGGCCTTGCAGATTGCCTAACGTCTAAATTAGACACTTTTTAGACACTTTTTCCGACTTGAGAGAAATGTCTAATGTCTAATTAGACAATATTTAGACATTTTTGCTGTTCCGGAAAATTGTCCAATGTCGAAATTAGACACTTTTTAGACACTTTTTCCGACTTGAGAAAAAATGTCTAATGTCTAATTAGACAATATTTAGACATTTTTCCCGTTTCGGAAAACTGTCCAATATCGAAATTAGACACTTTTTAGACACTTTTTCCGACTTGAGAAAAAATGTCTAATGTCTAATTAGACAATATTTAGACATTTTTCTCGTTTCGGAAAACTGTCCAATGTCGAAATTAGACACTTTTTAGACACTTTTTAGACACCTTTTCCGACTTGATAGAAATGTCTAATGTCTAAATTGGACAATATTTAGACATTTCCCCCGTGATCTCACAGCAGCAGGATGCCCCGGCCTACGCGGCCCTGTCCCGTGGAAATCCCCGTTGAAGCGCGGGATGCGACTGCCCCGGAGTGCATGGCTCCGTCCTCGTGGTAGATCCCCGTGTTTGCACGGGAACTGGCTCCTGCGAGCTGGGCTGCTCGGTCCAGTGTAAGATTACAGTATTTGTGTGACTGCAGGCTTCCCCTGCCAGCTCTAGCTCGATTCATTGGAAGGTCCCGTTGCAGCACGGGAGCCGACAGCCCAGCGTTCGCGACTCCGTCCCAATGGGAGATTCCCGTATTCGAACGGGACCCGGCTGCCGCAGAATGTGTGGCTCGGTCCCATGAAAAATCGCAGAGTTAGCAGGGTCATGGCACCGAACTTCCCCGGCCAGCGCCGCTGGAAGATCCCCGTTGAAGTACGGGAGCGGACTGTTCCGGCACATGCGGCTTCGTCCCGTGGTAGATCCCAGTGTTCGCGGCCTTGCAGATTGCCTAACGTCTAAATTAGACACTTTTTAGACACTTTTTCCGACTTGAGAGAAATGTCTGATGTCTAATTAGACAAAATTTAGACATTTTTGCCGTTCCGGAAAATTGTCCAACGTCGAAATTAGACACTTTTTAGACACTTTTTCCGACTTGAGAAAAAATGTCTAATGTCTAATTAGACAATATTTAGACATTTTTCCCCGTTTCGGAAAACTGTCCAATGTCGAAATTAGACACTTTTTAGACACTTTTTAGACACCTTTCCCGACTTGATTGAAATGTCTAATGTCTAAATTGGACAATATTTAGACATTTCCCCCGTGATCTCACAGCAGCAGGCTGCCCCGGCCTACGCGGCCCTGTCCCGTGGAAATCTCCGTTGAAGCACGGGATGCGACTGTCCCGGAGTGCATGGCTCCGTCCTCGTGGTAGATCCCCGTGTTTGCACGGGAACTGGCTCCTGCGAGCTGCGCTGCTCGGTCCAGTGTAAGATGACCGTATTTGTGTGACAGCAGGCTTCCCCTGCCAGCTCTACCTCGATTCATTGGAAGGTCCCGTTGCAGCACGGGAGCTGACAGCCCTGGCGCTCGCGACTCCGTCCCCATGGGAGATTCCCGTATTCGTACGGGACCCAGCTGCCGCAGAATGTGCGGTTCGGTCCCATGAAAAATCGCAGAGTTAGCAGGGTCATGGCACCGAACTTCCCCGGCCAGCGCCGCTGGAAGATGCCGGTTGACGTGCAGGAGCGGACTGTTCCGGCACATGCAGCTTCGTCCCGTGGTAGATCCCAGTGTCCGCGGCCTTGCATATTGTCTAACGTCTAAAATTAGACACTTTTTAGACAATTTTTCCGACTTGAGAGAAATGTCTAATGTCTAATTAGACAATATTTAGACATTTTTCCCGGTCCGGCAAATTGTGTAAAGTCTAAATTAGACACTTTTTAGACACTTTTTCAGACTTGAGAGAAATGTCTAATGTCTAATTAGACAATATTTAGACATTTTTCCCGTTTCGGAAAACTGTCCAATGTCGAAATTAGACACTTTTTAGACACTTTTTCCGATTTGAGAAAAAATGTCTAATGTCTAATTAGACAATATTTAGACATTTTTCCCGTTTCGGAAAACTGTCCAATGTCGAAATTATACACTTTTTAGACACTTTTTAGACACCTTTTCCGACTTGATAGAAATGTCTAATGTCTAAATTGGACAATATTTAGACATTTCCCCCGTGATCTCACAGCAGCAGGATGCCCCGGCCTACGCGGCCCTGTCCCGTGGAAATCCCCGTTGAAGCGCGGGATGCGACTGCCCCGGAGTGCATGGCTCCGTCCTCGTGGTAGATCCCCGTGTTTGCACGGGAACTGGCTCCTGCGAGCTGCGCTGCTCGGTCCAGTGTAAGATTACAGTATTTGTGTGACTGCAGGCTTCCCCTGCCAGCTCTAGCTCGATTTATTGGAAGGTCCCGTTGCAGCACGGGAGCCGACAGCCCTAGCGCTCGCGACTCCGTCCCAATGGGAGATTCCCGTATTCGAACGGGACCCGGCTGCCGCAGAATGTGCGGCTCGGTCCAATGAAAAATCGGAGAGTTAGCAGGGTCATGGCATCGGACTTCCCCGGTCAGCGCCGCTGGAAGATCCCCGTTGAAGTACGGGAGCGGACTGTTCCGGCACATGCGGCTTCGTCCCGTGGTAGATCCCAGTGTCCGCGGCCTTGCATATTGTCTAACGTCTAAATTAGACACGTTTTAGACACTTTTTCCGACTTGAGAGAAATGTCTAATGTCTAATTAGACAATATTTAGACATTTTTGCCGTTCCGGAAAATTGTCCAACGTCGAAATTAGACACTTTTTAGACACTTTTTCCGACTTGAGAAAAAATGTCTAATGTCTAATTAGACAATATTTAGACATTTTTCCCGTTTCGAAAAACTGTCCAATGTCGAAATTAGACACTTTTTAGACACTTTTTCCGACTTGAGAAAAAATGTCTAATGTCTAATTAGACAATATTTAGACATTTTTCCCGTTTCGGAAAACTGTCCAATGTCGAAATTAGACACTTTTTAGACACTTTTTAGACACCTTTCCCGACTTGATAGAAATGTCTAATGTCTAAATTGGACAATATTTAGACATTTCCCCCGTGATCTCACAGCAGCAGGCTGTCCCGGCGTACGCGGCCCTGTCCCGTGGAAATCTCCGTTGAAGAACGGGATGCGACTGCCCCGGAGCGCATGGCTCCGTCCTCGTGGTAGATCCCCGTGTTTGCACGGGAACTGGCTCCTGCGAGCTGCGCTGCTCGCACCAGTGTAAGATTAGCGTATTTGCGTGACAGCATGCTTCCCATGCCAGCTGTAGCTCGACTCAGGTGAAGGTCCCGTTGCAGCACGGGAGCCGACAGCCCTAGCGCTCGCGGCTTCGTCCCCATGGGAGATTCCAGGTATTCGTACGGGACCCGGCTGCCGCAGACTGTGCGGCTCGGTCCGATAAGAGATCAGCGAGTTAGCAGGGTCATGGCATCGGACTTCCCCGGCCAGCGCCGCTGGAAGATCCCCGATGAAGTACGGGAGCGGACTGTTCCGGCCCATGCGGCTTCTTCCCGTGGTAGATCCCAGTGTCCGCGGCCTTACAGATTTTCTAACGTCTAAATTAGACACTTTGTAGACAATTTTTCCGACTTGAGAAAAATGTCTAATGTCTAATTAGACAATATTTAGAAATTTTTGCCGTTCCGGAAAATTGTTCAACGTCGAAATTAGACACATTTTAGACACTTTTTCCAACTTGAAAACAAATGTCAAATGTCTAATTAGACAATATTTAGACATTTTCCGGGTCCGGCAAATTGTCTAACGTCTAAATTAGACACTTGTTAGAAATTTTTCCGACTTGAGAGATATGTCTAATGTCTAATTAGACAGTATTTAGACATTGTTCCCGTTCCGGAAAATTGTCCAATGTCGAAATTAGACACTTTTTAGACACTTTTCCCGACTTGATAGAAATGTCTAATGTCTAAATTGGACAATATTTAGACATTTCCCCCGTGTTGTCACAGCAGTAGGTTGCCCCGGCCTACGCGGTCCTGTCCCGTGGAAATCCCCGTTGAAGCACGGGATGCGAATGCCCCGGAGCGCATGGCCCCGGTCCCGTGTAAGATTACCGTATTTACGTGACAGCGGGCTTCCCCTGCCAGCTACAGCTCGGTTCAGTGGAAGGTCCCGTTGCAGCACGGGAGCCGACAGCCCTGACGCTCGCGGCTCCGTTCCAATGGGAGATTCCCGTATTCGAACGGGACCCGACTGCCGCTGACTGTGCGGCTCGGTCCCATGAAAGATCGCCGAGTTAGCAGGGTCATAGCACCGGACTTCCCCGGCCAGCGCCGCTGGAAGATCCCAGTTGAAGTACGGAGGCGGACTATTTCGGCACCTGCGGCTTCGTCCCGTGGTATATCCCAGTGTCGGCGGCCTTACAAGTTGTCTAACGTCTAAATTAGACACTTTCTAGACACTTTTTCCGACTAGAGAAAAATGTCTAATGTCTAATTAGACAATATTTAGACATTTTTCCCGGTCCGGCAAATTGTCTAACGTCTAAATTAGACACTTTTTAGACACCTTTTCCGACTTGAGAAAAAATGTCTAATGTCTAATTAGACAATATTTGGACATTTTTCCCGTTCCGGAAAACTGTCCAATGTCGAAATTAGACACTTTTTAGACACTTTTTAGACACTTTTTAGACACTTTTCCCGACTTGATAGAAATGTCTAATGTCTAAATTGGACAATATTTAGACATTTCCCCCAGTGTTCTCACAGCAGCAGGCTGCCCCGGCCTACGCGACTCTGTCCCGTGGAAATCCCCGTTGAAGAACGGGATGCGACTGCCCCGGAGCGCATTGCTCCGTCCTCGTGGTAGATCCCCGTGTTTGCACGAGAACTGGCTCCTGCGAGCTGCGCTGCTCTGTCCCGTGTAAGATTACCGTATTAGCGTGACAGCGGGCTTCCCCTGCCAGCTATAGCTCGGTTCAGTGGAAGGTCCCGTTGCAGCACGGGAGCCGACAGCCCTGGCGCTCGCGACTCCTTTCCCATGGGAGATTCCCGTATTCGAACGGGACCCGGCTGCCGCAGACTGTGCGGCTCGGTCCCATGGAAGATCGCCGAGTTAGCAGGGCCATGGCATCGGACTTCCCCGGTCAGCGCCGGTGGAAGATCCCCGTTGAAGTACGGGAGTCGACTGCTCCGGCCCATGCGGCTTCGTCCCATGGTAGATCCCAGTGTTCGCGGCCTTGCATATTGTCTAACGTCTACATTAGACACGTTTTAGACAATTTTTCAAACTTGAGAGAAATGTCTAATGTCTAGTTAGACAATATTTAAACATTTTTCCCCGTCCGACAAATTGTCTAACGTCTAAATTAGACACTTTTTAGACAATTTTTCCGACTTGAGAAAAAATGTCTAATGTCTAATTAGACAATATTTAGACATTTTTCCCGTTGCAAAATATTGTCCAACGTCAAAATTAGACACTTTTTAGACAATTTTTCCGACTTGAGAAATATGTCTCATGTCTAATTAGACAATATTTAGACATTTTTCCCGTTCCAACAAATTGTCTAGCGTCTAAATTAGACACTTGTGAGACATTTTTTCCGTCTTGATAGAAATGTCTTATGTCTAATTAGACAATATTTAGACATTTTTGCCGTTCCGGAAAATTGTCCAATGTCGAAATTAGACACTTTTAGACACTTTTTCCGACTTGAGAAAACATGTCTAATGTCTAATTAGACAATATTTGGACATTTTTCCCGTTCCGAAAAATTGTCTAACGTCGAAATTAGACACTTTTTGGACACTTTTTTCGACTTTATTGAAATGTTTAATGTCTAAATTGGACATTATTTAGACATTTTTCCAATTTAGGCAAATTGTCTAACCTCTAAATAAGACACTTTTTAGACACTTTTTCCGACTTGATAGAAATGTCTAATGTCTAAATTAGACATTACTTAGACATTTTTCCCGTTCCGGAAAACTGTCCAACGTCGAAATTAGACACTTTTTAGACACTTTTTCCGATTTGAGAAAAAATGTCCAATGTCTAATTAGACAATATTTAGACATTTTTCCCGTTCCGGCAAATTGTCTAACGTCTAAATTAGACACTTGTTAGACAATTTTTCCGACTTGATAGAAATGTCTAATGTCTAATTAGACAATATTTAGACATTTTTACCGTTCCCTAAAATTGTCCAACGTCGAAATTAGACACTTTTTAGACAATTTTTCCGACTTGAGAAAATATGTCTAATGTCTAATTAGACAATATTTAGACATTTTTCCCGTTCCAACAAATTGTCTAACGTCTAAATTAGACACTTGTTAGACATTTTTTCCGACTTGATAGAAATGTCTAATGTCTAATTAGACAATATTTAGACAGTTTTGCCGTTCCGAAAAATTGTCCAACGTCGAAATTAGACACTTTTTAGACACTTTTTCCGACTTGAGAAAAAATGTCTAATGTCTAATTAGACAATATTTGGACATTTTTCCCGTTCCGAAAAATTGTCCAACGTCTAAATTAGACACTTTTTGGACACTTATTTCGACTTGATAGAAATATCTAATGTCTAATTTAGACATTATTTAAACATTTTTGTCGTTCTGTCAAATTGTCTAACGTCTATATAAGTTACTTGTTAGACACTTATTTCTGACTTGAGAGAACTGTCTAATGTCTAAATTGGACAATATTTAGACTTTTTACCCGTTCGGACATGTTGTCCAACGTCTAAATTAGACACTTGTAAGACATTTTTCCGAATTGATAGGACTGTCTAATGTCTAAATTGGACAATATTTAGACATTTTTCCCGGTTTGGGAAATTGTCTAACGTCTAAATTCGACACGTTTTAAACATTTGTCCGACTTGATAGATATGTCTTATGTCTAAATTGGACAATATTTAGACATTTTTCCCGGTCCGGCAAATTGTCTTATGTCTTAATTAGACACTTGTACGACATGTTTTTCCGAATTGATAGAAGTGTCTAATGTCTAAATTGGACAATATTTAGACAATTTCCCCTGTCGGGCAAATTGTCCAACGTCGAAATTAGACACTTGTTAGACATTTTTTCGAACTTGATAGAAATGTCTAATGTCTAAATTGGACAATATTTAGACATTTTTCTCGGTCCGGCAAATTGTCTAACGTCTAAATTAGACACTTGTTAGACACTTTTTTCCAACTTGATAGAAGTGTCTAATGTCTAAAATTGGACAAAATTTAGACAATTTCCCCCGTCTGGCAAATTGTCCAACGTCTAAATTAGACACTTTTTCGACGTTATGGAAAAAAGCTGTATTGTCTAACGTCGAAATTGGACATTTGTTGAACATTATGGAAAAAGCTGTATTGTCTAATGTCTAAAATTGGACATTTAGACACTTTCTGTCGAAGGTCTAAAAGTCTAATGTCGTGCAATCTTCACGGACCTTATTATTTTATGGTATCTATAGCCTTACTTAAGCAGCTTTTCAGCTAGAATATGACTGTTAAAATCGTCAACATGTGAGCTAGCTCTAGCTCTATAAACCCCGTAAGATGGGGGCACCATTCCACTACCTAACAGCGAAATTGATCATCTCTCGTTAGTCCAAACTATTCTTCTACCTAACTGACGTCTCCTATTTGATTTAACTCTACTTCCACCTAACTGTTGTTTCCAGTTGGTTCAAAACATTCTCCTGTCTAACTAAAATTTATTAACAATTATGTTGTAACCATTCTACTCCTTAACTGATGTCTCCTGTATGTTCTATCCCTTCGACCTTTGAATACCTAACTGAAGATTCCTGTTTGTTCAAATCCTTATTCTAGCTAAATGATGTCCCGTATATGTACGATCCCTTTTAACTTTTACTCCATGATTATTCATATAAGAAATAATGACATCAATATTAAATAGATTAACCCATTCCCTTATAGGCTATTTTTAGATCCAACCTCTTTGATTAAATCTACCGAAAAGGAGCATTAACTATAGAAAAGGATTTTTTTTATCATTTTGTACTTTGAAACCATTGTGATAAATAGAGCATTTGCTCCTATAGGAGCAAATGCTCTATTTATCACAATGGTTTCACAAAGTGACTTTTACAGAGTCGTCAAAAGTCGTCAATATAAGGGAATGGGTTAAGACACAGGAATGTTTGGCAATGGTAGAAACTGAAGAATCATTTCTATATTATACCATCAACAAACAGAGCAGACTCCTAGGAGCCGTCTGATCTGGGTCTGCTCTGTTTGCAAAGGCATAGAAAGGCGTACGAAGTAAGTGGTTATATTTAAAACGTAATTTACATCTCCAGTATGTTCAAAGCCTTCTTCTACCTACTGTATATTCTTACCCTTCATCGTCGTCTCCTTATGTTCAAATCATTTTCTATAATCGTATACATATATTTGCTTGATAATAACATACTCTGTTGTATTTCTGTTTAATTTACGGATAACTAATTGGGATTTATATTTATTGTGTCTAATGATTTATCGAAGTTTAGCATTTTCATTGTGTGTTTTAGCCACCGTTGAAGGAATTGTCTTAAAGAGACATAATTACACATATGTTGGAAGTCGTTATAGAGAAGGGTTACTGTATAATGGGTATGTACAATAGTGTAATGTTTCATCCATAACACCCAGCTCTCTATGGCGATAAGACAGAACTGTTTGATAGCATCTATTATTCTTTATTGATTGCAATCCTGTAAGCTGGTTGAGTACCTGGGTTTCTCCTCACATATCCATTAACGGTGTTTGAACACTGGGATCGTATTAGCCACATTGGATACGATAAACGAATGTATTGACACTTGCAAACAGTGTAGACACAGATCAAAGAGATCATAGACAATCTTGGGATCAGGGTCTGCACTGGTTGTGATTCAAAATCTTCTGGCATGTATCGACTTTTTATACCGAATGGACCCTATACTTAAATACTGGTGAGTTATTCCGCTTTGGATATTCAGCAATCAAAGGATTTAGCGATTAGTGGCACCGTGCGGTATCGTATCGAGTTCGTTTGTTGTTTAATCCTTGACATGTAGAACCAAATGCTAACTCAAACATTGATATAAAACACCAGTTACTGTAGAACCCCTCTAATGCGACCACTTAATGAATAAAGATGGGTGTCATTATAAGCAGGTGGTTGCTTAATGCAGGACAAAAGTAATGCAGAAAGCTCCTGTAGGAGCTTTCTGCATTACTGTTGCCCTGCATTAAGCTACCACCTGCAGCTAGCATCCTGAATTCATACCTATTTTAGGTATGTCGCATTAGCGGAGTTTTACTGTACTTACTTCCGATTTGTTCAAGCTCTTGAGAAACTTTTGACGGAGGGACAAACAGCTTTGGTCCGGGTAAGATGTCGAGTAACATGTGACTCAAAACGGTTAGGTTGTGTTTAGCCTGTATGGGGTTAAGTTGTTCGCAAATAAACAATGAGAGATATCTCTCTCTCAAACGGAAGTTAACGATTCAATACCCGCCTTTTGATGTGTTACGTGCATCCTTATGATAAGCTAACGAAGGATACACATCGAATGATTCTATATATTCGTCTCTTATCTATAATTAACCACAATCCCGCTATTCGCGGCCTAACTCGCATTTGCAAATAGCTAGGACCTAGATGAGATGCAAAGTAAGTCAGTGTTTTGTCAGGATTTAAGCTTTTTGACATTCATTTAATCCGTTCACTCATATAAACGCCTTTTCATGCACTGCAAACAGAGAAGACCAAGATCAGAGGACCCCTTTTACTTTCTAGAATGGCTACAATGTTCCACCTTCTATATTTCATAATAACTAGTTTGTTCATGAATAATCAATAGGTATTGAAACGGTTAAGTTTCGTCAAGGCTTGGTCGATTCGGAAGTAGGCAAAATGGCACCAGGTCCGAATTTGAACAGACGTTTCCTTTTTTCACAGAGGATGAAAGGTTAATATCAGAAAAAAACTTTATTTAAGAATATTAACCCATTTACTCCCAGTGGATTCTTCCATGCTTATATATTGGATTAGTCTATCTTTTATCTAAGGGATATCTGGTCTAAATTTTCATTTTTGTTTTGTTTTATATTGAATGTCCTATCAGCAAACAGTGTAGACTCTGATCAGAGTCTACACTGTTTACCTACGTCCCATATATAGGATCGTGGGAGCAAATGGGTTAAAAATTTGAATGACATTCAATGGCTCTTACACAAATAGCGGCGTAATAAGACATGGTTTGACATCAATGTACCTACCAGTCGGTGGTATTTTTAAACATTGTTCTGTAGAAGTGTGAAAAGCAAGGCGATGCCTGAAGCTTTTTACTCTTAAAATTCCGCCATATTTAAAATACATCTAGCCTTGCTTTATCAGCACCATTTGTTTTATTGGAATAATTTAAAAATCGGGGTTTCTCTGAGAGAAAATATACCAGTCATGTATGGGGATCGAACTAGAGGTCTCGAGATTCCTAATCAAGCACTCAAACGCATCGCCATAAAAAGCCGGGTTGCACAGCAATGTTGTTGCCCCTGACATACTCTTCCATCAAATTGGAATTCGGAACGGATAGCAATTTTTGGTGGCATATTTCTGATACCACTTAACCACTTTATTACGAAAGTTTTCTTTTAATATCTCACATCAATACATGAACCTAACTAGTTAGTTTGTACGATACCTTTCACATTAATGTTCAGACAATTATCTGAAAAGCGGAGCCTTTAAGCTTTGCTTTTCACGATAAGCAGATAAATATGTTAACACGAATTTAGTCATGACACTTCTGTAAACTGCCACCACTTTATGAATTTATATTTTTACTTAACTAGTTATTTATCACGGAAACAAATAATTTACTGGAACAAATCATGTTACCACTTATCTATAAATAGAACGTTGTATTCGGATGACTTCAGCAGAGTTCCATTAATGTGCAAGGACGTATAGCATTCCACTGAATATAACCGAATTATTCGGAAGAACAGAATATCTATATTTAGATAAGTTCACCAGAAAGTTTTTGAGAAACGTTTCATATTATTTATATTATGTGGTGCCAGTATATGGCACTAACCGGTAAATTTGACGCGATAAGATAATTATCAGATTTTCAGGAAAATATTCCACTTTCCATTTCTTAGATAAATATGTGAGATACTAATCGGAATATGTTCAAGAAAGTTAAGTGGTGAGTGGTGTCAGAAATATGCCACCATACAATTTGCAATGACTCTGGAGCACAAATAGTCACGCTCCCACGCTGGGTGCCATATGTAGAAGATTGAAAAGTAAGGCAACATTGGTTTTGTTTCATTTCAGCTTAATTAGTATAAACATATTTTATTTCATATATACTTTCATGAAAAAGGGTCGAGCCACAAGTTCGACCAACATTAGTTGCCCCCCCCCCCTTACAACTTTCTACAGTAAGTGTGTCACATGAAACAAAACACATGAAACATAAATAATGCATCAACTTTTCTCAACACTCTACCTGATATATCATCATCTCTCGAGAAACAACGACTTTATTGAACTTCCATTAACTTACTGTTTATAAAGGTACATGAACGAAGTATTGTTTACCATGGCAGGGCATGTAGAAATACAATACTTATTCTGTAAGTAAATAGGCTAATATAGTAGATCATGATCAGAGTAGTATTGGCCAAAGAGGCATGCCAAAACTTATTCAATATTTTTGACTCCAATTTTAAAAATGTAACCAACCTGTGTCTACAAAGTAATTCCATCATCATTAGGTCACACTCCCCCACCATGTTGCACATACATGTATAAGATAAAACCCTTGATTACCTACCCTTCCCCCTTTTAGTGATGGATGCCAACAGTGTAGGTGGGTAATTTAAATGGGTAGGGATTTTCCTTCAATAGAAATGACCTGCTCTGTACTAATATATATACACTTAGGATCATGCTTCAGATGTATTAACAAAACGATTTGTTTCACAAATATACATGTGAATTGCAAAAATCAAAAATTGGACATTTTCTTCCAGGTTGTAGTTTTTGCAACATTTAATGGATACAAAGATCTTGTTTCATTGAATATCTTCACTCTTTGTTGGTTATATAATGAACAATTAAAAACATAATGTTCAGCATCCTCCATTAATTCATCATTACTACATATGCAATATGGGGTTTCTTTCAGATAGTTATTACATAAATCACTGTTGAGATTACTGCATTTGTTTCGAAGTCTAGTATGAAAAACTGCAGGTTGTCTTTTCCCATGAACAAAATGTGAGGGTACCTTATTATCTTTAATTGGTATTACAAATTTGTTTAAAAGAGGAAAAACAATCACCTGATTTCAGCTTACTTATCCCAGTGGGTTCAAATGGCCGATCAGTTTCTCTCACAAGTGTTATGATCTAACACTTGGCAGTGCTGATGTTGCGAGCTTCAAAAAACCCAAGAGTGAAGAGATAACTTCAATAACTCAACTGACGTACCACAGGTACTCATACATCGACATATACATGACACTGGACTACTAAAAATAGTGTATATAGACAATAACTCAACTGACTAGTTACAATTCTATTTTAAAAACGGCAGTTAATTGACTGTCAAACGGAGCTATAGGTTAAAAGATTATTTGGGAAATTTATACGCACTTTTATTCGTTTATACTTTCCCTCCAACCTGCGCCTTTTGTCACCCCTGTAAAGGTAATTTCTGAATCCATTATGATAATTAGAGCATTTGCTCCTATGGAGCAAATGCCCTGTTTATCACATTGGTTTCAAAAGTATACAATTCTAAATAAAATCCCTTCTTCTAGTAAATATTCCTTTTCAGTAGATTTTTCAAAGAGGTTGGGTCTAAAATAGCCTAGGAAGGAATGGGCCTTTCCGATGAAATTAACAAAAAAGACATCTGGTCAAAATTTGAGCTGAAACAAGTTTGCCTACTTCCGAATCGATTAAGGTCGACCGAGAGTGCACCAACTTGGAATCTGCTACTATGTCGGGTTATTCTAAATTATGAGAATGGTGCCAAAATGACTTCTTCAGCTTCCTGACAACCCCACGGAGAGCGGATATTATGTGTCCCAACACCTGGGGTAATTAGGGGAACTATAGCGAAAGAAATAACATAATTCATATTTCTGAACGGGACTTTCAGCCGGCTTTAAGAGTGTCAACATTTCTTCAATATGTTTTAAATTATTTATTTTGTAATATGGTAGTAATCCCCCTTACGGGAAGTAGTCATAATAACAAAAGTAGCCCTGAACAACACTCTAATTTCGAGTTTTCGGTCTCATGTTTTTTTATCAAGAAAACATCTTTTTCATTAATTCTAACTTGCAATTTATGAAACTTTTGTTTTCCTGTAATTTTTTTTTACAAAAACCCACCTTCCGCTGCTACAGTGGAACCTGTACTAAGCCGCCATGCTTTTATTTAGCATAGCTGTCTTAAAGAGCATGTGGTTGGTAAGACTTAATGCAGGGCTTCTGTAGGAGATTTCTGCATTACGTTTGACCTGCAATAAACTACCACATGCCTTAAAGACACATACTTATAATAATAATAACTCTTTTTGATGACCGCTTAAGTTCTATTGTAAATAAGTAAATGAGTATGTGTACTTTGATCCTCACTGGTGTCATTATGACGATACACATCAACATAAACAAAGGGATAACGTAAATATGATAAAACGCGGGAAAATGTAGACTATTCCGAAAATTCGAAATTCGATTGTGGTTCAGAACTATTTTGTTATATTTTGCATTTAATATGCATGCAGTTCTCAACAAACCTTTCAGTAGTTCCAAAACGGTGTAATCATGTCCTCTCAAATTTAATCACCAGTATCTTCTAAGCATGGCGTTTGTATACTTCCCCTAGAAACTAATGAATTAACAATATGCTAGTAGAAATAAACTCTTTGCCTGCTAATGCTAGCACATGTATAAGTTAACACTACGGCTGATAAGAGCTATCTAACTAACATTTGCAAACAGCAGAAATCCAGATGAGACGCCGAGTAGTTTGCAGGAGAATTCTTTTTGAGGATTCCACATTAAGTAGGCTGAACTAGATCTACATTGTTGGCAAATGATGGTTAATTATTCTCTTTCCCCGTATTCAAAGGGTCGATTAATTTGATATGTATTTGGAGTAAATGCGGAAGTAATTTCGTGATGAGAAATACATTCTCATATTTAATGATTAATTTATAACAACGACATTGTTTTCAATTGCCCAGGTCAAGGTTAAATTGTAACCATCTACAAGTGGTCTGTAAATCATGACTGCATTGAACGAACTTAGTCCACCCAGATAACAAGGTGTCTGACGAAAATGGAAAAAAAAAATCCTACACCAAAACATACACCAACAGTTTCATTCAGATAGGTATACCCTTCACTCCATAAATACGCCTTTCTATGCCGTTACAGAGTAGATCCAGATCAGTCGGCTCCTGTAGAAGGCGTCTGATCAAGGTCTTCTCTGTTAGCTTATAAAATAATATACAACATGTACATATGATTCTACAGTTTCGTCTATGGCCAAACATTCTCATGTCCATGTGCTAAACATGTTTCAAATATTTTAACACAAAGAAACTGGGTGATATACAGTAAACCCACTCTATAACGGCCACTAAATTACATCAAGTATTTTGTGTTAAAGACAGGTGGCTGCTTAAAGCAAGGTGAAAGTTCTATTTTACTTTCACCTTGCTTTAAGCAGCCACATGCCCTAAATACCAACTAATTAACACAATTTAGTGACCGTTACAGAGAGGCGTTACTATACTGTGATTGAAACAATGACCTTTAACTCATCCCGATAAGCTCGGATTAACTCGGCTTTTCAAACAGTTTGGATCCAGATGAGATACCGAGTAACTCGGCATACCACCAAGTATTCGTTATAGTTGGCGTACATGTTACATGAACGAATTTACCTTTAGTCCGCTCAGCAAATTATTTTTGCAGAAATGTCCACCTACTACATTTTCAAAAGTCAAGCTATAATCAATTTGTCTACCAAAATGCAATTAGCATGTCAAACAGTTTGGACCCTGGTGAGACGCCGAGTTACTCGGCGTCTCATCTGAATCCAAACTGTTTGCGAAGGTATTCACCCATCCGCCCATAGCAGGCTAAAGGTTAAGTAAAAATAGACCAGTTCAGAGTTAGCAGACAAAATGTTTTATTCACATTGGATTAAGTGGGTGCGGATGTGATGAAACATAATTAACGGTTCATCTCACGGTCATACGTGATAATTAAACTACTCACAACGAACGACTATTATATTGTTACCATTATCATGCCGATAACCAATAACTCTTTACCTTATATAAACATGTTCATATATCACTGTGTTGTATTCTTCTTGTATCATGCTTGCTATAAGCATACTGTGTATGTTTTATGCAATAAGGAAATTGAATTGAATTGAAAAAAAACGCATTTCCACGCATTTGCAAACAGAGTAGACCCAGATCAGACGGCTCCTATAGGAGCCGTCAGACCAGGGTCTGCTCTGTTTGCTTTTGACATACTATATATATGATTTTATAATTTGTATCAAAGCAATAACATCCATTGAGAAGTTTACATTATAAATAGTCAGTTAATCAATATTAACGATGTCACTATTTAATTGTAACAAAATATTGTTGTGAAGATAAAACATTTTACAGTGTATGAATAAATAGAAATGATAGTTTTTATCCTTCTATGTAGTATTTGTTTACTTGTAACCCCATCAGGGCCTCGATTTCATTGATTTTTCTGCAGTCCACGAAAATAGGTATATCCGCCTGTGATGACGTCATTTGCTGTACTGATCAAAATGACAGCGCTTATGCCAACATTATTGCCGCAATTTGTACATTTCTTTAGGGGCTTAATAATGCAATATGTGCTTTGTTTGTCGGTGTGTTTCATTTTTAAATTGTTGTTATCGCGTAATGTTAATCCGTGATTGAATGGTTATCCCCACGAAAACTGGTAACGCGAGAGTATTTCATGAATATTGTACAGGTAAAGGGTTAAGCCAATGTAGAACCGGTATTAATCTTTTCCCTCATATAAACGTGTTTTCACGCATTTGCAAACGGAGTAGACCCAAATCAGATGGCTCCTAGAGGAGCCATCTGATCAGGGTCTGCTCTGTTTGGTAATAGAATATGATAAATTTGTTTCTTTGCTTTCTAAAATGTCTACAATGTTCCACCTTCCATATTTCTTTATACTTATTTTGTTAATGAATATTCAGTAGGTACATGTACTGAAATTTGTAATAAACATAGAATAGGGAAAGGGTTAAGTAGCCATCAAAATGAAGTCTAGTAGGCAACTGGTAGCTTAATGTAGGCCAAAGGAATGCGGATAGCTCCTATAGGAGATTTCTGCATTACTTTTGCCCTGCAATAAACAACCGCTTTTTTTAAAGACTCAATAAATAAATGTCCGCTTAGGACACGTTCTATTGTTGAAATGGTACTCGTTCATACATGTTTATCTTTTTGCTAACTAATTGTGTCGCCCTTGGATTGTTACAGGAGCGACCCTTACCCCGCTGTGAAAAAAACAACGTCTGCACAACATTTCTTTTGGTGCAATTTTCACTTCTTCCGATTCGATGAAGCTTTTCAGAAAGTATTGACCGAGTGTCAAACAGTTTGGATCCTGATGACAGACCGAGTTGTACTCGGCATCCCATCTGGATCCAAGCTGTTTTCATTCGCGAGTTTGGTTGCGGATAGCGGGACAAGGACTAATTTACTACATCTACTCTTCTAAGCACTGCGAAAGTAATTGGCCATTTAATCAGCATTCCCCGTACAATTTTTTCTCAGAACCATATCGAATGTAATGGCATATTTCAGAAAACAATTGTGTCCAGAAAATGAACAGACCACGTGTTTATACGCGTGTAGAGCAAAGAATAATGTTGTCACGTAATGAATAACTCGTTAGTGGATGCAAAGAGTCTCTGTCACCCTTTTGTTAATACAGTAAAAACCCTGTAATGACCAGCAAAAAAGGGGCATAATTCACAGTGGCAAAGGCAGGTGGTAGCTTAATGCAGGACGAAAGTTATGCAGAAAGCTTTCTGTATAACTTTCGTCCTGCATTAAGCAACCACCTGCTTATAAAGACAGTCATGTTTATTCCTTAAGTGGTCGCATTAGAGGGGGTTTACTGTACATGTTTTTCTTATGATAAATAATCTATACATGTATATGAATATCAACTACCCGGATGTTAACGACAGTATAATGGCAGAAACAGCAAAATCGGCACTAATTACTCCATAATCGAACAGAGCAGGCTCTGGTCAGACGGTTCCCTGGGACGCCTTCTGGGCTGAATCTTCTTTGATTGCAACGGCGTGAAAGGGTGATTGTAGTAAAAGAGGGGTCGAGGGGTGTGTGTGTGTGTGTGGGGGGGGGGGGGTAAACCTGTAAATTCTCTTAAACTTTCACCAAAATGGCGATTGTGACGGTTATCGAGCGCAACTTCAGCGCGGAACAAAACATTACATTATCAAGTCAGTGTTTATATAATTCGGATTACACACTTATTAGCAAGAAGGAGTGACCTGTCGTTTTTATTTATAGATGACCCGTAGATTGGTATAATATCACTATTGTATTAGGTGAGCTCAGCATTGCACTATTCGATTTAATCACTACAATGTATAGGCAATCGGACTTCGCCTCTAACTAACTGCACGAGCTTCACAAGAAATTGGCTCGTCAAATTAAGCAAAACCCTTTTGTATAGAATGGAATAGTTTGGAAAAAACCAAATCTATAAATAAAAACGACAGGTCACTCCTACTTGCTAATATAGATGATTGCTGCATATTCACATAGCAAACAGTTTAGATCGTGATACATGTAAGAGGCAGAATAATAAGGCGTCATACCAGTATCCAAACTGTCTGATATAATTATTACATATATTATGTTTTAACTCTTTCGCTTCCAATGTCGCATCTGTGATTACCTATGCAAACAGTTTGAACCCAGATGAGACGCCGAGTAACTCGGCGTCTCATCAGGATTCAAACTGTTTGTTACTGTGACTATGTTTTTGAAACAAAAATGAAGAAATGTAAAACATGAAAATTGCAGCAGACGGCAAAGGTTGCAGACGACAAAATGTGAGTTAAACAAATAGAGAGGACAATCCAACAATGAACACGAAGCAGAAGACACTCGCAAAATTAAACTTAATCCCCTCCTAACCGGAATTTTGGTTAACCATTTTTAAAACGGACATTTAGCGAGAGCTCCTCTTGGAGATTTCTGTATGACTTTCCCCAGCATTAAGCTACCGCCTATCTTAAACACCGGTAGTTCCCTAATTGGACGTCTGGTTTAGATGGGTTTATCTGTATATAATTGAAATGGGCTGACGTAGTTCGCGCATAGTGACTATTGTTGACTAGTGTTGACTTACAACACTGTAAAACAAATAATCCGGACTTTTAAATTAGTCGCTAGTCCGTTACTCCATAGATACGCCTTTCTAATCAGACAGTTTCTATAGAAACCTGCATTAAACGAACATCTGAGGAGACAACACTTAATTGTGTCAAATAGATAGGATCTTACTGGGACTTCGTGATACATCGGCGTCTTGTCTAGACCTAGACTGTTTCCGAAAAAAAAAATGGTCAAGATGACAAGGTGATTCGAAAAATGGCATATGTAAATACTCTCTGATTTCGACAAATTTTTCATGCACCATTAACGAACTAGCGTAAATACTAACTGATAAATTATGTATTGAATGTCAGTGTAATAAAAACAAATACAAGTAAAACCCCTCTAATGCGACCACAAAAAAGATGTATAATTATGGGTCTTAAATGCAGGTGGTAGCTTAATGCAGAGAGAAAGTTATGCAGAAAGCTCATGCAGGAGCTTTCTGCACAACTTTTGACCTACATTAAGCAACCACCTGCTTTTAAAGACATTTATTTCCATTCATAAAGTGATCGCAGGCTCCTGATAAGGGTTCAAAATGCTTGTTTAACAAATCATTTTCTGAAAGTAAAAGCGGCAGTCGAAATATGGCAAAAACAAACGTTCCGAATGAATATTATATTGGTGTATGATACATACATGTAAATCCACAAGGACACTTAGAAAAACAGGCTAGAAGTGATTAACCCATTCCCTCATAGGCTATTTCAGACCCAACCTCTTTGAATAAATGTATTCATAAGGGTCATTTACTAGAAGAACGGAAACTTTTAGCATTATATAGTTTTGAAACTATTATGATAAATAGAGAATTTGCTCACATTAATCAAATGCTAGATATTTATCACAGTGGTTTCAAAATTGATTTTTTACAGCGACGTCAACAAACGTCAATATGGGGGAACGGGTTAAGCTGTAATATATGTATGTATATATCCACCGGCATCTATCAGGCACACCATACTTAAACCATTGTGAAGTCTGTGTTGAATGCTGGATACGATATGTGGAAAATGTCCTTCAGCATTTTTTCTCATTTTTATGTACCCGAGAAACAGTAAGATTGCTGTCTTTCAGGATGCTGTATATAGCGGATAGAAATCAGTTTGATTTCATTACTATCCAATTAAGCATACTAATTGTACAAAATGTCTGTTTATCTTTTGGTTTAATCAACATCGTGCTAGTGAGCTGTCTATTATAGCACATTTGTTTCAACACGTTATGCGCCAATAACCCTTATAATTTGAGAGTAATTCATTACTTGGAATGCTTTGGTCACTGATATGTTGTTTGCCTGACATTACCATTGAACAAGTACTACAGTAATTTATCGATAATGCGACCGCATAATGAATTAACATAGGAGTCTATAAAAACTGGTGGTTGCTTAATGGGGGTGGGGTGTAACGCAGAAAGTTCCTATGGAATATTTCTGTATAACATTTGTCCTGTTTTAAGGTTCCACATGGTTTACAAAATTCAGAATTATACTACCTTTAAGTGGTTGTATAAGTGAGGCCTTAATGTAGTGGTTTAAACTAGAAAATCCAATAAGTAGGTTTTCTCATGCATGAAAGCAGACGTAGAACATATTTTAAATATGTGGGTATACTTTCCTGCATGCAGCCCAATGTGCGTAGTAGCAATTGCTGGTTAAATCCATTTCGTCAAATACATGCCTTTATAAACAGTGTAGACCTAGATGGATGGCTTTTGTATGAGTCTACTCTGTTTGCTTATGCAGTAAGATAGATCTAAGTCTATGGTTTTTCCATGGGGAGATTTTGCTGCGTTCGTATTATAAAAATCATTAAACATGGATATTCATGAAGTAATGTGTTACTTTTTCAGAGTTTTATAACTAACAATATTACACTAAGATAGTACAGTGCTGTGAGTTTTCATTAAAACCTTTCCATGGAAATCTTTTTTTTTATTTTGAAGTATTTTCATTGTGAGTATTGGCCCATCTCATATTTCAACTAAGACATTTCACCACTTTACAATTGTTGTGTAGTTTTGGCACTCGCGTCCTTTAATTATAAAATGTTGGTGTTGAGCGGAATTTATTCCGAAGTATTTGACACATTTTGAGCTAATTTTAACCCTTCGCTTGCTGAATTTTAAAACACATTTCTCCTTCTTACTCATGCCCTGTTGTATAATTACATATATCTTCACTGTGTACAAGTATTTCGCTGTGCAATCACTGCTGTGGAGTGCACTGGTTGCACAATCAACTTGTAAATAGTGCAGACCCTGATGAGACAGCTCCTGCAGGAGCTGTCTCATCTGGGTCTTCACTATTTACAGGTAGGTATATTGACGTGAACAGTAAGCGAATGGTTAAGCTGTCGAATTGACTAATCAGATGTGTTCCCGAATGAAATCAGACTCAAACAAGAAGTTTATTACACTTGGGTATGTGCCCATATTCATTTAACATTTGGAATCTGTTTGTGACTTTAACCCTTTACCCAATAGCCTGTTTCTAGTTTTGAAGACATATGACCACTTAAAGCAGGTTGAAAGTAAAGCAGAATGCGCCTTAAGGCGCATTCTGCTTTACTTTCAGCCTGCTTTAAGCTACCACCTACTAGGATATAGAAAATATTTATTATGCAATATGTTCATGACTGTATGAATTTGAACTATTTTCTTCAGCGGAGGAATAAATCAAACACGCTAAAAGCCGCTTCTATCAGGTAAAGGGTTAAAAGACAGCAATAATAAGAAAAGTGTCCCTTTTCTGACTATTAATAATTTTCAAAAGCGCCTACTTGAAAAATATTTCAAGAGATGTATTGCTAAATGTCAAATATATGTATGTTCGAAAAACACAACGACTACATACTACTGGTAGTTCTATTACAGTATTATCTGCCTTGTGAGGTAATTAATTATGGCTCTATAAGGCAGGTGGTAGCTCAATGCAGGTCAAAAGTAATGCAGAAAGCTCATTTTAGGAATATGAATATCTGCATTACTTTTGTATCACCTGCTTTTTACTCCTATGTTAATTAAATAGAAGGCAGCGTAAGACAGGCTCTATTGTACGTGAAAACGATTCAGTATTTCGAAACAGCTCCTTCATAAGTTGCTTCCTTGCATTCAGTGGGTTGTATACATTGTAACCCTATCTTGTACAATGTCTTTTTACATGTTTGAAACTCCATAACATAGAGTGACACATATGAATACAAATACACACTAATATTACACATACGATTGCATTCCCACATAAGACTATATCTTTTGTACGGGTTTAAAGAAAGCAATTTTTCAAGTAGGAGTGTATAATATGTCTAGCCATATTCTCATCAAATATTCATCAGGGCTGTAGGAATTTATACTTTTCAAATTTGCAGGTATGCATATATCCTTATATCACTCCTTAGCAAACAGAGTGTATTTAGATCAGGGTCCCTGCTTATAAAACTTTTAGTTGAGTCTGAGAACGTTCTCAAGCATTTGATTGGTCAGATTTGAGCCTTTGGCTCAAATCTGACCAATCAAAAGCTTGGGAACTCAAATCTGACCAATCAAAAGCCTGAGAACGAAACTCAGACTCAACTAAAAGCTTTATAAGCAGGGACCCAGATGCTCTTGTAAGAATATGTCAGATGAGGATCTGATTTGTTTGGCATATGT
Organism: Azorinus chamasolen; assembly: GCA_963576725.1. NCBI lineage: Eukaryota > Metazoa > Mollusca > Bivalvia > Cardiida > Solecurtidae > Azorinus > Azorinus chamasolen. Next base: position 14,380,560 of record OY755243.1, on the reverse strand, counting down.
GACAATACACCTCGGATTCTACGATTTATGCCATGGTCCAAAGTTCCAGTGTCCATGATGTCAATAAAACATTCAGTTATTTTAATGTTCATACATTCATTATTTCTGACATGAATATCCATGAGCTAAATGCAGAGCTACATATAAACTTGTATACTCAGATACTAAAAATCGTTATTTCTCCACCAAACCCTACACTGTGACCACTCTTCAGCATCCTCTCGAAGAGACGATTCTAAAGAGCGTATGATAAAAAAAATGCTCATACGTTCGCATACGCAGAAATTTGCTTGGAGTAGGTTAGGCATACGTCGTATACGTTTCAGGTACGCTCGGTGTACGTTCTCATGCACAGAGGCCGAAAATAGTTTTTGAACATGTTAAAAAAAGTTCAAGGTATATGAGTGTATGAATTATACGTTACGCATACGCTCACCATGCGCCAGGCACACGTTGAATATCCATTTAGAAATACTTACCGTATGACCATTATTACACGTACCTCATTTATTCCCATATAAATCAAGGTGAACCCGTCCAGATCATACCTTGGAACCCATCCATGGTTCAGCAAACAGTGCAGGCCCATATCAAAGGGTTTCGTACAGAACCATAATTAGACCTCTTTTTGATGACAGCTTAAGACAAGTCTTTCCTATAAACTAATTGCGATTTATTTAATTCTTTCACCGCCAATATCGCCAAAAGCGACTCATAGGGCCCGCTGAAATGGATGGATTTGTCATGACGTCAAAGAAAAACCTGGATACAGAAGATATATGGATTAACCCTGCGCCCAATCAGGTACCAAGGTTATAAAACTTCTGAGTCTGATATCATTTTTCAAGCATCTGATTGGTCAGATTAGAGGTTCTATTTTACATATTTATGTTTGTTGCTCCGAATCCTGTATAATCTAGCACGGTTCTCAACTATGCGATTTTCTCATCAATGTAAAATCAGCTCTTATCTTCATTTAGGCCACTTTAGTTTTGAAAACTATTGTTTCGTTGTTTCAACTTTAAACTTCCGACCCCAAGTATTTCAACATTGTCATAACATATCTAACAAGATGTGTTTGTGAAACACTATTTCCCCGACATGACCTTTGACCTTGATGTATGACCTTGACCTTAAAAAGTGCACCCCTAAACATGTTTGCCTCTATAAGTTGCACATGCATGCCAACTAAGAAGTATGTATGTTGAATGGCGACAAAGTTATCGCTAATCTAAATTTGACCAGTAATTTTACCTTTGATCTTGATACATGACATTGAACCTAATAAGTAACCTCTGGAAATAGGAGCGTTCTGTTTTACTTTCACATTGCTTTAAGCATCCACCTGCATTTAACACAAAATACTTTATGTAATTTAGTGGTCGTTATTGAGAGGTTTTACTGTACAACAGTAGATACTGTCGTAAGCGACCGTAATAAAGCGGTCCAATTACTGGTCTGTAAGGCCGGGGTAGTTTAATGCAGGTAAAATGTAATGGGAGCTTTCTGCATTACGTTTGCCCTGCATTAAGCAACCATCTGCTTTAAAAGCTTCCTATGTTAAATAAAATAATGACCACATAAGCCAGGTTCTACAATAAGCAAACTTGCACACACTCCAAATTTTAGGAAAGCATTAAACAACAGCTTGTTTGAGAGGACTTCCATGCTTGCCTGAAGAATATTCATCGTTGAGTGAATATTTCATATTTATCATTTTTTATCTTAAAATCATAGATTATCTAAACAATGTTTTGTACTCTCACTTTACAAGATACAAGATATAAGATACAAGAAACTTTATTTATAGTCGGGTGTTACAAAACATCTTATTTAACATTAGCTAGAAGCTATTTACCGATACTTTAGTATAGTTGCCATGCAACAGAACCTCTTTAAAGCGGTCCACTAATACATTTACTCATATCTGACTTAAAATTCAAGTGGTTACATAATACAGGATGAAAGTAATCAGAGAGGTTACATGGATCATCTGAATGAAGCTATTTGAGTATGGAATTAACGACTTTTCGAAAAAGATGCAGTACAACCCTGTCCTTAGCAGTTATTTATTTAATGAACATAGGAGTCTTAAAAAGTAGGTGGTTGTTTAAAGCAGGACAAAAGAAATGTAGAAAGCTTTGCATTACTTTTGACCTGCATTAAGCTTAAAGAGCCATAATTAGAGCTGTTTTGATGACGTCATAAGCCATGTTCTACTGTAGTTGTTACTCCATTACAACTGTCACATGTCTAATTAAGTACAACCTCTCTATAACGGCCACTAAATTGTGTTAATTAGTTGGTATTTAGGGCAGGTGTCTGCTTAAAGCAAGGTGAAAGTAAAACAGAACGCTCCTATAGGAGCGTTCTATTTTACTTTCACCTTGCTTTAAGCAGACACCTGCCTTTAATACAAAAATACTTGATGTAATTTAGTGGCCGTTATAGAGAGGTTTTACTGTATACTCATATAGCAGACCGAGTGTGACACTTCGAGAGATACAGTAAACGTCTATAAACCGACAACAGAAAAAAGGTCTGATTCGGGGTCTTAAAGGCAGATTGGACTTTCAGACAAGTGTCAGCTCAATGTAGAGTGAAAGTCATGCAGAAGGTTCCTATGTGAGCTTTCTGCATGAATTCCAGTCTGCATTAAGCAGCCATCTACCTAAAACGTTCTCTGTTTTTACTAAGAAATGGTCGAAGCGAGGTTAACTGCGATTCATTCTCGCCTAAGGGATAATAATTCTGTATGTTCATTTAAAGGGCTATTCTATAACAAGTAGAAATCAACGCTGTTGGTTATTTAGTTTGCGTGTCTATACTGATCACTAACTTGTAGCTATGGAATACATTGCCTGCTTGATCAAATTTGCACAGCTAAATATTAACATTTCAGTCTAACTAATTTCAGTTTACAGTAAAGCCTCTCTCAACCGGACTCCCAAATAGGTACCAATGCCGGTGTTTAAGACAGGTGACAGCTTAATGTTCTGGGAGCCTTTGCATTGTAAATCCACCAGCTTAAAGAGATTCAAATTATTCTTAACCCTTTCACCGCCGCAGTCGCATAAATGCACCACGACAAATAGTGCAGTCCCAGATCAGACGCCGCCTTTTCTCTATTTCTATATATGTTCCTTTTTATTCCTTTGACATTTGCATTTGGCGCCAAACGGGTTAAGTAAAAGTCCGGTTTAGAGGCGTTTACTGTATTCTATTTCTTCCAGAAATAGTCTGCATCATACAAGTGCGCATGTCTTGCCACATCTAACTCGACAAACTATGTTATTATCACGGTGTGCTTCACTTAGATGAGACAGAGTGCATGCAACATGCAACATGATGCACACTACGTCTGGTCAAAGCGATAAGCTGCTTTTTAAATCTCTTTTACTAATGGATGCTCATGTATGAAATAATGTCTTTGTGAATATTGATTAGCTGAAGGTGCTTATTCTATATCATCCCATAAGCCTACATATACTGATCTGACAGCATTTATATAAGCTGGTTTGTATGAATTTTGGAAGGCGTACAGATGTGGGATTGTCATGCCATTTGCAAAAATAATAGATCCATCGGAGACGCAAAGTAACTCATCGTCTCACAAGGAACAAAACTGTTTGATTCTCTGACAGTGTTTGTCAATGATAAAATAAAAGGAACACCAGCGTTGGCAATATGAGGAAAATAATTGTTATAAATTCCTATGAAGATAAACAGTTAATACAGTATCTGCACGCTTAGCTTGATTTAAAACATTTGAATAGTCTGAACCCCTTACACAGAAGGAATGCATTACACAAGAAGTGATTGACACGGTAGTGTTTCCTTATCAGAAACATGCAATGTCATCAGACTAGTTTGCTGTTTTTGAAACTGACTTTGACTCAAAGCAAAACAATGTTTTCATTTTATACGCACACGGCCCAACTCCGGCTACGTGTGTCTCGATGCTTACTGATATAATAAATAATATATCTATCCAGCCAACCTTATTACATCTGTCAACCACCTTGGAGTATTTAATACTCTTTTTAAAAAGGAATGAAAAGGCATTTGCATGAGGGAAAGGGTTCAATTGCACATACGTTTTTATGGTGCAAACGATTTCACATATGAATGCTGTTTATCGTATGATTGTTCACAAAAGATGTTAGGTCCATGCCTACAAATCTATCATTTTTGAGCGTGTTGTTAAAATGTGTTTATACAGTAGAACCTATCTTAACTCATTTTCTCATAGGCTAATTTTAGATCCAACCTTTTTGAATTAATCTACCGAAAAGGAGCATTAACTAGAGAAAAGGAAATTTTTAGAATTTGTAACTTGAAACCATTGTGATAAATAGAGCATTTGCTCCTATAGGAGCAAATGCTCTATTTATCACACTGGTTTCACAATGTGAATTTTATAGAGGCGCAAAATTGCGTCACTAGGGGGCATTGTGTTAAGCGGCTAATAAAAAGACGTTTAAATCTGGATTGATAGAACACGTGCTAGCTTAATGCAGGGCAAAAGGGATATAGAAAGCTCCTACAGGAGCTTTCTTTTTCACTTTTACCCTGCATTAAGCAACCACCTGCTTTTTAATACTCCTGTGTTAAATAAATAAATGACCGCTAAAGAAAGGTTCTACTGTATACAGGGTATAGTACAATTTCGATATACAGTCGAGTCTAGCTAAAGCGACCACATGATTTAATAGCACAGGAAGTTGCTTTTTGAAGGACAAAGGTGATTCGGAAATAATCCAGAAATGTACTCCTTTGAGGAGTATTATTTTACTGCAGAACAAATTTATAACGTTGTACTTCCTGCACGACAATACACGTACAATCGAACTTCTTATTGTCTAAACAGTTATTTTCCCTGTTTTATATTCGTTCGAAATTTCAATACCTACCAAAATATTCATACACAAAATAGTTATATTGAAATATGGATGGTGAAACACTGCCATTTTAGAAACTAAAGAAACAGATCTATTAAATTCCACAAGCAAACAGAGCAGACCCTGATCAGACGGCTCCTATGGGAGCCATCTGATCACGGTCGTCTCTGTTGTGCACATGCGTGAACATGCGTTTATATAAAAGAAAGGAATAAACCTTTTTCAAGCGACCATACTGATAAATTATGGAAGTATTAACTCGTTTTATAAACCCTTTAGTTCAAGAATATTCATGTCAACCTCCACATATTTTGGATTTTAGTATACGAGGGATATTCGAAACGTATTACGTTTCATGTTGGCACGTCATTTCCATGAGGAATTTCATGGCGATGTTTATACCGCTGATTACCTCTATTCAATATCTGCACAATGGTACATGTATCCACACAATAACTGATTTACATAGCTGTTGCTCTTTCAGTTTGGACAATCGTTTACCAATGTAGCAAAATAGTTAGAAAATCAAATGCTGAATACATTTGATCATACATAAAAGTTCTCGGTAAACTCGGTTGTTATTTGAAAGAGCTTATTATCTATAAACCCGTGTTTATAACAAGGGTCGCAGATGGAGGACTAAATTTGTTTGTATTGTAGAGTCTGGTGAAAATGTCCAGATTTGAGGTCGGCCAAAGACAGCAATGTGTAACAGAAATATTTTGAAAATCATAGAACTTCTTCAAATTGATGTTCGATATAATGCACGCGATATTGTTGCCACGCATTACCATCTCAAGAGTTCATATTAATTCAAAGAAAATCTTGAAAGGTAGGAATATTTCTGGTACGTGTTGAAACTGCTATTTGTATACTACATTCGTCTTCAAGTACAGGGAATATGTTTCCAGAGCTACAGAGAAAGGTGCGTCCTCAAATACTAAAATTGTCATTTCTCCACCAAACCCAATGTTGTGGTCACAACATAGGGTTTGGTAGAGAAAAAAAGACGTTGTTCTTGAAAATGTTTTAATTTACGCATCTTATATGGCCATCTACGTTTCTATTCATTCATCTAAAACAGAGTGGTATGTAATGAATGTATAGCTGATGTAAAACAAGAATATCAATTTAGATTTGTAACAATCCTATTTGGTATACTATCTACCTTAAAACTTACAAGGTACCATTTCATAAACTACAGTAAAACCTCTCTATAACGACCACTAAATTACATCAAGTATGTTGTGTTAAAGGCAGGTGGGTGCTTAAAGCAAGGTGAAAGTCAAACAGAACGCTCCTGTAGGAGCGTTCTGTTTTGCTTTCACCTTGCTTTAAGCAACCACCTGCCAAAAATACCAATTAATTAACACAATTTAGTGGTCGTTATAGAGAGGTTTTACTGTACTTTCAATTGTTGTTTTTTTCCCTCAACTTATACTGATGATATGACATCTGAATGGGATAACTGCAGATTATTAATGTCAGGCTAATGCAAGGTTATAATTAACCATGTGCCCCATAGATACACATTGTAACGAATTTGCAAACAAAGTAGACCAGTCTCAGACAGTTCCAGTAGGAGACATCTGATTCGGGCTTCTCGGTTTGCTGATAGATACGTTACTACTGTTTCTACTATGGCAAACAATTCATGTGTTCACATTCCATTATAAAAAACAACCCATCAATTTGTATTCATGAAGTCATTATAAAAAACATCAATTTATATTAATGAAGTTATTACTTCTTACAAGAATATTCGTGGAGTTAAGGTTTATAAGCACACGTGCATATGTATATTGTGTATCATGATGGGTTAGTGGTTTGTGTGTTCAGTCACTGAAGCACGCCATAAAATCTCAAATCGTAAGAATTAAATAAATCACTACAAATACAACTGATTTCAGACATTTATCAAATGTATATTGGGATTTAAACATGAATTGTTCAACTATCAGTAGACATCCGTGCAACAATGTAACCATTATGAACATTATTAATCAATATATGTATTAAATATATATAATACTATAGAATCGGACGTGTAACGTATAATAAAACAGAGAACTGTCCAGGAACTGTCGGATCTTCGGTCACTCTGCTTGTAAAGACTAAACTGGCAGAACTGTCATATAACCCTTATCTCCATGGATATTTATAAACGAAATAATGACATCATGAATATTATAATAAATTATAATAATTACTATAATCGCAAATGGACATATGAAGTTTTGGCCATGGTAGAAACTGCAGAATCATAACTATACTATATAATAAGTAACCAGTGCAGACCCTGATCAGGGTATACTCTGTTTGCAATGGCGTTTTCACGGAGTAAAGGATTAAATGTTTAAATGTCTTGAAATCTACAAGTACCGACACACAGGTATCTTGCTAAAGTATGTATTTTAATGTGAATTCTGCTAGCTATTTGATAGTGGTTTAAATGTAAATGAAACTAAATTTACAACAAAATAATTTCATTGTTGTTCAGGTTTTAATCACATTTTGAACAAGCAATTAGAGCGTTGGCTTCATATTGTGGATAATTTGTACAGTCCAGTAATTGCCATTACATAGATTAGCTAGTAAATAATTAAACGCACAACGTAAATGGTCTGCATAGGCATGGGCTACATGTACAGATTGCAAATCCCATTGATTAAATCAGCAGCGCCACCATAGATGCTAATTCTAACAGTTCATTCCTTTCGACACTCCTTTACCCAGAAATAGAAAAATAGCAGAGTAATTGTCTCTAACAGTGGCGTTTGGTATTTGTTGCAGTAAGTATGACCGTTTTAACTAATAAAGCAATTATACGTGTAAGAAAGGAATTGCACTGTCACCATGGTGAAGAACCATTCAACAGTTTTCGAGAAAGCCGTGCCATAAAATTTGATGTACAGATTTTCAACAATTAGTGTAATCCTTTCCTTCATATAAACGAATTTTCAAGCATTTGCAAACAGAGTAGACCCGGATCAAACAGGGAAATGGCTAGATGAAGACATGTCGCCTTGTCAGAAACGTGCTGACTGGACCTCACCAGCATCTTATGTTTCAGATAAAGTTGCGTGTTCAAATAGTAAACTTGTAATGTCTCTATCAAATGTTTAGACTCATCTCGAATAGACAGTTCTCGAGATATGATCACAACATCGGGTTTGGGTGAGACATCAAGGAGATATTCTTAAAATGTTTCAATTAGCGCATCGCATCTAGTCCTCTGTGTTGAATGTGTTTAGAAATTGAAACGTTGTAGACAAGGAACACCACCGACGTAGCTTAATACTGAACTCTACAAGATTGGCATTGGCCAGGATCAAAGGGGTTTGGCATTTGGTCAATGAACCAGAATGCTACAGCAGATCAAAGGGTTTTGTTGATATTAATATTTACAGCAAAATAATGCTTGGCAAATCCAGTCCACCCCGAAGACAAGGGTAGCTCGCAGCCTTATTCAGGGTCGACCATGACATGACATGACTATCTTTATGTTGTTAAAACATAAGACTTACAGTAGAACATGTCTTAATAAGCCATCAAAAGAACGTCTAATTATGGGACGGCAAGGCAAGTGGTCGATAAATGCAGGTCCAACAGTAATACAGAAAGCTCCTATAGGGATGGCTGCATTACTTTTGCCCTTTGTTAAGCAACCACATGCGTTTCAATAAAAGAAGGCCGCCTAGGACATGTTCTATTGTATGTCGGTTTCGTATCACATGAAAGGATTATCCCCAAAAAGAGTATTCTGTTGGAATTTGTGAGCCTCTCTAACCTTCTAGGCATCGAACCGCTTCCGTTGTCAGCAGGTTAGTAATGCAGTATTAGGTATCTGCCACTACCAAATTGCCAAATAGTACTGTCGAATTGGAATGCTTTTTCGTGTTTACTGTACTTGGAATGCATATGAACAAAAGCGTGAATCCCATTACAGATGACTGAGGTCATACGTTGCCGATATCGGTCCTCTGAAAATAATCTAATAATGTTAAACATCCCCATGACCTGATTAATATTTATTAACAGCTTGGATTCATATAAGATGCCGACTCACTCGGTGTCTCATTAGATCCAATTGACACTCGATCAATCGTTTCTCAAAGGCTGAAACGAAATGTGTCGAAATTACACTGGATCCAAAGAGCAGAAGTTACATTTTAAAGAGGAGGAAAAGTGGTGGAGGTTCGATGTTGTAAGGACCGCAATGGAAATAAGGAAATTATTTCCCTTTTTGTGGTACCCTTGGTGTCTAGAAAGCAAGAAAGTGAAAAACACCCAGGATGGCAAAACACAGTATAGAGAAAAAAGCAAGAAATGAAAAGTGCAAAACAGAACTGGATAGATGTAAATTGTGATGAGATTGAACAGTCGCTTGCCAACAACAATTCAAAGATAGCATTTCAACTGGTCAAAGATCAAACCAAAAACGACAGAGCAAGGTGTGCCAAGCGTGCTAAATTGCAAGGGGCCTTCTGATGATGATGACTTTCCTATTCTTCAGAGTGAAGTGGAATCAACAGTAAAGTCACTGAAATGCGGATATTCTCCAGGAGTAGACATATTCCCCGTTGAATTGCTGAAGAGTGGAGGTGATTGACATTCTCACCATTATATTCAATAAGATATGGTTCACAGGAGACTGGCCAACGCAGTGGACCCAATCCCTAATCATCGCGCTACCCCAAAACGGGAATCTTCAACTTTGTCAGAATTACCGCACAATCAGTCTGATAAGCCACGCGAGCAAAGTAATGCTTAAAGTTATATTGAAAAGATGACAACCGCAACCCGAAAATATCATCGCAGAGGGGCAAGCAGGGTTTCGCAATGGACGAAGTACAATAGAACAAATCTTCAACCTGAGATGTTTATGTGAAAAGCACATCCATCACCAGAGAAACTTTTACCAGGTATTTGTTGACTTTAAAAAAGCTTTTGACAGGGTATGGCATGAGGCACTCTGGGCGACAATGAAACGAGTCAATATTGGACAAAAACTGATCGACTCCATCCAAAAAACTATATGAAAAGGCAACAAGTGCATTTCTTCTCCAAGGTACAATAGGGAACTGGTTCCATACATCAATTGGAGTGCGACAGGAATGCCTACTTTCCCCTACTTTATTCAACATTTACCTGGAAGAAATTATTAATGAAGCCCTTGAAGAAAATGCTGGAACAATAAGTATTGGAGGACCATCACAAATCTTAGTTTTGCTGGTGATATTGATGGCTTGGCGAACTTGCTTTCTTGGTTGAAAAGCTTGGTGGGGCCTTAACAAAACTCCAAATGGAGAGCAGCGCAGAGAAAACAAAAATAATGACAAACAATAATTAAACTGTTACTACAGACATTAAAGTTAAAGACCAGTCACTTGCAACAGTACAACAATTCAATTACCTATGTGCTATTATAAGTGACGATGGCTCCAAGCCAGAAATTCTAGCAAGGTCGGCACAGACAGCAGAAGCAATCACAAGATTAAAGCCTATTTGGAATGACACTAGGATCACAGGATCCTATATGCGTATGAGAGCTGGACACTGACAGATGGAGCACGTTTCCAATGAACAACTCAGACAATTAGTAGGAACCACTTAGGTAAACATGCTGATCTACTAACAATAGTCAAACGGAGGACGATAAAATGGCACGGCCATGCCATTCGATCTAGGGGCCTTTCAAAGACAATTTTACAAGAACAATCGAGGGAACGAGGAAAGGAGGAAGGCAGAAGATGAAATGGGTTGCCAACATTGATCAATGGACCGGATTGACATTCGAAGAGCCACGAAGACTTGCACATGACCGGAACAAATGGAGAAGGCTGATGCATGGTGCAGCATTAAGGTATCCGACGGCTCCACAAGAATCTAAGGGACCAGGGCAAGGCAAGACAAGTCTTGGTGTCTAGTGCACATAACATGGCTTTTATATGTTGCATTAATTATGTTTTGCCATGCTATGTACACGTTTTATCGAAATTTATCTATCTATCTATCTATCTAATCTATCTATCTATCTATCTATCTATCTATCTATCTATCTATTATTTCTGTCAATTGATGTCGATTGATGTCATAAGAACAAAAAAGTATAACGACCAATGTAAAATAAACTAAGAATAAACAAAACAGTGACACGCAGCATATTTTTGCGTCTGCTAAAAGTTCTTGTGGTAGATTGTCATAATATCTATTTGTGAATGGTTATGATCCTTATGAGATGCCGAACATATAGTTGTATCCTAATCCAGATTAACTTATTCATTCATATTGACACATTTTGACGCATCTGTAAAGCTCACGTTTTGAAACTGCTGTGATAAATAGTGCATTTTCTATATTTATCACAATGGTTTCAGAATTACACAATTGTACAAGTTTCCTTACTCTAGTAAATACTCGTTTCGGTAGATTTATTTGAAGAGGTTTGATCTAAACATAGCCTATGAGGTAATGGGTTAAAGGCATAATTCTCAACGCTAACATAAAGGAATGCAACAACTAACTTAGCAGGAGATTATTGATATGGTCGATCGTTATGAACCGAATCAGAATATCCTTTTACAACGAAGATCTCATTATCTAAAAGGATACTTATAATTAACAACATACGTTAATCTTTATTCTTAAACCTTTGCCCTTTATCAAATTATTTATTACAATGCCATATGAACACATGACAGTTTGGTTCAGACAGAAACTGCAGAATCAAGATCTATATTGTATCATAAGCAAACAGAGTAGACCCTGATCAGACGGCTCCTATGGGAGTCGTCTGATCTGGGTCTACTCTGTTTGCAAATTCGTGAAAAGCGTTTATACGAAGGAAATGTTAAGCTAGGAATGTAGAAACATTCAATCAAGTGCTACGAACCAGATTATGATTAGCGGATAAAGGTTAATATCAATGTTAAATTAACCCTTTATAAAAAAAGAAAAGAAAAGGAGTTTCTACGCCTTTACAAACAGAGTAGGCCCAGATTGGACGATCCCAGTTCTGTTTGCTATTGCAATAATATAGATATTATTCTACAGTTAGAGCTATGGCCAAAACTGTTGGTTTTAATGTGCCATTATAAAAAAAAAAATGATTAATAAATGAGTCTTATGTGAAATGGTTGGAATGCCATGTATGATGTTATCATTTAATAATTTTTATATTATGTTCGTTAATCATATGTCGTCTTTTTGTTTTCATTGCCCAATGTTATTGTATTCTAAACGTTTTGCTGCGCCAACTACAGGACGGTGAGTTAATCAGACTTGATTTGTCACATATCATCAAGATAAATATGTTTTTCAATCCAATATAATCTGGAGAAATGCTTGAAAAGAGAGAATATTGACATTCGTACGAGTAGTTATCATTCTGTGTGGCCAATTAAAGCCTTGTATTCTGATTTCCCACATGTCATTGCTCATATTACATCACATTTATGACCCACTGTATATGCTTTCTTTACGTTTAGCCTCGTGGATATTCTGGCCCCGAGTCTTCTTCTTCTGCGTTCCACTGATAACACTTCTGAGTCTGAGATCATTCTCATGTATCTGATTGGTCAGATTTTGAGCAAGCTCAGAATCTGACCAATCAGATGCTTGAGAATGATCTCAGACTCAACCAAAAAGTTTTATAACCTTGTGGTCATGTAAGAAATGCTGACTGTATGAATATCATACAGTTGAAGTTTTTATATTGGCATGATGAACAATGGCATTTTTACCACGAGAGAAACTCTAGAATCATTTCTTTATTAATCCATAAGCAACCAGAGTAGACCCTGATACATGAACCGTCTGATCTGGATCTTTCCTGTTTGCAAAGGCGACAAAATGTGTCTCTGTATGGTCAAAAGTTAATGTGGTTTAGAATATCATATTCGGAAAAAGGAACATCGAGAAAACATCCTAGTCTATTATAAGATGACCCAGAGAACCTCATAGTCTATTATAAGAACACCCAGAGAATAACATAGCCTTATTATAATAACATCTAGAGAATTCCATAGCCTTATTATAGGAACATTCACAGAATCTCATGGCCTTATTATAGGAACATCGAAAGACTCTCATAGCCTTATCATAGGAACATTGAGAGATTCTCATAGCCTTATTATAGGAACATCGAGAGAACCTCAAAGCATATTATAGGAACACCGAGACAACCTCATAGTCTATTATAGGAACATCGAGAGAACCTCATAGCCGTTTATAGGAACATCGAGAGAACCTCGTTGTATATTAAAGGAATACGATCACGGTTTTGCAAAAATATGGACCGAGTGCGAATCAGGGTCCATGCTTATAAAACTTTTAGTTGAGTCTGAGTACGTTCTCAAGTTTTTGATTGGTCAGATTTGAGCCTCTGGCTCAAACCTGAACAATCAAAAGCTTGAGAACTCAAATCTGACCAATCAAAAGCCTGAGAACGAAACTCAGACTCAACTAAACGCTTTATAAGCATGGACCCAGGTTGGATCCTGATATTCCCCCGTATTTCATATGAACCCAAGCTGTTCGCAAACGCGAGCGTGGTTGTGAATGGCGGAACACGGGTTAAGAAACTAAAATTGCATAAACTCTTTCGCTGCCAACCTTTGTCGTCTGCAAACTTTGTCGTCTGCAACAATTTTAAGTTTTGGTTTTTCTTCATTTTCATAAAATAGTAATAGTAACAAACAGTTTGGATCATGATGAGACGCCGAGTTACTCGGCGTCTCATCTGGATCCAAACTGTTTGCATGCGTAATGACATATGCGACATTGACAATGAAAGAGTTAAAACTATTTGACACCGGAACGGTGTTTTCCGAAAAAAGGAAAATTTAATAAAACGTTTTATAGACAAAAGCCGTATATTGTTAATAAATAAAAATGCATGTATACTCAAAATCTGTATTCGATCAGCGGAAAGAATCTACGCGGATCAAAGCAATGCGAATCAATTCGTCGTAGCTCTCATTCAATATTTAAGGCAGTTCGTCGCTTGGTCTTGATATAAACAAATCCCAGACGCAATTGTTCCAGTAATTTGCGGTTTTATCATTTCGCTTCATCCACAGTTGAAGGATACACTCATTAGGACAACAGTAATCAATGTTTGCCTCACATCGCCTGAAAAATGGCAATGAGAACAGAGGAGCAGTCCCCTCTTACCGGTATTGAGTAAATAATTTTAAGATAAATTTAGTCAAATGACTGATTTACTCTTCACTCCATGCATACGCCCTTTTACGCCTTTGCAAATAGAGTAGACCCAGATCAGACGGCTCCTATAGGAGCCGTCTGATCAGGGTCTATTCTATTTGTTTATAAGGTATAATATAGATATGATTCTACATGTTCTACCATAACCAAACACTACCCTGTCCAAGAGCCATTATAAAAATTAATATTCATGATGTCACTATTGCTTACATGAATATTCATGGAGTAAAGGCTTAATGTAGGATGGAAGTAGAACAAACTGAGCAATTAGAACAGAGAAAATGTTACAGCCAAACTCATCTAAGTAAAAACTCAGTTTTAGTAAAGACGATTTTAGATTTTCGAAGCAGGTGACAACTTCAAGATTCAGTAGATCCTGTCTTAAGCGGCCATTCATTTATTGAACATAGGAGTGGTAGGTTAATGCAGGTACATTACTTTTTATACGCCCGTCTTCAGACGGGACGTATTATGTCGTGGCGTTGTCCGTCCGTCCGTCCGTCCGTCTGTCTGTCTGTCCGTCCGTCCGTCCGTCCGTGAACTTTTGTTTGTCCGCTCTCTAACTCGAACAAATTGAATCGGATCCTTTTCAAACTTGGTCAGCATGTATATGGCCAAAATGACTCGGCTAAGTTCGATAATCAGCAACATCGCCCTGCACACTTCTGAATTATCTCCCCTTTTTTAATAAATTTTTAACAAAATTCTCTTGTCCGCTCTCTAACTCGAACAAATTGAATCGGATCCTTTTCAAACTTGGTCAGCATGTATATGGCCAAAATGACTCGGCTAAGTTCGATAATCAGCATCATCGCCCTGCACACTTCTGAATTATCTCCCCTTTTTTATTAACTTTTTAACAAATTTTAAACAAAATTCGTTTTTTGTCCGCTCTCTAACTCAAACAAATAAAATCCAATCCTCATCAAACTTAGTCAGCATGTATATAGTCAAAATGACTTGGTCAAGTTCGATAATCACCAACATTGCCCCACCCACTACTAAATTATCTCCCCTTTTTTTAATATATTTAAGTGGAATTGTTATGTTTTTTTTTGTCTGTTATGGGGTGAACAAATGTAATCAAATTTAATCCAATCCTTTTGAAATTTTGTCAGCATGTTTATGGTCATAATATCTCGGCCCATGCGTGCATTTGATTTTGTAACCTCAAGAATTTCGGATAAGAAGAAAGAAATATGATGAGCTGATAGTAACCTTATATATAGCTCTACTAGGCAGTTGCCAATGATAGTTTCACATTGTAACAGATTCAATTTCCTATTAAATTGGCTTATCACTGACTTTGCCGACGGGCGTATTTTGCTGCACAGCGGTGCTCTTGTTTATCTGACTTAACCCATTACCTCATAGGCTATTTATAGATACAACTTCTTTGAATAAATCTACTAAAATGAGCTTTAATTATATAGGAGCAATGGTCTATTTATCACAATGGTTTCACTAAGTGACTTTTACAGAGTCGTCAAAAGTCGTCAATATCAGGGAAAGGGTTAATGCAAGTTGAAAGCCATGCAGAAATCTTCTAGAGGAGCTTTCTGCATATCTCTCACCCTGCATTAAGCAGCCATCTGTCTAAAATGTTCTCAATTGTTCATTATAAGAAGTTAGAACTATCGGGGGTTACTGTATATTCACGAAATGCATAACCAGCCTAAACCATTACCACAGCGTCTTTAGATTTGATAATAAATATCTACATATCAATATTTTTGTCTCAGCAAAACATTCGAGGGCGGGAAAATCTGGCGCGAAACTACCTCTTATAATATCCAGCTGCGAGATTCAAGCCAGATATTCCAATACTTGAATTTATGCCCGATACAAAAATAAAGGACTCTTAACCCATTACCTCATAGGCTAATTTTAGATACAACCTCTTTGAATGAATCTACCGAAAGGGAGCATTAACTAGAGAAAACGATATTTTTAGAAGTGTGTAATTCGAAACCATTGTGACAAATAGAGCATTTGCTCCAATGGCTTCACACAGTGACTTTTACAGAGTCGTCAAAAGTCGTCAATATGAAGGAATGGGTTAAACATTTTTAAGAATAGATATGTTATTTCTCAACCAAACCCTATACAGTGACCACTCTTTAGAATCGTCACTTCGATATGAGTCTAAAGAGTCATAGGGTTTGGTGGAGAAATGGCAATTGTATTAATTTATTTAGGTACGCAATCTTATCTGTTTGCCAATGGAACTTGATAGATCTATTTATGTACTTTCTATAATGGCTATACTGTTCCACCTTCCATATTTCATTACAACTATGTTGCCATGGATATTCAGTGGATATTGAAATTTGGAATATACATAGAACATGGAAAGGGTTAATTGACTAAAATATCGTTGAAATTGAAATTAAATTAAAGGTCTAATATACCCGGTTCCCTCACATTAAAGGTTAACCCTTATTCCGCCAACCGCGCCCTGCATTTCCAAATAGCTTATTCCAGATGAAAAGTCAAGTGACTAAGCATCTCATCTGAATCCAAACTGTTGAACACTCGATCACTAGTCGGAGCTACAGATAACGATGTGGACCTAAATACTAAAATTGCCATTTCTCCAACAAACCCTATACTGTGACCACTCTTTAGAATCGTCTCGAAGGGACGATTCTAAAGACTGGTCACAGTACAGTAAAACCTCTCTATAACGGCCACTAAATTGTGTTAATTAGTTGGTATTTAGGACAGGTGGCTGCTTAAAGTAAGGTGAAAGTAAAACAAAACGCTCCTATAGGAGCGTTCTGTTTTACTTTCACCTTGCTTTAAGCAGCCACCTGTCTTTAACACAATATACTTGATGTAATTTAGTGGCCGTTATTGAGAGGTTTTACTGTATAGGGTTCGGTGGGGGTTTAAAGAAGTTATTGATGAAAATGTTTAAGCATCTTATCTGGAGCTCTGAATAGTTCCTCAAAGGCTGAATAGAAAGTGGTCAAAATACACCAGATCCTAAACTGGACAGGCATTATATCTTTTCAGCGGTGTAAGTGTTAACGAAAGGCAATGCTTTTAGACCATCATCGAGAGATTTTCAGGGAGTCGGCTTATCTGACCATTTACAGCCATGAAGTATTTATACCTTTTCCTATTTATCGTATTCTAAATGTAAACCAATCCGATATTAAACGCTATCTTGAGCATTTAAAAGCTAATCCCAAATCATTGCTTGCTTTTAACACTTTACTCAATAAATAAGCATTTTTACGCCTTTGTAAACAGAGTAGACCTTGATCAGAAGGCTCATATAGGAGCCGTCTGATCAGGGTCTGCTCTGTTTGCTTATGATGTGAAAAAGATATAATTCTACAGTTTCTGTCATGGCCAAGAATTACCGAGTCCATGTTCTATTATAACAAAATAATGTAATTAATATTCATGACATCATTACTTTTTACATGAATATTCACGGATGAAATGGTTCAGCCTCCATTCCAAAATCAATTGCCCAAATGTATATTGAAATGATGTTTTTGCAGAGATGAACTTTGGCAGACACATTGTAGTTTGTGAAGCAAACTACAAACCATTCAGGAGCCCACCTCCGAAACCCGTCCACCCGCCCCGTCCCGTCCTGGCCCGCCCCGCCCCGCCCCGCCTCGCTGGATGTAAAATTTATTAATTAAGGCTTTCTGTATGATTTTCACCTGCATTAAGCAGCTACCTGCTTCAAAGTATTCGAAGAATCAAATTCTTCTATTACTGCATACAGTGTTTGTCTATGTCCGGCTTTAATGATATTAGGCAAAAATGAGTAGAGATTTTTAAGTTCATTTCTCTAAAATCGAATATTTACTGTCACACGAAACTGTTTGCATTGCTGTTTCGAATATACCAATACTGTGTAGCTGCAACATGTTTGTATTGAATACTCGATATACGTCTATGTATATCAAATGACCTTGACCTTGTCCTAAAGTGCAATGATGCTTAATTTAGTGTTGTAAATACATTAGCGTTATGTATTTGCAAAATGAAGAAGGAGGTATCAGACTTCCAATAACCATCAACGTGCGGGGACCGAGTATATAAAACATTTCCGAGCAGTGTAGACCCAGATCAAAGGGCTTCCGAGGGAGCCCTTTGATCAGGGTCTGTAGTTTGTCGTAATATTAATTTTCTTGAGTGATATTTTCATACGAATTGTTGAATGATTCATATTCAGAAAGGGGATCATATTGTAACAGATTAGGGTTAACTGTTGAATATTATGTTCGCTTTCATTAACCCTTTTCTTGCTGAATTTTAAAATACATTTCTCCTTCTTTACCCATGCCCTGTTGTATAATTACATATATCTTCACTGTGTACAAGTATTTCGCTGTGCAATCACTGCTGTGGAGTGCACTGGTTGCACAATCAACTTGTAAATAGTGCAGACCCTGATGAGACAGCTCCTGCAGGAGCTGTCTCATCTGGGTCTTCACTATTTACAGATAGGTATATTGACGCGAATAGCAAGCGAAGGGTTAAAATATACGGTGTGGTATACATGTACAGTAGAACCTCTCGATAACGGTCACTAAATTACATCATATAGTTTTTGGTAAAGGCAGGTGACTGCTTAAAGCAAGGTGAAAGTAAAACAGAACGCGCCTATAGGAGCGTTCTGTTTTACTTTCAACCTACCCTAAACCAACTAATAAACACAATTTAGAGGCCGTTATAGAGAGGTTTTACTGTACAAACAGACATTTTAAGAGCCACGCCAAATATGAACCACTTTTATAAGTGAAATCAAGTTTACTTTACAGATATCTGTCGGTAAATTATTTTTGTTATCTAGTTCTAATGTAAAACGACAGTTCTTTAGTTCCTTTCCAATATCCCAATCAAGATGTCTCACAGTGACCCTTCTTGCTGCAGATAATGCAACTCAATTTATCGTAGGTTCTGGCATACGGCGTTCGCAGCTGGAATTTGCGACCGTCATTTCTTAACCCTTCACTTGCTATTCGCGTCAATATACCTATCTGTAAATAGTGAAGACCCAGATGAGACAGCTCCTGCAGGAGCTGTCTCATCAGGGTCTGCACTATTTACAAGTTGATTGTGCAACCAGTGCACTCCACTGCAGTGATTGCACAGCGAAATACTTGTACACAGTGAAGATATATGTAATTATACAACAGGGCATGGGTAAAGAAGGAGAAATGTGTTTTAAAATTCAGCAAGCGAAGGGTTAAACCTTACGACACTTTCTGTTGCAAGAATTAATACTTAACCCTTTCCCTCATATAAACGCATTTTCATGCCTTTGCAAACAGGGTAGACCACTTCATTAAATAAATCCGTGTATTTTGCTTTCCTTTTCTTCAAAAGGTAACTTGCCACAATACTCCAGTTAACAATTTTCAACACATATTAGCATGTGCTGTAAATGTGTCGTTTTAAATCGTTTTGATAGACATTCTGAACATGTACTTAACAAAATGAAATAATTAGTCTGTATCTTTCACAACCTATTTTGTTTGACTACAGTAGAACCATTCTTAAGCGGTCATTCATTTATTGAACACAGGGGTCTTAAAAAGCAGATGGTTCCTTAACGCAGGACGAAAGTAATACAGAACGCTCCTATAGGAGCTTACTGCATTTCACTTTACCTGCATTAAGCTTCAGACTCATAATTAGACATCTTTTAGACGACCACTTAAGACAGGTTCTTCTGTAATAATTTTCATATTCAAATGATTCAAACACTTTAAACAATTCACCCTTACCCCGGCCATATGCGAGTGGACTCGCTTTTGCAAACAAATTATATCTCAACGAGACGCCGACGTTCTCATACCAAGTCAATATCTTTTAAAAAAAGTTGCTCGCTTCAAGAGTACTCAAAACTGCACTAAAATCAAAATTTGAACAAACATAATTCTGTTATAGCCGGGTAATGTTAATGCTGAGTCGACAATATTAAACCTTTCCCTGTTCAATACATGAATATTTTGTAAGATGAATTTTTATAATGTGAACATTTCAGGAAAACGTTTTGCTTTGACAAAAACTGTAGAATCAGACCATTATTATGTCAAATGCAAACAGAGTACATCCTGATCAGATGGCTCCTATAGGGGCCATCTGATCTGGGTCTACTCTTTTTTTGCAAAGGCGTAAAACGGCGTTTATTGAAGTAAAGGACTAAAACTGTCGGTATCCATGCCTATAAACATTTTAGTCGAGTCTGAATTCGTTCTCAAGTTTTTGATTGGTCAGATTTGAGCGAGTTCGTTCTCAAGTTTTTGATTGGTCAGATTTGAGCCTTTGAGATTTGAGCCAAAAGCTTAAAACAAACTTAGACTCAACTAAAAAGCTTTATAAGCATATACCCTGGTTTGCCCGAACCCCATGATGTGACCATGATGCGACTCATCATCTCTCGGAGACAATATTAGAAGATAGTCACGACATATGGGTTTGGTGGAGAAATAAAGGAGCTCGTCTACATAAAGGAGTTTGTCTGTATAAAGGAGCTCGTCAACACAAAGAAGTTTGTCTTATAAAGGAGCTCGTCTAAATAAAGAACGTCGTCTATATGAAGCAGCTTGTCTATATCCAGAAGCTTGTCGTCTCTATAAAGGAGCTCGTCTTCATTAACCCATTACCTCATAGGCTATTTTTAGATAGAACCTCTTTGAATGAATCTACCGAAAAGGTGCATTAACTAGAGAAAAGGAAATTTTTAGAATTTTGTAGTTTGAAACCAGTGTGATAAATAGAGCATTTGCTCCTGTAGGAGTCAAAAGTCGTCAATATCAGGGAATGGGTTAAGGAGATCGTCTCCATAAAGGAGCTCGTCTCCATAACGGAGCTCATCTCCATAATGGAACTGATCTACATAATGGAGCTCTTCTACATAATGGAGCTCGTCTACATAAAGGAGCTCGTCTCCATAAAGGAGCTCATCTCCATAATGGAACTGATCTACATAATGGAGCTCTTCTACATAATGGAGCTCGTCTACATAAAGGAGCTCGTCTCCATAAAGGAGCTCATCTCCATAATGGAACTGATCTACATAATGGAGCTCTTCTACATAATGGAGCTCGTCTACATAAAGGAGCTCGTCTCCATAAAGGAGCTCATCTCCATAATCGAACTGATCTACATAAAGGAGCTCTTCTACATAATGTAGCTCGTCTCCATAATGGAGCTCGTCTACATAATGGAGCTCGTCTACATAAAGGAGCTCGTCTCCATAAAGGAACAAGTTTACATAAAGGATCTCATCTACATATAAGAGCTTGACTACATAAATGAGTTCGACTACATAAAGGAGCTCGTCTACATAAAGGAGCTCGTCTCCATAAAGGAACAAGTTCACATAAAGGATCTCATCTACATAAAGGAGCTCGACTACATAAATGAGTTCGACTACATAAAGGAGCTCGTCTTTATAATGGAGCTTATTTACGAAATGAAGCTCATCTTGACAGAGGAGTGCGTCTATATAAAGGAGCTCGTCGACATAATATGTTTGATATTTCGTATATACGTTTCTAGTTAATACGTTATGAATGTATTCCTGTTAACACATACGAATCACTTGTATGCGGCAAACGAGTACACTGGCCTTTGCAAACAGTGTAGAACCAGATCAGAGAGCTCCTACAGGAGTCATTTGACCAGGGTCTGCATATTTGTCATTCAAACTCATCCAGCAAATTTAAGCCTTTTATTCTGAATGGACCTTTTACTTAAACAATAATCGACCATTCCACTTTAAAAAAAACAAATCGGCATTTAAAGGTTTAAAGTATTTATAATATTTTAGATTTAATTACTAAAATGTACAGTAAAATCTCTCTATAACGACCACTAAATTACATCAAATATGTTGTGTTCAAGGCAGGTGGATGCTTAAAGCAAGGTGAAAGTAAAACAGAACGCTCCCATAGGAGCGTTCTGTTTTACTTTCACCTTGCTTTAAGCAACCACCTGCCCAAAATACCAACTAATTAAAACAAATTAAGTGGTCGTTATATAGAGGTTTTACTGTATTTAGTCACCGGCTGATCATCCTATATTCCTACATCATAAGTTAATGGACACATACGTTTATAAGAAAAGAAACTTTATAATGCGTGGTCAAACCATGACTACCAATCTGTAATTAAAACTTGTAGAATACTTACCTGGTGGAAATCTCTCACGCGTAAATTAGTGCAATAGCACTCACATGCACGGAAAACTGCAACTAAGTTATGTTTAATTATGCTTGAAAGTATTGTTGTAATATTTCACAAGTTTGTTGCACCTCACCTAATAACGTCACCAAACGTAGTTACTGTGGCGATTGCCTCTTCTCCACTTAATTACACTGAATGAGAACTACACTTTCATAAAATCTAATCTCTGCAACCACTTGATTTCCAATATCCTGTACCAGAGCTAAATGACAACGATTTTAATATTACTGAAACTACTTGTGAGCCATCAGACGCTTCCGGAGAAACAATCTTGAGGTTCTCGGTGATGCCACATCAATGAGTTCCTGCTAGCTCTAATACTGGGGCAAGCGTAGGGCAATCAATACACAAATGTAATATAAAGGATCAGTGAACGAAATGAGTGCGAAAGCTTTTGTCACTAAAGGCTCGCCATTCCGATTTTTCACATATTCCATATAATTGCTAGGGCGATTATGATGCAATTATAGACTACACTCCTTAACTACTACATACTCGACTTGTTTAACTCGTTTTGAATGTCAATTGCTGTTCCAAATCAACGAGTTTTCTTATTAGATATTGTGCGATTATTATTACTGTCGTCAAATGATCGTAATAGTTGGCTCATAAATGGAGACGTATCCCATAAAATGAAAACTGGATAGGTTTCGTGAAGGGTTTGCATAGACCATGCTAAAGGCATAATAACGACAATACAGTAAAACCCCTCTAATGCGACCACCAAAAATGGGCATAATTCCGGGTGGCAGAGGCAGGTGGTAGCTTAATGCAGGACGAAAGTTATGCAGAAAGCTCCTATAGGAGCTTTCTGCATAACTTTCGTCCTGCATTAAGCAACCACCTGCTTTAAACGACACCAGTGGCTGTTTATTAAGTGGTCGCATTAGCGGTGTTTTACTGTATATAATTGTGCAATTAACGACTATAGACGGGTCTATTAGGCGGGGCAATTAACATATACGTTGATATAAGCAGATATAGAATAAGAGTGGTTTCACTTTCATTATGTTTGAAAGAAACACTGCAAACTATTAAAATATTCAGGACATCTTTTGGTGTATTAATGATGAATAATTGCCTTTTATAGTTCAGTTTTATAGAAAAACCTCCCGGAATCGACCAACTAATGAAACAAATAAATATCTTTAATACATGAGGGTTTCGTTTCATGCGTAATGAAAATAAATCGGCTTTTGTTTATGACATTGTCGAAACTGTTTTATGCTAGATCTGCTACATACCCTTACCTCTATGAATATTCATGTAAGAAATAACCTATATGAATATTCATGTAAGGAATGAATAATGATTCCATGCATATTAATTAGATTAATTGTTATAAACAGCACATTACATGGACATGTGAAGTTTTGGCCATGCCAGAAACTGTAGAATCATATCTATATTATACCGTTAGCAAACAGAGCCGACCCTGATCAGACGGCTCCTACACAGTCTGATATGGGTCTACTCTGTTTGCAAAGGAGTAGAATGGCGTATTAATGGACTAAAGAGTAAACTCGTTAGATCTGATACAATAAGTTGTTCTACCTCTTCAACTAATAGTTTCCAAACTCCATGTCTTCTTGTGCTTAGCACGTCTTTGCTGGTAAAGTAAAAAGTCCCTATAACGGCCACTGTATTGTGTAAATTAACTGATATTTAGGGCAAGTGGCTGCTTAAAGCAAGGTGTAAGTAAAACAGAACGCTCCTACAGGAGCGTTCTGTTTTACTTTCACCTTGCTTTTAGCAGCCACATGCCTTTAACACAAAAATACTTGATATAATTTATTGGCCGTTATAGAGAGGTTTTACTGTATTTGCAAACAGCTTGTATTCAGATGACACGCCGAGTAATGAGACGCCGAGTAACTCGGCGTCTCGTCAGGATCAGAGATGTTTGATTCTAGATCATTAGTTTCTCAAATCATTAAACGAATGGAAAGTCAGTGAACTTTTCAGCAAATCATAGATTGAACAAACAATATATTTTCAACTTGAGAAGGGTTAGTAATAGTCATTGGGATTGGAAACGGCAACCTGACGGAAACTCTGATTTTTAGTTAAATGAATATACGTAGCAAAGACACACAAAACTACAGTAGAAGCTGTCCTAAGCGGTCATGTAGTTATTGAACATACAGTGCACCCTCCCTACAACGGCCCTCTTAATAACGATTCCCTCCTTACAACAACGCATGTAACTGTTTCCGAAATACATGTAACAAGGCTCCAGCACAACTTTTTCCATCGTATTTTCTTTATGCCTCCATCAAACCCTATGTTGTGACCATTCTTTAGAATCGTCACAAAGTGACGATTCTAAAGAGTGGTCACAACATAGGGTTTGATTAAGGCATAACGGTTTAAGTTCTCGAAATGCACCTTATCTGGGAATCTGCAAACAAGCTAATTATGTTTGATTTCCCCTCCCTATAACAACTCCCTCTGAACAACACATACAATATTCGTATCCCAAAGGGTGTCGTTGTAGAGAGGGAGCACTGTACTAGGAGTGGTTGCTGAATGCAGGGCGAAAGTAATGCCAACACCTTCTGTAGGAACATAGATAACAAAGTTAGCCCATAATCTTGTGTTCGACAGAGGAAGCCATTCTAATATTCGAAGAGAAGACAGAATCTGAGTGTGTGCGATTCAGGTGCCATTGAGAATTAACGTCAGTTTCTGTTAGTTTGTACTCATTTCATTAATTAAAGAAGAAAACGATGTTCAAAGCTTTACTGCCACGGACCAACATTAACAAAATGTGATACACTGATGTCCTTCAATTCTAGGAAAGTTTTATTGAGATGAACCAAATATATAATAATATCATGCTGAAAAACGAAGATCTGTAACAATGACCCAAAATACATATATTTGGGTGACTAGTTTATATATGTGACAGTTTTGAGACACATAATTTCCTTTCTTCCCGTTTGCTTCCCATAAACATATATATCTCGCTACAAAAGTTCATCAAATTCCATGTTTGTAATATAGACGAAAGAACATTTGTTTTATGTTTAATGCCTACAGTAAATGTGCTGCATCGTAATCTATATATTACATAACGCAGTTTCCTGTCATTAGGTATCGAAATTTGGAATAAACCTAAAACAGGGAAATGGTTAAGCACCCACCTGCAAGACACCGCTGTATAAAGAATGATCATTTTAGCGGGATTCTAATGTGCATGATTTACTGGTACGTGACATACGTAATATCCTCTTAACTCATTACTCCATGAATATTCATATAAGAAATAATGCCACCGTGACTGTTAATCAGATTAATAATCAAAAATCATCACGTGGTCACATGATTTTTGGCCATAGCAGGAGCCGCATACTCATTTCTATATTACATCATAAGCAAACGGAGCAGACCCCATTGGTCTACTCTGTTTGCAAAGGTGTAGAGAGGCGTATTTATGGAGTAAAGGGTTAACTTTTCTTCATAGAGACGCCTTTTGGCATCTTTAACCCATTACCTCATAGGCTAGTTTTAGATATAGCTTCTTTGAAAAAAATCTACCGAAAAGGAGCATTAACTAGAGAAAAAGAACATTTTAGAAATTTGTACTTTGAAACCATTGTGTAAAAGTCACTTTGTGAAATTATTGTGGTAAATAGAGCATTTGCTCCTATAGGAGCAATTGCTCTATTTACCACAATAGTTTCACAAAGTGACTTTTACAGAGTCGTCAAAAGTCGTCAATATGAGGGAATGGGTTAACACCAGTTTCTAAATATTAAATGGTAATTTAAGAGGGGCATTAATGTACTGCAAATACTGGTACGTGTCATACATTATAGTCTATTAACCCTATTCTTCAAAGAGAGGAGTTTTGGCACCTTTGCAAACAGAGTAGACCTAAATCAGACGGCTCCAGTAGGAACCGTCTGATAAGGGGTTTCCCGGTTTGATTCTAAAGAATATACATTTAAATCGATAGCTTCTGTCATGGTAAAGAAATATCTTGTTCATAATGCTATTGTAAACATTTTGCTTTTTACTACAGTAAAACCTCACTATAACGGCCACTAAATATTACATCAATTATTTTGTGTTGAAGGCTGGTGACTGCTTAAAGCAAGGTGAAAGTAAAACAGAACGCTCCTATAGTAATTATATCTAATTGACACAATTCAGCGGCCGTTATAGAGAGGTGTTGCTGTATTTATGTTGACTTTATTTGTATACGAATATTCATGATAAACAGGTTTAAATAACGCCGTGTCTTTCGTGGCAGGTCCCATGTAATATTTCTTGTGTTATCTAAATTACAAGCTATAGATAATTATGAGGTATCTAAAAGCGTTTAATCTGTCTGAGAAAATTAGTTCTACATTCTTTGAAATCAAAATTCCGATATGGCCTTAATTAACGTCATATCTGTTTTCAAGTAAGGCATTGATCACGCAAAAGCCCAATTACTTGAATAATTCACACAACACGTGCTGAAAAGTATTGTAGACAGCTCACGTTACACACATACATGTACTTATATACTACGTACAACTGATATCTTATTGTCTCTCTCTGTGTCGTTGGTCTTCAGAATACTTACTGCTTACTTAACCCTTTACATTATTTTATGCAAGAAATAATGGCATTATGAATATTTACTAGCTAAAGTTTTATAATGGCATATAATTACATGATCAGTTTGTCATGGCAGAAAGTGCAACATCAGATCAATATATAACCCTAAGCAAATAGAGCAGACTCTTTTCAGGAGTCGTTTGATCTTGGTCTTCTCTGTTTTCAGAGACGTCGAAATAGACATCCACCATGTAAAGGGCTGGTAATATTGTCAATATTAAAATCAACGAAGAGCATATTTATTTAGCCCAATTTACCCTAATTGACTCTTATTCTGCTTCTAAACCCTGACGTCTGTTCAAACTCTTTTCCGTTATAATCTTTACTTACATCTGTTGAGAAACTACTGGCCAAGTGTCAAACAGCTTTGAACGCGATGAGACGTCAAGTGAATCGGCGTCTCATCTTGATCTTAACTGTTTTCAAAAGCTTTCGTATCGCGTTCAGCACGATACAGGTCAACGTTCGTCATACGTGTAGCAGGGGTATTACAGGAATTTCTCTCTATAACGACCACTCTTTTGTGTTAATTAGTTGGTATTTAGGGCAGGTGACAGTTTAAAGCAAGGTGAAAGTAAAACAGAACGCTCCTATAGGAGCGTTCTGTTTTACTTCCACCTTGCTTTAAGCAGCCACCTGCCTTTAACACTAAATACTTGATGTAATTTAGTGGCCGTTATTGAGAGGTTTTACTGAAGCATGATACATATACAGTCAAACCTATCTAAAACGACTGCCAAAATCAGATATAATCCTGGATTCTCAGAGGTCGAGATAATATGCGTAAATAAAACATTTTCAAGAAGAACTTCTTTATTTCTCAACCAAACCCTATGTTGTGACTACCCTTTAGAATCGTTTCGAAGAGAAACCTTTAGCTACCATCATCTGCTTTTAGAATCAGAGCAACAGATAAAGATGCGTACGCAAATACTAAAAGCATAATTTGAAAGTTATGCAGAAAGCTCCAATAAGAAATACGTTCAGTATCTGTATTAACCTCTTTCCCTTATGTAAGCTCATTTTGACGCATCTGCAACAGAGTAGACCCAGATCAGACGTCTGATCGGGGTCTGCTCTGTTTACTTATGGTGCAATACAGATCTGATTCTACAGCTTCTTCCTGGGCCAAAATGGCATGTGTTCATAAGCCATTATAAAAAATAAACAGTGAAAACCACAAAACCGTGATCGTTTTGTTCTTCAACACACGTTCCCAAACATCTAGAAAAAATAATCTTATCAATATTCATGACGTCATTATTTCTTATATGAATATTCACCAGGGAAAGGATTAACTCGTTTCACGTCACAGTCGTTGGAAAGCGACCCAGAGGGTTTGCTGCAATTGACCAGTCTGTAAATTACTTTGGCAAACTGTTTGGACCCAGATGGGACAACAAGTAACTCGGCATGCAAACTGTTTGACAGTCCTTTACTTTGAGAAGAGACTGAAGAAAAGCCCACATCGAAAACTTTAAGAAGGCGACATTGTTTGTAGACGAACATACGTTTTTAGGTCATCGTCTGTTATAGTGTTGGTGGAAGATAATGATGCATATTTAGCCCTGTTAAGTGAGAGCTGCCATGTTACATAACATAACATCTTGTTTATTTCAGTTAAAACAAAACAACTCATCGCCATTAAACACACATGCATTCTGCATGCAACGAAAATACAACACATGAACATAAAACACATGGAGGTGAGAGTATAAATACTCATTACATGTATTACTAAATTAAGATTATAAAATGTTCAAACACGTATCCATGTATTCAAAACTTAAAAAATTAAACATTGTTTATATAGAATAATTGCTGTCTTATTTAAGAAATGAATGACGTGCTTCCGGTGTTCATGAGGTTATGCAACGCATAGCTTTACGAGCAAAGTTAGTGAAGCCCGAAGGGCTTCACGTGAATATTTGCTCGTAAAGCTATGCGTTGCATAACCCATGAACACCGGGAGCACGTCATTCATTTCTTATATTTATATTCCATAGTATTTCGTATATTTAAGAAATGAATGACGTGCTTCCGGTGTTCATGAGGTTATGCAACTTTCTTTTTAGAATAAGGTTATATAAGGACGTTGCAGGGCGAATGTAAATATTACTGTTTAACCCTTTACCTGTTTTGTGTGTATTTCAAATTTTGAGACATATTAAATATTCATGGGCAAAATGGATATAATTAAGAAATGAATGATGTGCTTCCGGTGTTCATGAGGTTATGCAACGCATAGCTTTACGAGCAAAGTTAGTGAAGCCCGAAGGGCTTCACGTGAATCTTTGCTCGTAAAGCTATGCGTTGCATAACCTCATGAATACCGGGGGCACGTCATTCATTTCTTATATTTATATTCCATTGTATTTCTTGTATTTCTTATATTTCAACGGATCCGGTATTGAAATGAACGTTCATTGGAAAATGCAACTTTCTTTTTAGAATAAGGTTATATAAGGACGTTGCAGGGCGAATGTAAATATTGAAACATGGAAGGTGAAAAAGTGTAGCCATTTTAGAAAGTAAAAAAACAGATCTAACAAAGTCTTTTAGCAAACAGAGCAGACCCTGATCAGACGGCTCCTCTAGGAGCCTTCTAATCTGGGTCTACTCTGTTTGCAAATACGTGAAAACATGTTTATATGAGGGAAAGGGTTAATACAGTAAAACCTCTATTAACCGGAATTCTAGTAGAGAAGAATTTAGATATTTTAGGCAGGTGACTGCTTAATGCAGGATGAAAGTCATGCAGAAAGCTCCTCTAGGAGCTTTCTGCATGACTTCCACCCTGCATTAAGCTGTCACCTGTTTCCAAGACCGATATTTATACTAAATTTAATGACCGGTTAAGAGAGGTTTTACTGCAGTTCAATTAGTTTAAACATGATTAGTCGTCACAAAGATATCTCTAACATTATCATAATTTGAGCAAATTGATATAAAGTGATGCGCTCGTCTTCTATATCATTTAATTTGCAATAAGGACATATACTTTGGTTTCGTTCTATATTCCTATATCGCCTATGCTCGTACTTGTTTCAATTAGAAGTTTGTCCGACAACAATCTTATTTAGGCACTAGCATTTCGATCCGTTTTAGTACGGTAACAAAGCGTCTAATTTGAAAGAAAAAACATGCTAACATGTTCGTATTGTTATCAAAATCTTTTTGAAGTATTGGAGTATTTGCATTATTGCTGATATTACCACTTGTGGTATTTGTTTACACTTTTTCATCCAGTTTGCAAACAGAGTAGACACAAATCAGACGGTTCCTGTAGGAGCTGTCTGATCAGGGTCTGTCCTGTTTGATTAAGAAACTATATAAATCGGACCCTGCAGTTTTTTCTATGTCATAACTTCCCTTGAACATTTTACCTTAGAAAAATAAGTTAATTAATAGTCATGAATTGATCAATAAATACATACACGTCCCTTACGGAAAGGTTTAGTTATGGTCGAAAGAGAAGTTTCTGAGAGAAGAAACCCCAAGGTAAATCAATACCTGGGCCAGAGGTTAAAAAAGGTAAAGTACCTAGTTATAGTCTACTTTCAGTCCGAAGGAACGCTCAGCCGACTGTAAATTCACCCCCTTGTCATCGAGTCATTCGCCTACAATACTGAGCACTGCTAACATATGGCACAATCATGTAGCCGCAGTACCGGCTAGTGACCCTCACAGGTACCCATTTTAACCCCTGGGTGGAGAGGATGTGCGGGTGAGACACACTGACAAGCGTCTCTGAAATTTCCGGGAGGGCCCCCGAATTGGTAGTTAAGCGCGTTACCACTAGACCACAGCAAACCGTTATAAGATACTCGAGAAAGAACTCAAACTCAGAAGTGTTATGACATGAGGACACTGGTGGTGCTCATGTTGTTTGATAAACTATTGCAACCAAAATGTCGATCAAAATTAAAAACAATGAACAACTGCCTTTTTACCGAAGCAAAATGCATACACTGCTATCCGTGTTAGATTCTTTAGTTGTCACACTATGGACATTTTTTAAAACATGACATACCATCTTGGTGTTTCATCCCCCACTTGCGAACCCACTTGTGGCAGATATCATTATGAAATCATCAAACTATCCCTTAGGACTACTTTAAATATTTGAAACATGACTTTCCATTTCTATATCTACAATACGATTTGTATCATAAATACTAATGACTATTACATGTACCATAATCCGTTTGAAAGTGCAATCAGACTGACAATCTCATTAAGTCACAGTTTATCTCATTCATCAGGCAGCGGAACATCATTTTATGGCTGTGGTAAATTATTACTTTTGATGAGAACATACAGAACTAAATCATGCTATGGACAGAATTATGTATGTGTGCTAATCCCTGCTACAGGTTTTACCAGATAAGAATTGCGAGTGGCATGACGTCACCTCATGTCAGGTCTGCACTGTTTGGCATTGAGAAAGTATGGTTTCCAGAGAAAGTGATATGTGTACTGTAGAACCTGTTCTAAGCGACCATTTTAGTGAACATAGGAGTCTAACACAGCAGGTGGTGGCTTAATGCAGGGCAAAAGTAATGCAGAAAGTTCCTATACGAGTTTTCTGCATTACTTGTAACCTGCATTAAGCTACAACCTTCCTTACATACCCATACTTAGACTGTTTTTATGGCCGCAAGAGACAGGTTCTATTGTATTTTAAAAATTGAAGCTTGTTACATTTTAGCATACAACAGCATGCTAAGCGTTTACTTATAACCCTTACCTGGCTGTGAAATTATTTTTGACTACCTCCGATTCGATCAAGCTGTTTAAAACTATTGACCGAGTGTCAAACAGCTTGGATCCTGATTTGACGCCGAATTAATGGGCGTGTGATTTGGATACGTACTGTTTGCAAATGCTAGCCAGGACTCGGTTGGCGGGAAAAGTGTAAACTTTAGCATTGAACGTTCGATTGGACCATTGTCTTCGCAGTTTGGATCTAGATGCAACGTCGAATCAGTAGGCATCTCATCAGAGTTCAAGCTGTTTGACACTCTGTCAGAAATTCCTGAAAGGCTTGATCAAAGTGGAAGTAATCACAACCGCGTCAGATCAAAACTTGAGAAACATTCGTTTTTAGCAGGGCTAGAGTTAATGACAATACAGCTATTACCAGGACATTTATCTGCTGTTTATCTGTTAGACAATATTGTATAAGTTTGCTATATTACAATAAAACTATTTCCCTGAAGTAGCAATGACAGTATCTCTGTATCTACTCCCAGTTGATTCCAGACCATTTATTATTAATTCGCGCTGTTTTTAACCTTTACCCCACTGTAGACAAAAATAATGTCTGCTTAAATTGTATATGAGCAATACAGACGATTTCGGACACGCATTTAAGAAACTATTGACCAAATAGCAGGAGATTGGATCCGGATGAGGCGCTGAGATAGTCGGTGTCTCACCTGGATCCAAACCGTTGTTTTTTCACATTTCAGGCCCTGCAGCCAGGGCCCCATTTATTTCCCCCGTCCATTTGATGTGTGAGAGCCATCCCCCTCCACATCTTACAAGCCGGCATATAACATTACAAGCAGTACAAATAATGGATATCGTACATATAACGAATAATAACGATAACAACGTTATTGTAATGAGTTGTTATATATGTACAAATATAAATGTAAAGCTGGTGTTAGACCTAAGGCACGCCAACCATCGTTCAAATCTTTTTTATGATACGTTTAATCCTTTTGGCTAAATTAATCACCCCATGGCAGTCGCTGCAAGAACATGTTGAGTTGAATTATATAAGTAGTATGATGAACAAAGAACAATAAAAATAATTATTAAAAAAACCCACCCAAAAACCCGAACAAATAACAAATAAAAAACATATAAAAACCACTTAGCTGCGAGGTCGGTTTTTGTTTATTATAATTTGTATTGTTTACAGACTACATGTATTAGTATACTGATCTTTTAAGCTCTTTGGAGTACGCATTGTATTTTAAGATTTTCGAAAAAGCTGTTCTGTATTTTGCCATGTTGTTTTAGTATATATTAGTTGTTATTTTGTGTGTCTAAGCAGGTTGAATTTGAAAGAAATGTATTTTAGCACCTTTGATCAGCTGGAATAAATTTCAGGTTTCTGCATTGAAAAATATACATCTTGAAGAAAATGGGAACGGGACCATAGGATGTATCTAAAGTATTCGAGTATCCAAATAACATAGTTTCTAAACTTAATTCTCAGAAATGGTGTAGATCAAACATATTTTGTATTAGGTTTAAGGTAATTGGGCAGTGCCAAAACAGATGTTCAATCGTTTCTTGATTACTTTTACAAAAGGTACAAAGCGGATCGTCCGTGTTTTTCATTTTAATGAGGTATGAATTTTCTCCTAGAAGTATATGAATGACTTTTACTTGAAACCACTGTATTTGTGCATCGGTAGTAATTTTGAATGGCAGCGAAAATATGTTTTTCAGTTTATTGTCCGAGAAATGTTAATTTGTTATTCCAAGTGTAAAAACATTTTGGCTCAATTTTATGTCTATTCAAAGCTTTGTAAAATCGTTTGGCATTTTTGCTGTCTTTAATAATAAGATCAAGATAAGGCGGTATGTAGGGTTTGTGCAAAGGTTTAGCTTCTTTCAAAATTATATCCAATTTTCGTGCTGTTACTTGCAATGCACATATAACACCATTATAAGTTAAAAAGATTGTACTTTATTTCAACTATTCGAAGCCTATGATCGAGTTGTTCTCGTTTAGCAAATCGCCAATACAGTATATTCCAGCATTAAACCACAACTTTAGGAAAACACTTTGTGACCTTAATAAGAGCATATGGTTATAGAAAAGGGGGAGTCGACTATGTTTTCTTTTCCCATACACTGAGTACACATTAACTCTGAAAATGCTTCAAAACATGTGCCCAGAATTTATTACTGCATTTAAATGATAATAATTCAGGATAATGTTTACCACAATTCGTTAATCTTTCTACGTCTACATATTTCGTGGTAATTGTTGACCATCTGCTTTCACCAAGTATTAATCTTCTTATCCAAGTGATCTTTAAAGACTCTATAACGGCCTTGACCACCCTCTGTGTAGTATAATTGTAAGAGCCATTCCAGATAAAATGAAATAAGGTATTTTCTAGTTTCTTCAAAATTTCATCAGATGGATTGGGTAATGAAAGAAATAAATGATTTAACTTTTCAATTAGTAGAGTGTTTTGACAACTGTAATTTTTCCTATGGGAGAAAGAATACGTCTGCTCCACTTTTTAATTGTATCTTCTATCTCTGCAAGTATTGGAATTTATAATTCAAGTCAATCATTTTAGTCAGGTCGACATGAAAATTGCTACCTAGCATACTAAACTGCTGTTGATTCCAGGTTAGTTTCCATTTAGTTTTAATAGTATCTAAGCTATTCGTTTTCTTGCCTATCCATGTCACCTTCGTTTTGTCAAAATTTACTTTTAAGCCTGATATGAAAGGGAAATTTGAAAGTGCATTCAATGTTTCATTTAATGATTCACTAGATCCGTCTAGTATTACGCTTGTGTCGTCTGCAAATTGTGATACTTTATATTCTGTATCATTGATGGTAATGCAAGTAATTTTAGGATTAGACCTTAAATGAATAGATAAAATTTCTGCACATAAAATGAAGATGTAACAACTTAAAGGATCACCCTGTCTACGGCCTCTACGGACATTGGAAAAGTCTGAAAGGAATCCACGCTGAGTTACAGTAGAGGTTGCATCTTTATAGAATTAAAGAGTAAGCCATCTTTGTATATCATGTCCAAAGTTAAAATGTTTCAAAGTTTTATTTACAAAATACCATGGGAGGGATTCACAAGTTTTTTCGAAATCTTATAAAAGTAAAATGCCAGGAATGTCGTTTTCTTCGGTATAATGAAGTATATCGTATATTAGTCTAATGTTTTCACCAATAAATCGACCTATAATGAACCCTGTTTGGTCAGTATGTATTATGCGTGGTAACACATATTTAAGTCTGTTTGCAATACATCCAGTTCCAATTTTATAAACAGTGTTCAGTAATGTGATGGGGCGCCAAGTTTTAAGACAGCATTTTGATTTATATCGTGGAATACATGTAATTAAGCCTTGTGTCGGAGTGGTTGCCAGTATATTCATACTAAATTTTATGCTTCATTAAGAGCTCTAACAACAAAAATACCTATCTTAGCCCAAAATACCTTACAGAAATCTGCACTGAAACCGGAAGTCCTCGGGCTACGATTGTTTTTCATAATTTTCAAAGTATTCGTTGCTTCATTCAGAGTGATTTCACCTTCTATACTTTTGAATATTGATCATTCAGTCTAGGTATATTTTCGTTTTCAAAAAAGATATTTAATTGTTCTTATGTTACTGGTTCTTCTCTTGCTTTGTATAAGGTTTCGTAAAATGTTTTGTTTCAGCTCAATATATGTTTGGTTAGTGATTTTCGACCCATCCTCTCGTATAATTTTCTGAATTGTCTTCGTTTTTATATTAGATTTCTCTAGTCCCCAAATATTTGGTTGGTTTTCCCCTTCTATACTCCATTTAACTTTAGACCTTATGACAGACCCTCTCATCTTTTCGTCGTTTATATTTCTTAATTCCTTGGTTAAAAATAAATGCTCTTCTAAATTGTGTTCCGCTAAGTTTTGCTCTAAGTCACGTATTTTATTTATTCTATTTCTCTTCCTTTTGTTTGCCCTTTTTTAAAACGAACCATATGCGATTTTACTTACTTCTTATCTCCATTAACAAATTATCCAGGAATAATTGGTCACTAATGCTAAATTGTATCTCCTGTTTTGGTATATCTTTAATTGAATCTCTATAATACACTGGTAATGCATATTGTTCTATTACATCATCTTTTTTCTTGTTTATTGTTTGAATATATGCTAAGTCTTTAAGTAAAGAATTGTTGTGTTTCCAAAGTCCTGACTGGTGTTCAAAACTGTTAAAGTGAAACATTGCCGTAATTATGGAGTGGTCTGATTGAAAACTATAGGGGAGTTACCAGAATAAGCAGACAAGGGTTGCGAAATAAGGAACAGATCTAGACGAGCTTGTTGTATGGGTTCTAAAACTAAGTTAAAATCTCCGCAGGTTACATATGACATATTTCCGATGCCATCTATGATGTAAAAATGTTATTAGACAAAGAAGGTGTATCGCAATTTGGTCCATATATCGATACTAGAGTAAATCTAACATCTTGTACACTTACATCAAGTAAAACATAATTCCCATACGGATCAATTATTTCATTATGTATCTTAAAATCACATTTTCTAAAAAACACTGCCACTCCACGGCTATTTGAGGAAGTACAGCTTAAGTAAACTTCAGACCCCTATTCTGTATAAAAAGTTTTGTATAAGTCTTGGGTAAAATGGGTGTCTTGAAGACAGAATATATCATATTTTAAGGATTTTAGATGATGGAAAACATTCAATCTTTTCTGTTTACCGTGCAACCCTCTACAATTCAGATACAGGGTTGAAAGAGGAGCCATACATTTATGTGCAGAACAATATTTGTGTCATTGACTTGGGCAGCAAGATAAACAAATCAAAGTACTGACAGTACTGAAGGTTTCGGACCATATATATGTCGATTGTGACTATACAATACGAAAAAGCTTGGTAGGGAAGGACTGGTACCATTGATACATAGTTAGATGACCTCTAAAGCATTATTTCCTGAACTAAAATGGTGTTTAATGGAACTGTTTGTTAAAATTGACCGGTCATCTGAACATAATTGCTGTGAACTTTTCTGAAAATCCTGTCAGTCTTTAAGATATTGTTTAAAGAAATAAATTGATGACCAGTAGCACACAGTGCAGTTCCAATAGTTCAATTTGCCCGAAGTCTACTTAAATTTATATTTGAATTTAGTAAAGGGCCATTACTCTATTATTACTTGGCCGACGTTGGCGTCATATATTGTGCCTCATGCACCTATCCATGTAAATACCCCGTCAAATTTAAATGAAATCTGAGCAAGCTGTTCAAAGATATGACTTCTAACAGTCATATTTCCTATATGGCTATCTGAAAGCAACAAAGGGTCATATTTCTGCTACTAACTGGTGGATTGTAACAGTATTTGGCGTGCATCAATCACCTATCCATCTATACACTACAACCACGTTTGGATAAATTATATATGCCATGTGAATCTAAATATCATACAGTTGACAAGATATAATTGTAACAGAATATGTTGCAGAATGTCCCCTAAACGAAACTTACAACTGTTATTGGTGAGCATAATATCTAAATTTCAACCAATAACAGTCCATTAGTGAGCACTTGGTTACATGGCAACCAGCACTTTTAAAACAACTGCATATATATCCCTACTGGCCAAATTTTCCGAAAAATCTAATATGTAAATTGTGACCCATTCAGAGGACACTACTCCATTACCATGGCAACCAAGTATTTCAAAACAACTTGACTGAGTTTGGGATACCCAAATACCCCTAAATGCCAATTTTCAGCAAATTTGAATATCTAAACTTTTGACCAATCAGATCTCACCATTCAGTTTCCATACCAACAAATCATTTCGAAAGACATACCAATCAATTCTGAGTGTCAAAATATCCCGACATACCAATTTTCGGCAAAATCGAACAATATCTGAATTTGCCGAAAAATATCTAAATTTTCGACCAATCAGAGCCACCACTCAGTTACTATGGCAACCAATTCTTTAAAAAGACCTATAAATTAGTCCCGAGTGCCAAAATATACCGTAATACCAATTTTTAGCAAGATCAACCAATACTGTATATGTACTTTCGAAACACAAACCAATTGATTTGGAGTACTCAAATATCCCATGATACCAATTTTCAGCAAAAAATCGAATGATATATAACTTCGCCAAACACTATCTAAATTTCGACCAATTATAGCCAACCATTTAGTTATGGTGATTTTCAAAAAATAAAAAGTGGGATGTACATCTGCATGTATCAAGCAATATTCATATGAAGTTTCATTAGGATCGGACAATTACTTAGTCTTACTGAGAAATGCTCTGGACAAGTTCATGACGGAAGAAGAACAATTGGAAGAATCAGAATCGGAAGAAAGAATAATAAGAATAAGAAACGGAGCAAACACAATATGTCCCTCTACTTCATTTTGGGACATTATTATATACCAGGGGTGAAAATAACAGCATGCTTGTATGTTAACACAGATTAATGCTGGGGAAAAAGCTTAAACACACACTACAAACAAAAAATTGTCAAGAATTATATACGTTCAGCTTATGTTATAATTAACATTATGTAACACATACAATAAAATAAGTCCACTTTATCTTTTTTATAACTACTAACTCTCTATAATTGGAGTAGTTATCCTTAAATGCTTACAACCTGGTACCAAGTCTCCTAACACATTACACACATTATAAACATGGGTCTTATAGAACAGAAAAGTCTATGATCAATGTTTACGATGCTTGTCACACATTATGTAAAAATATAATTATGATCTTCTAAATTCAATATAAACACTTCTGATGCATTCGGAATACAGATTGCTTTTGAGGCTCAAGGTTATCCATATATCTCCGGAACGTTTCACTACGGTCCGTGCTCCTTCGTGCAGAAGGGTCGGTGCCGAATATTATGATTTTTTTTAGCTTTCTTCAACTTCAACTATAACTACAGTAAATTAAATTAAATAAATTAAATTATATTAAATTTATTTATTTTTTATTTTATTTATTTTTTAATTTATTTTTATTATAATAATAAATTATTATTATTAATAAAAATAATAATAAATAAATTAAATTATTAAATTTTATTTATTTATAAACTAAATTACAGTAAATTAAATAATAATTTATTTATTTTATATTTATTATTTTTTTTATTTTACTCGTCATAGCGAGCGGACGAGTAGAATTTTCCAGGCTGTTACTACTTATTATGCAATGAATATTAAATGTACGTATTTCAAATAATAAATATGGACAATATTAGCCAATAAGCTCGATGAAAGGTTTTTCTAATAAGAAAAATAATGCTTAAATTGTGGCCGATTTTAGGCTGCGAAATTCATATCCGCGGATATGAGTCATACCCGTCATATCGGGTGTTTATACTGTATCCTGCAATTTCCAGTCGTTATCTTCATTCCCATAGTTCGTGTGTAATATGTAGAGATTGACGACGTTCCGACCATTATTCATTACTGTTTTCTCCGTAACGTTGTCTGTACCAATCCGACAAATTCAAGAAATGCTTGTAGATTTCAAATAAACGCCCGACTTTTAGATGTCGATTACTTTCTGGTTCATTTTTACCGGCGCTCTGTGGTATATATTCGTACGCGACCAAATTTATCATATAACGTAGCATTTTACACGGCAAAATTATTGGTAATTGCAACAGTTGCATCCGCATTTTAATAATTGACACAAATACCAAATAAAGAATTATCGATATCGTTTATCAAATGCATTGCACTTGGAACTATATTTTTGTCAAGGGGTGTTATCAAAATCACTTTTTTGGCAAAATGAACGTAGAAATACGGGTGAAATACACCCGTAGATAACTAAATCGCATAATCGGCGCTACGTGATAAACATTCTGTCAACGTTAAACCATTCAAAATGTCTGCATTTTGGGTTAATGAACGTATGCATTCTAAGCATAAATTGATATTTCGTAGTATAACAGTGGTCTGATTGCGCATTATGGGATATGAATTTCTTTATAAAATTGCTTGAGGCATGCCCTGGGGATGCATTACTATTAGGTTTCGGAAAGTAGTCCGAAACCTAAAAAGGTAATAGCATGAAACACAAATACATAATAATCACACACAAACATTTCACCAAAGAAATTCAGTGGCAGAAATCAGAGAAATACACTGAAAAATTATTCAAAGATTATAAATCAAGTAAATTCCCAATTAATTATTGTTTTTAAGCGTAGTGTTTTTAAGTAGGAGCCGTTTGGTCAGGGTCTGCTCTGTTTGCTTATGGTGTAATATACATCTGATTCTACAGCTTCTGTCTGACGCAAACTGTCATATGTTCATATGCCATTATAAAATAATCTTATTAATATTCATGACGTCATTATTTCTTACATGAATATACAACAGGAGAAAAATGTGAATTCAAAATCTTGTCGGCAGCATTCTTAAGCGATTCCCGCATAAATAGTATGCTATTGTTAGACCAAACCTCTTTGAATAAATCTACTTAAAAGGAGCATTCAATAGAAAAAGAGGACAGGTTTAGAATTGTGTAGTTTTGAAGGAGATTTATTGCATTTGACTTGTTGCATTTTTAATATCGATTCGCTAAAGCGCAGGAGAAATAAATGACTTCAAAATCGTGTCGGCTGCATTCTTAACCTAATCCCGCATATGCTATTTTTAGACCCAACCTTTTTGAATAAATCTACTTAAAAGGAACATTTAATAGAAAAAAGGAAACTTTTAGAATTGTGAAGTTTTGAAACCGTTGTGATAAATAGAACATATGCTCCTCTGGAGCAAATGCTGTATTTATCAAAATGGTTTTAAAAAGTAACTTTTATGGAGACGTCAAAAAGGGGTCAGAATGAGGGCACTGGGTAAAGGGAAATTCAATTACATACTTCATTTTGGAAACTATTGTCTGGTCTGATCTAATGTGACGATGTATTGCAAACTATAGAATACATTAATTTTAATTCCCTTCCTATTCATTCAAGCTTTGGAGAAATTAGTGCACCAGATCTAACGAGAGTGGATCCTGATGAAACATTATGTTTCTTTTCGTCTCATTTCGACCCAAGCTGTTTGCAAATGCCATTCATGTGACATGATAAGGAATAAGATTCGCACGTCTTTCGCACACTTTCATCAATGGAAGTCTTATAAATACACGCTTTGAAATTTAATTTGTTCCATCTGCGTAGGCAAGTCAATTTACTCTATTTGCAAAGTCAGTTATTTTCTACCACAAGTGCTATAAACTCTGAAAAAGTATTACTCCGATTCATCTGCAACAACGAAACATGAACCGAAATAAAACCAGTTAAAATAACCATTTGCCTGACAGAGATGCCTTTTTATGCCTTTGCAAACAGATTAGAACCAGGTATAGGTATATGTAGCAGACGTCTTCGATCGTATTCTGCAATTTCTGCCATGATGACAATATACGTTACCTCATTTGATGTCTTTGTAGGCAGGTGGCTGCTTAGTGCAGGGTGAAAGTCATACAGAAAGCACATAGAGGAGCTTTCTGCAAGACTTTAACCTTGCATTAAACTGCCACCTGCGTTAAAGATCAATAATGGTGAGCATTTGAGTGTTCGAATAGTCGATTTTTCACTGTCTTTGAAACAAGTATCATGGACCGGTCCACGATATGGACATGTTAACATACTTGAAACAAGCATGCAACGATTGCCTATGATTTTCCTGGAAGTATTCTGAGCAGAATGTCAGTATATTACCACAGGATGTACACTTCTGGTATATACGAGGGGTCTGTGGCAGTGTTCAGAAATCTTATCGGGTTCATTGTTTGCAATAGGCCTTGTAAGGACGAATATTAGATTTAGACAATTACCTTTAAAGGTTTACCAAATTTCCATTATGCAATGCGTTTTCTTCCATGTGTGCTTAAGCTCCAGAATATTCTAACATGATCAATTTGCCGAGATTGACCTATTTCTCCACTGTTGGTATTGGAAGCATACATGCAATGTCGTGAATCGCACGTATATTGTCGTGTCTAGATATTCAAGAGAACGTTCATTACAAATATGTATGCAATAAGACAAGAGTTTAAATCAGTAACAAACTAATCAATCATTGTCAAGGTATCGGTCCTATTTTATTCAGCCTATGAACTTTAACTTAGGCAAATAGAAATCCAGTTAAAAAGGAATAATGTTTGCATAATATACAGAGGAGTATTTATGGCGCATGCGCGCTTCCTGGTATAGAGTAAAAACGTTCACATTCTGCTCATGTGATACTGGCAGCGCTACTGTTTACTGTTTTGAAACGTAATATTGTCATTTATCAGTGCAGTGAGGATTGCGTACACATATACATGTTTGATATTTTATTAATTCAAATTTTGCTCAGATGAAGAAATAGCGCAACTGCATGATGACAATAAGAGTGGATAATGTTGTACTTAAATGAAAATATGTAATTTTGGTATTCATCAGTACAGTGCATGCTGGTGTACATAGGTACATAAAATAGTACTTGTTAGAAATTCCCATTAAAAATACTAAAGTGCACCATAATGTGGTCCGTATACGCAACGAATACAAACTCCAGTAGTACTGCACACAAGGATTTAAACCTTCAAGCTTTCAAACGTTTTCCCTGTTCTATGTTTATTGCAAATTTCGATACCTACTGAATATTCATGGACAAATTTGTTATAATGATGCATGGAGGGTGGAACATTGTAGCCATTTTAGCAAGTATAGAAACAGATCTATCAAATTTTATTAGCAAACAAAGCAGACCCTGATCAGACGGCTCCTCTAGGAGCCGTCTGATCTGGGTCTACTCTGTTTGCAAATGCGTGAAAACACGTTTGTATGAGGGAAAGGGTTAAGGCCCACTTCAGTAGACAGCATTTACAATCACATACACAAAAACATATATCGTTTCAACATGGTCACTGGGAACACACACTCATGCAGTATAAACACACAGATGATCTATTCTATCTCGATTAACCATTGTTGTTTTAGAGAAAGAATAGGAAGATAGAAAATAGAGAAACAGTAGTGAAGCGTATTAAATAGCATTGGAGGGCATCTTGAATATCAGTATGTTTGTATGTTTAACATAAAACCTATACATGAAATTCAAATTATCCCCCAGCTGTTTCATCATAGTACGTGGAGTCCATAATTCTGTCGGTCTGTATCAGTATCGAACGATGGTGTCCAAGGTTATAGTGGGTTGCTAATGTGGAAGGTGATTTCAGTAAAGGACATGTGCGTGTGTGTGTTGTTTAACTATCAAAACCGGTATATAAAGGATTTGTAACACCGTGGTTTCATTTCAACTTACATTTGTATATTTAAAGATTACACGCTACGGTGGCAGAAAAAACCAAAAAAACTAAAGTTGATAGGAAATGTAGAAACAAACAGCTTGACTGGATTCACAACTATCACCATATATGGTACTTGATCTCACAGCCGGCTACTTGCAACCTAGAACCAGAACCGTAGTGATACTAGTCCCTTTATAAATGATACCAGGTCAGGGACCTCGGCTGTTAGGCATGAATAAGACCCAGAGAATTATAGGAGTGTACGTATTCGATAAGTAATTACATTGACCGTCTCCTATAATAATGTTCGTCGAAGACGACCAACGTAGAAAACTAAGCCAGGTTTCCCAAGTATGTCGATGTATCAATTTGAGATGTTCTCACGAAAAACTACTATACTAAGGCGTATTTGATAATCGCCCTTAATAAGAACTGGGGTCTAGTTCCCTATTTAGATGCGGCATGAAATAGATCAAAATTAGCAATATAGATCATTAATAATAGTGTAAACACATTTTATTGCATTTAACATACATGCAATGAACTGGGCAACAGGTTAAGTCAACACCCTAGAATGCCCTCTCCCCAGACATTTAATAAAACAGTGACATTCAGCAACAGACATGGGTTATAGATGAGCTTGATACTTACAATGATAAGAGACTCTTCAAAACATATACCACAGAAAGGTACAGTAAGGAAAGTCGTGCACACCGAAGTATTCAATTCTTGAGGAGAAAGCAAATTCTCAGCCATAACTTGACAAAGCATACAAGTATTGCAAATTAATCGAGTGTTACAGGAATTTCGGTTAACAGAACAGAGAAAAAAAGAAAAAGGAAGCA
Organism: Azorinus chamasolen; assembly: GCA_963576725.1. NCBI lineage: Eukaryota > Metazoa > Mollusca > Bivalvia > Cardiida > Solecurtidae > Azorinus > Azorinus chamasolen. Next base: position 14,336,655 of record OY755243.1, on the reverse strand, counting down.
GAAGAAGAATGAGAAATGGCCTAATCAAATCGACTGCTGATATGTATATGTGTACAGTTCTAAGAAATGTTTATTTGAGGTTCCGAAAAAAAAATATTGTCATTAAACGCTTTGAAAATAGGTAAAATCAAATCATAATTAAAACAAAGACATTAGCCGATACAGCTATTAACCAATCCAGTTATTGACCTATCCAGCTATGCAACATGCACTTTGCAGTTGACAAAAGTGTGCGTGTAAAACACAGGTTTAGATCAAAAGATAACCAAAGTGCAGGATTGCATCAGGAAACTGTATCCGTTAGGTATACGCACATGTAAATCTAACAAAAAGCGTTATAAAATTAATGTAAAATTATGACAGGAAAACGTACACATGCAAACTGCGTTTACATTGTACGCATCTATATACTATATACGTAAGTTGAAATTGAATCGGGGCACATGCCATTGGTAAATGTTTATTGTAAATTTAAAAAAAAATAAACAAGACACATATAATATTTACTTAAATACTCTTCCACGTGACAACATAGTACGTTAGTACGTTCCTACATGTACAATGCAGTGATACAGCTGCATTCATAACGCATGAACTGGTAGAATATTTTTTCTTATACGAGGCTTTTATTCAGGATGTTAAATTAGATTCTGCATATGCCAACGTTTCCTTTTGTCTATCTATCATTTGCAGTGGGGGGATTTCTGCAAATTTGCAATAAAATATAATAAAATAAATGTTTCACGACAGCGTGTTGATATACTGGCAAAGCTTGAAACAGAATGTCGCGTGTCGTCTTTGTTTCGCTTGGCATTGATTTCGTCTTGACAATGCGGATGCCACATATTAGCATGTAGCATGTAATGATTACATACTATCATTTAGTAATATATTGTGTTATGAAATGTCAGCTAAAATGTACACAAATTCCCACAGGTGAACGCGCACTAGTAGTATTATGTCACATACAGGGAAATAATATCACCTAGGGAATAGCATCATCATGAGTTACTGCTGGGCATGCTTGCCTTATCAAGCGCTTGATTTATTGAGAGAGCTAAATGAGCATTTTACAATCCAGTCTATAATCAAAGGTAGTTCGACTTCAATAAATTCCTCTAAAGCAATATAGTCTGAGTTTAATCATGAACATCTCAGATTTCATTATGCCTTTCGACCTGAAAAATAAGAGGAACAAGACGTATCTTGATTTAATTATTTAACATGAACATGGTGAAACAATTAACATTGAAACGCGTAAATAATATGATGTCATACTACAGATCTGTGAAACAAACAACGACATTATGTAGGCTGTAGATAGACCATAGACATCGCCGCATAGTTAAATAGCTTAAGGTACACGATATTTGTAATTATGAAATACATACTTAAACATTGTTGATGATTTCTGGTTTATCAATTAAACCAAAGCAATCGAATAATTATCAGATTCATTAAATGATATAATTTCTTCAGTATAATAATGCATAGAATATATGACATGTCTGCGAGGAACACGAAACCCTCGAAACGTAATACTACCATCGGGTCCGCCTCGGGTGTTATGACATCACCTAACACCCTCGCAGACATTTATACACTATCATCTAGGGTTACAATTGTACCTTATTGTCTAATCCAGTGCATAATCAAGCGAGATCGGAAAACGTTTATTTATATAGTAACACCTCTCTAAACTGGACCTTCAGTTAAGTATTAATTTTAATCTTGGAGACAGGTGGCAGCTTAGTGCAGGGTGAAGGTCATGCAAAAAGCTCTTCTAGGAGTTCTCTGCATGACTTTCACCGTGCATTAAGCAGTCATCTGTCTAAAAGATTCTAAATTCTTTTCTACATGAATTTCGGTTTAGATGGATTTTACTGCAATCAGGTCCTTAAAAGGAACGCAATCATACTCCAGATTCTTAACTCTAAAGCTAAAAAGGCATTTGGCAAATAACATGATTTTGCTTGGTTTTAAAAAATAACTAGCGCATGTCTGCGAGAGATTATAGGAGAAACATCCGATGTTTGGTATCATGATAAGACCATAGGTTTGACATTATGCTCTGTGAGACTAACAAGCATTTTGTTAGTTATGTTTTACTACAATGCCGTTATGCTTACTTTGGATCTAGACCAACAACTCGACCTCTGATCAGTAATCTGATCGTATTTTTCACAGAAATTGAATATATGTGACACTAATATAGATGTCAGTTTCGAAATCAGCACTAAGTACGTGTACTGACCGTAATCAGATAATCTGAACATGACTGATACACTTCCATGTCCATCATAACTAGTAAGAACTCATACAGTTTGAAACGAACCTGTTTATTACAGCGCTGAGTAGTCAACCGTTTTGTCTAGATGTTACCCCTTCGCTTGCTACATGTAATCGCGTCAATATACCTACCTGTAAATAGTGAAGACCCAGATGAGACAGCTCCTGCAGGAGCTGTCTCATCAGGGTCTGCACTATTTACAAGTTGATTGTGCAACCAGTGCACTCCAAAGCAGCGATTGCACAGCGAAATACTTGTACACAGTGAAGATATATGTAATTATACAACAGGGTATGGGTAAAGAAGGAGAAATGCGTTTTAAAATTCAGCAAGCGAAGGGTTAATGTTGTTATCGGTGACGGAGGCGTATGCATATTACATAGACAAAACGGTCGCATTTGATAAAATGTATCGAGTATGACTTTTTCATGTGTATATAGATCACTTAATTAGTTTGATACCGGCACAGGTGAATTGAATGCACGAAAAGGGCAACCCTCCTAGGAAAGGAAACTAATTCTTCATGAAAGGTTGCTGACAGAGCATTTATATCATTTTGATGTTATACTATTTCAACATTTATCTGGTGCCATTATTTTAATCTTTTTGTAGAGCCCCTGAGAATATACAAACAGAATAACTAGTTTTGAACATATTGTAGATCATAAGCTAAAAGAACAGAACTGGAAAACACAAATAAACTCACACATTATTGCATCAATAATTCGTTTATTCTGTTTATTGATTTTCTGTTCCTTATTGTACGTTGCTCAGTATATAACTATGACTAGGATAAACTGAGCTAGATGTATCATGTAGATTTAGTGCAGCTAGTGCATAACTAAATCCAGCCTTTAACTTGGACAGTTGTACATTTTTGCAGTACTGATTTAGACCAACGTTTGTCGAGTTTACTGCATTCCGTCTCACTTGAAATAAACATATTCCAGCCTATCAGTACAGTTTGTAAACATTATATGCATTTACATACTTAAAAACGAGAGAGAGAGTGAGAGAGAGAGACACACACATACACACAAAGATACAGAGAGTGACAGACATACAGATAGACAAAGAGAGACACACAGAGAGAGAAACAGAGAGAGACAGGGGGAGACAGAGAGACAGACAAAGATAGAGAGAGAGAGAGAGACAGACAGACAGACAGACATACAGACATGCAGACAGTTATGCAGGCAGATAGGCATTTAGGCAAACAGACACACAGAGAAAAACACAGACACATACGGACATACAGACGCAAAGACACACAGACAGTCAGAGTCAGATAAACAATGTACATTCATACTGACGAAACTAACTTAGAGACAAAAATACACATATACATAAACAAAGAGACAGGCACTGACATATCGAGGGGCAAAATGAGACAGACAGGCATGATGAGGTGAACAACAAGACAGACAGCTTATATAGTCGCACCTCTACATATAGTGTCGCATATCACCATATATTGGTGCACGCCAGAATATTGTCTTATGTCAGAATATAGTATGTACAAACATAAACTGTTGTATATCAGCATACATTGTCGCATGTAAGAATAAATTGTCGTACGTCAGTATTTATTTGTAATATGTCAGCATATAATGCCATACGTCATACATTGTTGTATGTCAGCATATAATGGCTAGTAACTTCTACATACCTTGACGTATATTAGCATATAATGGCATATGTCAGCATATAATGTCGAAGGTCAGCATGGTTATACCTGCGTACGTCAGTACATATTGACGTATGTTTGCATGTATTGTCACACATTAGCATTATAATGTTGTATATAACCACAATGGTGCACGTCAGCATATGTGCACGTCAGCATATATTGGTGCACGTCAGCATATATTCGTGCATGTAATTATATATTTATGTTAGACAGCCTATGCTTCACACTTCAGCATTATTAGTTAGACGTTAATTTAGCAGGGTGTACGGGCAGGTATGGTCGGTATAGATCCCGTATTTCCTGAGGCCATAGATTTGTAGATTTGCAATACTGTTCCTTGTGACAATAACGAAGAGCCATCGCAGACATGACAGTCTCTCGTGGCAGCTGATCTTGATCTACACTATTGGTAACAGTCCAATGGATTTTCTCCCGTGTGGATACTTGTCGTTTAATTCAGTTCTCCTTTTTTGTCATTTTTATCAAATATTGTAGCGTTTTAAGTAGGTTTGGATTTTAACAAGGTGCCATAATACTTACCACTATCTGTAAATGTTCAAAACTTCGCATCAATGTTGAAAGATGTTTTAATTTATGATATAAAACTTTCGCCCCGAAAAGAAACGCTTATGTAATACTTTATTTCATGATTATTCATGAAAAATATTAATAATTTGATTATTCATTTAATATATATGAAATAGAAATGTATTGCAATGGCAAGTCAGATCTGTAGCATACGAGAGCAGACCCAAGTCATATCTGTGCAGAATCTGTCTGTACAGTAAAACCTGTCTTAAGAGGCCATCAACAAGAGGTTTAATGATTGGTCTATAAGGCACTTGGCAGCTTAATGCTGCTCAAAAGTAATGCAGAACGTCCCTATAGGAGCTTAGGGCGTTACTTATGCCCTGCATTAACCCTTTACCCAAATGGCCTGTTTCTAGTTATGAAGACAGGTGACCACTTAAAGAAGGATGAAAGTAAAGCAGAATGCGCCTTACATCCTGCTTTAAGCTACCACCTGCTAGGATATTGAAAATAGTTATTATGCTATATTTTCATAACTGTATAAATATGAACTATTTTCTTCAGCGGATGAATAATTTAAATACGCTAAAAGCCGCTTCTATAAGGGAAAGGGTTAAGCATCCACCTGATTTTATGATTCCTAAGGCTATGTTCAATAAATGAATGACGCTTTTAACATGTTCTACTGTATACTCTTTGTACAAAGGCCTAAACAGGGGAGGGCATCAAGTAAAGTCTTAACTCATTCACTCCTGGACTATTTTAGAGCCAACCTCTTTGAATTAATCTACCGAAAAGGAGTATAAACTATAGAAAAGGAGAATTTTAGAATTGCGTAGTTTTGGAATCATTGTGATAAATAGAGCATTTGCTCCATAGGAGCAAATGCTCTATTTATCACAATAGTTTCAAAGAATCAGTTTTACAGAGGCGCAAAAAGGCGTCAGTAGGAGAGGATTGGCTAAAGGATGATTACACCACAGTCTGGTAATAGATCAACAATAGACAATTCGTTTATCGTCTTTGAAGTAGTCTGATATCTGGAATATGACTGAATCAAATTTGTACAACAGTCAATATGTCACATTTCCAGCGGCATCAAATGTCATGTCTAAATTATTTAAACGCCAATTTTGATTACATTTGTTGCTCATGCTATCCATTACGATAACTATATTTAAAGAGATTGCTTCCAGTGTTATTATTTTTGCGTCTAGTCGCAACTGAGCCCGATCCTCCTTTGAAGAAGTATATCTGTTCGCACTCTGATATTGCGCTCCGATTCATTTGAACCTTTAAGAGACTACTGACCAGGTGTCAAACACCTTGACACCTGATGAAAGCCCGAGTTACTTGGCTTCTTATCTGGATTCAAGCTGTTCCATAATGCCAGAAAGGTCGGATTTACCGTGATAAGGGTTAGACGAGATTGATATTTTATTAAATCAATAAAACCAAGACTTTACGATTTTCGTTTATTATCTGATTATAATACACTGAACCGCTCTAAAACGACCATCAAAAAGAGGTATCATGCCTGGTCTTAAAGGCATAGTGTAAAGTTAACCCTTTACTCCATGTATATTCATAGAAGAAGTAATGAAATCATACATATTAATTGGCTGTATTTTCAAAATAAGTTAAATAACACATACATAAATGAATATTTAACCAAGACATAACGCGTACAATTAGATCTATATTATGTAGTTAGCAAACAGAGCAGAACCTGATCAGACGGCTCCTATAGTATCCGTCTGATTTGGGTCTACTCTTTCTGCAAAGGCATAGAAAAACGTATTGATTGAGTAAAAGGTTAAAGACAAAATTATGTATTAGCTTTCTGCAATACTGCATTAACTACATTCTCTTAATGGAGCTATGTTTATTCATAAAGTCAAACAGTTGTATTGTAGTCACTAAACACATCCGTATTTGTGTCTCATGGACACAGAGACGTTGTAATATAAAGCTCAATTTACAAACTGCTCGGTGTAAGCGTTTTCCCGAAAGAAACTCCATTTTCATTGATTCTCCGCTAAACGAGTATATTTGAAAATATTCCGTCCCTCGAGTATATATTTCCTTGCACTATAGTTGCAAAATAGTTTTAGGTATTTTTATTGCATCATAACATCGCACTCTATGTAAAGCATTGAAATAAATGATAGAGTTTGGTTGATATATACGAAAATATTATCATGCAAAGGTGTTGTGTAACTCATTCGGCATTGTCCCCAGCCATGATGCACATATTACTGTTTTTTTTACCCCAAATTCCCTCAAGCATAGGATGAAAGAAAACCTCTTAATTAGTTGATTTTAATCTAAATTCTAAGTGAGCATATTTTATTCTTGAAGAATAGTGGATTTCAATAAATACACATGCTGAAAAGCCTGTCCCTCAAACATTAAACAGATACGTTACCAAACTTCAGGGAAATCTCAGTAGGAGTAATATGACCATATAACTTATCAACATCGTGCTATTTAAATCGAAACTTATCATATTTCATCATCCAGTAATGAATTTGACTGCCATGTACTTACAAAAGTGACAGTAACTTCTCATATCCGAAGCAATGTGGAGTGTACTTTAAACTGAAACAGATACGTTACCATAATTTCCCTAAGAGTATCGTTAACTCTCACCTGCACTTAGACGTAAGGTCGCATACAGGCATTATCCCAACGCATTATTTATGAAACTGCATAGTTTCATTAAATCAGGCAAACATAGTTGAGATCTGAAATATTTTAGTTTTTTTGCCAACAGATACGTTATCAAAAGATACGTTACCGACTTTTGCTAATTGCAAGTTAATTGATGAGTTCACGTGGTTTTGAAATGATGTCATATAAAAAGAGCGTTTGTACTTTCAGAGAGTACAGTAAATGTTATTGAAACAAAGTTTTTAAAGCACAAATGAATTAAAAGTGCAATTACAGTAAAACCTCTCTATAACGGCCACTAAATCACATCAAATATTTTGTTTTTAAGGCAGGTGGCTGCTTAAAGCATTCTGTTTTACTTCACCATGCTTTAACCCTTTCCCTGATATTGACGACTTTTGACGACTCTGTAAAAGTCACTTTGTGAAACCATTGTGATAAATCGAGCATTTGCTCCTATAGGAGCAAATGCTCTATTTATCACAATGGTTTCAAACTACAAACTTCTAAAATTTTTCTTTTCTCTAGTTAATGCTCCTTTTCGGTAGATTTATTCAAAGAGGTTATATCTAAAAATAGCCTATGAGGTAATGGGTTAAGCAGCCAACTGCCATAAATACCACATAATGAACACCATTTAGCGGCCGTAAGAGGGAGGTTTTACTGTATCCAACAGATACGTTACTGTTACTTAAAATGACCCCATGTGTGCTTTGTAACACTTAGTTAACTATTTCATGCATTTTAATCGATGAGTTTCTTGTTTAACTTGTTTTAAGTGTTATCGTTTCATGTCCATGCTGTTCGATGAAATCGTTTGTTGGATATTTAGATCTACACATAAGAAAACAGACACGTGACCAATACTGTGAATGAACTTGTTTGTGCTGTTCAATATTAAAACTACTGATTTAGATATATTATCGATTGGTCAATGTTTTTTGACACTTTATGAGTGTTTATGTACATGTTTATGATGCTTTTAATAAATTCGCTTTATAGTCTACCAATATTTTGACAGATTCTGACCCCTGATGGCATCGCGTGTTTACGGTTTACATCCACCTCATTTGTATTAAGTGAAGGTACCTTAAGAATTCTAGGGGGGATGTAAAGTTGTAAAGCACTAAATTAAGGTCATAAATGGGGCCAAAGGTCAACGAGTGCAGTGTTTGGTACATCAACACTTTGATTCAATTTTAGTATGCAGTATTTTTTTTAAAAATGAACGTTTTGGTTGGGAATCGGTTAAAAAATATTTGCAAATGCTATTTATGATCAAATAAAGGTCACTTTGTTTCCGATAACCCGTTTCAAGGGCAATAACTCTCGAAATAGACATTTTTTGGTTATTCTGTATTTGCTTTTTGCAAATAAAGTGAAATAAATGGTATTGTTTTACATTAACACCATTCACGTACAGCGTCAATTCAAGTTCATTATCTAAATATACAGATTATGCATACGATATACAGTCAAAACCCTTTAAGTGGGCAAGTATCTATTATTAAAATTCAAGGGCGGTTACTCTGTATATGACATACTTGTTATAATTAATTGATAGACATGTATTTCTATGCAGGAATGGAAAATTGACCTTTATCATATTTAAACTAGAGCTATAACTGAAGATGATGAGTAAAGCTCCGCTAGGAGCTTGTCACAAGTATCAGGGGCGATAACTCTGCAGCCCTAGGTCCGGTCAAACCTACAGTTGTGTCATGCACGTCTGCTCATCAAGGTAAAAAACACATGTGATGTTTGAAGCTGATCGAAGTGGAAGTAGTTCCGTCCGTGTGTCATTCCATCTGTCCGTCTCACCGTCTGTCCGATCTACATTGGTTTCAGCTCGACCTCTTGCTTATACCATGAAAGGCAGAGTCTGAGAGAAAATCCGACAGACAGTGAGACTGACAGATGGAAGGACGGACAGACAGACAGACGGACGGACGGAACAACAAGCTTACTCCTATATACCTATATTTGCGTGGGTTTAATAATATTTTCATATTGTATACATCAGTCACAAAAATGCGGAATGTGGAAACTCGTTTGGACAAGCAGATATAATAACTTGGCATATAAAAGTACATGTAAGAGTCATGCATATTGGCATATAATATAATAAATCAGTTTATGTCATTGGATTTGCACAGTTTGTGGCTTCAGAGCTATGCGCATACATGCATACTTGTTGGCTTTTGTAACAAGCCGAGTTACACTTAGTCTTTCAGTTGCAAGACACAATCTGTATGCAAGCCAATGGAACAGGGGGCTTCCTGATCAAAACTGGAGTCACACTGGGTCATGTTCATCTATCGATACAGGGGTAACCATACAGGTGACACTGGTATTTGTCAATGTCTTGTATGGCTCCACCATGTCCGATAGATTCCAGCAGTGTCGGGGTTTCCACAAATTGCATCCAGCATGACCTCTTGTTGATACTATGAGAGGCAGAGGTCATGTCGCAGCTAGGTAAGGGCATGAAAACCCAACACATTTTGACGAACCCTTTTGTCAACCCTGTCACATATTGTGTGTACAGGGTAGCAACGCCTTTGCTTTACTGTTCCAGGCACCATCCATGTTATCGCATCGTTGCCAATTATGATAAAGCATCAATCGGCTTCTTCGTGGTCAACAGACAAGTGGTCTGTATTAAAGTTGTTTGACTGCATGTCTGGCTGTCAACCCTTTTACACGCTGGTCTCTTTGCATGTATGCCAAGAAAGGTTTAGTACTCTATGAAAGCGACCTCTTAATTCCGGAAACGGAAGGAGGACGTCGGATATCTATACTATTTCGTTTGTATCGTACACTTTATTACTCATATACAGTTACTCTGATTGCATCTCAATCATTGAGTACACTAGCGATAGGTGGATACAGGTTTTGTTTCACTTAAACATTTTACATGCACATTACCACTTTATTTGCCATCATGGTTGTTGTAGTTTTGTCGGAGGGCGATACGTTTATTTACACTGTTTGTCTTTTAGGGTGTGGATGGAATAAGTGTGAGATTAGGCGCCCCTAAACCCTATTTGACTATTGTTACTGACCCTTCCAAGGCGGTACTTCCATCTTCCTCCTATTGTTTGCTTGTTTTGTCTTTGTGCGTCACTTTATTATTATATTTTTTAGATATGTACATTTGTTGTGAATTCTTGTGATGCTGTTCGGGCGGCTGTTTGTTCTGTATGTAGTGCTTCCTGTATGACTCATATTTGTACGCTTTGCATTTCTTCGCCTGTACAACCCCACCTGCTACAACAACATATCCTTCTGGCAACATGTCACTCTGGCGAAGCAATTCAGCTAACAAGAAATCAGCTAGGTCTTTTTTGTTTTCATCCAGAAAAATGTATTGATCCCAACTTCCCAGACATTGGGCAGTGGGACCTCTGGACTTGTGATTTTCGTATTGAATATATTTTACCAGTCCTTTTCTTCCATGTGGCAGCTTTAACAGACTTGTTCACATAGTATCTATCAAAACCGACACCACCGTGTCGTTGTATCTTTATAAAGGGCAAAGACTGAATAAACGCATTCGTTTGCATACTCTCAAAACGTCTGGCAACCATAAGGGTTGCCTTTGGCTTGAATAAGCGCGTGCCCGTCTATAACAATGCACGTAGACGTCTGTGGTTCAGGTATCTTTTGCGGGGTTTCTATACCCTTGTCTTTTGTAAAAAGATCCAGGATTCGGAATTGTGTCGTTGGGTTCATATCGATCTCCATTTAGTTTTGCCAAGGCCAATGGCACGGGACAGCTCATGCTTCAATGCGTCAGCGGTTTTCACAGTGCGACTGGAACTAGCTGCATTGAACAATCGCTGCAGGAGCTTGCGGTCAGTTTTTATCTGCTTTGACGCATGTTGCTTGTCCGAACTGATTGTTTTGTAGAGAATGGTGAACGTTTTTTATTTCGTTGTTTTCATTGCAACGAAAACCTCTGTACTGTTTCCTTTAATCTACAGATGGTGAATTCCTCAACTAGCTGACTTCCTCTACTTTCACCTGTCAGCAGGCCATTGTGGATCGCCTCTGTTGTCACATCCTTAAATGCAATGGAAACAAGCTGATCTATTGCATCGGGTACATTGCTTTGCATCTCATGTGCCGAGAAACACAACAAACACATCTAAAGCATCAAACAAAGCAGCAAGAGCGTTGATCTTTTCTCTTCTGCATTTACACGAGATGTCTGGGCATCATGTTTTGTGCTCTTTGTTTTATCGTCGTCATCATTGAGGCTGTAAAGTCTCTGTGTTTCACCGCTTACCTCAGACTTATATGACTTACATTGTGATATTACACAATCTGTCTCGGGGTTAGTCTTGTTGTGTGATGCCGATTTTGCCACGGGTAGTTTTGCAGACCTTGTAACAGAACTAAATATTAAAGAAAGACGGTACAGGAAACCCGTTTAGTCTCAAGCTGGCAAACATATGCAAACTTATAGACGCGTAAATAAAGATGTTGGCGTAGAAACGTAATCCGAATTATACATGTATACATACAGCTGGTTCACAGGTTGATTTGTGTTGAACGTTAAAGAAATCGATATGAATAGATAAGTGAAACCTGTTTAAGTGACAATGTGTTTAGGGAACACAGTGGTTACTGTATACATGTCTCAGTTCCAACTGAAACTTTCTGTATTATTTTCTACTTGTATTAAGCTATCCCCTGTTCGAAAGGTCTTGTATATCTATGATCGCTCAATACAAGTTTCACTGCATTGACGATAATTAAAGTAACACTATTCGATATGTTGTAAAGTACAATAAGGCTGTTTATTTCAGAAAGCATTTGCATGGCGTATAGTGCATTTCCTGAAATTCTGGCAGAAGCTATGTACCTAGTTATGAAGTTTACTTCAATTCAAATTATGTACATGTATATGATTCGCAGAATAGAAAACAAAATGTTGGACTTTTAATGAATGCCGATTTCTGAAATTCAGTTGTTTTTATTAGGTGTTTTTCCCATAAGATGCATACATTGTCATGTGATCTGCGTTTTTTTTGTTTCTTACTATTTTAGTATAAACTGTTAACAAGCCATAGACATTTTTTCTGTGCGAATAATTAATGTGTCATCTGTGCAATATAAAACTTCCAACTTTTCACATTTCCCACAAAAAAATCACACTTATAGGCGTTTTCTGACTTTACATCCTATCAGACTTTCAAAGTGAACCCTTCAGCTAATTATGTATATGATTTGCATAATAGAAAATACGTGAAAACAAAATGTGGGACTTTTAATGAATGCCGCTTTCTAAAGTTCCGTTTTTTTTGTATTAACTACATTTTCAGGGTTTTTTCCCCAAAAAATGCATGTATTCTCACGTGACCTGTTTTTTGTTACTATGTATGTTAGTATAAATTGTTAACAACCCATAGATATTTTTTTCTATATGAATAATCAATATATCATTTATGCAATATCAGAATCCCAGAAATTTGCAGTTTGAGCGAAAAATTCTATAACCCCCCCCCCCCCAAAAAAATAAATAAATAATAATAATAAATAAATACACTTTTTCTGACTTTGCATCCTATCAGGCCTTCAAAGTGAACCGTTTAGTTAATTATGTATATGATTTGCAGAACAGAAAATACGTGAAAACAAATTGTGGGGCATTTAATGAATGCCGATTTCTAAAATCCCGGGCTTTAAGACTAAATTTTAAGGTTTTCCCCCAAAACAATGCATACATTGTCACGTGATCTGGTTTTTTGTGTGCATCTGTGCAATATAAGAATTCCAGAAATTCGCAGTTTGAGCGTTAATTTCCACATTTTCCTCCAAAAATACACTAACAGGCATTTTCTCACTTTACATTCTATCAAGCCTTCAAAGTGAACCGTTCAGCTACTTATGTATATGATTTGCATAATAGAAAATACGTGAAAACAAAATGTTAGACATTTAATGAATGCAGATTTCTAAAATTTCGGGCTTTTTAGACTAAATTTTAAGGCCCCCCCCCCAAAAAAAAAATGCATACATTGTCATGTGATCTGGTTTTTTGTTACTTAGTATGTTAGTATAAACTGTTAACAACCCATAGACATTTTTCTGTACGAATAATCAATGTATCATCTGTGCAATATAAGAATTCCAGAAATTCGCAGTTTAAGCGATAGTTTTTACAGTTTTCCTCAAAAAATCACACTTATAGGCATTTTCTGACTTTACATCCCATCAGGCTTTCAAGGTGAACCCTTCAGCTATATGAATCAGAAGAAAGTTGCCCGTAAACACGAAATGCCATCAGGTCCACTTTCTAGAGGCTTTATTTTGATTCGTAAGTAGACTACTAGAAGTACACCAGTTAATCAGATACGTTACTAGGATTTGATATTCGTTTTCACGTAGTGGCATACCTTAATATTATACAATTTATTCTTGCTAAACTATGTTAAAATCAAGATAAGGAATGCCGGTATTTTGACTGACTTATACTGCTTTCATTAATAAATATTGTATTTGGAACAATCAAGTCTGATTAAAAAGTAACACTTTCTTCAGCATAAGTTCACACGCTAGCTCATTCTTAAATAATTCTTTGAAAATGCTGATTTGTTCATAACATTGTACAGTATATAAGTGCTGAATTGTTTGAAGAATGTAAGTCGATCGTTAAATCAAGTATATTCATGCCAATTTTATCCATGTTGTCCCTTAAAGCAAACAAAGAATATGTAACGTATCTGTTTTGCACAAAACTCGAGTTTTTGGTGGCTTACTTTCAATATAAATAACAAGTTGTTTTGTGAAACTTTTACTGTTTAGTGGAGAATCAATGTTTTACGTCTTTGTAAATGCAGTAGCCCAGATCAGACGAATACTACAGGACCTATAGGACCTTTCTGTATTACTTTCGTCATACGTTAAGCAATCACCTGCTTTCAGTTACGCATACTTATATTGAAAACTGAAGTAAACGAAATTAAAATATTTCTGTTGACAGTCTTTAATATGCAGGCTTAGTAATTACTCGATAATTTATCATGAGGAAAGTAATTATGCAGACTATTAGTGTCAGTGATATATCAAATAATAACAGAAACCTGTTTTAAACTACAATCTAATTCCGAATTTACGGATTCACATCCTTTATAAAGAATACTAGTGTTTTCTCATACACAACGTAATGAATCATTATAAAACATAGATAGTGACCATTTTATAAATAAACGTAATCATGTGTTTTTAAAAGTTTTTAAACTATCATATCATCATTCATCGGCGCTTTATGACATATCAAATATCACAGCGCCGTAAAAGGAAATTCAATTTTATTTCTAATTCACTGTACAGTTTCAAAACTAGGTCGGTGCTTTTTTGTTAATGTAGTAAATGTTTTGTCCCTACGCATTTTATGGCTCTGCATCATATGAACATTGAAGTGCTCAGGGGATTATAGCTTTAAGGACAACTAAATGACAAGCACACTTATGTGCCATTATCTCAGGCTGAAGTATTGACAAAACGATGGTACAAATTTTAATATATGTACGAAAGACAGGTGTCAGAGATCCAGATAAGATGCGTAAAGTAAGCCTTTCACCACCGCAGTCGCATAAATGCACCACGACAAATAGCACAGTCCCACATCAGACGCCGCCTATTCAAGGCGGCGTCTGATCAGGGACTTCACTATTTGTCTCAATCTCTATTTCTATATATGTGCTTTATTCCTTTGAAATTTGCATTTATTTATCTCATTTCCTTATTTTACTGAATGATTTTACAAACTTGGATTGCAGATTTGGCACCGAAAGTGTTAAAACATTTTAAGAATATCTTCTCTCGAAAAGACGATTCTAAAGAGTGGTCACAACATAGAGTTTTGTAGAGAGCACGTATCTGCAGCTCTACCGGTGTTGAAGTTATTCGCCCGAATGACTGTTACTAGGTACATATGAATGTGGATTGTTGCAATGTTGTTGATTCATTTTATATTTTGTAAAGGTTTATGCTTGACATCACTTTCACTTCTTTCAAATCATTCTTATTTTCGCTCGTTCTCTAAAACCGGTTGATCGGTTTTCGGATTTTTTCGATGTTGTCCTAAATATCAGTTGTCCAAATAAAATGTATAAATCAAAACAGTTTCTAGAAATAACTTTATTTCTCCACCAAACACCTATGCTGCAACCACTATTTAGAATCGTCAGGAATGGTCACATCATAGGTTTTAGTGGAAACAAAGACGATTATAGTATTTGGGTACAAACTTTTATATGCTGCTCTGCCTTTTATATGATTAATTCTGAAATGTAAATTATATACAATGGATATACAAAATATATATTTTATATACATATATAATTTTGCTTTTCGCGCAATTGTAACCTTCGCGAATACATATATAATTATATAACAGCAGTACTATTTTCGCTATTTTTACAAATCTGCAAAAATCAAAACTGTATGAATATTTCCATCATTACTGAGCAAAGTAAGGAAAACAACTGATGTTATGTTAAACCAATAATCCATATGTAAGCTATTTAAACTTGAAATCATACCGTATCAAATGTGATTTCCCACGAGGCGATGTAATTTAAATTAACCCTGATCCCGCTATTCGCAATCTTAACCGCATTTTCACACAGCTTTAATCCAAATGAGACGTCCCATCAGGGTCAATGCTATTTGACATTTGGTCATTTGTTTTTCAAAGGCTTGATCAAATCGGTAGTAGTCACAATTGCAACAAATATTAGGTGGTATTATTTGTTGACATTGGGGTAAGGTTGGAACAATAGAATGACGCAAAGGAGCTGTATTATTGCTAACAGCACAATGTGCAGTGATGCACAGTTGAACTTCGATATTTCGAACTTCAAAGGATCGTACAAATTACCTCGAGATAACTTTGGTTCAAATAATATTGTTTCTAATCTGAATAATTTCTCAAGTTCACAGCTTAATACAAGTCTAAATTAATGCTAAAATCTCCGGTAGGAACTTTCAACATTACTTTCGACCTACATTAAGCTGACACATGTGTTTCTAGATATGTGTAGAGATACATTTAAGAACGATTCTGTATTGTTAATTTTGGATGGACAGAACCTCTACTTCGATATATCCCGAAGTTCGAGTTATTCGAGTTCGATATATCGAAGTTCAACTATACATATGATCAGCTACGTTTCGAGTATTTTACTGTTTTGTGATGTTCAGTTATAAAAAAAACTACAGGTTTTAATTGATGCATTACAAGTAGGTCAAACTTCGACGCCATTGTTGGCAAAGCCCCGATGGTAAATGATCTACTAGAGCCACTTATACAGTAGTAGCTCTCTGTACCGGAACACTAGTAGAGGGTAATTTATATGCTTTTAGGCAGGTGACAGCTTAATGCAAGGTGAAAGTCATACAGAAGGCTCCTAGAGGAGTTTTCTGCATGCCTTTAACCCTGTATTAAGCTTCCACCTGTCTCCTATGGCCGATATATATACTAAAGCTAATGTTCGGTTTAGAGGTGTTTTACTGTATATTACCATATTGATGTGACGCGGGTGTTGATTGTTTACTCCACAATGCAAAATAAATCAATAGCTAACATGGTATGTACCCATCTACGACAATATCATACAGTTTATGAACATAATAAACATATTTCATCCGTTAATACGTTTGCGCTACCATTGTCATCGGTCTTTTGTCTTCGAATAATTAAGTACATTCTCACATATACATTATAGGTATTGTATGTACAGCTATTGTTGGAGGTGTATGATCAGGGCTTGAATTGGAGTCTACAAGTTCTACCATGACCAAACAAATTATGTGAACATACAGCAGCATCAAAACTAGAGGTTTGTTTTTGTAACAACAACAGATGTCTCCCCCTTCACCCTCTTTCCAATACACAAGTGTAATGTCTGTAATATATGTAACTCCAAAGTTACCAGAGGAGACAATTAAAAACAAAACAGGTGCACAACAACTAATGCTGGTCAACATTCCTGTTAAGTTTGGTGGATCTAGTGGTTTCAGAGATACGCGCGACACAAAGTTTCTCCAATTTTAAATTACATCAGGGGCAATAACTCTAACTCAACACTTATCAGGGTGGACAATTCAAAAATTCCAGGTGCACAACAACTAATGCTGGTAAACATTCCTGTGAAGTTTGGTTATTCTAGCCCTAGCGGTTTTAGAAATATACGCGATACATAGTTTGTCTAATTTTAAGTCATTAGGGGCTATAACTCCAAAGTTATCAGGGGGGGGGGGGGGGGTAAAAAAACCCAGATGCACAACAACTCATGCTGGTTTACATTCTTGTGAAATTTGGTGACTATAGCCCTACTGGTTTCAGAGATACGCGCTACACAATTTTGTGACAGACAGACGGACACCCGGAAACACAGACAAATCCGGGAAAAACAATGTGTCACTTCATAAATGGGGGAGATATAATTCAGTTAATATTCATTCATTCGTTCATTCATTCATTCGTTCATTCATTCATTGTTTTATTGTTTATCGTAATAGTATTCATACGATGAAGGATTAAACCAACACGTTTTTATTTTCGTATCTTGTGTAAGTTTCTGTTGCGGCTTATCTCTTTCCTGGAAATAAATTTAGACGACAAAAAGAAAATACATGCACCACTCATCTGACCTACCCTACTTACCCTAGCACATATTCAAACACCACATCTTTCTAATGCATTGGTTTGTAAAAAACTCCACAAAGCAATCTGTCATCATTTTGATGACTTTTAATTAGACTGACAGAGTATTTGTTGTGTAGACCCTGATCGATTTGATATGGGTCTGTACATTTGCCTAACAAATACCTACAGTACTTTGGGTATGCAGAGCTACAGATAACGGTGCATAATCGAATACTAAAATCGTCATTTCTCCTCCAAACCCTATGTTGTGACCATTCTTTAGAATCGTCTCTTCTCTTCGAGACGATTATAAAGAATGGTCACAACCTAAGGATTGGTGGAGGGATAAAGAAGTTATCCTTGAACATATTTTAATCTACGCTTCTAATCTGGAGCTCTGGTACGATAGACCAACGTTTGTCTACTGATTCGAAATAAAGTAGAACCTGTTCTACTAAGCGGCCTTTCATTTATTGAACATATGAGTCTTAATGCACGGAAAATGTAATACCAAAAGCTCCCATTGCAGCTTTCTGCATTACTTTTGACCTGTATTAAGCTACCATCTGCCTTGCAGAACCATATTTATTACATTTTTGCTGGCCGCTTAAGACATGTTCTACTGTATACGACAAATAATATTTAGGCTGACCAGCCAACGCGCTTGACTTATCAGTTGCGAAAACTGATGATTTAATTAACCCTTTCACCGCCAATATCGCACAAATGCTCAACGACAAATAGTGCAGTCCAAGATATGATAAGTGACTACACTTTTGTCTCAATATTTAGTTCTAGATATGTGGTTTATTCCTTTAAATTCTGTATTCATTTATCTAATTTCCATATTTTACCGAACTATTGGGTTGCAGAAGACAATTAGAAATTTGGCGCCTAAAGAGTTAAACTGGTCCGGTTCTACAATGTTTATAAAACCGAAAATATTAGTTTACATAAGCAGGATTCTGTGTCTAATCTGACAACAACATCGTAATTGTTTGTAAATCCCAGACAGGTCGCGCTTAGTCGTATTTATAAGAGCAACACCACACCAGAACAGAAGTCTGGCACAAAGGAAATAGTCCACAGCATTACCAGATGCGCGTCTGAAGTATGCGCTCATATATATACATACACAACTTTCATAGAACTTCAAAGTTCGTTCGTGAAGCTGGAACACGATCTTTATCATCTAACAATTGTAATGTTTGCTTTTCAACCATTTCCATCATATAAACGTGTGTCTGATCAGGGTCTGATTTGTTTGCTAATGGAACTTGATAGATATGTTTCGTTAGTTTTTAAAATGGCTACAACGTTCCCCTTCCATATTTCATTATAACTCTGGTTTGTCCATAAATATCCAAAAGGTATTGAGATCTGCACTAAATATAGAACAGGGTCCATGCTTATAAAACGTTTAGTTGAGTCTGAGATCGTTCTCAAGTTTGTGATTGGTCAGATTTGAGCCTTTGGCTCAAATCTGACCAATCAAAAGCTTGAGAACTCAAATCCGACCAAAAAAAGCTTGGGAACAAACTCAGACTCAACTAAAAGCTTTATAAGCATGGCCCCATGGAAAGGATTATTGTTCATTCATGTTCATATAGTGTGCTGTTAACACTGTTTTTTCATTTAGAATACACGGCACAACGCCTTAAAACAGAAATATATACATATACAGATATAAGCATCTAACCCTTAACTCCATGAACATGCATGTAAGAAATGATGATGTCGTGAATATTAATAAGATTACTTTTTTATCATATTACATTAATACATTACAATTTGACCAAGGCAGAAACTGTGGAATAATGTCTATGTTATGTTTTAAGCAAACAGAGCAGACTTTGATCAGACAGGAGCCGTTTGATCTGGGTCTTTTTTGTTTGCAAAGGCGTAGAAAGGCATATTTATGGATTGAAGGGTTGATAAAATAAACATGATTTAAGATAAAAATGCATGTGTATATTAGAGACAAAAAACAACAATAAATATGCGATTGCAAAATCAGTGTGCTCCTGAAATCTTAATCTCAGGAAACAGATATATCTATCGAAGCTCGCTCATGTTTACTTGTACACGAAGATATACTTGCGTTGTCTACATAGCCGCAAGTCATGAACAAATGCAATTACACCTTGATATTGACACCGGAAAAGCAATTACGAGAATAAGAGTTGGCATATTCGAACTTAAGGCCTGCTTGCCTTAATAAAGATCATAGTGTGATTTAAACTATCGTTAGATTTAATCTTAAAAAACGACACTCGCTAAATTACTCGAATTGACGACATTATCACGCTGCAGTGTGCAGCAACTATACAGTAAACCCTCTCTATAACGACCACTAAATTTTGTTAATTATTTGGTATTTAAGGCAGGTGGCCGCTTAAAGCAAGGTGAAAGTAAAACAGAACGCTCCTATAGGAGCGTTCTGTTTTACTTTCACCTTGCTTTAAGCAGCCACCTGCTTTTAACACAAAATATTTGATGTAATTTAGTGGCCGTTATAGAGAGGTTTTACTGTACCCAACATCGAACGACGGAAATTATCGTAAGATTTTACAATTCATTCTAACTTCTAGTTGCGATCGTCGTATAACTTAAAGTGATAATTTCAGTTGTACAATATTTAGTAAGATGGACCCCAAAATGTTTCTTCATTGAGGTAAACCTGTTAAAACTGTATAGATCAACATCAGCCGCAGGGCACCAGGCGTGTTTCAAGCACTGTTAGATAGTTTAGTCTAAACATATTTATGGAGTCGGCCCACTAGTTCTGACAACACTAACCACATCCCTTTCCCTACAAAGCTTTATATTCATAAGCAATGGAGGTGGTATATAGACAATGTTAAAGATAGAGAGAGAGAGAGAGAGACAGACAGACAGAGACAGAGACAGAGACAGAGACAGAGACAGACAGACAGAGACAGAGACAGAGACAGAGACAGAGATAGATAAAAAGAGAGACAGAGAGCGAGAGAGAGAGACAGAGAGAGAAAGAAAGAGAGAGACAGAGAGAGACAGAGACAAAGACAGAGACAGAGATACAGAGAGAGACAGACAAAGACATACATACACAGATAAAGGCAGAGACAGACAGAGAGACAGAGACAGAGGGAGTCAGAGAGAGGCAGATAGAGAGCAGAGAGACAGAGAGAGAGGGAGACAGACAGAGACAGATAAAGACAGAGACACAGAGAGACACACAGCGAGACACAGAAAGACACAGAGATACACACACACACAGACAGAGAGGGAGAGAGAGAGAGAGAGAGAGGGAGAGAGAGAGAGAGAAAGAGAGAGAGAGAGGTGTTTTGTGATAAAATGGCGGTCAAAGCAAAATTGGTGGTACATGTACGTATCAAGTATTAACCGTTAACCTGCTGGAAACATAATGTCTGCTCAAACTCTGATCTGCTACAACTGTTGGTGACTTTCGATTCGGTCAAGCTTGTGAGAAACTTTAACCTAATGTCACACAGATTGGATCCGAGTTACTCGGCGTCTTATCTGAATCTACGCTGTTTACAAATGCGAGTCAGGTCGCGCTTAGCAGACAAAGGTTTAACAACGTAAGAATGGGAATTAGATTTAAAACAAAAAGCAATGAACAGCAGTAAATATGATTGTGTTGTCATTAGACAAATCGCTTTTTCCAAATGAAAGCATGACTGTAATTAGTGGATGGTAGTTACGTGTATTATAAGATAAGGCTATTCTCAGATTCCAGAAAAAAACTTGCAATGGAATAATTATGAACGGCGTTTTAAATTTCATCAGATTATTCACAAAAGGGGGGTTGATTGATATGATTATTCAATCGCCATTTTTAATGCTGAAAAACCTGCAAAATGTGCTTTGCCGTAAATATCTACTTTTTAATAGACAACGATTTAAAAAAAACTATCGTACAGGTGTCAAACACTTAAGATCTGCTCCAGATTTGCTGATTATTTATCTGATCCAAATTTACTGATTGTTTATCTGATCTAGAATTGTTTACAGATCATCTAGCTGATCGTTTAACTGTTCTAGTTTACAGATACTTTACCTGATCTAGATTTACTGGTAGTTATACAGTAACTAGACTTTCCAGTGTCGATACTATTGGATGCAGTGCTGCTGACCAATCGGCTCTGTGTATGTTATTGACATAGGTTAAGCATTTCTATCTGTCCCTTCATTTTCACCATATTCTGAAAGTTTTGTTAAGAATGATTGTCGTATATATTTATATTCCTAAGTAGGTAGGTAAGAAGGTTAGTAGGATAGGGAAACACAAGACAAAACACAAGGCCAGGGAACGCACGACACGACAAGACAAAACACAAGGCCAGGGAACGCACGACACGACGAGACAAACCACAACCCAATGCAACACCGGAAAAACACAAGGTCAGGGAACGCACGACACGACAAGACAAACCACAACACAATGCAACACCGGAAAAACACAAGGCCAGGGAACGCACGACACGACAAGACAAACCACAACACAATGCAACACCGGAAAAACACAAGGCCATGGAACGCACGACACGACAAGACAAAACACAACACAATGTAACACCGGAAAAACACAAGGCCAGGGAACGCACGACACGACAAGACAAAACACAGCACAATGTAACACCAGAAAAAACACACGGCATAACTTTTACGCTGCAGTAAGCAGCCACCTACCGAAAAGTATCTAAATTCATCTCTACTAGAAGAGGGGTTTTACTGTATATCATTTTGCTTGCTACATTGCTTTTCCTTTGGCCAACTGATTCCAAACATTTTTTTTCATATTGCTTGCACAACATGTGTCGGTTATTTTGATTTGTCATAGAGTGGACTTTATCCCGTCTCGCATGCAAACACGGGTAGCGCTATTGAGACTGTGATGTAAATACATGCTGGCAACCATATTGAACCTTGCTGAATTGAGACAAAGTCTTTATATTGTAACAAGACAACCGATGAAAAGATCCCAGGACTCGAACACAAGGCCTCTGCCCAACCATGCAAGCACTCTAACTACTGAACTACCGAACTACATTGATTTCCAACGAGTTATCTGTATCCAACTTAAAACTACTCTCCCTTTCCCCCGAGAAACTCTGCGTAACTCACAAGAACCCGGCATATACACGGTCACGAATTTTCGTTGGGCGCCAGGACAACCGGTGAGAAGATCGTCTCAAGATCGTGGCTTGAACCAGTCTTCCATTAGATATCAACGGAGATTTTTTTTATTTATACTCATTAAACCCATTCCCTCATATTGACGACTTCTGACGACTCTGTAAAAGTCACTTTGTGAAACCAGTGTGATAAATAGAGCATTTAAAATGGGTCCATTCGTTTATCCGCGCGCTAGCACGCGTGTGTGTGTGCGTGCCTGCGTGCGTGCATTCGTACATGCATACGTGCGTGTATGCATACGTGCGTGTGTATGTGTGTGTGTGCGTACGTGTGTGCGTGCGTGCTTGCGTGTGTCTGCCTGTCTTACAGATGTGTGACACTCATTGTATGAATACAGGGAATGGGTAGCTCAATGTTATTTAAGTCATTCGATCGATACATTCGATACATTCCGATGTATCAGTGCTTTACACTGGGTATCTACAAAAACACTAGAGATAATTAGAGCAGGACATCGCGCCTGGGCCTCTCTGTATCCTTTCCTTTCTCTCTGGGGTGCCCATTTAGCCCATAGTGAGCAGAAACGGACGTTAATCAACACAAACAAACAACCAAACAACGATATTTATATTGGTTTAGAAAGAATCACTGACTCACTTATCCTCCTATCTAATTACTGTCCATCATTTATTATTTATACACACCAATGAGAAGAGAGGCCAAGAACAGACTTCCTACAGTTCGTTCAACTCTTCCACTGCCACTGTCGTCGCATCTGTTATTACCACTGCTAACGGTTTTGATCCAGATGAGACAACGATTGACTCATCTTCTCATCATGATCCAAACTGATTGTAACTATGGTAATGTGTTTGTTAAGAAAAGGGAGTCTAATAAATAATGAAACTTATATTTTAGCAGGTGGCAATATTTGCAGACAAATCTAAAAGACAACAATATTTGCAACTACAAAAGACAATACTTGGTTGGTAGCGAAAACGTTTAAAGGCATTTCGAACGGAATGTTGACCCATTAACCCCATGCTGTGTATTTTGGGTGCTGACTTTCAGACATCTAATACACACACTGATAAGCGCGGGCTACTATCACAGAGGTTCAAAGTATAATTGCAAAACTTTATCTCTTATGGCTATGGACTCTGACTGGACACTGCAGGAGCACTGTGTATTAGGGGGGGGGGGGGGGGGGTAACCTTTGAAGGAGCTTTGAGATGCCTTTAACATGTTATGCAGTAAAACTAGTCTAAACTGAAATTGTAGTTGAGAAGAAGTTAGATACTTGTAGGCAGGTTGCAGCTTAATGCAAGGTGAAAGGCATGCAGAAAGCTGATGACATTCACCCTGCATTAGAATGGCACCTGTCTCAAAGACAGAAATATATACTTAAGTGGACATCCGGTTTAGAGGGATGTTACTGTATATAGGACATATGATCTCATTTCACCCACTGTTTATGCTAAATCCTCACATCGTAATACAGTATGTCTTCACAAACCCGGATCTGCTGCAGGTTTTTCTTACCTTTGTTCCGTTCAACTAGCTTTTGAGACTATTGAACTATTGACCGATAAGTAAATGACTTTGATTCAGATCAGACGCCTTGTTACTCGGCGTCTCATCTCGATCGATCAATGCTGTTTGGAAACAACTGTCAGGTCGCGTTTTGAAGGAGAATGTTTAATTTACGGCGTCAATGTCAATATGGTATATTAATAAACAAATTACAGTAGAACATGGCTAAGCGACCGTCAAAGGTCTAAATATGGGTTTGTAGGGCAGGTGGTAGCTTACTGCAGGTCAAAAGTAATGCAGAAAGCTCATATAGGATCTTTCTGCATTACTTTTGACCTGCATTAAGCAACCACATGCTTTCTACGAATTCTGAGCGCAACCAATACAAAGTCGCTTAAGACAGGTCCTGCTGTATACGGAACTTATGAATCATGGCTTTTTCACTTTAGAAATAAAGTTGTGATAGCCTCATGCAAATAGTTGGAACAAGCTGAGACACACAGTCACCAGGTACCAAGATCTAAACGGCTGGGCATATAACAAATAAGTTTGAAAAGAATGAATAGGCATGTAAAAATAATGACGTCACGAATATTAATTAGATTAATTTCATAATGCCACATGAAGGTAGTTGGCCGTGACGGAAACTGTAGAAATATCTATATTATTTCATTAGCGAACAGATCATACCCAGGTCAGACGTCTTCGTCTGATGTGAGTCTATCCTGTTTGCAAAGGCATATAAAGGCGTATTTATGTAGTAAATGTTTAAGAAGCTTGTTTGATAAGAAATGAAATTTTGTTAGACTGGAGTTACCCAGTTATTCATGATTTACTATTTTGCTGCTAAGTATTCATCCAGAGGGAATATGCGTCAAGCTTACATCAGAGGTTCAGTTAAGATGCGTAAATTAAAACATATTTACAGAATATCTCCTTTATTTCTCCACCAAACAGTATAGGGTTTGATGGAGAAATGACGACTTTGGTAATTGGGTACGCACCAATATATGTAGCTCTGTTACATACTGCTATTTGAACTTGTATTGTCCCCACTCTAAACACCTGTGACAAACTCAGCTTACCTTATGAACTAGGTTTTATACGATAAACAGGTGTAAGGTGGACATACTTTGGTGAAACATGCAAAGCCGCAAAATCTGACACAGTAGACAGATATCCAGATAAGATGCGTAAATTTAAACATTTTCATGAAAAAGTCCTTTATTTCTCAAACAAACCCTATGCTGTGACTATTCCTTAGAATCGCCTTGAAGGGACGATTTTAGAGAGTGGTCACAACATAGGGTTTGGTAGAGAAATGACGTTAAGCATTTAAGTACGCACTTTTATCAGTTGTTCTGAGTAGACATCCAACAAAAAACTACAGTGTTGCTGATTTTATTATGCGGACCACATCAATATTTCAGGATAAGTCATTCACCATTCAGATCTACGCACTTACCACTGACCATGATGACGAATATATTGAGAATCTTCAAAGAATAGCTGGAAGCAACACGTACTAAGTTTCTATGGCAGGGTATGCGTTATTTACAAGGAGACTGAAATGCCAAAATCGGTCATGATGCACACCAGAAACAAATGAAAGAGGGCATACACTTTTGGAATTTGCTAGATGTCCTGTACTCATCCTGTCAAACACACTTAATTCACACAAGCTGTCTTGATGAACCACATGGCATTTATTAAATGACCAGGTACATAGCCAGAACACTTCAAGTAAACAACAAAGCTAGCACAAGGCCTGTCTCAGGAGCTGATATTAACAGTGATCATGACACCGTGGTGTCAATCATGAAGTTGAAATCTCCAAAGCCTACTCACATGTCAACTGAATCCCACTCACATGTCATTTAATCTTGAAACGAGGAAGGACCTGACGTAGCTGATCTTTTCTATGCACAAACAAGGGAACATTTTGCCGCCGTCAGCCTGTGGGCACACATGTGTCGCTTCTGGCTACCGTCAAGCGACGGAATTTGGATTTTATTCATAAGACATTCTACAAGTCACTCTCGGAGACAAGCGGTGCCGTGGGCGTCAAGAGAGAACTAGCCTTATGGTTTGAAGGAACGTAATCCTTTGAAAGTGCAAGATCTACCCAGAAAAGCTCCTGCCAGAGCTGGCTGAAGACCCCGCCCCGCGAGTCGTAATTCTGATGATGATGAGGTGATTTTGATAATGATCAACATTTTATTTCACTTCGTTTTTATTTCCCCCCCCCTTTATCAAAGAGTTTGGATCATGATGAGACGCCAAGCTACTCATCTGGGTTCAAACTGTTCGCAATTATTAGCTACATTATTCTAATAGAAAACATAATGCAGAAGAATATGTATTAAGCAGCCATTCATTTATTGAACATATGAGTTAGGCATTAGACCAATTGTAATTGCCGCTTAACCCATTACCTCATATGCTATTTTTAGATCTAACCTCTTTGAATACATCTACCGAAAAGGAGCGTTAACCAGAGAAAAAGAAAATTTTAGAAGTTTGAAGTTTGAAACCATTGTGATAAATAGAGCATTTGCTCCTATATGAGCAAATGCTCTATTTATCACAATGGTTTCAACAGGTGACGTTTGCAGAGTCGCCAACAGTCGTCAATATGAGGGAATGTGTTAAGACAGGTTCTACAATGTACTGTATGCATAGTGGTAGGTCATTAATCACATATGTTAATGTTTGACAACCCGTATGTTTAAGTTACCGTGTGGTGGGAAAAAACACTTCCTTTTTTACCCTTTGCTTCTTGAATATTCAGGTAAGAAATACAGTGTGTCATTTATATTGATTAAACCAATATTAATTTTATTATAACATATGGAACAATCTTCTTTTTTTTGCAATGGATGATAGTGTAGAATCAGACCTAAATCACTATTTAAGAAAACAACAGATCCCGATCAAACTCCTACTTTGCAGAAGTGTAAAATACGTATATATACAATTTCTACCTACAAAGAAGGAAGCACTAAGGTGCATACGAATTCAGCTACAGTTGAACTTCGATACCTCGAATTTCAAGGGACCATACAAATTACCTCAAGATAACAGAAATTCTAGCCATCCGATTTCTAATCTTAACACGTTCTCAAGTTCACAACTTTATGCAGGTCTAAAGTAATGCTAAAAGCTCCTGCAGGAGCTTTCAACATTACTTTCGACCTGCATTAAGCCTTCACATGTGTTTCTAAATATGCATAGTGGCACATTTAAGAACAATTTTGGAAGGACCGAACTTTTGCTTCGAGCTACATGTATTCATGTTCGAAATATCGATGTTCAGCTGTATATAGGGGTGGGATTCATGCGGAAAGACACAATAGCTGGCTTAGCTGCTATACAAGTACGTTAGCGTAACCATGAACAACAAGTATTGAAAAAGGCTTCCCGCATAATTTTGATTTCCCACACATGTTTGCATCTGTGACTCAATTCAATACCGCCGCAGGTGACTAAATGAGTCATATTCTGCTTTACACATTCGCAAGCAATGCAGACCATGGCGCAATGTTTGCAAAGTAGGGACATTGGTCAACATTGTTTACAAATCTACAAGTTGCTTCTTCTCTATGACGCCAATCCAGTCATTAACCCTTACGGTGCTGCATACTTAAGAAATAATACCCGTGTTCGATTGCACGATAAAACACTGGTATAAATTTATTATTTCGATTCTAACACTTCAATATAACTATAATTTGCATCGCCACAACGGCACTACGTTTCTTGTCGTACGAATTTTCGAAGCCATATTACGTCACGTTAAGCCATTACAGCGCGTGCGGTGTTTTATGGAGAATTCAAACATAGATACGTCCCTTCTTTGTTTATGTAGATGTGTGCACGAGGTGTGTTAGAATCGGCGTTTGATCTGGATCTAATCTGTTTATGTCGCGAATTGCGGGTAAGAGTGTACTATTATAGTATTGTATGAATGGGTAACATGGAATAACCTTTTACATACAATTGTATTTACAATACCTATTTAACACATTCCCAGTTCTGTGTGTATTCCAAATTTTGATACCTACTGAATATTAAGTGACAAACTAGTTATAACGAAATATGAAAGATTGGAAATTGCAGCCATTTTAGAAGGTAAATAAACATATCTTTCAAAGTCCATTAGCGAACAGAGTAGACCCTAAATCAGACGGCTCCTATAGGAGCCGTCTGATTTGGGTATACTCTGTTTGAAAATGAGTGACAACATTTAAGAAATGAATGACGTGCTTCCGGTGTTCATGAGGTTATGCAACGCATAGCTTTACGAGCAAAGTTAGTGAAGCCCGAAGGGCTTCACGTGAATCTTTGCTCGTAAAGCTATGCGTTGCATAACCTCATGAACACCGGGAGCACGTCATTTATTTCTTATATTTATATTCCATTGTATTTCTTATATTTCAACGGATTTTGTTTTAAATATTATATACCGGTCACGTAATAGCCGCTATCTAGGTCGTTACCAGGTTGGTTTCTAACGTAGTAGGATCTCTATATATGGTATGAAAAATAGTCCCAAACACATATTATAAATATAGAATGAATACAAGATTTTAATCAGTAAATTGTCCAGCTATGTTTAAAGAAAAGATTATCGAGATATTTCAAATCATATATATTTACGAAATGCTGGTATTAAAGCATCTTCTTAAATGTAGGTCGCGGTGTCGAAGCCAATTTACTCACCCGCCATGCTTGATCGAAAGCGGGTCACAACGTTGGGTTTTATTCTCGGATTTGTCTTTGTTAACGGTAAGGACATTGACTTATTTATGCTTCACTCATTACTTGATAATATATTTTGATACGCCACGGCTGTTAAAGTTGGCAATATTATATATTCAAGCGATAATTCTCAGTAAGAAGATGCCACATTTCAAATTTTCAGGGCCGCTTGAACGGCAAAACACGGACAAGCAATCCATTTTCTGTTTTGCGCTTAAAACTCATGGGGGCTCCAGTTAATGTCTGCTACACTTGATTCACACCCATTGACAACATGATGTGTTGTATCATCATGTACAAGTTCAAATACTGAAATAAGGCGTCGTTAATCGCTGACGTTTCAGTAAGTGGAGTGTTTATGTTTACATTGTCACGTATCGATTCCCCATTGATAGATCTTAAAATAGGTCATAACTGGGTCAGTACAGTATTACTCCGCGCTTACACAGCGGAATTCTGGGAAAAGGAGAACCGACTCAAACCGGTATTGAAATGAACGCTCATGGGAAAATGCAACTTTCTTTTTAGAATAAGGTTATATAAGGACGTTGCAGGGCGAATGTAAATATGTTGATATGAAGGAAAGGGTTAACACATCCAGTTCCATATTAATTAATGAAACCCCGGTCAGATCTTATTCAGGAATCTATCCATTTTTCATATTGAGGGGGCACAGTATACAACATATTTGGTTGTATATAAGCCACCGCAATCGTTTGGTTCAGCACACAGTGTAGACCCTGATCAGACGGTTCCTGCATGGGTCTTCTGATCTAGGTATACACTGTTTGTTTATGTCTTTGTTATGGGACGCTGGACACGAATGGGTTTAGAAGAAGGACTGTGATAAAGAAAGCTTGTATTTATTGTTTATGGTAGCTGGTAGCAAACATACAATAGAAGTCAGACAGGAAGTTGGAACACGCGAATGAAATGCGCACACATACACACACACAATACACACACACACACACACACACACACACACACACACACACACGACACGACCGCCATAGAACTGTCCCAAGCCTGTTCAACATCGACATAATATTAACAATGATACCATGGAAACAAATGTTAAACTTTGTATTTTAGGATTTTAACAAACTACTTTTGTCAAATGTTTAACATTGCACTAGCAGAGCCTTCCCGATGGACGTAATACAGTAAAGCCTCGATTATTCAAACGCTCAAATACGTACCATTATTGATCTTTAACACAGGCAGCAGCTTAATGCTGGCTGAAAGTCATGCTGAAAGCTCCTCTAGGAGCTTTCTGTATGACTGTCACCCTGCATTAAGTAGCCACCTGCCTTCAAGGACGTCAATTATTCATTACTAAACTTTCCGTAGTACAGTAAAACGTCTCTAAACCGGACGTTCAAATGAGTATAAATATCGATCTTGGAGACAGGTGACAGCTTAATGCAAGGTGAAAGTCATGCAAAAAGCTCCTCTAGGAGCTTTCTGTATGACTTTCACATTGCATTAAGCAGTCACCTGCCTATAAGTGTCTAAATTATTCTCAACTAGAATTCCGGTTTAGAGATGTTTTACTGTATCGAGTTCTTAACTTTTTACTGTATGTTCCTAATTTCCCTGGGTGTATGGCGAATTCCAATAGTCGGAATCCACAACACTAGCAAAACATTCGTATACTGTGAACGAATAAACCCCAAATGTATCAACTCTTAGCAAAGTTTAAAAAACTTTGAGTTTGTTCGATGTTTTTGTATTGAGAATTGAAATATGAATCATTCTTAAATCAATTACCACATACACAAATTGCGTAAAAGGTTTTTATCGGTAGATAAAAAGCATACGTTTGTGATAAGGATAGTTACAATGCGATGCTAAACTCCTAGACAGAAAGCTCATATTTGACAGATGCCCGTAAATGACATTGCATCCCTAAATAGTGTCTTGCATATTGGAATTGTCTAATTACCGATACAACATTTGTTTTGACCAATTTGACCCCTGTAAATTTCGCCTACTTAGAACATTGTCTTGCTCAAAATCATTTTTCCATAAATTCCATTCTCAATCATACTCAGAGTGCTACATTTGTACAGATATTCCGAGATACAATAACATGAGCAGGTTTGGCATGAAGTTAAAGACGGTTTATCTATCCTCATTTAGATCTTTCGCGAAGATATTTAAAATGTGGATATTCAAACAAGACACGCATATATGACACGGCGTAGACTGAGTAGACTGATCAGAGAGCTCCTCCAGGATTAGTATCTGTTCTGTTTGCTAATATGTTACAGAAAAAAATCTTTATTGTAATGGAAGCTGGTTTCATGTGTTGCATCTCTTGTCAATCAGTTAATAAAGGACAATATATTTCCGGTAACAAAGTACAGCAGCACCTGTCTTAAGCAGCCATCAAATATATGTCTGATTATTGGTCTGTAAGGCAGATGACAGCTTAATGCAGATCTAAAGTAATACAGAAAACTCCTTATAGGATTATTTTCCATTAAGCAACCATCTGCTTTTTAACACACATGTGTTCAATAAATGAACGGCCGCTAAGTACGGGATCTACTGTACATTCAATGCTACAGACTACTTTAACCCTTCGCTTGCTGAATTTTAAAATACATTTCTCCTTCTTTACCCAAGCCCTATTGTATAATTACATATATCTTCACTGTGTACAAGTATTTCGCTGTGCAATCACTGCTGTTGAGTGCACTGGTTGCACAATCAACTTGTAAATAGTGCAGACCCTGATGAGACAGCTCCTGCAGGAGCTGTCTCATCTGGGTCTTCACTATTTACAGGTAGGTATATTGACGCGAATAGCAAGCGAAGGGTTAATGACCTCTGTAAAGAGTGTAAATCAAAGTAACGATCAAGACATCAGCTGTTGGACACCCTTACCCCATCAGGACAACAACTGTTTGACACCAAAACCCAATAGGACACCAACTGTTTGACACTATGACATTTTATGTCAATATAGTAGAACCTGTCTGAAGCGGCTATTCGTTTATTAGAATGCAGGTGGATGCTTAATACAGGGCAAACGTAATGCAAAAACCTCCTGGGAGCTTTTCGCATTACGTTTGACCTGCATTAAGCTACTACCTGCCTTACATACACATAATTTGACCTGTTATTTGTGGCTGCTTAAGACAGGTCCTGCTGTACTATGTAAGAAAATGCACTTTTAGAATACTAAAATGTCACACTATTCTGCAGAAAGACGTTGCGAAGGAACTTGTAAAGAGGGTTATAGATATTGAAACGGTCATTTTGATCCAGATCGGACGATAAGCAGCTTGAAAGTCTCATAAGAATAACACTTAAAATTGTCTAGCCATGTAAGAAGAAATACTGAAAATCGTTGTACACCAGATATTGATATAATACCTCGTATGACAGTATTGTGTAAATCATGCTTGTATCTCCTACACAAAACTATGGGTCTCTACATCAAATCTTGCCATAATACTTTCTTGTACCGGTATGTTAGTCAGTATTGTATAAATCATACACGTATCTCCCACACAAGACTAGAAGTTTTTTGTGAGATAACCGTGCTCCTATAATTTCCAATTCAAATTAGAATCTGACAAATGTACACATTAGAATTTAACAAAATGGGCAACTATGTCTAGAAATCAGATCAGATCCAAAAAGTACAGTTCTGACATATAAGAAGCGATATTGAAGAACAGTTAGGACCCAGATTAGACACCGAATCATCAGGATCCAAGCCGTTTGACAATCTGATTGCGTTTTACACGCATTGGTTAACCAGTTCCTCCATATAAACGTGTTTTCACGCATTAGAAAAAATAGTAGACCAAGATCAGACGGCTCCTATAGGAACTGTATATGGCCAGGGTCAGTTCTGTTTGCTAATACATGTATCATTTGAAAGATCTAGCCTTTCTAAAATGGCTACAATGTTCCATCTTTCATATTTCGCTATACTATATTGTCGATGAATAGTCAGTAGGTATCAAACTTTGGAATAAACACAGAACAGGGAAAGGGTTAAGCGATGATTATGAACATGCAGTGAAGGACCATTTATTCAAAGTTTCAAAGAAAAACTTTCTCAGGAGGTTTTAGACTAGTTTAACTACTTTACCGTCATGAAGACCGCTCTATGATATGACCGGTCGTAGGCAAACAGTTTGGATCCAGATGAGACACCGAGTAACTCTTATTAATAAGTGTGCACGTAGAGCAAAATTTAAACATGTGCTTTCAAACATAATAAACATATAACGGTATTTAAATGTGCAGCTCTAAATATCATATTTAGATTTAAATTGTTAGTGAATGTGGTCCCTGGCAAACGGTCAGAGATTTGACAGTAGACTGGCATGTTATTGGCATGTTTTGGTACTTTTCAATACAGTATTGCCATTGTAATGTTGATAGGACCTCATGTTCTTATTTAACTAATTAACCCGGTAGCTAAGAATATGGGAATTACTGTATGTGTAGACCCATATTAGGTAATGCATCCATGAGAAATACATTGAGAAATACAAAAACAACGCTTTAAAATATTTGCAAGCTTTTCAATATCTCGCTCAGCTTCCAAGATCTTTATCGAGTATTGCTTTCACAACATCTGTGTCTTTGTCAGACATATCAGTCAGAGAACACCCAGAACGAGCCACGTCTTTGGTGTTGATTCTTCCGTCTTTAAAGAGTGATACCTATCGGGCAGTAGTACGGTATGGAAGGGCATTTCCCATGTACTCTTTGTCCATGTCAGCTTTAATTTCTCATGCGAAGCATTCCGCGTATCTTACAATACGCACCGTGGTCTGCGATGGTCTAGTGGTAACGCGCTTGACTATCAGTCCGGAGGTCCGGGGTTCAAATTCCGGTCCATCCCGGACGCTTTTCCGTGTCTCCCACCTGCACCTCCTCTCCACACAGGGGTTAAAATGGGTACCTGTGAGGGTCACTCGCCGGTACTGCGGCTGCATGATTGCGCCATATGTTAGCAGTGCTCAATAGTGTAGGCCAATGACTCAATGACTAGGGCAGTAAATGTACAGTCGGCTGAGCGGTCATTCGGACTGAAAGTAGACTATAACTAGGTACTTTACTTTTTTACTTTTACTGAGCTTTTTTCGAAAATTCGAGCTAGATTCAGCCATTGTTTCAGACAGTATATTATACTACATGTATTTCAACTGCAAATACATTACTTTTGCAATTGAATGTTGTGCTATTTCCACTTCAGTTGGACGGAAAATCAAAACGCATTCTATTGGTATGCCATCCTTTTGGCTGCACGTGCAAAGGATGAAACTACTGGAATGTTGCCACTACTTTTCAAATGGCTCTCGTAATTACTACATGTTCTGACTGGTGATAAGCAGCGGCGCGCGACTGCTGCTCTGATTCTACACTGTCTGCAATACGAAAACATCTCTTCCTCGGAGAGTGACTCATTTGTGTTATTAACCATTTCACCGCCAATGCCGCAAAATATGCACCACGACAAATAGTGTAGTCCCAGATCAGACGCCGCCTTTTCAAGGCGGCATCTGATCAGGGACTTCACTTTTTGTCTCAAACTCTAGTTCTATATCTGTGCTTAATCTTTTATTTCATTTCCTTATTTTACCGACTGATTAACAAAATTGGTTTACAGATTTGACGCCGAGAGGGTTAATTTACAAATATTACCTACAAACCTATTATTAGACTCGTTCAAAAATAAGGTTTGTATTTCAGATCTAATCCTAAAACCAGTCAGACTTCTAAATACCAGCTAGAATTCCACATACAAGTTATAACTACAAATACCTGCTTCAAAACACCAACTGGAATTCTAAATAGCAGATAGAACTCCTTCCAAATACCAAATAGAATTGGAATACCAGCTAGAAGAATTCTAATGGCAAACTACAATTCCAACTACCAGCTCGGGTTAGAATTACCAAGTACAATTCTAATTACCATCTAGAATTTTAATTATCAAACAGAAGTACAAATACCATTTAGATTTCCAAATACTACCTAAAATCCCTTTCAATTTTCTGCTAGAATTCCAAATTCCATCTACAAGTGTCGATACTCATCTAAGATATTGAAAATAACCCTTTCGGTGCCAGATTTCTAATTGTCGTCTGCAATCCAACTTTGTTAAATCATTCAGTAAAATAAGGAAATGAGATAAATAAATGCATATTTCAAAGGAATAAAGCACATATATAGAAATAGAGTTTGAGACAAATAGTGAAGTCCCTGATCTGGGACTGCACTATTTGTCGTGGTGCATTCATGCGACTACGGCGGTGAAAGGGTTAATCACATACAGTTAAATGTGTCTGCGACGACTACATAAATTTTTTAATTTAACCCAGGTGGTAGCCTGATGCCATACGAATACTGTGCAGAAAGGTCCTCTAGGGGATTTCCTGTCACTAGGAATGTTCCTTGCAAACATTGTTAACCAGAAGCGAAATATTGGTCACATGTTCGCACGTACGCACACATGCCCGAACGCACGTTTACATTGGCTGAGAGAACACAACTTAATTATTTACATTAATTGAGAGCTGGTGCAGTAAAAGCACCCAACACTGATCAACATTTCAATGAATTTCTAAAGATATTCCGTAGTTAAAAATAATCATGTCACATAAATCATAAACTGTAATTATTGTTGATGCAGTCGAGTGTTTTGAAGCTCCAGGGATTACAGAGATTTGACAGTAGACTGACATGTTATTGCTGCAGGCACTGTCCGTGCTACAAAATACGCGTTTTTTGAGATGACAAAAACATTGATTTCAATGGGACATGTATCGCTACCAAATCGGGAGAAATGAAATTACGATGTCAATTGATACGGATTCATTGCTCATTTTGACACACTGATTCATAAAAAATTGTTTTTACTCAAACCAATTAGCACGATTGAGGAGGAGTTCGTTGCGATGAAGATTTATCAGATGCAACATGGCATATATTACTTAGCAGAAGTGTGCTGATAAGTGACTTTTATAGACATCTACGGGGAGCTTTAATCTAGATTTACCCTTAACCCATTACTCCATGAATATGCATTAATGAATATATGAATAGTAATTAAATGCTTTTTATAATGTTATTAAGAACAAAGGAATGTTTGGCCATGGCAGAAACTGCAGAATCATATTTATATTATTTCATAAGCAAACAGAGTAGACTCTGATAGGACGGCTCCTATAGGGGCCGTCTGATCCGGGTCTACTCTGTTTTCAAAGGCGTAACAAAGCGTATTTATGGAGTAAGGGGTAAATACCCTTAGTACTCGGACATCCTAAGTATTCGGACCCCTAATCTCCCCTCTCCATTGGGCTTGTGAAGCTCTATAATTCAATCGATCCCTTTGTCACATTCATCATCGTCGCATAGTGATAATGATAACAATGATGATACCAATTTTGATAATGACAAAGCAATGATGATCATGATGAAACTAATGATAATGCCAACAGCGACGGTAAAATTGATGACGTTGACAGCAATGGTTATGACAAATACAACACAAATGATGACAATAATGATAAAACATGGTAACACTAAGGATAATTACGATAAAAGTAAAAACAAAATGGTAAATAATGAGTTTTTTTTAAGATTATGAAAACAATAATGAATGCAATGGTTATAATGACAATAAAGATAATGATAAAATTATGTAAACTGAAACAATAACGTTAATGATTATTTAGGTATCGCGTATAATGATGATGGTATATAGGAGTGAGCTGTTTATTTTGACAATCAACTGAATATTTAAAAAAAATATATGGTGCACCCTTTGCGTCACAGTTGACGTATATTGCGAAATGCTCCTCGGTCAACTCTAAGCGCTATGAGCTCTATTCGATATAACAATAGTACCATTTGCTTTCAGTGAAGAAATATAAAAAAAGTGTACTTACATATCTTGAATACGACTTTTATATATAGTTCTGTATATGGTTTTACTGTATTACAAAATTAGGTAATAGAATACCAAGCGTGGATAGAATAAACATACACATATCGAAGGTCAAACGAATATGCACAGCGCAGAGGTCATATCATCTGTGAGTTTGTTTTATGCAAATATCCCCATGGTAATACCAGACCAGTTTTCTTACTTTCTGGCATTTAGCAGCTACCCACGCCTACAGAAGTACGAGCCCTATTAGCACTCCTACACATCATAATCTAAATGTCATACAAAACACTGTGCCTTCGTCTGACAAAACTACTGGCGTTTTCACTAAATTATAAATATAGTACATTACAACTTGTCTTAAGCGATTAAATTATAGGTTTGTAATGCATGTGGTAGCTTAATGCAGTACAAAAGTACTACAGAAAGTTCCTATAGGAGCTTTCTGCAATATTTCTGCCCTGTATTAAGCAACCGCCTGCTTTTAAGACTCCTATGTTCAACAAACGAGTGGCCGCTAAGGACAGTTTCTACTGTACACAGATATCACTAACCATTGCCCAGCTGTACAATAAGCACAATGTCTGCTCAAAGTTGAACATGTTGCAATTTTGACTACTTGCGAATCAAACTGCTTTTAAGAGATTATTCGCAGAACATCTAACAGCTTCGACGACAGTCGTCTTATGGCGTCGTATCTGAATATATTATATTTGCAAATGTCATGTCAAGGTTAACCCTTTCATCAATAATATCGCATAAATGCACCACGACAAATAGTGCAGTCCCAGATCAGACGCTGCCTTTTTAAGTAGGCGACTGATCAGGGACTTCACTTTTTGTGTCAAACTCTACTTCTTTATCTATGCTTTATTCCTTTGAAATTTGCATTTATTTATCTCATTTCCGTGTTTTATCAAATAGTTTAACAAATGTGGTTTGCAGACGACAATTAGAAATTTGGCATCGAAAGGGTTAAAGGGACAA
Source organism: Azorinus chamasolen (assembly GCA_963576725.1). Taxonomy (NCBI): domain Eukaryota; kingdom Metazoa; phylum Mollusca; class Bivalvia; order Cardiida; family Solecurtidae; genus Azorinus; species Azorinus chamasolen. The sequence continues at coordinate 14,298,458 of OY755243.1, read as the reverse complement.
GGGGTTAAATTTATTCGTGATATGTGTTTATCTAATCGACTATGTCGAAAGTTTAACAGAAAACACAAACACAAATACAATCCTTAAACCATTTGGCGCCAAATTGCTGATTGTCATCTGCAATCATTTTTTTTTAAATCATTCAGCAAAATAAGGAAATAATATAAATAAATGCAAATTTCAAAGGAATGAAGCACATATATTGAAAAAGAGTTTGAGACAAAAAGTGCAGTCCCTGACCAGACGTCACCTTGAAAAGGCGCCGACTGATCTGGGACTTAATTATTTGTCGTGGTGCATTTTTGCGACATTGGCGGTGAAAGAGTTTAGGCAGATGTATAAAACACAGTGTTGATCCTACTGAGACGTGGGGTAATTCGCCAACGGAACACAGAATGCTTATAAAGGAAATAGAATGTGCCAGTAATACAGCAACGTTTATTTGCCCGTGCTATATCATACCATATAAATAGTTGTTACATAGGTTTCTGTACAAATATGAAACTTATTGAAAAGAGCTAGTTTACATCGATTTCATAATATTAATTAATAAATGACTTTATAAAGATACATATCTACGCCTTTGCAAATAGAGTAGACCCTCATCAGACGGCTCCTACAGGGTCTGCTCTGTTTGATTATAATGTAATATAGATATGATTCTACAGTTTCTGCCATTGCGAAATTCTTAACCCTTCGCTTGCTGAATTTTAAAACACATTTCTCCTTCTTTACCCATGCCCTGTTGTATAATTACATATATCTTCACTGTGTACAATTATTTCGCTGTACAATGACTGCTGTGGAGTGCATTGGTTGCACAATCAACTTGTAAATAGTGCAGACCCTGATGAGACAGCTCCTGCAGGAGCTGTCTCATCTGGGTCTTCACTATTTACAGGTAGGTATATTGACGTGAATAGCAAGCGAAGGGTTAATAACTGACTTGATTTAGACAAATACTAATAGGCATTCGAGTAGAACCAGATCAGACAATCCATGTAGGAGTTATCAGATCGGGGTCCCTCTGTTTGCCTACGGAACAATATGGATCTAATTATGCAGTTCCTGCCAGGGCTTATATTTCCTGAGTTCAAATTTCATTCTGAAATACATTTGATTTTTAAATCATACATTTACCCTGTTCCTCATATAAATGCCTTTTAACTCATTTGCCAACTGGGTAGACCTAAGTCAAACAACCCCTGTATAAGCCGTCTGATCAAGGTCTGCTATGTTTGCTCTTTGTATAATATTATTTTGATTTTACAGTTTCTGTCTTAGCCAAATTGTGGTGTTTTCATCTAATTAATATGCATGATGTCATTAGTCGGTGTTAAGTGCTTGTGTGGCGACCGTAAAAGGTCGTCCCGTACTTCATTCTCAGTGTTGTTATATTTTCTGGTCATTCGGGATCCTTACTTTTGATGGTATAAGTCTAGAAAATTGAATACTGCTTAAGCCGGTGCTAAGGGGCGTGAGTAGTGTTGCGCTTTTAGTAGTCTGCAATTTTCTCTTTTAGCATTGCTACTTTTGTTAACGAAGGATCACCACATTTCAGAATTTATTTACACATGCAACAGGGAAATGGTTAGTGCTCACTGTCGAACTATTTAGTCTGAAGCCCTTCTTGTTATGGTCACACGTAGGTGTACAAATGTAAGTATCATATATTATAGCGTACAACCAAAGCTAACTTCGTACGACAAAAAAACTATCATCAGAAGATCGTACTTTCCTGTTGCTACATGTATCGTCGTATGTTAAGACTTACTATAATTTCAGTCGTACGATCTTTAGTAAGACTGACACCTATTGTGTAAAATTTTGTTCAGTTGGACCTTGGCCTGCTTAGTATCTAAATATAATCTATGTTGTTCTTTCTTCAAATATACATCACTGGTTTGGATCCAGATCAGACCTCGAGCACATCGACCTCTAATCTGGACCAAAACAACAAATTTTACATGTACCATAACGTATTACAGAATAATATGAGATCTTAAATACCATCTAGTGTGTTTCAATCTAAGACATAAAACTCACCATATAATCACCATGGATATTGTTTGAATCTAGCATAGGGTAGGCGTTTTGTTCATATTTCTTTTAGTGCAGATCGTTGGCGAACGAAGTAAATTTTCCTTAATTTCCCATGGTAGTTATTAAACGTGACTTTGTAGCTGATAGTCACATGCAATTCTGTTGAAATATTTCCACGCGCTATGAACTAACAAACATCCCAATATGAAATTCAATACTTTTATTGTTGTTGTGTTTTTCGGAGTATAATTATTCGCCTGTTAAGTGTCTTTTCAGGATCAAATTGTTTGGAACTCGTTCAATAGTTTCTCAAAAGCTTGAAAGAATTGAAAGTAAATAAAATTTGTAATAGATCAGTTTTTAAGCCAACATCATTTTTACAGCAGGTTAAAGGTTAAATTTGGAGCTCAATTTGTAATACAATTCAATATACAGTAGAACATGTCTTAAATTGACATTCATTTAACGAAAATATGAGTTTTAAAGACAGGTGTTTGCTTAATGCATGGCAAACGCAATGCAGAAAGCTCCTATAGGAGCTTTCTGCATTACATTTGACCTGCATTAAGCCACCAGCTGCCTTATTGATCCATAATAAGACTTCTTTATGATTGCGGCTTAAGACATCCTCTACTGTATCTATATTTCGTACTTCAATTAGGTAATCCTACGACCTTCATTTGAGAATTCGTGATTACTTTTGCAAATAGTTTGGAATAAGATAATACGATAACTAACTCGGTGTGTAACATGTAACAGTATTCAAACACTATGACGCCTTTTTTGTATTTCTGCAAGAGAGTGGTAGAAACAAACAAATGAGAATAAGTGTGGTAGATAGCAAGACGACACATTTTGAGCGAGTAAAGGATAACTTCTAAATAAGATCGGCACTCCATACCGCCAAGTTGTATTTATGATGTAAGAATATCAACTTGAAGGACTAAAATGGTAACGTTATAATTACTTTACATTGATTATTTCATCGCAAAACTATGCCATCCGCAAAAATTGTCATCTGATAAAATTTCATAGTTGATATTTTCCCTTTTTGTTACAGAAGTATAACCAAGTATACCCCTGTATCAAACAATCTAGATCCTCCGGAGACCTCATGTAACCCGGCCCCAAGGTTATAAAACTTATTAGTATGAATATGAGATCATTCTCAGCTATATGATGTTTGAGAATTATCTCAGACTCAAGCAAAGCGTTTTATAACCTCGATACCCAGCCATCCATCTAGATCTACCAAAGTTTTCTTTACCGACGAGCAAATGAAATATTACACTAATTGGATGTGCTCAGAAGTTTGCGAATCACTAACCTTTCTTTTGGATAACATATTTGTACGTTATGGGAATGCTATATACCGTCAGGTAATTGGTATTCCTATGGGTACGAATTGTGCACCACTTGTCGCAGAATTGTTTTTGTACTGCTATGAGAGAGATTTCATGTTGCATTTGAATCCTCAATCACAAGAAGATGTTATAAAAGCCTTCAATGAAACTTGTCGACATTTGGATGATATTTTTAACTTAGATAACCCTTTCTTTGATGCTCTGATTCCTACAATTTATCCTAAAGAACTCAAATTGAATAATGCTTACCCGTCCGACAATTATGCATCGTTTCTTGATCTAGACCTTAAAATTGATAATGGAATGATTTCTTCTAAAATATATGACAAAAGAGGTGATTTTGATTTTAATATTGTAAATTTTCCTCATCTTGACGGGGATGTTCCCCGTGCTCCATCTTACGGGGTTTATATATCTCAACTTATTCGTTTTGCTAGAGCTTGTTCATCTATTGACGATTTTAACAGTCGAAGTCTTATTTTAACTGAAAAACTGCTTAAACAAGGGTATAGATACCATAAACTAAGAAATACTTTCTCTAAATTTTACTATCGAAATATCTTGCTTATTGGCAAGTACCAATGTAATCTCAAGGCGCTTCTGCGACACGGTATATCATATCCTGAATTTTATGGTGATGTGATTTACAAACTTCGTAAAATTATTGGACATACCCATTTTCTCACTTTGTTCATCAAATATGTTAAAAAATTCATTAAAAAGGGATATGATCCTGTAGTACTACAACATACTGCATGTTTGGTTGTCAACCCTTTTACAGTTGGCAATCACGCTGGCCTCTTTGCATGTACGCCGACAAGAAAGTTTAGTACTCTATGAAGGCGACCTCATAAATCCAGAAACGGAAGGAGAACGTCGGATATTATTTCGTTTTTGTCGTACCCTTATTACTTTTCTACAGTTACTCTGTTTGCAGCTCAATCATTGAGTACACTAGCGATAGGTGGATACAGTTTGTTCAGTTAAATGTTTTCGTTATACATGCACTTTACCACTGTATTTGCCGTCGCGATTGTTGTAGATTAGTCGGAGAGGGGATTCGTTTATTTACACTGTTTGTCTTTTAGAGTGGGGATGGAATAAGTGTGAGGTTGGGCGCCCATAAACCGGTTTAACCCCCCCCCCAGTGACTTTTGTCACTGACCGTTCCAAGGCGGTACATCCATCTTCCCCCTATTGTATGTTTGTTTTGTCTGTGTGCGTCTCTTGATGTTTTTATAGTTATGTACATTGCTGTTTCCTTGTGTTGCTGTTCGGGCGACTGTTTGTTCTGTATGTGGTGTTTCCTGCATGACTCATTTTTGTACTTTTATCTGCTAAGGTTGTCACCAGTTTGTCAGTAGCAGTGGGCAAATTTAGCACTCAGGCTAGTTGCCCTGCTAGGCATTCGTTTGTATACTTGTAACAAATATATTTGTATTACCTGGAGAGAAGACATTATGTAATGTTGTTAAAGCGTGTAGCCCAATCTTATGCATTACATATGCAATAAATATGTTTAAACTAACAAAGATAGCTAGCGAACTGTCAATGTTCACCATACACTGTTCATAATGTAGGCAATATAATACTCACTGTACAAGTTAGCAAATACTTGTAGATCCTACGTAATAGTTGTTAAGTCGCAATCATAGAAATATATGTATACTAATATTAACATTTCAAACGCTATTGTTTTAAACTTTCCCTGGCTGAATTTTCAAACGGACTATTTAAAATAGGCTAAGCTCACTATGAATATTCTGGAATTTAAGGAAAGGCATAACATGGCAAGCAGTGCAGACCCTGATGAGAGGTTCCCACTAGATCCCCTCTCAGCTGGGTCTACACTGTTCGCAAAGGGCATTAGTGACTCACATCAGGCACTGAAAGGGTTTACTCATACATAGCTGTAACATATAATGCCTACTCAAACATCAATCTGATGCATTTTGTTTACTTCCGATTGGTTCAAGCTCTTTAGAAACTGCATAGCCCGAGAGCCAAGAAGCTTAAAACCTGGTGAAAATCTGACAAATGTGGCGCTTGACATTGTTCGTAGCTGTTTTGCAAATCCTGTCATGTCGTTCTTAGCAGATGACGATCAAATAAATGTTCCATATTCAGGTTTTGTTGTATCAGTGAAACATAATCAAATTTTAACAAATCGTACCGTTCTGAACATTTTTTCAAGGCTGAATAATATGTGCCTTATCTGATCAAGTTATACATTATTTTCTGGGTTAACGGTTCATAAATATCTTTCTGAGGTCGATCATTCTGTAACTAGAATGTGCAGGTTGATATGCACGAACAAAAACATATATCGTATTATCCTACATTTATCCGAATCGAGCGGAACATGCCATTCAATCGCTAAATGCTAATGACATTTAGTTTTGTGCTAACAGAATGGGGGCATATTTATTTAACCTTTAAGCTATAACTTTAGACAGGGTGACATTTAGAGTTATCTTGCCCCCTCACATGTCTTTTCATCACACTCATTTTGTCCAAATGTATTTCACCCTGAGTCATGATCCTTGAGCATTATATGAAAATGAGCATCTATCAGAGTTAAAGCCCTTGCCATAGACCACAATCATAGTCTATGTCATAGTCATAGACCACCTCATAGACTGTGTCCTAATCACAGATCACAAACATAGACTGTTCTGGTCACATACCACAATTTCATAGACTGTCCTGGTCATAGACCACAATCATAGATAATACACATACCTGTAACACGTTCTGGTAGTTTCTTGTTTTAACAGACACGCCAAAAAGGTTTTATCGCATACAGTCGAACCTGTCCTAAACGGTCATCCATTTGTTAAACATAGGAGTGTTAAAGAGTAGGTGGTTGCTTAATGCAGGGCAGAAGTAATGCTTTCTTCCTATAGAAGCTTTTTGCATTACTGTTGACCAGAGTAAAGCTACCACCTGCCTTACAGACCTATAATTAGACCTCTTTTTGATGACCGCTTAAGACACAGGTACAACTGTAACCAGGTACAACTGTAACCGTGTTTGTCTGCTTGTTAATATAACCAGCACGTACTTTTTATAGCATGGGTTATATAAGATGTGACTTCACGCGATCACTTAGCGTTCATTTCGTATCTTAAAGTGTGTTGACTGACATACAATCTATTCTTCCCGTGTCTGTGTGTACAGTCCAAGGCTCGCTTAATAACATTTTTCTGGACTCTTTAATTAACCCATTTGCTCCCATGATCCCATATATGGGACGTAGGCAAACAGTGTAGACTCTGATTAGACGCCGCATAATGCGGCCTCTGATCAGAGTCTAGACTGTTTGCTGATAGGAAATTCAATATAAAACAAAACAAAAATGAAACTTTAGACCAGACATCCCTTAGATAAAAGATAGACTAATCCATTATATAAGCATGGAAGAATCCACTGGAAACAAATGGGTTAAGAAAGGATTATCTCAAATGACAACTCATGACAGATCCTATATGTCGTAGATGCTTTTGAGTACAACTGTGCCGAACGTGAGACTGATATTGGTATTCACTGACTGTTTGGCTATAATGTCACACTTTTAATGGCACTCCTCGTATGCAATGGCACCCCTGATAATAGTGTTTTATAAATTTTACTTCTAGCTGAGAACATTATTGTCACAAATACACTGCCGTTGTGGATATTGGAGAAATAACTTTTTGTACAGTTGCACAGTTGCTTCATTTGACTTGCTTTCTGTAGATGTATAATACGGTTTAACAATATTGATAAAGTAACCAGATAATATCAACCGTACATATATATAAAGTATATGATTGCGTGATAAATGTATGCGCCTTTTTACGCATTTGTAGAAAGTGAAGGCTCAGATTAACATTTACTGTATTAGCTGTCTATATAGGGTCTACTCTGTTTGCTTATATGTTACAGATATGCTACAGTTGCCATGGCATTTAATTTGTTTATTTGACATTTCTTGTACAAGAAACACTATTCATAATGGGAGATCCATGTGTATCATTCAAGTAAAGGGTTATGTACCTGGTATACATTATATACTTTCGTAAAGGGGATAATGCTATATAAATTGCACTGGGGCTCCGTTCTTATACCTTAGTTCTATTGGACTCTGTTTGAATGAAAACTACATGTACGTATATTGGATTAATGCTTTCCGTTATACTGTCAGCTGTTAAATTTATACTAGTAGCCACTGTCTTGTCGTTTTGACTAAAGGTAGGTTCCAAATGCCGATCAGATCAACTCGATCATCCCGATCACCCAAATTCCCTGACCAAGCTCGTCCGAAGTCATATACACGAGTTCTTCACGACCTCTACTCGATCATACACGACCCTCTCGCGATCATCCACGACTTCTCAACGACGTCAACTCAGTAACCACTCCGATCTCTGCGCGATCATCTCGACCCAGCTACGATCCCTACAAGATCTCTACCCGACCAACTGGACCTCTGCTCAACCTCTACCTGGCCAGATCATCATGGTTGTACTTGGGACGATCGGGTATTACTCGAGTAGAGGTCGAACTGATCGGGTATAGATCGGGTAAATGACTTCATCCCGACCGCACTAGATACCTACACGATTGTCTCCCGATCAACTCGGCCCTCTACTAGATCAATACCCGACCGCTTTCCGATCGCTTCTCGAGCGCGTGGCTACTCGATCTCTACCCGATATTTGGACATGTTCAAAAAATTCGGGTAATGCGTCCGAGCGATGCCGACCAAGGTAGACCTCCCCAATCACTCCCGATCACTCCTGCCGAGCGAGTCAGACCAGTCCCGAGCATTTTATCGAAAATTGTAACTAATCGGTGATTACTCGGACACTATTATGTTGATATTATTTTCAGGCTAAGGGTTAACAATGTTGTACCATTGCAACAATAAGTAATTATTGCCCTCAAAAAATATTTTGTCAGATTTAGCTCGTTAATGCACGCTCAACAAACACGTTACCATTGTATCGAACAGTTTGAATCCCGACACTAGACGCAGTATAAATTAAAACGGAATCATGATGAAACCAACTCCTTAGTGAAGAAAGTGTTAAAAATGTTCCTAACAGGTGAGCCTTTCATAGTATTGCTAAAATAAGACATAGGCAAATGGTGCAGACACAGATCAGAGGGGTCCTGGAGAAGTCATCCGATCATGAGCTATCTTGTTTATATCACGAATCTTTTCTTCCATAGAGCATACAGTAGAATCTGTATTAGGCGGTCATCAAATAGAGGTCTAAGTATGGGCCTGTAGGGCAGGTGGTAGCTAAATGCAGGTAAAAATAATACAGAAAACGCCATTATTCTGCCCTGTTTTGCCCTGCATTATACAACCACCTGCATATTCATATAGAATGTCGCATTATTCATATCTGTACAAGTACATGCAGCAAATAAGTCTAATGTTGGTCACGCGCTATGATTGCCATGCAGAAGCCGACCCGTAACAATTATAGTACATGTATATTGCATGTGAGTATGGGCTTTGTTTAAAGCAGTAAATATACACGTTGTAATATTTGAATAGTAATAATAACGAAACGTGCAAAATATTGGCATGTAGACATCAGACATGCTTCAATGCAGGAACAATACATAAACCTGTTTGAAACATTTTTTATTGTAAATTTAGACGGTTCGTACAATGACTCTTGCGATATAGCTGGCTAGGCGAAGTCATCATCTTCAATGTTTTGCACAAATATCTGCACTCATCGTTTTTCTTTAAATCAGACAACATTGCAATCTAGTAACCAAAGGTTTTATATGATATTCTGTAATAAAAAACTGAAATAGAAATTTAGTTACTAGTACAGTAAAACTCCCGATCACTCCTGTCGAGCGAGTCAGACCAGTCCCGAGCATTTGATCGGAAATGATCGAAAATGAAGTTAGTCATATTACTGTCCAATCCGCATGCCCGAATGGGTCTCACAAAAGACAAATTACAGTTGCAACAAGCGTAGTACTTGTAAATACGGTAAGTTACCTTATGAATTAGTCACATGCAATATAATACTGAGATCAATGTTTGTCATCACTGACCAAATTTGGAATATGAAATATATTGAAAAAATGCCAGAACACATTGCCTGACACAAAATATACCCAATAAGGGGAATATCCCATACCAGTTTATGATTGTACAACAAAACAGATATATGTGCTTTGCATGTATTTATTTCCATTCTGTCTTGTCTCATTAAAGTTAAAATCTGATCTACTCACATAAACATCAATCTAATATATTCAGCAACTTTCAAAACAGAGAGTATGATATATTATACTACATGTATTTCAACTGCAAATAAATTTACTTTTGCAATTAAATGTAGTGGCATTTCTACTTCAGATAGACGGAAAAATTAAGACTCTTTCCCCACTGATATGTTATGCTTGTGTCTGCACGTGAATATCTTTACAAACGAACCTCGTAGTTACTACATGTATATGTTCTGACTGTTGATAAGCAGTGGAGCGCGACTGCTGCTTTGGTGAAAATACATGTTACCACTACTTTTCAAATTGCCCTCGTAGTTATACTACGTGTTATGACTGTTGATAAACAGCGGCGCGCGACTGCTGCTCTGAGTCTACACTGTCTGCAATAGAAAAAGATCTCTTTCACAGAGAGTGACTCATTTGTGTTATTAGCCTAATATACAAATATTACCTACAAACCTACTATTGTTTAACGTTAGACTCATTCAACAATAAAGTTATTCCATTCTCTTCTTTTCATTCCAGCTATTTCAATGACATTAGTCATGAATGATGTTCTACGTTCATTGTGTTCTTAAAACGTACATGGAACAGAAGTAACATTTAATACATAGTATTCCCTATTGTACGTCTACCAAGATACTGTTATGTTGTAGACATATTCATGTACAATTCTCTTATGTTTTTCTCCTAGTTATTTGAGTTGTACTCAACATAGTTGTGTTATGATATGTTAAACAATGTCCACCAGTGTAGTTATAATGCGTCAAGGAGAGGATCCTGATACGCATGTTGCGTCCGATCCAATCTCTAGTGATATGTGGATTTATGTACATTTATGAAATAGAATATGTTTAAACTAAAAGCAAAGTTTGTACATTTATTTTAGTTCTAATATTGATACCAGTCAGACTTCTAAATACCAGCTAGAATTACAAATACAAGCTCGAATTACAAATACAATCTAGAATTCTAATTACCAAACAGAAACACAAATACCATTTAATTTCCAAATACTACCTAAAATGCCTTCCAACGCCCTGCTAGAATTCCAAATACCAGCTAGAAGTTTCGATATTCATCCAAAATAGATAAATTAATCATATGCAGTAAAACGTGTATACGACATACAATTAGTCTAATTTAAGCAAGGTGGTAGTCTGATGCGACACGAATGCTGTGCAGAAAGGTCCTCTAGGGGTTTACCTTTCACTAGGAGCATTCCTTGCAAAAGTTATTAACCAGAAGTGCAATAACGACCACATGCTCGCACGTACACACACGCGCACGCACGTTTACATGGCTTGAGAGAACAAAACCTAATCATTCACGAATTTTAGAGATTGGGCATTGAAAATTCCAAAAGATGGTCAACATTTCAACGAATTTCTAGAAGTATGCTGCAGTTAAAATAATCATATCACATAAACCATAAACTGTAATTATTGTTGGTGCAATTGTGTGTTTTGAAGCTCCAGGGATTACAGAGATTTGACAGTAGACTGACATGTTATTGCTGCAGACACTGTCAGTGCTAAAATACGTCTTTTTCAGATGACAAAAACACTGATTTCAATGGGACATGTATCGCTACCAAATCGGGAGAAATGAAATTACGATGTCAATTGATACGGATTCATTGCTCATTTTGACACACTGATTCATAAAATTTGTTTTTACTACAATCCAATTAGCATGATTGAGGAGGAGTTCGTTGCGATGAAGATTTATCAGAAGCACCATGACATATAGTACTTTGTAGAATTGGGCTGATAGTGACTTTTATAGAATCAGTATGTTGATATTAGTACTGTAGGACCATATGAGGTCAAAGACGTCTACGAGGAGCTCTAAATGCAGATTTACCCTTAACCCGTTACTCTATGAATATCTAATAATGAAAAATGAATATAAATATATGGATAATTAACTATTTTATGATGTTATGACGAACAAGGGAATATTTGACCATGGCAGAAACTGTAGAATCATATTTATATTAGTTCATAAGAAAACAGAGCCGGTGTAACGAAGTAAAGTGACCCCCATAGAATACTGACCCCCCGGTCACTATTCTTCAAAAAAGCGACCCCCTTTCTGAAAAATATCGACTCCCCTCTGAAAAATGGTGACCCCCTCCGCGATATCTATAAAATATTGACCCCCGCCCCAACTATTACTAACAAATTAGTTACCATTGCAAATAACCTAATATTGTTGCGGCTGCAGTTTTGTTGTTGTTGTTGTTGTTGTTGCAGCATCGGGTGTATGTGTGTGTGTGGTGTGTGGTAGCGTGGGGGGGGGGGGGGGGTTAAACGGAATTTAACGGAAACACTTTATTATTTAGATACTGTCAATATTTTGAAAAATGTTGACACTAGCAGAAAAGTCACAGAGGGTGTGAAAGAAGTAGTTGTATTAGTAGAAGTAGTGGTAATATAACTTATTTTAAGGGGACATTTACAATGCATTTTGAGTATAACAACCTTTTCTGTGCGATCTAATAAATGGTTCTATACTTCTAACAGCGACCGACCTTACTTGTCAAATCATGTTTTTAAATCTTTACAGTAAGTAAACTCTTCTTTTTATAAAGGCAAATACTACTACTTGTGTATTTTATTTTGTACCCTTGAGTAATAATTCGCAATATAAACGAACACAAATGCAAATTAAGTTCAATTGAATATACATTTTGTAAAAGGATAAAAGTTGACGATTAATCTCAGTCTGATTGGCAAACTGTTTTGAAACTCAACAGGTGCTGATATTTTCGATGTCATACATTTGACTTACTAGGCAGCCACAAATAGGTGACGAACACACAAGGAAAACTATCTTCTCTAGGTTATGTTATGAATAGAATATAAGACTCGTGTTCGTGATTTATTGGATCTATTAAACTCGTCCTTTTAGACAAAAATAAACACGCACCAAATCCTTGATGTGTGGTTTTCTACAAAGCTCGTTTAAAATAGAAGTAAAAACATTATGAACAACTAATCTAATGTTTATTATCTGCAGAGGAAAATGGCCTGTTGCAAATGTACACACTATATGTCTATGGTATATGTCACACGTGCTTGACCTTTTATATAAGAAAATCAACAGCATCTCTTCGACAATAATTGACAAAATTCTCTATAAATGGAATTGTATTCCGATGTTGTGTAGGGGTGTGTGAATGTGTGGGTGCGTGCGGAAGGATGTTTATTTATAAGTGATTGTGTACGTGCATGTGCGTGTGTGTGTGCATGCGCGCGCGTGTGCGTGCCTGCTTGCGTGAGTGTGTGTGATATTCTGTACGAACAATGATTACAAGTCGTATTACTTGGCGTCCATTGCGCGCATTGGTCATGATATATTAAACGGGGCTCAAAATGATATTACTAGGGGTCACACATCTGTAACAATTATGACCAAGGTTAAAAATTTTTTTTAGAAATACGTGAAACCCTTTCTGTAAAGTATACATGAGGCAAATTAAAGTTGCTGGTGTTGTTCAAAATATCACGAAGGTGGGCCAAAGCATTATTACCGGGGATCAATATTGTTTAAAAAAAATACTGGTTCGATATTCTTCAGAAAAAAATGACATCCATCCTTTCTACAACATACTTGAGTTCAATTAGCATTGGGCGCATTGGTCATTATAGATTTTTCGAGTAAAGTTAAACCCTTTCCTTAAATTATACTGGAGATAGATTTGAGTTTCAGGGAGTTGTTTAACATATCATGAATATGTGTCAAAGCACTATGACCGGGGGTCGCTATTTTTTAAAAAATACTGACCGGGGGTCAGTATTCTCCAGAAAATGTGACCCCCTATGTACAAAATGCTTGGGTTCAATTAACATTGTGCGTATTAGTATAGTATAATAAACACGGTCAAAATGCAATGACTGGGGTCACTACATCTACAAGAATTATGACAAAGGAAAAGGTATTGTTCGATTAACGTGAACCCCCTTTTTACAAAATAAATAAATACTAGAGTTGTTTAACATATCATCAACGTGAATCATAGAGTTAATATCGGGTTCGCTATTTTTGACAATATACTGGCCGGGGTCGATATTCTTCAGAAAATATGACCCACTATGTACAAAATACGTATGGGTCACTGCATCTGTAAGAATTATGACCAAGGTTAAATAAAAATCGAGTAAAGTTGAACCCTTTCTTAAATTATACTGGAGGTAGATTAAATGAATAAGTAGTAAAGTCAAGCAGGAAAAGCCACACACATAAGTTCGCGGGAGCTGTTCAACATATCATGAACGTGTGTCAAAGCACAGTGACCGGGGGTCACTATTTTTTTAAAAAAAAAAAAATACTGACCGGGGGGGTCGATATTCTTCAGAAAATGTGACCCCCTATGTACAAAATTCTTTGGCTCAAGTTGCATGGCGCGCATTAGCCACGATATGATAAACAGTGCTGAACTTGTTATGACCGGGGGACACTTCATCTGTAAGAATTATGACTAAGGTTAAATAGTTTACGAGTAAAGTTAATCCCTTTCTTTAAATTAAACTGCAGGTATGTTGCAACCTGAATTGTAATAACAACCGGAATTGTAATAAAATTTATTACAAAACTGGTTATGATGCGAAAACGTTATTACAATTATTATTATTATTATACCACATTTATATAGCGCTCTTTTCAATTGGTGGTCAACCTGAATTGTAATAACAACCTGAAGTGTAATAAAAAAAAAATTGTGTCTGTATTTGTGTGTCTATGTGAGTATGAATGTGCGCACGTGCTAGTATGTTGATAGTATGTGTATGCGTGTAGTTTGTATGGGAGGGGTGCATGCGTGTGCGCGCATGTGTACATGTATGAAGTAATACATCAGATATTCTAGATGATAGTACAACGACTTAGAAATTTTTATTACAAAACTGGTTATGATGCGAAAACATTATTACAATTGGTGGTCAACCTGAATTGTAATAACAACCTGAAGTGTAATAAAATAATTTTGTGTCTGTATGTGTGTGTCTATGTGAGTATGAATGTGCGCACGTGCTAGTATGTTGATAGTATGTGTATGCGTCTAGTTTGTATGGGAGGGGCGCATGCGTGTGCGCGCATGTGTACATGTATGAAGTAATACATCATATATTCTAGATGATAGTACAACGACTTAAAATGTTTTATTACAAAACTGGTTATGATGCGAAAACATTATTACAATTGGTGGTCAACCTGAATTGTAATAACAACCTGAAGTGTAATAAAATATTTTTGTGTCTCTATTTGTGTGTCTATGTGAGTATGAATGTGCGCACGTGCTAGTATGTTGATAGTATGTGTATGCGTGTAGTTTGTATGGGAGGGGCGCATGCGTGTGCGGGCATGTGTACATGTATGAAGTAATACATCAGATATTCTAGATGATGGTACAACGACTTAGAAATTTTTATTACAAAACTGGTTATGATGCGAAAACATTATTACAATTGGTGGTCATCCTGAATTGTAATAACAACCTGAAGTGTAATAAAATATTTTTGTGTCTGTATTTGTGTGTCTATGTGAGTATGAATGTGTGCACGTGCTAGTATGTTGATAGTATGTGTATGCGTGTAGTTTTTATGGGAGGGGCGCATGCGTGTGCGCGCATGTGTACATGTATGAAGTAATACATCAGATATTCTAGATGATAGTACAACGACTTAGAAATTTTTATTACAAAACTGGTTATGATGCGAAAACATTATTAGCGCAAGTGCTAGTATGTGTATGCGTGTAGTGTGCAGGTGATGGGCGCATGCGTGTGCGCGCATGTGTACATGTATGAAGTAATACATGAGTTATTCTAGATGATAGTACAACGACTTAGAATTTTTTATTACAAAACCGGTTATGACGCGAAAACGTTATTACAATTGGTGGTCAACCGGAATTGTAATAACAACCTGAAGTGTAATAAAATAATGTTGTGTCTGTATTTAAGTGTATGTGTGTGTATATGAATGTGCGTACGTGCTAATATTTGTATGCGTGTAGTTTGTAGGGGTGGAGCGCATGCGTGCATATGTACGTGTACATGTATGAAGTTATACTTCAGTTATTCTATATGATGGTACAAATACTTAGAAATATTTATTACAATACTGGTTATGATGCGAAAATATTAATACAATTGGTGGTCAACCTGAATTGTAATAACAACCTGAAGTGTAATAAAACAATGTTTGTGTCTGTATTTATGTGTCTGTGTGTATATGGATGTGCGCACGTTCTAGTGTGTGTATGAGTGTAGTTTGTAGAAGATGGGCGCATGCGTGTGCATACATGTGTACATGTACATGTATGAAGTAATACTTGAGTTATTCTAGATGATAGTACAACGACTTAGAAATTTTTATTACAAAACTGGTTATGATGCGAAAACATTATAACAATTGGTGGTCAACCTGAATTGTAATAATAACCTGAAGTGTAATAAAATAATTTTGTGTCTGTATTTGTGTGTCTGTGTGTATGAATGTGCGCAAGTGCTAGTGTGTGTATGCGTGTAGTGTGTAAGTGAGGGACGCATACCTGTGTGCGCATGTGTACATGTATGATGTAATATATGAGTTATTCTAGATGATAGTACAACGACTTAGAAATTTTTATTACAAAACTGGTTATGATGCGAAAACATTATTACAATTGGTGGTCATCCTGAATTGTAATAACAACCTGAAGTGTAATAAAATAATTTTGTGTCTGTATTTGTGTGTCTGTGTGTGTATGAATGTGTGCAAGTGCTAGTATGTGTATGCGTGTAGTGTGTAGGTGATGTGCGCAAGCGTGTGCATGCATGTGTACATGTATGAAGTAATACATGAGTTATTCTAAATGATACTACAACGACTTAGACATTTTTATTACAAGACTGGTTATGATGCGAAAACATTATTACAATTGGTGGCCAACCTGAATTGTAATAACAACCTGAAGTGTAATAAAATAGTTTTGTGTCTGTATTTGTGTGTCTGTGTGTGTATGAATGTGCGCAAGTGCTAGTATGTGTATGCGTGTAGTGTGTAGGTGATGTGCGCAAGCGTGTGCATGCATGTGTACATGTATGAAGTAATACATGAGTTATTCTAAATGATACTACAACGACTTAGAAATTTTTATTACAAGACTGGTTATGATGCGAAAACATTATTACAATTGGTGGTCAACCTGAATTGTAATAACAACCTGAAGTGTAATAAAATAATTTTGTGTCTGTATTTGTGTGTATGTGTGTGTCTGTGCGTATGAATGTGCGCACGTGCGGGTATGTGTATGCGTGTAGTTTGTAGGAGAGGGGCGCATGCGTGTGTGCGCATGCGTACATGTATGAAGTAATACATGAGTTATTCTAGATGATAGTACAACGACTTAGTAATATTTATTACAAAACTGGTTATGATGCGAAAACATTATTACAGTTGGTGGTCAACCTGAATTGTAATAATAACCTGAATTGTAATTAAATAATTTTGTATTTGTATTTTTCTGTGTATGTATGTGCGCACGTGTTTGTATGTGTATGCGTGTAGGTTGTAGGGGAGGGGCGCAAGCGTGTGTGCACTTGTGTACATGTATGAAGTAGTACATGAGTTATTCTAGATGATAATATAAAGACTTAGAAACATTTATTTCAAAACTGATTTAGCAGCGACAATAGTATTACAATTGTAATAAAATGTTTTGTGTCTGTATATGTGTATCTGTTGTGTGTGTATGACTGTTGGCTTTTGATGGGGGACTTGCGCATGTGTATGTTTGAAGTAGATCTAATACATAAATAATTCTAGATGATAGTAAACAGATTGTATTAGACAAATTAATTATAAATCCAGTTAAGTTTCGAAAATATTACTACAAATGGTTGTAAACTTGAATTGATACAACAACTTGAATTGTAATAAAAAAGTTTTCTTTGTGTGTGTTTTTGTGTGGGGTGGCTTTAGCGTATGTCTACATGAATGAACTAACACACAAATTATTCCAGATGATAGTATACAGACAGTAGTAGAATACGATGTTTCGATGGTATTGATAAATTGAAGAGGAAATTTGATAGACAATATATCTTATAATATACCCAGAGTTTCTTACAGTTCCGGTTGACTAAGTGATGTAAACGATTTTTGCAGAATTTTTAACGAAATGTATTACAAACCTGGTTAAGATGCGAACATATTATTACAATTGGTTGCCAACTTGAATTGTAATGATAACAAATTGTGTGCGTGCGTTCGTGCGTGCGTGTGTGCGTGTGTGTGTGCGTGTGTTTGTATGTGTCTGTCTGTGTGTGTGTCTGTCTGTCTGTATGCATGTCTGTCTTCGTATGTGTGTGTGTGTGCGTGCGTGCGTGCGTGCGTGTGTGCGTGTGTGCGTGTGTGCGTGCGCGCGCGCGCGTGCGTGCGTGTGTGTGTGTGTGCGCGCGCATGCGCGTGTGTGTGGTATCACGCATTATGAAAATGTTCTGAGTGGAGGGCTTTCCTCAAACTGTTTTGGAAACTATAGAAGAGTTTTATTGTATGTAAATTCTTCCTATTTTATCAACATCACTGACAAACTGTATTCCAATATTATATATTGATTGTAGCACATTTATAAGAATAAGAGTTTATGTACTGCAATAATATTTGATGTATATCTTCACATATTACACACAGTAATGTTTTCGCATCATAACCAGTTTTGTAATAACTATATCTAAGTCTTTGTACTGTCATCTAGAATAACTCATGTATTACTTCATACATGCGCGCAAGCGCATGCGCCCCTTCCCTACAAACTACACGCATACACATACTATCAACATACTAGCACTGCGCGCGCGCACACACACACATACACAGAGAGAAATACAGACACAAATTATTTTATTACACTTCAGGTTGTTATTACAATTCAGGTTGACCACCAATTGTAATAACGTTTTCGCATCATAACCAGTTTTGTAATAAATTTTATTACAATTCCGGTTGTTATTACAATTCAGGTTGCAACAGAGGTAGATTAAGTTCGCGGGAACTGTTCAACATATCATGAACGGTTAAACGTGTGTCAAAGCACTATGTCCGGGGGTCGCTATTTTTTAAAAATACTGACCGGGGTCGATATTCTTCAAAATATGTGACTCCCTATGTACAAAATACTTGGGTTCAATAAGCATTGCGCGATTTAGTCATGATATAATAAGCACGGCTGAAATTGCTATGACCAGGGGTCACTACAAATGTAAGAATTATGACCAATGTTAAATATTTTACAAGTAAAGTTAAACCCTTTCTTTAAATTATACTGGAGGTAGATTGAGTTCGCAGGAGTTGTTCAACATATAATAAACGTGTGTCAAAGCACTAATGACTGGAGGTCGCTATATTTTGAAAAATAATGATGGGTGTCGATATTCCTCAGAAAATGTGACCCCTATGTACAAAAAACTAGGGTTAAATTAGCATGGCGCGCATTAGCCATGATATAATAAACACGGCTGAAATTGCTATAACCGGAGGTCATTGCATCTTTTACCACTGTATTTGCCATCGCGGTTGTTGTAGATTAGTCGGAGAGGGGATTTATTTATTTACACTGTTTTTTCAGGGTGGGGATGGAATAAGTGTGAGATTGGGCACCCATAAACCAGTTTAAACCCCCAGTGGCATTTGTCACTGACCGTTCCAAGGCGGTACTTCCATCTTCCCCCTATTGTTTGGTTCTTATGTCCGTGCGTCACTTTGTGTCTTTTATATTCATGTACATTTGCTGTTTGTCGTTTTGGTGCTGTTTGGGCGGTTGTGTGTTTTGTATGCGGTGTTTCCTGAATGCTTCATACATATACGTATATCATGAACGTGTGTCAAAGCACTATGGCCGGGGGTCGCTATTTTTAAAAAGTACTGACCGGGGGTCGATATTCTTCAGGTAATGTGACCCCCTATATACGAGATATAAAATATAGTTTACGAGTAAAGTTAAACCCTTTCTTTAAATTATACTGGAGGTAGATTACTTTCGCGGGAACTGTTCAACATATCATAAACATGTGTCAAAGCACTATGACCGGGGTCGCTATTTTTTAAGAAATACTGATCGGGGGTTCGATATTCTTCAGAAAATGTGACCCCATATGTACAAAATACTTGGGTTCAATTAGTATTGCGCGCTTTAGTCATGATAGGATAAACACGACTGAAATTGCTATGACGGGGGCCACTAAATCTGTAAGAATTGTGACACAGGTTAAATAAAATCGAGTAAAGTTAAACTCTTTCTTAAATTATGCTGGAGGTCGATTAAGTTCGCAGGGAGTTGTTTAACATATTGTGTCAAAGAACTATGACCGGGGTCGCTATTTTTTAAAAAATACTGACCGGGGGTCGATATTCTTCAGAAAATGTGACCCCCTATGAACAAAATACTTGGGTTCAATTAGTATTGCGCGCTTTAGTCAAGATAGGATAAACACGACTGAAATTGCTATGACTGGGTGTCACTACATCTGTAAGAATTATGACAAAGGTTAAATAAATCGAGTAAAGTTAAACTCTTTCTTAAATTATACTAGCAGTAGATTAAAAATTCTGAAGGGTGGTGATCCCCCGAAAGCAAAATTTGCCAAACAAAAAGAGAAAATTGCAGACTCGGTTTCATTGAGTCTGTTCATGAGCAGTAATTGAAAGTGCAACACTGCTCACGCCCCCTAGCACCGGCTTAAGCGGTATTCAATTTTCAGAACAAGAAGTACTGAAACTCATGATCTCGAAGGATCAGAAGGTATAACAACGCTGAGAATGAAGTACGGTGCGACGTTTTACGGCCGTCACACAAGCACTTAACACCTGCTGTTGTGAATATTATAAATTCTGAAGGGTGGTGATCCCCTGAAAGAAAAAAATGCAACACAAAAAGAGAAAATTGCAGACTCGGTTTTGCTGAGTCTGTTCATGAGCAGTCATTGAAAGTGCAACACTGCTAAGTTCGCGGGAACTGTTCAACATATCATGAACGTGTGTCAAAGCACTATGACCGGGGGTCGCTATTTTTTTTAAAAATACTGACCGGGGGTCGATATTCTTCAGGTAATGTGACCCCCCATGTACAAGATATAAAATATAGTTTACGAGTAAAGTTAAACCCTTTCTTTAAATTATACTGGAGGTAGATTACGTTCGCGGGAACTGTTCAACATATTATAAACATGTGTCAAAGCACTATGACCGGAGTCGCTATTTTTTAAGAAATACTGATCGGGGGTTCGATATTCTTCAGAAAATGTGACCCCATATGTACAAAATACTTGGGTTCAATTAGTATTGCGCGCTTTAGTCATGATAGGATAAACACGACTGAAATTGCTATGACGGGGGTCACTAAATCTGTAAAATGAGGTTAAATGAAATCGAGTAAAGTTAAACTCTTTCTTAAATTATACTGGAGGTAGATTAAGTTCGCAGAGAGTTGTTTAACATATCATGAACGTGTGTCAAAGAACTATGACCGGGGTCGCTATTTTCTTTAAAAAATACTGACCGGGGGTCGATATTCTTCAGAAAATGTGACCCCCTATGAACAAACTACTTGGGTTCAATTAGTATTGCGCGCTTTAGTCAAGATAGGATAAACACGACTGAAATTGCTATGACTGGGTGTCACTACATCTGTAAGAATTATGACAAAGGTTAAATAAAATCGAGTAAAGTTAAACTCTTTCTTAAATTATACAAGCAGTAGATTAAAAATTCTGAAGGGTGGTGATCCCCCGAAAGCAAAAATTGCAAAACAAAAAGAGAAAATTGCAGACTCGGTTTTATTGAATCTTTTCATGAGCAGTAATTGAAAGTGCAACACTGCTAAGTTCGCGGGAACTGTTCAACATATCATGAACGTGTGTCAAAGCACTATGACCGGGGGTCTCTATTTTTTAAAAAATACTGACCGGGGGTCGATATTCTTCAGAAAATGTGACCCTCTATGTTTAAAATACTTGGGTTCAATTAGTATTGCGCGCGTTAGTCATGATAGGTTAAACAGTGCTGAAATTGCTATGACCGGGTGTCACTACATCTGTAATATTAATGACTAAGGTTAGATAAAATCGAGAAAAGTTAAACTCTTTCTTAAATTATACTGGCGGTAGATTAAGTTCGCAGGGAGTTGTTCAACATATCATGAACGTGTGTCAAAGCACTATGACCGGGGGTCGCTATGTTTTAAAAAATACTGACTGGGGGTCGATATTCTTCAGAAAATGTGACCCCCTATGTACAAAATACTTGGGTTCAATTAACAAGGCGCGCATTAGCCATGATATGATAAACAGGGCTGACATTTTGCTATGACCGGGGGCACTACATCTGTAACAATTATGACCAAGGTTAAATAGTGTACGAGTAAAGTTAAACTCTTTCTTTAAATTATACAGGAGGTAGATTAAAGTCGCGGGAACTGTTCAACATATCATGAACGTGTGTCTGTCAAAGCACTATGACCGGGGGTCGCTATTTTTTAAAAAATACTGACCGGGGGTCGATATTCTTCAGAAAATGTGACCCCCTATGTACAAAATACTTGGGTTCAATTAGTATTGCGCGCTTTAGTCATGACATATAGATAGGTAGATAGATAGTAGTAGTATAAGTAGTAGTAGTAGTATAGGTAGTAATATAGGTAGTAGAAGTATAGGTAGTAGTAGTGTAGGTAGTAGTAGTAGTAGTAGGTAGTAGGAAGTAGGAATAGTAGTAGTAGCAGTTGTAGCAGTAGCAGCAGCGGCAGTAGTAAGTGGGTGGGTTTGTGGGTGGTTGGGTCTGTGCTTTGGTGGGTGGGTGTGTTTTGGGTGGGTGGGTGGGTGGGTTATTGGGTAGGTACGTAGGTAGATAGGTAATAGTAGGAGGAGGAGGAGTAGGAATAGGAGTAGGAGGAGTAGTATGTGTAGTAGTGGGATTAATAGCAGCAGTAGTAGTAGTAGTAGTAGTGGCAGTAATTATAGTAGTAGTAGTAGTAGTAGTAGTAGTAGTAGTAATAGTAGTAGAAGTAGTAGTACTCGTGACGGTGATGGTGGTGGTAGACGAAGCAAACACAACAGCAACAACAAATATTATTTCCCACTTCGCTAAAATAATTCAAAAGGCATGATGTCGAACCCATATGTTGCCTCACTTGGATGAGATTTATTTCAATTAATTTCAATAGGTGATAAATTACAAATGTTTTCAAAATATGGATATGATATATGGCATTGCACACAGCATTGACCATAAGAAAATCCACTGCCAAATGAAGTTTTCTTTAGTTATACAGTGACTGACACAGTTTTCCGTCCACGAAATTTTAAGTTAGAACTTAGATTATTGAAATTTTAACAGCTATTTACGTCAGATAGAATTCAATACAACATTTTACAATTTATTAAGTGATCTCTTTATATATGCATGCTGGTACATGTGCTCCTGCGTGCGCGTGAGTGCGTGCGTGAGTGTTGGTGTGCGTGCATGTATGCAAGTGTTTCTAAGTGTATGTGTAAGTATCGGTATATGTGCGTGCGTGCGTGCATATGTGTACCGGTATGCGTGCGTGTGTGTAATTGTGTGTGTACATGCGTGTTGTGTGTGTGCGTGTGTGCGTGCGTGCGTGCGCAGGCGTGCGGGTGTATGTTTTGTTGAAACAAAGACAGGGAGTCACTATTCTATGGGGGTCACAAATCTTCGTAAGGGGTCAGTTTTCTTCGTGTGCAGGGGTCGTAATATTATGACCGGGGGGTCAAAATACTATGACCGGGGTGTCACTATTTTTTTAAAAAATACTGACCGGGGGGTCAGTATTCTATGGGGGTCACTTTACTTCGTTACACCGGCCCTGATTAGACGGCTCACAAAGGCGTAGAAAAGCTTAACTTTAGACTAATGGATTAATACCCTTAGTACTCGGTTACCCTTAGTATTCGGACACCTAATCTCCCCTCTCCGTTGGACTCTATAATTCAACTTGGTACCATTATGATAACCTTACATAAGACTGACATAGTAGCAAGTAGTGTAGAGCCTGGTCATACTGCACCCTCAGGAGCCATTTGATCTAGATATTTACTATTGTAAGATTGTATACCTGAATACTGAGGGAAATTAGGATAATCCATAACCGAATGAATATTCATGAAAGAAATAGAAATAGAGACTGTACAGTAAAAACTCGATACTACGAACTTTTAGTACTGAAGAATTGATGCCCTTGTAGGCAGGTGGCTGCTTAATACAGGGTAAAAACGAGTTTTTGTATGACTTTCACCCTGCATTATGCTACCATCTGTCGAAAATGATCCTTTTTTTTGTTCGAACTATCGGGAGTTCACTGTATGTTTATGACATTACAAACAAAGGCATTTTTGGCTATTATTAGAAACTTTGAATTCCAACCTTTACTATCACATACACAAACATAGAAGAATCTGACCAGACATCTTCTGCATGAGCTATCTGGACGGGTCTATTCTGTTTGCTCCTCTTTCTGGTATATATTAAGAACCATATACATGTAACACCAATTGCGTCAGTATGTCCGATCATCTAACATTCAACTGAACACGTCAGTATGTCCGATCATCTAACATTCAACTGAACACGTCAGTATGTCCGATCATCTAACATTCAACTGAACACGTCAGTATGTCCGATCATCTCGCATACAGTTTAATGCGTTATGCCCGATCGGCTCACGTTCAGATCCTCTGGTATGAAATACATGTAATTTGTAACAGAAATTACAATCATCAACACAGTTGTCGGCATTTGCATTAACGCCATTTATCATCTTCCGACTCCTACTTCGAATCATCATCATCATTATCATTATGATCAATGTCACATTCACCATCGTCACATAGTGATAATGATAACAATGATGATACCATTGTTGATAATGACAACAACAATGATGATAATGATAATGATAAAACTAATGATAATGCCAAACAGCAACGGTAACATTGATGATGTTGACAGCAATGGTTATGACAAATACAACACATATGAGAACAATAATGATTAAACATTAATGATGATAACAATAATGATAAAACACTAATGATGATAACAAATGATAACACTAAGGATGCTTACGATAAAAACAGGACAAGTGGGTGATAATGACATTTTTAAGATTATGACAACAATAATATAATGACAAATTATGAAATAATGAATACAATGATTATAATGACAATAATGATAATGATAACAATTATGTAAACTGAAACAATAACGTTAATGATTATTTAGGTATCGCGTATAACGAAATTGGTATATAGGTGTGAGCTGTTTATATTGACAATCAATTGAATATTAATTTTAAAAATGTGGTGCACCCTTTGCGTCACAGTTGAGAATTGCTCTTCGGTCAACTCTATGCGCTATGAGCTCTATTCGATATAACAATAGTACTGTTTTGTTTTAGCGATGACGTGTGCATGAGAATGTGCATAGGATCGTATGACGTTTATGTGTAGTAGTTAGAAGTATATTGCTTATAGTCTTTCGCTTTCAGTTGCTGCCACTGCTTAACCCTGTCGGGTGAAAAGTGGAGCAGAGTGCGTCAGTCTCCCTCTGGCAGGATAACCTATCCACTACCAAGACCCTAGCCGTGCCTCTTCGTGGCACCACACATCAACTGGGCACATTGCGGTACCAGGCTGAACAGCTACGGATCTCGGAGGAGCTATGCCCCCAGAGGTGAGGAGTGCAGGCCCACCGGCCGTTGGACATGCCCTGACGCCCACCAACCTAGCCTCAAATATGGGTCAAATAGTCGAGTAGGTGGGTAGGAGGGACTCGTAATCTTTGGGTAGCAACCTTCATAGGAGACAATTTACTCTGAAACTATCACCTATGGACCAAAAGGAAGCTGAAGGAAGTGGTACAACATGGCGGAAGAGGGTTCGTTCCGATCCCCAACGGCAAAGGGCGGACGTGGGCTACAAAGCACGAACGGCCAATTATTCCCGGATAGCGACCCCCATTCGTATAAACTAAATGGAAGGAAGGCCCGAGGAAATCGACCTGATGATGGTGATGTTTCAGTGGAGAAATATAAAAAGTGTACTTAGATATCTTAAATACGACTTTTCCATACAGTCCTGTATATGGATTTACTTATTACCAGATGGGACAATAGAATACAAAGCGTGCATAGAATAAACATACAAATATCGAAGGTCCGAATAATATGTACAGTGCAGAGGTCAGAGTTTGTTTAATGCAGATATCTCCATGATAATACCAGGTCTGTTTTCTGAATTTCTGACATTTAGCAGTTATCCATGCCTACATACATATACGTCCTGTTAGCGCTCCTACACATCATAATAGCACAATCATATTTCTAAATGTCATACAAAACACTGTAACTTCGTCTGACAAAACTACTGGCGCTTTCACTAAATTATAAATATAGTACATTAAAACCTGTCTTAAACCTGTTTTTAATTATGGGTCTGCAATGCAGGTGTTAGCTTAATGCAGGGCATAAGTATTGCCCTGCATTAAACAACCACCTGCTTTTAAGACGCCCATGTTCAATAAATGAGTTGCCGCTTAGGACAGGTTCTACTATACAAAGATATCATTAACCCTTACCCCGCTGTAAAAAGACACAATGTTTACACAATGTTTACTCATATTAACTACTTCCGAATCGAACAGCTTTTGAGAGATTATTGGCACGGCATCAAACAGCTTCTATGGCAGTCTTTCGACCTCTCCTTTGAATATATGTCTGCAAATGTGAGTCAGCTCGAGGTTAACCCATTACCTCATAGGCTATATTTAGATATAACATCTTTGAAAAAATCTACCAAAAAGGAGCATTAACTAGAGAAAAGGAACATTTTAGAATTTAATAGTTTGAAACCATTGTGATAAATAGAGTATTTGCTCCTATAGGAGCAAATGCTCTATTTATCACAATGGTTTCACAGAGTGACTTTTACAGAGTCAATATCAGGGACTGGGTTAAAGTAACAACGGTTATACTTATTCATGACATATGTACGTCGAACATGTATTAACAGAAAAAACAAAAGCAATACTGCCCTTTAGCGAGATGTATAAAACAGTTTTGATCCTAATGTGATATTGTGTTATTTGAACCGCCAACATACGTTTCTGTACAAATTTGGAAATATTGAAAACAGCTTTGCATCGATTACATGCTATTAAATAATAACTGACTTGGTATGGTCACATATTGAAGCATTTGCAAATAGAGCAGACCCAGATCACGGCTCCTGTAGGAACCGTCTGACCAGGGCCTGTTCTATTTTATTATTATATAAAATAAATATGATTCTAAGGTTTCTGCCATTGCCAAATATTAGCATTCCCAAAACAAACTAATATCATTAATATTCATAACGTCATTTAAGAAATGAATGACGTGCTTCCGGTGTTCATGAGGTTATGCAACGCATAGCTTTACGAGCAAAGTTAGTGAAGCCCGAAGGGCTTCACGTGAATCTTTGCTCGTAAAGCGTTGCATAACCTCATGAACACCGGGAGCACGTCATTTATTTCTTATATTTATATTCCATTGTATTTCTTATATTTCAACGGATTTTTTTTAAATATTATATACCGGTCACGTAATAGCCGATATCTAGGTCGTTGCCAGGTTCGTTTCTAACGTAGTAGGATCTCTATATATGGTATGAAAAATAATCCCAAACACATATTATAAATATAGAATGAATACAAGATTTTAATCAGTAAATTGTCCGGCTATGTTTAAAGAAAAGATTATCGAGATATTTCAAATCATATATATTTACGAAATGTTGGTATTAAAGCATCTTCTTAAATGTAGGTCGCGGTGTCGAAGCCAATTTACTCACCCGCCATGCTTGATCGAAAGCGGGTCACAACGTTGGATTTTATTCTCGGATCTTTCTTTGTTAACGGTAGGGACATTGACTTATTTATGCTTCACTCATTACTTGATAATATATTTTGATACGCCACGGCTGTTAAAGTTGGCAATATTATGTATTCAAGCGATAATTCTCAGTAAGAAGATGCCACATTTCAAATTACTCCGCGCTTGCACAGCGGAATTCTGGGAAAAGGAGAACCGACTCAAACCGGTATTGAAATGAACGTTCATGGGAAAATGCAACTTTCTTTTTAGAATAAAAATGCATGTTCGCTATTTTGCAAACAGAGTATACCCAGATCAGACGGCTCCGTTCTGTTTGTTTTATGGTATAATCTTATTCTGATTTTACAGTTTCTGCCTGAGCCAAATTGTTTTCTTTATCTGATGCACATGCAACAGGGAAATGGTTTGTGCTCATATTGTAAAGAGCTAACCTACAGCGTTCACTGTCGAACTATTTAGGCTGAATCACGTCTTGTTATGATCACACGTACAACTGTAAGTAGCATACATTATATCATACAACCAAAGATAACGTCGTACGACAAAAACTATCATAAGGTCTAACATACGGGGATCGTACTTTCCAGTTGCGATTGTCATATGTTAACCGTTCGCTTGCTATTCACGTCAATATACCTACCTGTACATAGTGAAGATCCAGATGAGACAGCTCCTGCAGGAGCTGTCTCATCAGGATCTGCACTATTTACAAGTTGATTGTACAACCAGTGCACTCAACAGCAGTGATTTCACAGCGAAATACTTGTACACAGTGAAGATATATGTAATAATGTATTATACAACAGGGCATGGGTAAAGAAGGAGAAATGTATTTTAAAATTCCGCAAGCGAAGGGTTAAAACTTACCATAAGTTCAGTCGTACGATCTTTAGTAAGACTGACACCTATATGGTGTATAGTTTTGTCTGTTTAGGCATTGGCCTAATTTGTATCTTAAATATAAACTATGTCATTCTTTCTTCAAATATACACCACTGGTTTGGATCCAGATCAGATCTCGAGCAACTCGACCTGTAATCTGGAGCAAACAAGTTGAACAGATTTTCCCATAACGTATTAGAGGGTTAATACACGTTTTTTCGGGCAATAACATCTGCAGTGTCCCGAGGGACTGTTGTTGGCCCGAGCCCGAAGGGCGAGGGCAACAACATTCCCGAGGGACACTGCAGATGTTATTGCCCGAAAACAGACGTGTATTAACGCTATTCTTGCATAAAACCCATTTTCTGCTTTCCTGTATCAATTTAATTATTTCAAATACAAACATAACTATACACTTCCTTGACACACTTCGTTCGACTTATGTTGTTTCCGGGCAACTGTTATCTTTCTGATGTCATTTCATGATTGTATTAAATAACGTTTTATACGGAATTTCATTTAATATGTCTATCACTAAAACAGTTCATTGTCGGTGCCCCTGAAATACTCGCACCGTTCACCTAGCTTAGGCCAAAACGCTATAGCATTCGCGTCCATTGTTTACCTTATGCAAGCCCGAATAGGTATAATTAAAATCGGTCAACAACAGCGCGTGAGCACGAGAATCGCCTTGTTAATACATGGTCTAGCGGGACTACAACAGCACGTTTTGTGCAAGAATAAATATTAAGATGAGATCTAAAGTTCCATTTAATGTATTTTTAATCTAAAACATAAATATAACCATATTATCACCATGGAAATGTGTTGAATCTAGCGTAGAGTAGGCATTTTGTCCATATTTCTTTTAGTGCTGATTGTTGGCGAACGAAGTAAATATTCCTTAATTTCCCAGGGTAGTTAGCGAACACAAATTTATAGCTAATAGACTACACCTGCAATTGTCTTGAAATATTTCCACGCTCTATGAGCTAATAAACATCCTAATATGAAATCCAATACTTTTATTGTTGTTTTTGTTTTGTTTTGGAGTATACCCATTCGCCTGTTTAGCGTCTTTTCAGGATAAAATTGTGTTTCAACAGCTTGAACAAATTGGAAGTAAATGACAATGTTAACACAGTTTAACCCTTTCCCTTATACAAACGCATTTGTACGCATTTGCAAACAGAGAAGCCCCTATAGGAGCCGTCTGATCGGGGGCTTCTCTGTTAGCTAATGGAATTTTATATATCTGTTACTTTAGATTCTTAAATGGCTACACTGTTCCACAGTGTAACCAGGGTTCAATGTTATAAAACGTCTGAGACTGAGTATGAGATCATTCGCAAGTATCTGATTGGTCAGATTCTAAACAAGCTCAGAATATGACCAATCAGAAGCTTGAGAATGATCTCAGATTCAAACAAAATGTATACAATACAATGTATTTATAACAAAGATATCTAGCGAACTGTCAATGTTCACCATACAATGTTCATAATGTAGGCAACATAATACTCATTATACCAGTTAGCAAATATTTGTAGATCCTACATAATTGTTGTTTAGTCGCTATCATAGAATTATAGGTATACTAATATTAACATTTCAAACGCTTTTATATTAACCTTTTCTTGGCTGAATTGCAAATGGACTATTCAAAATAGGCTAAGCTCATTATGAATATATAAGGAAAGCATAACATGACAAACAGTGCATACCCTGATGAGAGGACACAACTAGATCCTCTTTCAGCTTGGTCTACACTGTTCGCAAAGGGCATTAGTGATTCAGATCAAGCACTGAAAGGGTTTACCCATACATATTCGGGTTTTATTGTATAAGTGAAACATAATCAAATTTAACAAATTGTATCGTTCTGAACACTTTTTAAAAGGCTGAATATGTGCCTTATCTGATCAAGTTATGCATTATTTTCTAGGTTAACAGTTCACAAACATCTTATCTGAGGTCGATCATTCTATAACTAGTATGTGCAAGTTGAAATAAACAAACAGAAATACAGTAGAACCTCTCTAAACCGGACGTTAAATTTAGTGGCAGCTTAATGCAGGGTGAAAGTCATGCAGAAAGCCACCTGCCTAAAAGTATCAACATTCTTCTCTACTAGAATTCCGGTTTAGAGAGGTTTTACTGTATATATCGTATTCTGCTACATGTATCTGAATCGAGCGGAACACGTCCTTCAAGTGTTAAATGGTATTGATATTTAGTATTTTGCTAACAGAATGGGAGACATGTGTTTTAACCTTTAAGCTATAACTTTAGACAGGGTGACATTTAGAGTTATCTTGCCCCTTCACATGTCTATTCATTATACTTATTTTGTCCAAATGTAGTTCACCCAAAGTCATGTTCCTTGAGCATTACGTAAAAATGTGTACTTATGGTAGGGTTGCATCAGAGTTAAAGCCCTTGCCATAGACCACAATCATAGTTTATGTCATAGTCATATACCTCTTCTTAGAATTTGTCCTAATCATAGACAACAATCATAGACTGTTCTGGTCATAGACTACAATCATAGCGTGTGTATTGTCATAGACAATATACATAACTGTACGTCGGTGTCAGTTAAACACATTCTGCTAGTTTCTTGTTTTAACAGACACGCCGAAACGGTTTTTAATCACATACAACAGAACCTGTCCTAAGCGGTCATTCAATTGTTAAACACGTGAGTGTTAAGGAGCATGTTGTTGCTTAATGCAGGGCAAAAGTAATACAGACAGCTCCTAGGAAAGCGTTCTGCGCTACTGTTGACCTGTATTAAGCTACCACCTGCTTTACATACCTATAATTAGACCTCTTTTCGATCGCCGCTTAAGACAGGTTCTACTGTAACTGTGTTTGTCTCCATGTTAATATAACCAGCACGTACATTTTATAACATGTGTAATATAAGATGTGACTTCACGCGATCACTTACCGTCCATTTCGTATCTTAAAGCATGTAGATTGACGCACAATCTATTCTTCCTGCGTCTGTGTGTACAACCCAAGACTCGCTTAATAACTCTTTTTTTCTGGACTCGTTAAGAAAAGATTATCTCAAATGACAGCCCGTGAAAGATCCTGTATGTCGTAGATGCTTTTGAGTACATCTGGACCGAACGTGAAGGCTGAAATTGGTCTACACTGGCTGTTTGGCTATGATACCACACTTTTAATGGCACTCCTCGTATGTCGGGACACCCCCTGATAATGGTGTTTTATAAATTTGACTTCTAGCTGAAAACAATAGTGTCATAAAACACTGCCGATGTGGATATTGGAAAAATGACTTTTTGTATAATTGCCTCAATTGACTTACTTTCTTGTAGAGATATAATACGGTTTTACAATATTGATAAAGCAACGAGACATTTTAGACCGTATGTATGTATAAAGTACATGCTTGTGGGTTACATTTATCCGAACTTTTTACGTGTATGTTACAGATACATGTATGCTACCGTTGCCATGTCAACTAATTAGCTTATTTGATATTTCTCGTACAATAAACGATTTTCATAATGGGAGATCCATGTGCATCATTCAAGTAAAGGGTTAAATACCTGGTATACCTTATTTAAAGGCTATATAAATGCAATAGGGGTCCGTTCTAACACCTCAGTTCTATTGGATGTTTTTGGTAATAAAAACTACATGTACACATGTACGTATATTGGATTAATGTTTTCCGTTATACTGCCTGCAGTTCAATTCATACTAGTAGCCACTGTCTTGTCGTTTTGACTAAAGTATAACAATAAGCTGTACAATATTCCTTTGCAAAACGTTCTCATATGGTCTATATATATCAGAATGACACATTTAAATTCCAATATTCGCAATGTTAGCTCTTTCCTTGTTCTAATGTTTATTTCAGAGTTTCATACCTACAGAAAATTCATGAACAAAATACTTATAATCAAATATGAAAGGTGGAGCATTGTAGCAATTTAGAAAGTAAAGAAACGGATTTATCAAATTCCATTAGCAAACAGAGCAGACCCTGATCAGACGGCTCCTATAGGAGCCGTCTGATCTGGGCCTACTCTGTTTGCAGATGCGTGAAAAGGTGTTAATATGAGGGAAATGATTGAACCCCTAACCCTCTTTGAAAAACTAGTGTATGCTCATAGTTGGATCTGGTTCAATATGGACTACTTCTGATTCTTTCAAGTTCTTGTGAAAATATACACTGGGTGTCAAACAGCTTGGATCCTGATGAGATACCAAGTTACTCGGTGTCTCATCTGGGTCCAAGATGTTTGCACAAGCGAGTCGCGCATAGTTGGATAGGGGATACATCGATTCACTATTTCTTTTTCTCAATGTTTTAGAGCAATTAAAATATACTCATCCGCAAAGGAATTGAGCAGAATGTATGATTAAATTATCCAAATTTTATGTCTCTTGGTATAAAAAACGGTCACAGATTGAAAGTCGATAAAACCCTATGCTACAATTAAACTCTCTACAAGTGTGGCCTTGCTTAATGAGCATGTGTCAGCCCTTTGAAATCTACAATCTCGAAGTGGACTATTCCATCATTGTTTAACGATTGAGTTCATTGAGTATGAAACATCATAATTTGCGACAGGAATTTGAATGACAAACATTATAGATCCTGATCAGAGGGCTCATCCAGGAGTCCCTCGATCTGGATTGACACCGTTTCCAAAAACTGTTTCACTTGCTTCCCGTAGTCAAAGGATTAACATTGCTATTTTCTATAAATGTCATTGAAATGAATTGCCAGATTGCATATTTCTTAATAAACAGTTCCTGCGTAATTATACTCGTTCTAAATTATATTACGAAGTGACCTTTACAACATCAGTTCAGGTATCTTAACCATTCGCTTGCTATTCGCGTGAATATACCTACCTGTAAATAGTGAAGACCCAGATGAGACAGCTCCTGCAGGAGCTGTCTCATCAGGGTCTGCACTATTTACAAATTGATTGTGCAACCAGTGCACTCAGCAGCAGTGATTGCACAGCGAAATACTTGTACACAGTGAAGATATATGTAATTATACAACAGGATATGGGTAAAGAAGGAGAAATGTATTTTAAAATTCAGCAAGCGAAGGGTTAACCCCTGCTAAAAGCTATCTAACTGGCACTTACAAACAGTGTGGGTCCAAATGAGACCCCGCATAACTCGATGTCTCATTAGGATCCAATCCGTTTGACACTCGTTCTATCGATAGTTTCTAAAAAGTTAAAAGTTTTGTTGCTTGTACGGTCCTTTGAAGTTCGAGCTGTCGAAGTTCAACTGTATATTGCATTATTTGAATAGAGAATATGTTTAGAGTAGGAAACAACTTGTGTAAATATGCAAGTTGTAATATATGAAGAATAATAATAACGTACTGTGCAAAACATTGATATATAGACTTCAGAAATGTCTCACTGCAGGCACAAGACATATTCGCCATTGAAACATACATGTACTTTATTGTCAATTTGGACACTTCGTGTTATGTCTCTTATAGACATAGTCGGCTACGAGAAGTCATTATGTTCTGCGTTTGTGCAAATATCTGTACTTATTATATGTTTTAGATCAGACAAAATTGCAGTCGACTAAGCAAGGGTTAATACGGTCTAGTGTAATGAAAATTTGAAATAGAATTTGCTTTGCAAGTACTGTAAAACCTCTCTATAACGGCCACTAAATTGTGTTAATCAGTTGGTATTTAGGGCAGGTGGCTGCTTAAAGCAGGGTGAAAGAAAAACAGAACGCTCCTGTTTTATTTCGCCTTGCTTTAAGCAGCCACCTGCCTTAAACACAAAATACTTGATGTAATTTAGTGGCCGTTATAGAGGGGGTTTACTGTACATTTTGTATGCAGTGACTTCATGCTTTATAGATGTCATATATGTACAGACAGACTAATTCACTCATTCAGAGGTCCAGACAAGTCTAAGATGCGTAAATTATAAACATTGTTTTCAAGAAAAACTCCTACATTTTCCAGTGAACTGTCATTCTATTAACTTCCTATATGTACAAACCCCTCTAATGCGACCACTTAATGAACAAACATGGCTGTCTTCATTTGCAGGTGGTTGTTTAATGCAGACGAAAGTTATGCGGAAAGGTCCCGCAGGAGCTTTCTGCATAAATTTCGTCCTGCATTAAGCTACCACCTGCTTTTGACACTGTGAATTATGCCCCTTTTTGGTGGTCGCATTAGAGGGATTTTACTGTATCAGTTTTAGTGAGCTTTAAGTACGATTGTCCTTCGACAATTTAAGAGTGGTCATAAGACTGCACATAATAACAGCTCACGCTTGTTGCTGAAGTTTAGAGACTGCTGAACTCCATGCGATAACCGACGACCATTTCAAAACAGCATGAGACACTCTAAGATTTTACAGACTTCCGGAGATTATCGATGATTAGCCGTGATTAATTTCACGATTTATTAAATTCTTTCGTCGACCTTATGATTGCAGTAACTGTATTGTCATAGTTTAAACAATGTGCATACATGTACGACCCGGGTCTGCTTCAATACCTGCTGGTACGACATTATAGCACTTTCTTTCTTTTGCAGAAATGCGTTGTAGTTTTTCTTATGTCTGGACTTGTTATCAAATCGCGTTATAGTCACAAACAATATATCAGCGTTTCCTTGGTGAAGTTCTAATGAAAATTATCCACAGTTGTCGTTCTGTTTGACAGATGACACATAAATAGATGTGGCCACAAAATCGGAATGCACGTCTGCATCTAAAAGGCAGTTGGTATCTTAATGCAATTATAAAGTTATGCAGAAATCTCCAGCATTTTCGATTTGCAGTCTGCAGCCGCCTGTTAATAAAGACAAGAGGGTGTTTACTGTGTGGAATTGCGTATTGTGTCTTGAGACCTTTCTATGCACCCAGAGCCAGATAACATGTTACATGTAATACATATCTGAAGAGGGATGTTTGGGATTATGGGTTTGAGTTTAACCCTTCTCTTGCTGAATTTTAGAATACACTTCTCCTTCTACCCATGTCATGTTTTCACATATCTTCACTGTCTACAAATATACATCTGTGCAATCACTGCTGTGGAACTGTCTCATTCGGAACTCCACTATGTACAGGTAGGTATATTGACGTGGACAGCAAGAGAATGGTTAATCTGTAAATTGAACCCGTCTGGGTGTTACAAAGGACAGTGCATAAATGAATTATTTATATATTTTTACGAGTATTTCTCAGTGTTAGCGTTATTTATCAAGTTGCTTTTAGGTCAAAAGATAATTAAACAGACGCTTGATGTTAGCAATGCTAGTGTTAGGTCATTGCTTTCCAGTTTATTTATATATACAATGTAAAAGCAAGGTGTTACCACTTAACACTACCAACGGTCTGGAAACTGCTGCCAATAGATAATACATGTTTCATTGATGTCTATAAAAGCATATACAGTAGCATCCCGCCAAACCAGATTTCTAGAAAAGGGGAATTTAGAAACGTTTAGCCTGTTTACCTTGCATTAAGCTGTCACCTGTCTCCAAGAGCGATATTTATACTAAATCGAACGTCCTATTTATAGAGGTTTTAATATTACCCTAGTATGCGTAACAGAGAATACCGCAAAACGATAGTCTTTATTCAAGTTATACATTACACACCAATGTACCATTCCCTTCTAGACTAGTTTAAGACCCAACCTCTTGGAATACATCTACCGAAAAAGACCATTTACTAGAGAAAATGAAACTTTTAGAATTGTGTAATTTATAAACCATTGCGATCAATAGAGCATTTGCTCCCATAGAACAAATGCTCTATTTATCACAATGGTTTTCAAAAAGTGACTTTTACAGAGGCGTCCGAATGCGTCAGAAGGAAGGAATGGGTTAAAAGTTTTGTTGCTTATTCAAATGTCAATATTACCCATTTTTGTCGTTATTTGAAATTGTTATTGTAAAACAAATATGCATTTCCTACTAGTTTTTATTCTAATTTGCATTCTTTAAAAGAGGCTGGTTTTGAAGGTGTCTGATTTCTCTATGGAAACAACATTATAAATATGAGTCAGACTGAAAAAAATTCTCACTTAACACCTAAAACAATCATATCACCAGGAGACGGAAAGGATTACTAACGGAAGGTGTATTGACCTTTTTAAAATCCGATATAATTGAATATTTTCTTTTGAGTGTTTAAAACTTGTTTATATTGTAGCGCTTACTTCTATTCTACGTGTAAAAAAGTACATGTTTCGACTAAGTGTGTTAAATGATAGGTAGAGTTAGAGAAAGAGTTGTTTTATAAGAGATAATTTAACAACTAAAAGGAGCATAGTATAGCGATTAGCGGATTCTTAATACATGTAGTTACATTTTCTGATTTTTATAAACTCTGCCTTATTTAGTATTGAATTTATCTCTTACGGATAAACTAAGGTTTGACCAATTTAAACACGAAAGTATGTGATTTTCCATCAACGATTTGAATATGTCATATGAAAATACATTTATATTCCACAAACGTTTCAACGATTTCTACCCAAAGTACGTTATACATGTAGTCTACGTTTCAACGATTTCTACACTAAAGTATGTCATAGTTTACCAATGTTTAAACGGTTACCACACATAGTCCACCACACTTCGTACGATTTATACAACAAAATGCAGTATAGTTCATCTACATTTTTATGAATTCTACACCAAAGTACGCTATATTCTACCAGCGTTTTAACGATTCTACACCTAGTCCGCCACAATGTGCACGATTTGTGCAACAAAATATATTATAGTTTATGAACGATTTACACCAGAGTATGCTATAGTCTACCAACGTTTTAACGATTTCTACAGCAAGGTCGTTATAGTCGACCAATGTTTTCACGACTTCTACACCAAAGTGCGTTAAAGTCTATCACAATTTTTACACAAAAAAACGTTATAGTATATTAACGTTTCAATGCCTTCTACACCGAAGTACGTTATGGTCCATCGACGTTGTAACGATTTCCACACCAAGGTGTATTGGAATCCGTGCGTTTATGTGATAAAACGTGTTTTGTGATTGTATTGTAAATTGCAGTGTACTATTATTAATTTGATTGGTATAACATGAATAATGACATGTATGTTTAATGTACCTGTGATTCAATTATGTGCACTGTGTAATCCTTAACAGGGAAATAAAGAGTATATACTCGTATAATTATATGCGTTTGGTGGACACATAAAGAAACTGTTGTAAAATGTATAACGTCCTACTTTTGTCTACAGTAGTGCATTTTACGACTGTTTAAAATGAACTTCTTACGCTGTCGTAGTAAATCGTTATAACGTAGTAAACAGATCCACTCGTTTTAACGGTTAGTATACCTTATACGTAAATGTCATAGATGATGTTTGTAATTTGTTATTTGATTGACGACTTAGTTGGTCGTAGCAAGCACTTATCCGGACTGACCAATGCAAACGAGCTCATATTGTTGTTGCATGGTCAGTCTATCTGCAGTAATCGTAAGAATTCCTGAACGATTATTTTAGATATTCAGGAGGGCATATATGTTTCCAGTTATAGGCACTTGTGACACAATGCATGGGGCGTAGGCAAACCATGTATATCAATGAAGGTACCCTATGACCAGGGTCTACGTTGTTTGCTATACCAAGGGTTAACGGCTATAATCATGACATATCTTTTTGCAGACCCCTGTTCCATGAAAAGTGGGTGGGTTTTAAATGATAATCTGGATAACCTCCTCTAGGAGATTTCTGCATGACATTCACCCTGCAGAATACTAGAAGTGAATTGGTTAGATACTTTTAGGCAGGTGGCTGCTTTATGCAGGGTGAAAGTCATACAGAAAGCTGCATTAAGCTGCCACACGTCTCCAAGACTGATCTTTATACTAAATGTTACTTCCGGTTTAGAGGGGTTTAGCTAGTACATTCATGATCGATATCGATATGTCCCGGTATGTTCTATACTTGTATGACGGAGATTATCCCCTCTGCCAAGAACTAACAGGAAGGCATGTCGGTGGTTTTGATCCGATGAGCTGCTTTGCAGTGAATGAGATTAGCCAAAATCATTTTCCTGAAATCATCCCTCATAATCATGTTATCACATCATTCAGCGGCGCTATATGACCTATTCAGTGTCGCAGTGCCGTAAAACCCAACTCACTCACTATACTTGCATCTTGAGATGATATGTTTACAATATTTGTGACGAAGGATTGAACAGTGAAATATAAGATGGCTACGTCCACGAAAGAATGTTGTCAATTCTCGCCACGAACCGTCCCTGTTTCAAAATGTGTTAAGTTTATATTTTCAATTCAGACCACGTCTTACCTGGAGACAGCCATGTTTAAAAGTTCACCGTCCAATCCGATCCGTCGTCACAAATGTTTGTAAAGTATTCCAAGATGCAGGTTATAGAACATACATAGTTGTCGAGATTGAACACAAGTTGTCTAGTTATACGACATACAGATACTGTTTTACAACACGAATATAATGTACTGACTTTAACAATAACGATAAACTATATAGAATACAAATACGCTTATATGTAAGGGCATATATCAGTCATCAATTTCTACTATGTGCAAACGAAATTTTGAAATACATTATACGATATTTTAAATTAAACATATCCATGTTCACATATACACACGTTTTTCTTACATATATATTGAATATTACAATACAAACATAACTTTATAGAACATATTTATGCAATTTTATCACATAAATATACTGGTATTGATTTTTGCAATGTCTGCCACGCCATACACCCGTATCAATACAGTCTACATTTTTGTGGTGGAAATTCCTTAATTGATGTATGATGCAGACAATTTGTTATGACAATCTCGAACTGGGTGTCGGAAATAGGAAACTTAGTGTTTGTCTTTGAAATACATTTACGTATATTTGTTTTCTATGGCATTTAGTGTGGTATCTCCTGCCAGTTCTAGTTTGAATGGACATTAGAATTAAAATTTGGATTTGTAACGATAGATGAACTCTCTCCGCTATATCTGCAATTCGCACATTCGTATTTTAGTTCCAAAACTAGTTAAAACCATAATTTCGCTGCCTCTCTGACATTTCTGAATAATCAAAAAACTCACAAACGTGTTCTCTGATATCAATACTCCCACACTTACAACACTGCTGTGACATTTTCAAATGTCATAGCCATGACTAACTCACTGTTTGTTTTCAGACAATAATACCAGAACACTCATTAACAACACAGTCACGTAAATACCTACTAACAAACCAGTTACAGTCAGAACCACGTACACGGATATATTGTTTACTGCTATGCCCTTGCCCTGCTGTACTATTTGATGTCTTCGTATGTCGATCTTATTCAGGGGGAGGGGGATTATAAAGACAATGTAACATCGCAACCAGTAACTCGTAACTCGGCGTCTCATCATGATCCAAACTGTTTGACACCATGATTGCATTTTTGTAGACAAACTGATTATTGGTTGAATTTTAAAAATGTTGTAGGTGAAAAGTTCAGCAGGCGAAAGGTTAAACAAAGAATCTGTTCAATTTTGACTACTTTTATCAAGCTTTTTAGAAACTATAAACCGAATTAAAACAGTTTTGATCCAGATGAGACGCCGCCTTACTGGATGTCTCATCGGGATCCAATCTGTTTTCAAATGCTATTAAGATAGTGGGATGAATTTCAATTTATCCAGCCGATATTGTTAATTGTTACAGAAATAATGTCTAATGAACTATATTGTTAAAATAGCGCCTAATTGCAGGTGTCGTAAAATAGAGACAATTGGACAACTGCAAGCAGTATATATCAACCACCGCACTAGCAGTAGCATGAAACTCGTGAACGACCATGTAGACACTGAACAACGCTGATCGTGATAACTGATATAGATACATGTATATACAAACATATTTGCAAAATACATTAGGACACTGCATATTATTCTCAAAATTAACAACTGCAACTTGGGACGTTCGATCATAGCACAGCGAATGTGCATCAGAGAGAGCGACAGACAGAGAGAGAGAAAGAGATTGGGCGAAAGAATGAGAGACAGATAGTCAGACAGATATGGACAGAAAGACAGAGACAGACAGACAAATAGCATTTGCAAACAGCTTCGATCCAGATGAGACAGTAAGTGTCACATGATGACCTTGATTGTTTTGCAATAGTTTTGTTTTGCAATAGTCAGTAGTTTCCACAACGCTTAACGAATCGGTAGATTAGTGTCGGTAATGACATCTGTTACAGCAAGACAAGAATTAAAAGCTATTCTATATAGCCTAGTGCCAACAGTATACACTCAGGTACTATTCTAGCAAATATACTGAAAGATTATTGTTATTTTGTTTAAATAGATGTGGTGAGAAAACGCCATCCGGTTCTCAAAATAGTACCATGCTTACCAATCTCCAGTACATTTTGAACATTAACCGTACAACATAACAAACATTAAAGTCTACTAAATTAGCTACTCTCGGCCATGGAGATGAATATGTTAAAGAATTCTATGAAAAGCTGGAAGCAACAATTACTCGGATTCCAAAGAAAGATAAATTATACTTTTGGACAAGGAAGTCTGCCATGATGCATTCAAGAATCGTAGATGAACTTTAGGGAAATGTGTAATGGTAGAAACTAATGAAACAGACCTTTGGAATTGACACTGTCGTAGCTGGAAGCTTGCAAGCACACAAAGGAATACATTTTACAGCGCGTAACTTAATTGACGACGCCACAGAACCTTTGCACCTGGTGCCAAAGACGTTTTTAAGTTATTATGCCAGCAAACACAATAAGTAAATCCAGCAGAGCGTCACTGAGAGTTTCTTGATCTATACCTCAGGAGAAGAGGGCTGAATCAAAGAGTCACTAATCAGGTTATAGGTATTTGCTACATGAGAAGAGAGCTGAAGCACATGGTCAATAATGAGGTTATTGATATATAACACAGAAGAAAGGAGCTGAAGAGCAGTGTCACTAATGAGGTTATTGAGCAATGCAACGGGAACAGTGAGCTGAAGCATATGGTCGCTAATGAGGTTACAGAGCAATGCCACTAGAACAGAGAGATGAAGCACAAGGTCACTAATGAGGTTATTGAGCAATGCCACTGGAACAGAGAACTGACACACAGGGTTACCAATAAGGTTACTGAGCAATGACACGTAAATAGACAGCTGACGCACTGGGTCACTAATGAGGTTATTGAGCAATGCCACTGGAACATAGAGCTGAATCACAGGGTCACTAATGAGGTTAATGAGCAATGACACGTAAATAGACAGCTGAATCACAGGGTCACTAATGAGGTTAATGAGCAATGACTCGGGAACAGACAGTTGAAGCAAAGGGTCACTTCTGATGTTACTGAACAATGCCACGGGAACAGACACCTGAAGCACGGGGTCACTAATGAGTATTGAGCAATGCCACTGGAACAGACAGCTGAAGCACAGGGTCACTAATGATCTTATTGATATATGCCACTGGAACAGACAGCTGAAACACGGGGTAACTTATAAGGTTATTTATATATGCCACTGGAACAGACAACTGAAGCACAGGGTCACTAATAAGGTTATCTATCTATGCCACTCGAAAAGACAGCTGAAGCACATGGTCACTATTGAGGTTGTTGATCTATGCCACTGGAACAGAGAGCTAAAGTACGGGGTCACTAATGAGGTTATTGAATAATGCCACTGGAACAGAGAACTGAAGCACGGGGTCACTAATGAGGTCATTGATCTATGTCACTGGAACAGACAGCTGAAGCACGGGGTCACTAATAAGGTTATTGATCTATGCCACTGGAACAGAGACCTGAAGCACGGGGTCACTAATGAGGTTACTGAACAAGTCACTTGAACAGACAGCTGAAGCACAGGGTCATTTATAAGGTTATTTATCTATGCCGCTGTAACAGACAGCTGAAGCACAATGTCACTAATGAGGTTATTGATCTATGCCACTGGAACAGGGAGCTGAAGCACGGGGTCACTAATGAGGTTACTGAATAATGCCACTGGAACAGAGAGCTGAAGCACGGGGTCACTAATGAGGTTACTGAAAAATGCCACTGG
This sequence comes from Azorinus chamasolen, assembly GCA_963576725.1. Taxonomy (NCBI): domain Eukaryota; kingdom Metazoa; phylum Mollusca; class Bivalvia; order Cardiida; family Solecurtidae; genus Azorinus; species Azorinus chamasolen. The sequence goes on along the minus strand of OY755243.1, from coordinate 14,255,876 downwards.
AACAGAGAGCTGAAGTACAGGGTCATTAATGATGGTATTGATATATGCCACATGGGACGAGAGCTGAAGCACATAGTCACTAATTAGGTTATTGATTTATGCAACATGGGACGAAAGGTGTAGCACATGGTCATCAATGAGGTTCCTGATCTATGTAATATGAAAGAGAACTGAAGCTCATTAATGAGTATCGTGATCTATGTCACAGGAGAAGACAGCTACCACATAGTTATCACTGAGGTTATTGATGTATGCCACATGAGACGAAAGCTAAAGCACAGGGTCACTACTGATATTCTTGAGCTATGTCACATAAGAAGAGAAAGAAGAGATTTCGGCTTCTAATCAGGATCCCAGCCGCTTGGATGTACTTTTTTTTTTTAAAAATGAAGAAATCAAAAAATAAGAAGTTTACAGACGACAAATGTATTAAGGAATGGTGTACGTGTTTAGTGTCACAATTCTCGCACTTTAATGCAATGTAATTAGGTCAAGTCGATCTACTTGTAGCATTGAATAATGACAGCTGACTACTGCTAAATATTATACACCGATACACGCGAGTCGTAAAAATTGGTAAGAATTGTTGCAATTTAAGACTAGCCCGTTACCCCCGTAAAATTGCGAAATTTGAAGAAGAGACGAATTTTGACGCCTAACAAAGTATACCCATATCACTCGGGTTCTTTACACAGTGTCTACCCACGCAAAACATGGTGTGTGCATATGCCTTTATAAAACTCTACTAACAGATATTCATGATGTCATTATTTCTCGCATGAATATATATCAGGTAAAAGATTGAAGCAGATGATTCCTTAAATACAACGGCTGTATTGCAATTTAATTACAGCTGAGATAAACTAACGTGATATCTAGGCCTTTAGTATGCGGGTTTTCTGCTCAATGCAAACTCCGTAAGGCACACTGAAGCATATAAACCAGTACAGTGCTCCCTCTCTACAACGAAACCCTTTGGGATACGAAGATTGAATGTGTTGTTCAGAGGGAGTTGTTATAGGGAGGGAAAATCAAACATAATTAGCTTGTTTGCAGATTCCCAGATAAGGTGTATTTCGAGAACTAAATCCGTTATGCCTCTGTCAAACCCTATGTTGTGACCACTCTTTAGAATCGTCACAAAGTGACGATTCTAAAGAGTGGTCACAACATAGGGTTTGATGGAGGCATAAAGAAAATACGATGGAAAAAAGTTGTTTCTGGAACCTTGTTGTTTCGGAAACAGTGACATGCGTTGTTGTAAGAAGGGAATCGTTATTGAGAGGGCCGTTGTAGGGAGGGAGCACTGTATCCCACAAATAAACGCATATTCACGCATTTGTAAACAGAGTAGATCCAGATCAGACGGTTCCTATAGGAACCGTCTGATCAGGATATGCTCTGTTTGCTTCTGAAACAGTGACCACCAGTGTGAAAATAAATCCCCTTTCAATGTTCCATTTTATTGATTCTGGTAATGAATATTAATGAGATGATAAAAGGTTGAATACATCCTAAACGGGGAAAGTGTTAATTCAAGAATACTGCTTTTTGTCACAGAATGTTTTCATTATCACACTACCGTATCAATATCTGATAAGAACTTGAACCATTGTCAGATGACGTACAGTAGAGTGTCGCTATTGCGACCATATAATGTATTACCATGGAATCTGTAAAAGAAAGGAGGTTGCTTAATGCGGGGATAAATTTATGCAGAAAGCATCTTAACTGTCTTAACTATTTACCTCATAAACATTTGTACGAGAAAATCAAGGAATCATGAATATCCATTCAGTGAATTTTAATAACGGAAATCGAACAAAAGAAATTTTCATCATGGCAAAAGCTGTGGAATAATATTTGTTTCATGTCATAAGAAGACCCTAATCAGACGCAACCTATAGGAGCCGTCTGATTTGGATCTACCTTGTTTGCAAAGGTATGGAAAAGCGTCTCTATCATGTAAAGGGTTAATACGCCATTGTAATGTATAGAGAGTTTACTGTATACGAAAATCAATACTTCGGTTTTGTTCTAACACTGTGATTGTTTTACATGAAGAGTATTGTCACATTTCTATAACATGTGTCATAAGTGCCCAGACAGACATAAACATCCGCGATCATTCAATTAACAATTATGCTGCTATTCAACATCAAACATGACTGGTATTTGATTGAAACGTCTTGGATCCAGTGTTGTCCTCGAGTAATTCGGTGTATCGTCAGGACCAAAGCTGTTTGACACTCGGTCAAGAGAGTCTCATACGTTTGAACGAGTTTGAACGAGTAGAACGAAGAAGTAAGATGTAACATATCAACGTTTAAGCTGTCCACATGTTTAAAGCATGACAAGGCTTAATCATCTGGGATATATACAGTACACAGTACACAGTACACACTCTCCACAGTGACTACTTCATACACAGAAATATAGTATCTTTAACCCATACTACGCTGAAGTTTCAAATGGACTATTCCGAAATTCAAACAGGTCAAACTTATAGTGAATATTTAGGGATTTTTTAAAGAAAAAGTGTTACATGCAAACAGTGCAGACCCTGATTAGAGGGCTCCTCTAGGAGCTCTCTCATCTGGGTCTACACCGTTTGCGAAAGCTATTAGTCAGTGTAAGGGTTAAAACACACGAACGCTTAATGCAGGACGAAAGTAATGCAGAAAACTCCTATAGGAGCTTTCTGCATAACTTTCGTCCTGCATTAAGCTACCACCTGCCATTGCCACTGTGAATTATGCCCCTTTTTGGTGGTCGCATTAGAGGGGTTTTACTGTATTCAGACAGAATAAAAATAGGCAAATAGTGCAGACCTGAATCAAGCTACTTCTGGACATTTATGCGATACTGTAACGAGCAGATTGATAGGGGTTTACATTATTTGCTACCGTGTTAGTGTGATATATCAATTTATCCAAATGGTGCCATGTCGACCTTTTCAGCTTTATTAACCCTTGGAGAGCGGAGATTTGGTGTCCGGATATTTTGGGTTATTATGATTATATTTTGTATCATGTTATATGTGTTAAACCCCACCAGGACAAGGTTAACCAACAGCTACAAGTTGATATAACCCGGTTGAGTGGATTTATTAACGGATCGGTTTAATAGTTCTCAAAACAAAACCAAGAAAAGCCAGTATTGGAACAGTAAACCTACGCTTATGCAACCACATGATTTAATAGCACAGGAGTCTATAAAAGAATGTGTTTGTTTAATGCAGGGCAACATTAATACAAAGGCCTCCTATAGGAGTTGTCGGCATATCTTATCCTACATTAAGCTACAATCTGTTTTAAAAATTGTTTTGAGTGGTCGTATTAGCGAGACTTAACTGTATAACCTTCGTATGAATTTCAGACTGAAAATACAGTAAAACCCCGCTAATGCGACCACCTTAAAGAGGTATAATGCTGGGTGCTAGATGCAGGTGGTAGCTTAATGCAGGACAAAAGTAATGCAGAAAGCTCCTAGAGGAGCTTTCTGCATTACTTTTGTCCTGCATTAAGCAACCACCTGCGTATAAAGACACCTATGTTTATTCATTAAGTGGTCGCATTAGAGGGATTTGACTGTAACTTGTTTATTGCAAAACAAGGTCACAACTAACTGATGATTCTCTGGATATTATTATTACATTTAACTCTTTGCACGCGAGGAAAATATCGACGACAAAACGTGTCGTACTCTAAAGCTGCCGTCTGCTACTATTTACAAAATATATTCTTCGATTCTATTCAGATATAAACCAAGAGTTTCAAAAGTTTGGATCCTGATCAGACGTCGACTTACTTCTCATCTGGATCAAAACCGTTAACGTATGCTACCATGAATTCAACGCCAGTGTGCAGAGTTGAAAAGTCAAGAATTAAATGTCAAATCAATAGTTCGCCTGTATACGCCGAGGAAACGATACCTTAACCCTTCGCTTGCTGAATTTTAAAATACATTTTTTCTTCTTTATCCATGCCCTGTTGTATAATTACATATATCTTCACTGTGTACACGTATTTCGCTGTGCAATCACTGCTGTGGAGTGCACTGGTTGCACACTCAACTTGTAAATAGTGCAGACCCTGATGAGACAGCTCCTGCAGGAGCTATCTCATCTGGGTCTTCACTATTTACAGGTAGGTATATTGACGTGAATAGCAAGCGAAGGGTTAAATAGTGACCTGACGCGCATTTGCAAGCCGTTTGGTCGTGATGAGACGCCAGGTACTGTATCTAAAAATTGATAAAACATGTTTGACACACAGTCAATAGTTTGTCAACAATTCGATCGACTCGGAAGTAGTCACAATTGTTCCAGATCCAAACACGAGAAGACGTTATCTGATTGACAGCGGGGTAAGGGTTGCGACAGTTAACATGACACGGCGAACGATGTAAGCCCTTACAATCTAAGTATGGGTCTTAAACCGTTTACTCCATAAATACGCCTTTCTACGTCTCTGTAATAACCACTTCTTGAAACCATTGTGATAATTAGAGCATTTGCTCCTATAGGAGCAAATGCTCTATTTATCACAATGGTTTCAAACTACAAAATGCTAAAATTTTACTTTTCTCTAGTAAATGCCTCTTTTCATTCAAAGAGGTTGGGTCTAAAAATAGCCTATGGAGGAAAGAGTTAAACCCTTTACTCCATAGATACATGTACTTTTTATATGCCTTTTGCAAACAGTGTAGACTATATGAGCTGTTTGATCAGGGTTTGCGCTGTTTGCACTCGGGATCTTTTACGAATGCATTTATCTTATTTTTCATAGAATGTATCGCAAATATATACATATCAACATACTATTTGAGATTATATTGTAAATGAATAACGTTTCGGTTGTGTTTTGCATTGTGAATGGATAACCTTTAGGTATTGTATTGCATTATTGAACGGATAACTGTAAGGTTTAGTTCTGCATTATGAAGAATAAGCTTGAGGTTTTGTTAATATTTGATATGCAACATGGCATTTTGCTGTACAAAAAAGCAAATAAAGTGATATACATATATACCGCTTTTGTTTCTTTCAGGATTGTCTGTGTTTCCTACCTTCCTGTTATTGATGACGTAACGTGCACTGTATTCTCACAGTGGCAAGTGGATGTACTAAGAACATGGACAGATGCCCTGTGTGTACAGACCTAATGAGCTTCCTACATTCGTCTAATTGAAATATCACCCACTATCTTCTATAGATGAATAGGGAATCCCCCTTGCTGTTGTACGTGCGGGTGTTTGTCAGCATGTTTTCCCTGTCCATTTGCAAATGCCGAAGGCAGCACTGTTGTCAAACCGGGCATCCCTATATACATTGGTACCTCGGGTATCTCGCTTGCATTGCCACCATGTCCTCAACTAGTGTCAAGCTAACCAAGGTTCCTTATTTTGGCTTACCGGCGAACTGGGTCATTTAATATATGGGCAGTGGCCAGGTCAGACATGTACGGTCCGAGGCAGCACCGTGTGTCTCAACCAGTTGCACTTGGTCCGATATTATTCCTTTGCCATTTTGCCTATGGGATATGTTTGGTCCGATATTATTCCTTTGCCATTTTGCCTATGGGATATGTTGTAGGAACATTATAATATATATACCCGCTTTAGCTCTACTTTTGCTAAGCTTTGCGGGTTCCCATAATAGGTCATTGATTGCCCTAAATAACCTTTGGATATACCCTATTACAGCTCCGCTAAAACAAATATGGAGGAATGTAGCAAAACCCGGTTATCATTTGTGTAAACCCTTGTTGCCATATAGGGGGTCGAATAGCGTTTGCCTGGAAGGGGCTGCATATTGGGTGTATATAACGGTTGTTTATATGTAGTTTTGTATGGAATTGTGTAGTTTATATGCACGGACTACTAATTGACCTATTCTGTTACCTATTCTGAGGCCTTGGAAATGGGATCAGTGACACAAGGAAATTCCCTATGTTAAATAGAGTTCTACAAAGAGATAAAAACAAAGCTCTTGCCGCTTTACCTATAGCATATGTTTATCGATTATAATAAGCTCGATCAGTTTAGGTCCAGTACAGAAACTCGGTTTATATATTAACAACGTCACGCCGAAAAGAAAGTATTGGACAAGTAGACAAAGGCGACAGTAAAATCGGTAGGTACATATACATATTAAAAGTAGATACATATGAAAAGGCATGCTCATCCCTTTTGAAAGGACCAGACAGTCTGGATTGATTTCATACTATTCTCATCACTTCAGATTCAAAGTTCCAGATTCGTTCATATAAGCGGTGGTCACAACCCGCCGTATGTGCAAGTGCGTGTTGTCTACATGCAAAAACGTGGGGAAATTTTGGGGATCCGTACGTGGTGAGTACGGCCTCCGTACGGATTTAGGAGCACGCAGACACGCTGTAGCACATTTAGTGCATGCAAAACTTTTGCTGCGTTCGAGCTGCGTTCGGGCTACGGATTCACCAACGTACGGGTGACGCACGTGATTCTACAGCCAACGTGCGCACAACGTACTGACTCCGTGAGTGTTTTAATCATTTTCCCCACAGTCGCTTGCTCTACAGACGGCGCACTTAGCACGTGCGTGTTGCGCACGTGATAAGTATGTGGTCTGTGCTCACTCGGCACTTCCCCAGTTCTTCTGTCCAATGAACTGACAAAACTCACGTGGACCGTACGTGAGCAGCACGTGGACCGTACGGCATCCGTACGATAATGCGGCAATCGCACGGAGATCGTACGTTGTGAGCACGTTGTAAGCACTTTCAACTCACTTACCGCGCGTGCAACGTACGATGCACGCAACCGACCAGGGCGAGGCTGTCGTGCGTGCCACGTACGTACACCTTGCGCAACCGTGCGTGTGACGCGCGTTCCTCCCTGCATTTGCTACTTCTTCCCCACGTTTTCAGAAAAACGTAGCAGCCCTGGCCTCCCCAAAAAACGTACGTGCTAAAGACACTCACGGCGGGTTGTGACCAGGCCTATACTCGTACGTTCCGGATAAACCAGGGAAAAGGTAAAGAAAATGAAAGCAATAATAATAACTGATACGTCACACAACATATCACTCAATCATTCAGTACAATTGTTTAGGGCAAATTTATCAAACGAATATAATCAGACCTTGCGTCTCAAATCATACAAGCGCAGAACAGGTAGATGCTTAATGCAGGAAAAAAGTAATAGAGCTTTCTGCATTGCATTTGATTGGCATTAACCATTTACGACATAACCATTTATGTAAGAAAGAATGACATCGTGAATTTCAATAAGATTAATTTTCAAAATGGCACATTAACCCATTCCCTCATATTAACGACTTTTAACGACTTTTGACGACTCTGTAGAAGTCACTTTGTGTAACCATTGTGATAAATAGAGCATTTGCTCCTATTATCACAATGGTTTCAGACTATAAAATTACAAAAGTTTCCTTTTCTTAATGCTCCTTTTTAGATTTATTCAAAGAGGTTGTATCTAAAAATAGCATATGAGGTAATGAGTTAACTCAGGGATGTCTGATCAAGAAAGAAACTATATAATCAGATCTATATAATTTTATCAGGAAACACAGCTGACGCTGATCATATGGTTCCTAAAGGGACAGTCTGATCTGGGTTTATTATATTTGCAAATGTGTTAAAATGCGTATTTATGGAGTAAAGGGTTAAGCTGCATCCTGCCTTACAGACCCATAATTAAACCTCTTTTTTATGGCCGCAGTTTTAAACTACTGCAAGCCTAGTAAGGTTAACCCTTTCATCGCCAATGTCGCATAAATGCACCACGACAAATAGTGCAGTCCCAGACCAGACGCCGCCTTTTTAAGGCACCGTCTGATCAGGGACTCCACTTTTAGTCTCAATCTCTATTTCTATATCTGTGCTTTATTCCTTTGAAATTCGCATTGATTTATCTCATTTCCTTATGGTACCGAATAGTTTAACAAAAATTGGATTGCAGAAGACAATTAAAAGTTTGGCGCCAATAGGGTTAACCGAACGATGGTAATCAATTCCTCAAGGAAGCAAAAGAAGTAATCCATGCCTGAACTGTTCTGTTTGATCAACAATCAAAATTCAATAAGTATGTGCCATCCTAATATTAACACATTCTAATATACAACCTCTACATGGAAGGGTGGCGGAGAGATTCTTCGAGTTGTTCCATTCCTCCAAAGACAATCAACCTTTGTTCTATTTCTTGCAATTTACTGATATATAATGGCTACAATCAGCCAGATGCATTACTTGTCACTAGGAGGCGAACATGGAACACACCAGTCTGTAAAATCTCCGTTATATTTAGATTTACCGGTGAACTATGAAACAGGAGAATCAGTCGATTACCTCAAGAGACACCCAATACTTCAACCCGCGTGAAAACACATTCTTTCAGACATCAGTATTTGGTGTCATATAGACATTTATATTGCTATTAGACACACAATAACATTGCTAGAACAAATACCATCACTGAATATTTTATCTTACCAAAATGTAAAGCAAACCTGATGTTTGCTTCAACTGTAAGCTGGTGCAATTCGTAAGTGTGCGGCTACCAGGCTTGACGATGATAAGACGAAACCTTGCAGTAAACACCCCCTAAACAGGACATTCGATTTAGTATAAATATCGGTCTTGGAGACAGGTGGCAGTTTAATGCAGGGTGAACGTCGTACAGAAAGTTCCTCTAAGAGCTTTGCATGACTTTCACCATGCATTAATCTGCAACCTGTCAAACAGTATTTCAAATCTTCTCTTCTAGAATTCCAGTTTAGAAGGGTTATATTGTACTAACTAACAACACTTAAGCACTGAATCCAAAACTAATATAGTTTAACACACGTGATGTCTACCGGACGAAATTAGCTACTAAAACTATAAACAGATTATCAATTGTCTCAGAAAGACTGTCAATGCCAGAGTAAAATATTAAAAGTACAATCAGTCACCAGATTGAGATGCATTCCCTCAGTATAAAAAAAATACAGAGAAGTACGTGGTAAAACAACGAGATACCACGCATGAATCTCGTCGAAAACGAGACATGATGTCGTCTTCCTGTCGTCTTGAACCTTTATCTCTGTTTTTGTGACCTGACCCGCAGTTGCAAACAGCTTGAATCCAGACCAGACGCCGGCATCTCATTAGGATCCAACCTGTTGACACTCGGTCAAGAATTTCGCAAACATTTGATGGAATGTTAACCCTTACTACGATGAATTTTCAAATTGACTAATCCAAAAATCAAACAGGCCAAGCTTATGGTGAATATTTAGGGATTTGTTTTTGTATTGAAAAGTATTACAGGACAAACAGTCCAGACACTAGTGAGAGGGCTCCTCTAGAAGGTATATCATCTGGGTCTACTCTGTTTTCAAAATACACTGTTTTGCAAAGGACATTAGTGACTCGTGTCCCGCACAGTAATGCTTAAGCAGTTAAAAATGCACCAAAGTTCATTTTTTCATTAATCTTAATGACCTCCTTTTTTGGCACTGGAGTAACAGTTTTACCGTCTGACTGGAAGAGCTTATTTGTTATGAACGATTCGGTCCCAATCCGTATCGGGCTTGGTCGTTTTGGTCAAATTATATAATATAATCATTTAACGCAAAATTTAGTCCAACGGATTTGCATTCATATGCATATGAATAGCAATTGTGATATGATTGAACGGAAAGTACCAATATACGCAGAATCAAATCCAATCGATATATGTTTTAATTAGATGATAGTATATGCCGTATTATGATAGTCAAGTATGGGAATGATGTCAGTAAGTACCCTGTATAATTTGAATTACAAAGCTGTGGAAATTGAAAAGTCAAGGCATGGAATTTACAAAAACACTTGCTTCATTTTAAAATTGGAATGTTATTGTGATAAGAAACAAATAAGAAAACACAAGTTTATCAAACCGAGCAAATAGATAAGGGACAAATAGTAATGACTGAGCTATATAGCGACATGATAAAATATATCTGATATTTTGTTTTAGTTTATAAGCAAACAGAGTAGACCCTGATCAGACTGATCCTGCAGGAGTGTCAAATTTGGCTCTGTTCTATTTGCCAAGGTGTTAAAATGCATATGTACAGATATAAATACATTTATAGCAAAATATAGCACGTTATAGATCTATTGTCTGAAAAAGGTAAAATATGTTGCATCAGTTAAAATGTTATATAGGGAACAATGTGTGCGTGTATATTGTACTATATACTCCCAAACCACAATGAAGTATTTAGGTATTCAGTCACCGATTCCTTCAGCAAAGGTCTGAACGTCATTAGAATATTATTCATTAACACAGTGATTAACAGTAATTCAATTTTTGTATTTATGAACTGTACATTACTATTCGGAAAGCTGCGCCAGAATAACGGCCAAGAAACCATTTAACCACAACAATTTATGTGCAATTCATTTATAAATTTTGTGCATAATACTGATGTTTGTTCCCACGGTTTTAACTTTTATTACCCCTTCCAACTAGTTGAGGGGGTATACTACAATCACTCTGTATGTTTATTAGTCTGTCTGTCTGTTCATTGATCTGTCCGGATTTGTCTGGAGCATTACCCGGTCATCTTTCAATGAATCTTTCTCAAGCTTTGTATACTTCCTTGTCATTATATGGCATTGTGCACCTGTTATTTTGGTCATGATCACTTGACCGATATATCAGAGCAGTTTTTACTTTTTTCTTGGAGGAATGTGGCCTGGGCATTAGTAATAACAAATGGACAATACTTTTCAATATCATATGAACCTGTAACTCTGTCATGATAGCTTAACCAGTAAGTTAATTAGGGCATTCTTTATGAGTCATCATATCAGAATATGCACTGTTAGCGAATTCAGAACAATATCTGTAAAATATCCTTAGTTCCTAGTAAATAATTCTTATTTCGATGTCAAAAATATTTACATTGGAAATAAAAGTTACTTGATTTTGAGAAGATTAAATAATTAACTTATTTCTATAGTCTCGTAAGAGGTTTTTGATTTGTTTACTTATGGTACAAAGTCTTGTTTTATACACTGTTCTTTTGTTATCACTGCTTTATAAAAACATGTTGCCTACTTTCTTTGTGTAGATTAGATTGTTTCAAATGTTTATTTAACATAAAAATTTTTTACATTTAAACATTTTTGCAGACAAAACTCATATCTGAAAGATCCTAAACAAGCTGTTTCATTTTTGTCTGCTACATTTAAATATAATGTTAGTATAAAACTGCTGTACACCTCTAATAAAGCCAAATGTCAATGATATAGTTATTTTACCTAATGGTTGAATCAATACATTATTCACCAAAAACAAACTTCCGTATAGATAAACGGAGAAAAGATTGATCAATCTTAATTTTGCGCGTGCTGTAATGAGAAACATTAGTTATTCATTTGCATTTGCTTCTATAGAAGGATAGGTCCTTATTTATTTTTACAAAAGTTCATCCATATAATTTATCCAGTAACCCAATGTAAACTTCTGCTTGCTCGACATGTGCATCTAGGATAAAACCAAGGTTTGCAAATAAAAGGAGCCATGCTCTTTTTTAAAAAAAAGTTTCTACTTTTATCAAGAGCAAACAACTAACTAATATCCCTCATTGCCACAGTGTTCCTTTTCTATTGTACAGTATTTAGAAGCTTTTTTAAAAAAAAAACAAAGATAACTAATCATTAACTTTGTTGTTCCTTTCCTGTACCCATTTTTGATCTTAATACTTCCTAGCATAATTAATTCATATCAGCATTAGAAGACTAGTCCTTCGTATACTAGTATACTCGAAATAAAAATGGTATTTTACCAGTGTCAATACTGTTACAACTACTTCGCTTTCAATGCTCAAATAATAAACTTTTTACACTTCAGTCAATATATCATTTAATACTTATTAAGCAAATGTAATTAGATTTACATTAAATGGCAAGCTTTGTTTTGCCGCAGCACTTATTCACTTTGCGGTACATGTACAGCAAGTTCTTACTTGTACTTCGAGGTAATAGTTCAAACCAGTGACAGAAGTGTAAAGTAATATGCAAACGGCTGCTCAAGTGTGGAGTAGATGCAATTTTGATTATGCTTTTGCGAAACTATTGACCATGTGTCATATACAGTTGAACCTGTCCTAAGTGACCATTAATTTATTGAGCATAAGATTCCTTAAAAAGAAGGTGGTTGCTTAATGCAGAGCAAAAGTAATGCAGAAAGCTCCTATACAATTTGATTTGCATTAAGCTACCACCTTCCTTACTGTCCCATAATTAGACTTTTTATGGCCGCTCAAGACAGGTTCAAATGTAGCTTGGATTGTGATAAGACGCCAAGTTACTCGACATCCCATCCGTTTCAAATGCGACTGTTGTCCAGGTCAGCGGGATAAGAATTTATTTGAGGGGAGTGTGTATGTGTGTGTGTGTGTGTGGGGGGATAAAATCATTAACAATCATTAATTTAATACTTGAACACGTTATATTCCATAGACACACATCTAAATGCATTTGCAGATCAGTCGGTCCCTGCAGGAACTGAGTTTATTTAGGGAAATATATACAGTAGAACCTCTCTTAAGCGGCTTTTCGTTTACTAAACATAGGAGTCCTAAAAAGCAGATGGTGCTTAATGCAGGGCAAAAGTAATGCAAAAGGCTCAAATAGGAGCTTTCTGTATTACTTTTGCCCTGCATTAGGCTACCACCTGCCTTACAGACCCTGAATTAGACCTCTTTTTGATGGCCGGTTAAGAGAGGTTCTAATGTAGGTCAGATTCTACAGTTTTACCAGGGTTAAAAGGTTTCTTGGTCATATGCAGTTATAAATCGTTAACTTACAAACATTCATGAATGCACAATTCTACATGAATATTCATGTTCGACATCCTGGACGCACTTTCATTCTATACCCTATGAATATAAATGTAAGAAATAGTGACATCATGAATGTTAATTAACCCATTCCCTCTTAGGCTATTTTTATATACAACCTCTTTGAATGAATCTACCGAAAAGGAGCATTAACTAGAGAAGAGGAAATTTTTAGAATTTTGTAGATTGAAACTATTGTGATAAAAAGAGCATTTGCTCCTATAGGAGCAAATGCTCTATTTTTCACAATGGTTTCACAAAGTGACTTTTACAGAGTCGTCAAAAGTCGTCAATATGAGGGAATGGGTTAAGACAGAAAAGGTTTGCCATGGCACGAATGGTAGAATCAAATCTATATTGTTTTTATTTATTACAGACGACAATGTTTGCAGACATATATTATTTGACACCAAAAGAATTAATGAAACATGATGTAAAACATGCTTACAAAAATAATGAAACTTGGTGTAAGAAGTGCTTACAAAAATAATGAAACTTGGTGTAAGAAGTGCTTACAAAAATAATGAAACTTGGTGTAAGAAGTGCTTACAAAAATAATGAAACTTGATGTAAGAAGTGCTTACCATGGCACGAATAGTAGAATCAGGTCCATATTATTTGTTTAAGCAGTGCAGAGCCGGGTCAGACGGCTATTACAGAAACCGTCTGAGCTGGATCTGCCCTGTTTGCAAATGCGTGTAAAGGCTTATTTATGGAGTAAGGGTTACACACAGAGAAATTAAGGACAGAATGCAGAATTGCAACGCGACCTCTTTTGCAGACCAACATTACTTCACAACGTAGTAAAACCTCTCTATAACGGCCACTAAATTGTGTTAATTAGTTGGTATTAAAGGCCGTTGGCTGCTTAAAGCAAGGTAAAAGTAAAACAGAACGCTCCTCTAGGAGCTTTAAGCAGCCCCCTGCCTTTAACACAAAATACTTGATGTAATTTAGTGGCCGTTATAGAGAGATTTTACTGTAATTTGTCATCCCATCAGGATCCAAATTGTTTGATATTCCACTCATATTTTTAGGAGAAATTTAAGGAACATCCACTCTAAAATATAAAGCAGACGGTAATGTTTGCAGACGAATATTATTTGGCACCAAAAGAATTAATGCAACTTGATGCAAGACATTCTCGCTCACATACTGTCTGATGATCATGCGTGTCTTTTGTTATTACAGTAAAACCTCTCTTAACCGGAATTCTAGTAGAGAAGAATTTATATATTTTAGGCAGGTGACTGCTTAATGCAGGGTGAAAGTAATGCAGAAAGCTCCTAGAGGAGCTTTCTGCATGACTTCCACCCTGCATTAAGCTGTCACCTGTCCCCAAGACCGATATTTGTACTAAATTTAACTGCCGGTTAAGAGAGGTTTTACTGTAGATTGATGCGTGTTGTACTAATGACAACCAAACTTTCTCGGATGTCTCAGTATGTTTCCAACCTACTACAGACGATTGTCAATCAATTCTCAGTCATCAATCATTCATCTGTTGAGAGACAATAATCCTTCTTAATCTTTACAGTGTCCTATCGACCTGACGAAAATACACGAGCATTAGAACATTATTAGTTCTTTCACCGCTGTAGTCTCAGGAAAGCTACACACAGATTTTGCTGCAATAGGCAAATCTGTGATTGAAATTGTAAACAGATTTAATCCAGATCATACACAGAGTAACTAATCTAGATTCGAAATGTTTGACATATCACTTACGTTTCACGAAGTAGACTGAAAGACAGTCAACTCTGAAAGTTACAGAAGACGATAATGTTTGCAGACAAACCTTATTAAGTGCAAACAGAGTTAGCATATTGTTGACAAAATCACTGGCTTTGTGCCAGAGGACGGTAGTGCTGCATATTTGATCAGTGTGTAGATTTTATGTCTGTATAACAAGTAGTTCAAACTGTGACCTTAATCCCTTCCACCCTGAATTATCAGTGTTTTATTATAAAGTCCACTCAGTATTAAAGGTTTATATTTGCTAGAGGATTTTGAATGACAAACTGTGAAGACCCTGGTCAGATGACCCCTCTAAGAGCCCTCTGATTTTGGGTCTTCTCTGTTTGCAAATGACAAAATGACAGTACATACATGCCCCAGATTAAAGACTTAGATAGCCCTTTTGGGGCCAAATACTTTTCATCAATGTCTTCTCTGAAACGAAGGTAGTATGTGAAGTTA
Source organism: Azorinus chamasolen (assembly GCA_963576725.1). Classification (NCBI taxonomy): domain Eukaryota; kingdom Metazoa; phylum Mollusca; class Bivalvia; order Cardiida; family Solecurtidae; genus Azorinus; species Azorinus chamasolen. The sequence continues at coordinate 14,240,797 of OY755243.1, read as the reverse complement.
TGCGTCAAATCTAGATCCAAGCCAGTTTCCATTGCAGTTGGCCCTGTGAGTCGCTTTTCGGCGACCTTGTCCAATCTATGGGATCACAGAAGTTTGAAAGACTAGAAAAATAACCCAAATGTCATTCTGTTATTCTTCTTGGTGAACTCTTTCACTGCCAATGTCGCAACTGTGGTTACCTATGCATACAGTTTGGATCTCGGCGTCTCATCAGTATCCAAACTGTTAGTTACCGTGACTATGGTTTTCAAACAAAAATGAAGAAAATTGACCAATGAAAATAGTAGCAGACAACAAAGTTAGCAGACGACAAAAGTTGGCAGCGAATGAGTTAATATGAGTAATGATCATAGAGATAATGAATTACGATTGTGCTGAATATTAACCCATTTCCTGATAGGCTATTTTTAGATCCAACCATTTTGAATAAAAATACCAAAAAGGAGCATTAACTAGAGAAAGGAATTTATTAGAATTTTGTAGTTTGAAACCATTGTGATAAATAGGAGCAAATGCTCTGTTTATCACAATGATTTCAATAGGTGATTTTTACAGAGGTGTAGAAAGGGCGTATTTATGGAGGAAAGAGGTAACTATAAGCAGTCATTCACTTATTGAACATAGGAGTGTAAAAATGCAGGTGACTGCTTACTGCATGACAAAAGTAATGCAGAAAGTTCCTACATGTATATACAAACTACCATCTGCCTTACAGACCCATGATCAGAGGTCCAGAAAAGATGCGTAAAGTGAAGCATCTTCGAGAATAACTTCTTTATTTCTTCACCAAATCCTATGTTTTGGCCACTGTTTAGAATCGTCTCGAAGAACTTGAGTTGTCTCTTGAGTAACTGTTGTCGTAGAGAGGTTTATTCTATAGTTTGAGATCAATTTATTAAACATGTAATAAAGATGCTGCTGATGATTATGTTTATAAGATTATAATAATTATGCTTATTGTTATTATAACTATTATTCAGGGTTAAATTGTTACAATAATGTCATAGTTATAAATAATAATAATGGTAATTGTTAATTATTATTTTTATACCCCCCTTTTGAAAAAATGGGGGTATATTGCTTTGCACATGTCGGTCGGTCGGTCGGTCTGTCGGTCGGTCGGTCGGTCGGTCGGTCGGTCGGTCGGTAGATCGATGGTTTCCGAATGATAACTAATAAACGACTTGGCCTAGAATCTTCAAACTTGCTGTGGTGGTTGGTTATGACAAGTAGATGATCCCTATTGTTTTTGAGGTCACTAGGTCAAAGGTCAAGGTCACCATGACCTTAAATGGTGAAATAGTTTCCGATCAATAACTGCTCAAGGGTTTGGCTTGGGATCTTCAAACTTGCTGTGGTGGTTGGTCATGACCACTAGATGACCCCTATTGATTTTAAGGTCACTAGGTCAAAGGTCAAGGTCACCATGTCCTGAAATGGTTAAATGGTTTCCGATCAATAACTGCTCAAGGATTTAGCTTAGAATCTTCAAACTTGCTGTGGTAGTTGGTCATGACCACTGGATGACCCCTATTGATTTTGAGGTCACTAGGTCAAAGGTCAAGGTCACCATGACCTTAACTGGAAAAATGGTTTCTGATCGATAACTGCTCAAGGGTTTGGCTTAGGACCTTCAAATTTGCTGTGGTTGTTGGTAATGACCACTAGATGACCACTATTGCTTTTTAGGTCACTAGGTCAAAGGTCAAGGTCACCATGCTCTTAACTGGTGAAATGGTTTGCAATCAATAACTGCTGAATGGTTTGGCTTAGAATCTTCAATATTGCTGCGGTAGTTGGTCATGACAAATGGATGACCCCTATTGTATTTGAGGTCACTAGGTCAAAGGTCAAGGTCACCATGACCTTAACTTGTAAAATGGTTTCTGATCAATAACTGTTCAAGGGTTTGGCTTAGGATCTTCAAATTTGCTTTGGTAGTTGGTCATGACCACTGGGTGACCCCTATTGATTTTGAGGTCACTAGGTCAAAGGTCAAGGTCACCATGACCTTAACTGATGAAATGGTTTCTGATCAATAACTGCTCAAGAGTTTGGCTTAGGACCTTCAAATTTGCTTAGGTGGTTGTTCATGACAACTGGATGACCCCTGTTGTGTTTTAGGTCACTAGGTCAAAGGTCAAGGTCACCATGACATTAACTGGTGAAATGGTTTGCGATCAATAACTGCTCAAGGGTTTGGCTTAGGATCTTCAAACTTGCTGTGGTGGTTGGTCATGACCAATAGATAACCCCTATTATTTTTTAGGTCACTAGGTCAAAGGTCAAGGTCACCATGACTTTTACTGTTGAAATGTTTTGTGATCAATAACTGCTCAAGGGTTTGACTTAGAATCTTCAAACTTGCTGTGGTGGTTGGTCATAACAACTAGATGACCCCTTTTGATTTTGAGGTCACTAGATCAAAGGTCAAGGTCATCATGACCTTAACCGATGAAATGGTTTCAAATTAATAACTGCTCAATGGTTTGGGTCGGGATCTTCAAACTTGCTGTGGTAGTTGGTCGTGACCACTAGATGACCCCTAAAGTTGTTGAGGTCACTAGGTCAAAGGTCAAGGTCACCATGACCTTAATATGTGAAATGTTTTCAGATCAATAAATGATCAGTGGTTTGGCTTAGGATCTTTAAAGTTGCTGTGGTGATTAGTAATGACCGCTAGATGACCTCTATAGTTGAGGTCACTAGATCAAAGGTCAGGGGGTCTGGGGGGTATAAATGTTTCACAAACATCTCTTGTTAGTAGTAGCAGTAGCAGTAGTAGTAGTAGTAGTAGTAGTAGTAGTAGTAGTAGTAGTAGTAGTAGTAGTAGTAGTAGTAGTAGTGGTAGTAGCAGTAGCAGTAGTAGTAGAAGTAGCAGCAGCAGCAGCAGCAGCAGCAGCAGCAGTAGTAGTAGTAGTAGTAGTAGTGGTATATACATTATGATAGTTAGGTTTTTTTTTATTTATTACATAACCCTGAAGTTAAATGTAAAGTTGTTGTTGGTCAGTTGTATATAAATATGTTGACATTTTTAAACAAAGAATAGATATGGCTGAATCCAAGATAAATAGTTTTCCATTAGAACCATCATTTTTTATCAATTAAGATTTTTTAATAGAATTTAGATAGATCTACGAGTATATACAAACGTACGATTGAAGTAATGGTCAATTGCTAAATGTATGTCCCCATCGAGCACGCTCAAGGCACAATCATACATTTAGCAGTTTAACCTTTTCGTTCATATAAACGCTCTTTTTACGCAATTGCAAACAGAGTAAACCCAGATCAGACGACTCCTATAGGAGTCGTCTGATCAGGGTCTGCTCTGTTTGTTAATGGTATAATATAGTCCTGATTGCACAGTTTCTGCCAGAGGCAAAACATCCTGTATAAATAAACCACCGTAAAATATCAGCTAATAAATATTCATGATGTCATTATTTCTGTCAAATATTAAATCGGGAAAGGGTTAAAGCAGGAAGTAGTACAAACAGTGACAGTCCCAAATGAAACACCCGACTTCACTGTGGTTTCTGAGTTTACGTTGATGGCGCCTGCTCACTGCAGGACTTGTGCTTTTTCGAAATAAACTGAAAGTGAAACATATACTATTCGGTCGCAAATGTCATACAAGTCACACTTAGCTGGTAAAGGCTTAATTTGCGGCTTTACAGGGGGTTCTTCTATTGCGATGACTCGTTAACCCTTTCCTTCATATAGATGCGTTTTAATGCATTTACAAACAGAGTAGACCCAGATAAGACGGCTTCTATAGGATCTGGTCTGTTTGCTAATGGAATTTGATAGATCTGTATCTTTAGTTTCTAAAATTGCTAGACTTTCCATCTTCCGTATTTGATTATATTTGTTTTATCCATGAATCAATTATTGTCTCTAGTTTTAGAGTAAGACTTAATTTGACATCTGAACGGAACGTTTAATATGTGGTAGACCAGCGATTTCCCTCGTCAAGAAAACATTCATTTAAATTGCTCTAGACAATAAAACCCCATTTGTGATATTCATATTCAAAATTCACCAGACGAAATATTCTCAACTTCCGCTATCAGTTATTAAAGTGTATGCTTTCGGGGCGAATTTCGCGGGTTAGATCACAGACCAGGTCGTTCCAAAGACTAGCCACTGCTAATGGTACTAGTGACTCCCCTCCCTTAAGAGTTTTTTTTTCAGTGTAGTGCTATGATATTACAACATTTGAATTGATGTTAATACAGTAGAAACTTTCCTAAGCGGCCATTCATTGATTTAATATAGGGGTCTTAAAACAGATGGTTGCTTAATGCAGGGTATAAGTACATATACTGCTGAAATCTTCTATAGGAGCTTTCTGCATTATATTAGCATGCATTGAGCTACCATCTGTATTAAAATTCCAAAATGTAATCTCTTGTTGATGGCCGCTTAAGACAGGTTCTACTGTAAGTAAAACACAAAACATATTGGGAATGTGATCAGACATCATACTTGTCAGCAGGCTAGTAGTGAAAACATATTTTCCACGCTGAACCTCACTAATGTCAAAGTTAATGTGATTATCCGTATAATATGAACATTTATCATAGTGTACCCATCCGAAAATAAATTGATATTGTTGCACTGATATTGTGTAAGTGATCCCGAGAGAAAAACCCTCATGAAAACTTCATAACCTAACATGACATGCGATCTGAAGCGTATAGTCATATACTCTTTCTGTTACATTTAGTAATTATCTTTACCACTGAGGACCATTGCATACAGATAGACCCTTATACTACGACCACTTACTGGACTGTCTAAGTCTAGGATTTAACCCCTTGTGTGACACACGTTCATCTATAAAACATTATACAGTAAACAGCTCTCTAAACCGGCCGTTCAATTTAGTATAAATATCCGTCGTGGAGATAGGTGGCAGCTTAAGGCAGGGTGAAAGTCATGCAGAAAGCTCCTAGAGGAGCTTTCTGCAAAATTTCACCCTGCATAAAGCAGCCACCTAAATTCTTCTCTCTACCAAAGGTGCCCGACGCATGCTTGGACTCACCCACGGAACCCCCCCCCCCCCCAAAAAAAAAAAAAAAGAAAAAAGAAAATGTGATCGAAGTATGTAAAACTAGCCTAAAACTATCTATTTGAACCTTAAACCACTCAGAAAAACAAGAAAAACATGATCTGGAAAAAAATTCCTATCGGGTCTATATATGTATTTCAATACATATATAGACCCGATAGAATTTTTTTTCCGGGTCGTGATTTTCTTGTTTTTCTGAGTGGTTTAAGGTTCAAATAGATAGTTTTAGGCTAGTTTACATACTTCGATCACTTTTTTTTGGGGGGGGGGGGAGGGGGTGTTTATTGGTGAGTCCAAGCATGCGTCGGGCACCTTTGCTCTCTACTAGAATTCCGGTTTAGAGGGATTTACCGTATCATATATATGTATTTGTTGCTTTTAATACGAACACATGGAATTTTAACCATAACAGAAACTGTAGAACCAGTTCCATGCTATTCCATAAAGAAAAGAACCGACTCCTGAACAGCCGGCTCTTTCGGGAATAATCTGGTCTAGGTCAGCTCTATTTGGAAATGCGTAAGGAAATTCGTCTACACCAGGGAAAGGGTAAAGTCTGATCAGGGTCTGCTTTGTTTGCTGCTGGTGATAAGATATAAATATGATTGTACAGTTTCCGCAATGGCTAAGATGCCAATGGCCATGTGCAATTGTAAGAAAAAAATATTCATGGCGTCAAAATGTTCATGGAGGAAAGGATTAATATAGCAGGTTATATTGCCATATTTACACCGACAACACTACATAAATTGAAATGAAACTATTTATCAGATTTGCATCACATCTCGGAAATGTATTGAATTGAAGACCTTTATGTACATTCAACTCTTCACCTGAGACAGAAGCCTTCTGACCCTTTTGCAATCTGAGTAGACGTAAATCTAGGTATTGATTGTTTCATTAGGGTCTGCTTTGTTTGCTTTTGGAATAATACAGACCCTTATTTAATATCCATGATGTCATAATTTCTTACATGAATAATCATTAGTTAAATGTTCAAATACGTATATACATGAATGCATTTGTTTAAGCGTGGTATGTACTAAAACATTTAATGATATAAGGTGATATGATCATGTACTTGACATTTTAATGCTATCAGGAGCGTAGCTGAATACAAATGTAATGTATGCACCGTGACTATAGGGATCCGAGGGCATGCTCCATGGGAGAATTTAGTATTCTGTACACAGCTCATACTTCAGCTGTGTTACAACCCGTTTTGTAATAAAGTTGTAAAATGTAATAACATTATTACAAAGTGCGTTACGATTGCAGAAATTATAATACATTTTTGCACAACCCGTTTTTAATAAAGTTGTAAAGTGAAAACAAAATTCAGCATGGTGAACATTTCATATTTATCAACGTGATATTTAAGAATATGTTAAGTGTGAAGGATTATTAGCCAATATTTTAGTTACATGTAAACACCCATAACTGAAGTCAGTTTCGACAGAAATATTTATGTTTTAAAATCCGTCAAACAACTTAGTGTGTTGTGATGATAATCATATAAAAGTACAAATATGAGTCATGCAGGAAACACCACATACAGAGCAAACAGCCACCGGACAGCAACACAAGAAAACACAGCAAATGTATATAATTACCAAAAACAAAGACAAAACAAACCAACGATGGGGAAGTACCGCCTTGGAACGGTCAGTGAGTGACAAAACCGTTTTAGGGGCGCCCAACCTCACACTTATTCTATCCCCACCCTGAAGGACAAACAGTGTAAAGAAATGTATCCCCTCTTCGACTAATCTACAACAACCGTGATGGCAAACACAGTGGTAAAGTGCATGTAAAACAAAAACATTTAAGTGAAACAAACTGTAACCACCTATCGCTAGCGTACTCAATGATTGAGTTGCAAACAGAGTAACTGTAGAAAAGTAATAAAGGGTACGACAAAAACGAAATAGTACAGATATCCGACGTCCTCCCAGTTTCCGAATTTAAGAGGTCGCTTTTATAGAGTAAACATTTCTTGTCAGCTTACATGCAAAGAGGTCAGCGTGATTATCAACTGGAAAAGGGTTGACAACCAGACATGCAAGAGATCCTAGATCTGTATCATTATCAAACACTATCATAGATTGAAAAAATGAATTTATAACAAAGTGCGTTACAATTGCAGAAATTGTTATAAATTTTCTGCACAACCCGTTTTGTAAAAAAGTTGCAAAATGAAATAGTTTTAGCATGGTGAACATGTTATATTTATCAACGTGATAGGTAAGACATATGCTAGACAATTTATATTTGGTATGCAGATGGCTTAAGTGAAGGTCTTTCAGTTGAAAAATCCGGCTTTATCGGTTTCTGCATTTTTGCTTGTTTTCATCCTATGATAGTGCTTGATAATGATACAGATCTAGGATCTCTTGCATAGTCTTATATGATCATCATCACAACACGCTAAGTTGTTTTGACTGATTTTATTACATAAAGAGTGTTGTCGAAACTGACTTCAGTTATGGGTGTTTGACTAACATACTGTCTAATAATGATCTTATATCTCACAATAAACATATTCTTTTTTTCAGGTCCTGCTATAATGACGAGACCTCATTTATTATCCCCGTCATTGGTGTGTAAGGGTCGGGGATCCATCCCTCTCCACACCGTACAATTATCAAGCATAATGCTAGTTCTATATCATGCTATTTTATCTCCATCCTCCATAAATAGATAAAATTGCGTCTTCGCAAAAATCAGGGTAGACCCAGATCAGACGGCTTCTATGTGAGTTTTATTTTTTATCGGGGTCTGCCCCTTTTGCCTATGATATAATTACACATGTTTGTACATCTTCAGTTATTACCAAACTTTCTTTGTTCATGCGCTATTATAAAAACTAATGTAACTAGAGGTTTGTTTTTGTCACAAAAACAGATGTCTCCCCATCCCATCCTCTTTCCGATACACAAGTGTAATGTCTGTAACTCCAAACTTATCAGGGTATAATTTTAAGTCATCAGGGGCAATAACTCCAACGTTATCTGTGGGAGACAATTAAAAAAACCAGGTACACAACAACACATGCTGGTGAATATTCCTTGGTGACTCTAGTACTAGTGGTTTTAGAGATACACGCGACACAAAGTAAAGTTACTCTTATTTTAAGTCATAAGGGGCAGTAGCTCCAAAGTTATCAGGGGGAGACAATTACCCTCACCCCCACCCCGGATGCACAACAACTCATGCTGGTGAACATTCCTGTGCAGTTTGGTGACTCTAGCCCTACTGGTTTCAGAGATACTTGCAGCACAAAGTTTCTCTAGTTTTAAGTTATCATATCAGGGGCAATAACTCAACAATTATCAGGGAGATAAAATTAAAAAAAACCCAGGTGCACAACAACTCATGCTGGTGAACATTCTTGTGAAGTTTGGTGACTCTATCCCTAGTGGTTTTAAAAATATGCATGACAAAGTTTCTCAAGTTTAAGTTATCATATCAGGGGCAATAACTCAACGATTATCAAGGGAGACAATTACAGAATCCGAGGTGCACAACAACTCATGCTGGTCAACATTCCTGTGCAGTTTGGTGACTCTAGCCCTAGTGGTTTTAGAGATATGCACGATACTAAGTAAAGTTTGTCTAATTTTAATTCATCAGGGGCAGTAACTTTAAAATTAACAGGGGGCGGGGGACAATTAAAAAATACAAGTGCAAAACAACTCATGCTAGTAAACAATCCTGTGAAGTTTTGTGACTCTAGCCCTACTGGTTTCAGAGATATGCGCGACACAAGGTTTGTATCATTTAAGTGTTCATATCAGGGGCAATAACGCAACAATTATCAGGGGAGACAATTCAAAAACCCCAGGTGCACAACAACTCATGCTGGTGAACACTCTTGTGAAGTTTGGTGACACTAGTTCTAGCGGTTTCAGAGATACGCGCGACACAAAGTTTTTCTAATTTTAAGTCATCAGGGGCAATAACTCCAAAGTTATCAGGGGGAGACAATTCAAAAACCCAAGGTGCACAACAACTCATTCTGGTGAACATTCCTGTGAAGTTTGGTGACTCTATCCCAACTGGTTTCAGAGATACGCGCGACACAAATTTGTGACGGACAGACAGACGGACGGACGGACGTTCTAACGGATTGAGTGTATGTGGCTATTCTTTTGTTCAAAATAGCCACACAAACTGAAAATAAGCTATATAAAACTGACGAGAACAAAAGATCTTTTGTTCTCATGTAATTATCTAGTCACATAAACAGGAATTGTTAGAGCGGACAGACGGACGGACGGACGGACAGACAACTCTGGCAAAAACAATATGTCTCCCCATAAATGGGGGAGACATAATTAGCATTCATATAGATTATTTCTGACATGAATATTCATGGAATATGGAGCTAAATCATATTTTACATTGCAGAACCTTTAAAAATGAGATTAAACAAATATAAAATGTGTGGCCAGATTGACATAATGCTTATGTTTACCGATCTGTATTCATATCTACTGATCAAATGAAAAAAGGAAATTGTTGCATTACATGGTATATATGAATGATATGACATGTTAACTTTTATATAGCTAACATTTTAAAATAAATTTTATTAACTACATTTGTATATAATCAATTTGATTATATTTTTCCAATTGTTATTGAATTAATATTCTCTGTTTTCTTCTAAGGCAACCTGTTTTACAATATCATGTTTAAATGCAACATAACATCTTAGCCCCCCTGAAGTAGGTCTGAAATGTTTGTGTTTGCACTGAAAAATATACATTTTAATGAAGGTAAGTATACAATTCTTTGCAACGTCACAGGTTGCTATATAGCCAAACAGCATTGTTTTAATATACAGAGGAACAAAATGACTATTTGGGAATGTCAGAATATTACTTATGATGGATTGGCTGACTGGACAATACCAAACAAATGTTCTATTGTTTTTGGTTCCATGTTACAGAACGTGCATTCTGTTTTATCTGTATAATTTATTGTGTATAAGTAGTAATTTGTTCCTAAAATGCGGTGTACGATTCTCACCTGAAGCCACGGCATAAAAGTATCATTTGTAATATAACTAAGAATCTACTTCCAATCGCTAGCAGTAAAATTAGTGCATGAAGGTATTTTTCTACACCAAGTGTCCTTACATGATCGTTGGTCAGACTTTTTGTTCAGGCATTTATACATTAATTTTGATCCCTTTTCGTTTTTATATAGAATTCTAAGATAAGGAGGAATAAAAAGTTTTTTTATATTTCTTATATCGTTTTTGTTTATATTTAAGCTTTTCAATGCATTTCCAACTGCTAGCATCATACCACGATATAATAAGTGATTGGTTTGTAAACCGTATTTTTCATTAAATTCTTTTAAGGTCATACAAGTATTTTGGGAATCTAAAATATCTCCAATACAGCTTACTCCTGCTTTAACCCATGTGCTTAGAAAAACGCTCTTATTTGTAATTAAGATAATTTATGTTGATTATAAAATAACGGATATTCTTTAATTGTGTTTTTCTCAATTTCATGACGGCTAATCAGCTCTGAAAAGGCTTTAAAGGTATCTGACCAGAATGTTTTATTGCATGCTTGAGAAAGATTTTCACAATAGTGTTTTCCAGAATTTAGTAATTTGTTCAAATCTATCTTGGAATATATTATTTCAGACCAGCCGCCATTTTTTATATCAACTTTTTAATCCACGTTGTTTTTAAAACATTTATAAATGCGTTCAGATTTAACATTCGCAATCCTCCATGTGCATATTCTTCTACTAAGACTGATCGTTTGATTTTGTCATTTCCGTTCCAAACAAATTTGTAAAATATTTTGTTAAGTTTATTTAACACTTGTTCAGAAGGATTTTGAAGGGCTAGAAACAGATTATTTAGTTTTGCCACAAGAAGACTTTTAATCACAGCAATTGTGCCTATAGGTGAAAGTATTCGTCTGTTTCAATTTTTAATCATATTTTAATCTCAGATATCTTTGTATCGAAGTTAATTTCAATCATTTTGTTCTAACTCTACACGAAATTTTACACCTTACATCTGGAATTGTTGTTGGTTCCATATTAGTTTCAATTTTGTTTTAATTGTGTCGGAGCTACATTTGTTCCTGCCAATCCATACTATTTTGTTTTATCAAAATGTACGTTAAGTCCAGTAAATTCAGAGATGATTGAAAGTGTATCAAGGGTTTCATTTAAAGACTCTTTAGACCCATCTAGAATAAAGCTTGTATCGTCAGCAAATTGGGACAGTTTATGTTCGGTTCGGTTGATATCTATACCTCTGATTTTTTCATTTGGTCTGATTTTGATTGATAGGATTTCAGCGCACAAAATGAAGATGTAACAAGACAAAGGATCGCCTTGTCTGCAACCACGTTCTATCCTGAAAAAGTCCGAGGTATCCGCATTGAGTTACTGCTGATTTTGCATTTTTATAAAACAAATTGAACCATTTTTGTATTGAACTCCCAAAATTAAAGTACTTCAAAGTGTTATTAACAAAAGTCCATGATAGTGAATCAAAGGCCTATTCGACGTCTATTAAAAGTAGCATTCCTGGAAGTTCGTTTTCTTCTGCATATTACATAATATCGTATATAAGTCTTGTATTCTCCCCTATGTATCGTCCACGAAGAAATCCTGTTTGGTCTGTGTGTATTAATTTTGTAAGTAAAGGTTCGATTTGCTATGCACCCTGTCCCAATTTTGTAGACTGTATTTAGTAAAGTAATAGGTCTCCAATTTTTAGGGTAATGTCTTGATTTTTCTCCCTTGGGAATACATATTACGAGACCTTGCGTTTGGGTACATGCTAGTTTGTTCGAATGAAAAGCCTCGTTTAAAGACCTAACAACAAAAACGCCAATTGTTTTAAACATATTCTTACATATCAAATTCATAAATATTTAAATTTTCATTAAGCTGAAAAAGTTTATTACATTTTGCAGCTTTATTACAAAACGGGTTGTCACAGAGCTGTCTGATCTGGGTTAACTCTATTAGAAAATACGTTAACGTGTATGTCTATGGAGTAAAGTGTCAGTTGACCTAACGCTTCTGTTGACTGCTTTGTCGTATGTTTAAACAAACCTGTTTATCAAGTCCATCGCTCAATGCTGTACATGGGCATATAATAATATTCCCTATTATATTGTTATATCAAAAACATACAGAATGTATCAATCTACGACTATATAATATAAATCTCTACAGACTATCTCTCTCACAATTCCACTGATTATAGTCTCTGTAGACACATGCCGCCGTCGAAACCAGATCGCCCGTCTGCTGTCATAAAGTACTGACCTTTTGTGAAGAACAAGCCTTGTCGATAAGTCTAAATTACAGTGACACTATTGTCAGGATGACCCACATAAGGTTAATCCCTTCCCTCCATTAATATGCCTTCCTAAGTTTTTGGCAGACAGTATACCAAGATCGTTTCGCCCATAAAACAACATAGATAATTATGTTCTACCGTTTCTACTACATGTATTATCAAAACGTCCTGTGCTCATGTACCATTATAAAAAATATCAATTATGTCATTATTTCTTACAGGGATATTAATGGAATAAAGGATTAACCCTTCGCTTGCTGAATTTTAAAATGCATTTCTCCTTCTTTTCCTGTTGTATAATTATAAATATATCTTCACTGTGTACAAGTATTTCGCTATGCAATCACTGCTGTGAAGTGCACTGGTTGCACAATCAAGTTGTAAATAGTGCAGACCCAGATGAGACAGTTCCTGCAGGAGCTGTCTCATCTGGGTCTTCACTATTTACAGGTACGTATATTGACGTGATTAGCAAGCGAATGGTTAACCCTTACCGGGCGGGACACGAGTCACTTATTCCTTTGCAAACAGTGTAAACCCACATGAGAGTGCTTCCAGAGGAGCCCTCTCATCAGGGTCTGCACTGTCTGTCATGTAACACATTAGAAAAATCCCTACATATTCACCATGAGCTTGACCTGTTTTAATTTCGGAATAGTCCATTTGAAAACTCAGCGTTGTAAGGGTTAAAGGAGTAAAGTTTATCCTCTGACTTGAAGGACAAATGACATCATTATCATTTGATATAAACATAAGATGAAACACAACAAGTTTGTGTCTGTAAACATTGGCGTCTGATTTAACCCTTTCCCTGTTGCATATTCATGTAAGAAATAATGGCGTCATGAATATTAATTACGTTATTTTTTATAATGACATATGAACACAGGACATTTTGGCTCAGACAGAAGCTGTAGAATCAGATCTATATTACACCATAAGCAAACAGAGCAGACCCTGATCAGACGGCTCCTATAGGAGCCGTCTGATCTGAGTCTACTCTGTTTGCAGATGCACAAAAATGTGCTTACATAGGGGAAAGGGTAAGTATCAGATTGGTGTTTTCTTCAATTTCTTTTCTACACATAAGTATAGAGTGTCAAACAGGTAGGTTGGTTGATTGATTGTGTTGTTAACAACCCGTATCTAAAGCTCTGGTCACCCACAATATAGATCTTTAAGTAAATTCAATCTGTGATTTTATCTTCTATTTTTGACTTCAAGACTAAGCGATTTGTAATAACTGAAATTTGCAGAAACTAGCCTGATGCAATATATTTACTATGACAAAGACTATGCATCGATCCATCGATGGATATATGACTTAACTCGTAATGGGAAAATTTGCATACATGTACAGTAGAATCCCTCTAATGCGACCACTTAATGAACAAGCATGAGTGTCTTTATAAGCAGGTGGTTGCTTGATACAGGGCAAAAGTAATATAGAGGAGCTTTCTGCATTACTTTTGTCCTGCATTAAGCTACCACCTGCATCTAGCACCCTGAATTATACCTCTTTTATGTGGTTGCATTAGTGGGTATTTACTGTATTTTGCAATACTTTCGATTTTTTTTAAAGTTTCAGAGTGGAATTTCCTTTCACGACTTCTCAAAATATGTGATGACTCGAACCCTTACGCGACGTATCATGGTGATCAAAACTGTTTGCAAAGATAAACACATACAGTGCTCCCTCCCTACAACGGCCCTCTCAATAACGATTCCCTCCTTACAACAAAGCATGTCACTGTTTCCGAAACAACAAGGCTCCAGAAACAACTTTTTTCCATTGTATTTTCTTTATGCCTCCATCAAACCCTATGTTGTGACCACTCTTTAGAATCGTCACTTTGTGACGATTCTAAAGAGTGGTCACAACATAGGGTTTGATTGAGGCATAACGGTTTTAGTTCTCGAAATACACCTTATCTGGGGATCTGCAAACAAGCTAATTATGTTTGATTTTCCCTCCCTATAACAACTCCCTCTGAACAACACATACAATCTTCGTATCCCAAAGGGTGTCGTTGTAGAGAGGGAGCACTGTATTCAATCATTGCTGCAAGTCCTATGAAAAGCTTTCAAGCGACAATGGCGGTGAAAGAGTTAACTTTTAACCTGCTGCGGGCGGATGAGTGATTACATATGCATACAGCTTGGATCCAGATTAGACGTCAATCAACAGTATACAAACTGTTTGATATTCTGACCGTCTATGTAAATCATTTGTGACAAATGAAGTCGATGACATTTTACAGGCAAATGTTTGTTAGCAGGCTAAAGGTTAAATCTGTTAGATTATTCATATGCATTTTTATATACTATTCAAAAGCCTTTATAAAGATATGAGACTTTTCCTAGTGGATAATCTTTCTTCTCATAGCTGTATGTATGGATGAAAAGCTTCTACATTCTCTGAAATGCATCCCCGAGGACTGTGCTGAATTAACCCTGATTTTATGTCTCTCTCGACACTTTCTGAGAGAGAAATGTGACTTTGTCCTCACGCGCAAATACCAGTCATACAGAAAAAAACAACCATGTATGGCAAGTGCACTAAAACCTCGATATTTCGAGGTTTAAGTATAGAAGAATAGACCCTTTTAGACAGGTGGCTGCTTAATGCAGGATGAAGTCATGCAGAAAGCTTCTCTAAGAGGAGCTTTCTGCATGACTATCGCCCTGCATTAAGCTGCCACATTTCTTTAATATCGATAATGATAGGTAGTTGGGTACTCGAATAATCGAGGTTTTACTGTATATCAATTTCAACAGTACAAATACGACGTTGTACGTTAACATCAGCGAGACAGAAGGTGTAAGGTTAACCCTTTCGGCGTCAAATTTCTAATTGTCGTCTGCAATCCAAGTTTGTTAAATCATTCAGTAATATAAGGAAATGGGACAAATAAATGCAAATTTCAAAGGAATAAAGCACATATATAGAAATAGAGATTGAGACAAATAGTGAAGTCCCTGATCAGACGCCGCCTTGAATAGGCGGCGTCTGATCTGGGACTGCATTACTTCTCGTGGTGCATTTATGCGACTGCGGCGGTGAAAGGGTTAAGAAGATCGTACCCTCAAATTAATTAACCCTTTACTCTCTCTATACAATGTATAGTCGTCTTTTAGTGCATTTGTAAACACAGTAAACCCATACGGGACGTCTCCTATAGGATGCGTCTGATCAGGGCATGTTCTGTTTACATAGGACATCATAAGGATCGTATTCTACAGTTTCTTTCTTGCATAAAAAATCAGATGATTAATAATCATTATTTCTTGCATGGAAATGGTTAACAAAGTAGTGTACGATTCAAAGGTGTTCGTGTGCTTGTTCTCCACATCAGGCATGTTCTCGTATTTTTTGGACCCAGAAAGCTTGATAAACGTGTACTGTACAAATTAAACTTTAATTTGACATATTCAAAACAGGCATTTAAACATGGAGATTTTATCATCACCAGTTATCATATACTCAAATAAAGCACGCATGCATAATAAATTACTATTATATACATGTGTACGAAACTGTCTAGTAAATATTTGCCTGTATATAGAATGACATTATGAATATTTATTAGCTAAATTTTCATATGGATTTTTGATAACTTTATTCGAACATAAAAAATATTTGGCCATGACAGAAACTGCAGTTAGATCTGTATCAGTTCGTACGAAACAGAGCAAACCCTAATCAGATATCTCCTATCGAAGAAGCCTGATCTGGATCTACTCTGTTTACAAAAGCCACCAAATACATCCCTGTCAGATAAATCTATACAGCTACTACAAAAGAACAATACTCACTATCTACGTAGACATGAGATCCCTTTGATAGACATCAAAGACGTTGTCCATTTCAGGCACGTAATTTCATATTACCCCATGGACATACATTCAGAGAGATTATTCTCAAAGATGTTAGAATGCTTTTGTTCTTACGCAGTAACCATTTAAATTTAATCATGAATCTGAAACTACATGTACTGTACATGCACAGTAAACCCCTTCTAAACCGTAATTCTAGAAAAGAAGAATTTAGACACTTTTATCCTGGTGGCTACTTAATGCAGGGTGATAGTCATGCAGAAAGCTACTGCAGTAAAACCTCTCTATAACGGCCACTAAATTACATAAAGTATTTTGTGTTAAAGGCAGGTGGCTGCTTAAAGCAATGTGAAAGTAAAACAGAACGCTCCTATAGGAGCGTTCTGTTTTACTTTCACCTTGCTTTAAGCAGCCACCTGCCCTAAATACCAACTAATTAACACAATATAGTGGCCGTTATAGAGAGGTTTTACGGTATATGAGCTTTTTTCATGACTGACTTTCATCCTGCATTAAGTTGGCAATTGTCTCCAAGACCAATGTTTATGCTAAATCTAACGTCCGGTTTAGAATGCGTTTGCTGTACTTAACTCTTTACATCACATGGAAGCCGTTTGACGCATTTGCACATAGAGTAGATCAAGATCAGATGACTCCTGTAGGAAACCGCTGATCAAGATCCGTTCGGTACGTTTGTTTGAATATTATAGTTCTGTTCCAGTACTATAGTAGAACCTGCCTTAAGCGGCCATTCATTTATTGAACATTAGAATCTTCTAAAGCAGGTGGGTGTCCTATAGGAGCTTTTTGCATTACTTTTGATCTGCATTAAGCTACAACCTGCCTTACAAGCCCATAATCAGGCATCGTTTTAATGGCCGCTTAAGACAGGTTCTACTGTCTTTACCATGACAATAAATGTCCTTATATTGCAATTCCGTTCCAATAGTTAATATTCACAACGGAAAGGGCCTTGCTTGAATATTTATCAGATAACGGGTTAATGGTGTCGAATGTCCTCTTGTGTTACATCAGCCTTGCCGTTAACATGCCTTTGCATTTTGGTATAACATTACCAATACATATAGAGGTTGAAACGTATACATGGTTGTTGAATTCCTAGAACAGACTGCAGTAAAAACTCGATTATTCGAACACTCAAATGCGTAGCATTATTGATCTTTTACATAGGTGGCAGTTTAATGCAGGATGAAAGTTTTCCAGGAAGCTCCTAGAAGAGCTTTCTGCTTGACTCCACCCTGCATCGAGCAGCCACCTGCCCAAAAGTATCTAAATTCTTCATTAATAAAGTTTCTAAATACAGTGAAACCTCTCTATAACGGTCACTAAATTGTGTTAATAGTTGGTATTTAGGGCAGATAGCTGCTTAAAGCAAGGTGAAAATAAAACAGAACGCTCCTATAGGAGCGTCCTGTTTTACTTTCACCTTGCTTTAAGCACAAAACATTTGATGTAATTAAGTGGCCGTTATAGAGAGGTTTTACTGTATTGCGTTTTTACTGAATTTAATACAGTTCGACCTGCATTAAGTTACCATCTGTCTTAACCCTTTACTCCATAAATACGACTTTCTACGCCTTTGCCAACAGAATAGACCCAGATCAGACAGCTCCTGTGTAGCCGTCTATTCAGGGCCTATTCTGTTTGCTAATGTGTATATATATATATATACAGTTTACGCCATGACAAAAACGTCGCTTGTTCATATGCTATTATAACAAGTAATTTAGTTAACCCTTCGTTTGCTATTCACGCCAATATACCTACCTGTAAATAGTGAAGACCCAGATGAGACAGCTCCTGTAGGAACTGTCTCATCAGGGTCTGCACTATTTACAAGTTGATTGTGCAACCAGCGCACTCCACAGCAGTTATTGCACAGCGAAATACTTGTACACAGTGAAGACATATGTAATTATACAACAGGACATGGGTAAAGAAGGAGAAATATATTTTAAAATTCAGCAAGAGAAGGGTTAATATTCCCATTGTCATTATTTCTTACATAAATATTATGGACTAAAGTGTTAAAACTTTTCCCTCATATAAACGCCTTTTAGCGCATAATTTGCGAACAGAGTAGACTCAGATCAGACGGCTCCTAAATGAACCGTCTGATCCGGGTCTGTTCTGTTTGCTAATGGAATTTGATAGATCTGTTGCTTTAGTTCTAAAATTTGCTACGATGTTACACCTTCCATATTTAATTATAACTGTATGACCATGCATATTCAGTAGGTATAGAAACTTGGAATAAATAAAGAACTTGGAAAGGGTTAACCCATTCCCTCATATTGACGACTTTTGACGACTCTGTAAAAATCACTTTGTGAAACCATTGTGATAAATAGAGCATTTGCTCCTATAGGAGCAAATGCTCTATTTACATGTATCACAATGGTTTCTAACTACACAATTCTAAACTTTTCCTTTTCTCTAGTTACTGCTCCTGTTCGGTAGATTTTTTCGAAGAGGTTGGGTCTAATAATAGCCTATGAGGTAATGGGTTAAACCCCATAATTGGACCTAATTTTATGACTCGCTGTACACTGGATTTACTGTACTTATATTGATTATGTTTACTGTTTCTGCTAATGGTATGTCCTAATGAATGCCAACAGGATTCACCAGTAGAGATATAAAATAGAAATAGTTCTGCAGCAAACTCCCTAAGGTTCTTATCGTACTACCATTTGGTTATTATGTGTTCCAGCCATGTTTTGTTGTAATGCTTTTGACTTTATACAGAGTGTAATTCTATAACAGCGTTCACGGTCGCTCCTTTTAGAAGTTCAAAATATTTATCTCAACAATTAGATTAAGTACTCTGGTGGATAGAAAACCTTTTAACATTCTTCAACCATAACAAGCAACTATAAAATGGCCATATTCAAGTTTAACTCTTACCGTAAATATAAAAAATCATGTCTGCTCAAATATTGATCTGTTTAACAGAGCTACAGAAAAAGGTGCGTACCAAAATACTAAAATTATCATTTCTCCACCAAACCCTATACTGTGACCACTCTTTAGAATCGTATGTCGATTCTGAAGTGTGGTCACAGTATAGGGTTTTGTGGAGAAATAAAGGATTTATTCTTGAAACTATTTAAAACGAGTAAATAATGTCATTTGTAAACAGTGTAGACACTGATGAGAGGGCTCGTAGAGTAGCCGTCTCTTCAGGGTCTGCATTGTTTGCCATTTTACACTTTTCTTAAAAAAAATCCCTGAATATTCATGGTAAGCTTGACTTATTTGAATTTTGGAATAGAACATTCCAGCAATATAGGGTTAAATTGTTAATTGCTCATCAATGACACCAACTCATATTCATTAAATGGTTTGCTTTTGAAGGATTCTATTAACGCAGTAAAGACATAACTATTGGTTGGAACACACACATACCCTGTGAAAAATCGCATTGGTTATAATAATGGACTACATAGACAATGTAACGCATGTATTATCTGTATTTGTATTATTGTATTTATGGTGATGAGCTGTATTGCTTAAACCAAATAAATATTCTGTTCTGTTCTGTTCTATATCCACCTCGATCAATTTTGATCAAGTATCACGCAATCTTGACCCTGATGACTTATTCGACGTTTGTTTGCAAATATGCGACAAGTCGTGGATAGCGGAATAAAGGTGAAGAAAACAATTGTTTCCCATTATTTAAAGTATGTAGGCTTATGTTTCATTTAGTAACATATATTTTAACTTCTAAGTTAGATTGTATTCCATTTCTTTAAGTACTCAAACAGTTTGGACCCTGATGGAGAGTTATTTAAATAGTATTTCGACATTAACCCTTCGCTTGCTGAATTTTAAAATACATTTCTCCTTCTTTACCCATGCCCTGTTGTATAATTACATATATCTTCACTGTGTACAAGTATTTCGCTGTGCAATCACTGCTGTGGGGTGCACTGGTTGCACAATCAACTTGTAAATAGTGCAGACCTTGATGAGACAGCTCCTACAGGAGCTGTCTCATCTGGGTCTTCACTATTTACAGGTAGGTATATTGACGTGAATAGCAAGCGAAGGGTTAAGCCATCGGCGTGTTCTTACGACAAAAAACCTATCAAATCTGGGGAATGGAATAAGCTTGTATGTATCATAGGAGTTTAGTGCATGTCATATGAATTTAACCCTTTCGCTGCCAAACTATGTCGTCTGCTAACTTTGTCGTCTGCAACAAAATTTCATTCTTTTGATTTTCTTCATTTTTGTTTCAAAAACATAGTAACAGTAACAAACAGTTTGGATCCTAATGAGACGCCGAGTTACTCGGCGTCTCATATGGATCCAAATTGTTTGCATAGGTAATCACATATCCGGCATTGGCAGCTAAAGGGTTAACCAAACCAATATACATAATATGTTCCCAGATACAATATCAGTCATGGTGCCAGAGACCAGTATCCACAGCAGAAATGATTAAAGTTTTTAGTTTCGTAATTTCACTTGTATTTCACTGGTAACATACAGAATTATAGGTTAGTAGTGTATAATTGCAGTTGTAATTTGGCGAGTCAGAAACGCGAATGTGAGCCTAAGGTTTTGATATTGTTGTAATTAGCTAGACATTGCGATATGACAGAACTACTGTAAAAACGACGTAGCAAACAAAAAGAAAGAAAGGCATACCGAGCCTGAGAGACATACCAACAGAATCAAAAATACATACAGACTGAGAGATATATACAGAGAGTGAGAGAGAGAGAGAGAGAGAGAGAGAGAGAGAGAGAGAGAGAGAGAGAGAGAGAGAGAGAGAGAGAGACTGATAGACAGACAGACAGATAGGAAAAGTTAGACAGAAACAGAGAGAGACACGAAGAGAGAGACAGAGATACAGAGAGAGAGAGAGGCAGAGACAGACAGAAAAACACATAAACAGACAGACAGGGACATAATTATTTTTGAATGCAATATCGGTTTTTATTTGATGGCATTAAAGATATACGGATATAGCAATGAGGACTATCTAAAACTGTTGAAAATACAAAGAATTGGCTTTTGTTCTTGTTCACATGAATATACCACTCTTGTCATCAATACATTTGTTATATATTTGTCCATTATCAGTTTTTTATCGCTCTTCAATATGACACATGATTGGTGGCTCACACTCGTGGCCATTTATTGCCTTCAGTAAACGTTGCCAAAGACTCGTCTGCTTCCTGGATATCATCCATTGCATCATATATAAGAATTACTATGCTAGTAGCTTGGAAGTTCAGCTGTATTTTGGTGAGTTAGAAAAGTTGTTAAATGCGAGCTTTGGCGAGCATTTAACTACTTTTCTGACGAGCCAAAATACAGCTGAACTTCCAAACTATCTAGCATAGTAATTCTTTTATCATGCAACTCCAAGAAAAATGGAGAAAATGAAGAAAAAGAAAGATTGCTAAAGCGGTTTCGTCCCCTGAATGAAAATACATGTACATGCAAGTACGTATTACGTGACGTCATATTGGCGTGCAGTGACGTCATCGACTTTTACAACATAAACAAACTTGATTTAATCATTTTATATGGACAAATAGTTGAGACAAAGGTGAGCAAATATGTTAATTTGATGTTTATGTTTAATCATGCCTTTTTCGTCCTTCTGTTTTCCTCCTAATTGGCTGAACGAAACTTGCATTCCAGTGGGGTCAGTACACATGCACTATACCTCACAAAATACAGCGTCGACGTGGAACATATTATGCTAGTAGGAAGTGACTGTATTTCGTGACGTTACATGATAAACTTAACTCTTTGCACGCTAGCGGCGAAACTGTGCTTACTTATGCAAACAGTCTGGATCCAGATGAGACGCCGCATGATGCGGCGTCTCATCAGGATCCAAACTGTGTGTCACCTTGACCATATTCTTTGCAAAGAAATGAGAGAAAGTTTATTTTAAGAATTGAAGCAGACGACGATTATTGCAGACGAAACATTACTTAGCATGCAAAGAGTTAATTCAAGAATGCTTTCATCACTGACACTCATAGACTAACGTCTTGTAGCAGATGGCAAGTTTATTGTTCGAAGGCACTCCTACTTTCAGTACTTATGTATTTCACAATAGTAAGTGTTAACCCTTTCTTCATATAAACGCTTTTTCACGCATTTACAAAGAGAGCAGACCCAGATCAGACGGCCCCTATAAGAGTAGTCTGATACGGGTCTGTTGTTTGCTTTTAAATTATAATAGATCTGATTACAAATTCTAAAAATACCTAGATTTCCTGTTTAAATATTCGTATACCAGCAGAGAAATACAGGTAATAAATATTCATGATGTCACTGTTTTTACATGAATCTAGAACAGGGAAAGGGTGGGTTAAGTGCTCGTGTGGCGCCCGTACACCATTCTCAGTGTTGCTACATTGTATATGTTCTGGTCCTTCGGGATACTTATTTTCGATGTTATTAGTTTTGAAGATTAGATAACGCTTAAAACGGTGCTAGGAGAGTGAATAGTGTTGCATTTGTTTTATAATAATGAACAAACTCAATGAAACCAAGTCCACAATTTTCTCCATGAATATTTATGTAAGACATAATGATACACTGAATATTAATTAGAATATTGTTTTAATGGCACATTAACAAGGGTATATTGGCCATGACAGAAACTGTATGATTTCATTCAAATTATTTCATGAGCAAACATACTCTGATCAGATGGCTCCTACAGGCGCTGTCTTGTCTGGGTCTACTCTGTTTGTACAAAGACGTAGAAATGCGTATATAAGGGAAAAAGGGGGTTTGCTAGTTCCTAGAAAAATATTCTGCTTAATGTGTATTTGTGGAATTTTGATCCCCACCACCCCCCATCCCCCCACCCCCGATGCGTTCACGCTTTCGAGAAACTATTGGTAAAGTAACATAACACAATCATTTGAGCAACTATTGGTCAAGTGACATAACACTATCCTTTGAGCAACTATTGGTCAAGTGACATAACACAAGCTTTTGAGAATCTATTGGTAAAGTGACATAACACACTCCTTTGAGCAACTATTGGTCAAGTGACATAACACAATCCTTTGAGCAACTATTGTTCAAGTGACATAACAAAAGAGTTTGAGCAACTATTGGTCAAGTGACATATCACAGGCTTTTGTGCAACTATTGTTCAAGTGACATAACACAAGCTTTTGAGCAACTATTGGTCAAGTGACATAACACTAGCTTTTGAGCAACTATTGGTAAAGTGACATAAAACAAGCTTTTGAGCAACTATTGGTCAAGTGACATAACACAAGCTATTGAGCAACTATTGGTAAAGTGACATAACACAAACTTTTGAGCAACTATTGGTCAAATGACATAACACAAGCTTTTGAGCAACTATTGGTCAAGTGACATAACACACGCTTTTGGGTCAAAGTTGTTTGTAAATGGGACACTATTGACGGAATAAAGGCAAATATATATGCATCACTTATCAACAGAATTACATGAATATAGAATGTGTTATTATTATATTGGACTGTTTTATAAAGCCCAGACAAAACATTCTATTTCTATAATTGTCCCACCAGATTAAGCTCGATCGAATAGGCGCACTTGCACTGTACCTAAGGGAATACAGCTCCACTCTGGAAAAGTATTATTTTTGTGTGATAGAATGTTTAATGTATTCACCTCCTCCATATGCAGGCAAATATGTCAGTGGACACCAACTAATTTGATTGGCCATATTATCCACTCTAGTTCTGCTAAATTTTGTTAGTTTACTATGTATAGTCTTGCCTTTGAAATTATGCAGGATAGTTGCACACTGAATGCACCTACCTGTCAACAGTATACAGGGTAGTTGTACATTTAATGCACTTACGTGTCAACAGCATACAGAATAGTTGTACTTTTAATGCACCTACGTGTCAACAGTATACAGACTAGTTGTACATTTAATGCACGTACGTGTCAACAGTACACAGACTAGTTGTACGTTTAATGCACCTACGTGTCAACAGTATACAGACTAGTTGTACATTTAATGCACCTACCAGTCAACAGTATACAGGGTAGGTGTACATTTAATGCACTTATGTGTCAACAGTATACAGACAAGTTGTACATTTAATGCACTTACGTGTCAACAGTATACAGACTAGTTTTGCATTTAATGCACTTACGTGTCAACAGTAAACAGACTAGTTGTACATTTAATGCACTTACGTGTCAACAGTATACAGGCTAGTTGTACATTTAATGCGCCTACGTGTCAACAGTATACAGACTAGTTGTACATTTAATGCACCTACGTGTCAAAAGTATACAGCAGTATTATGCACTTTGGATACAATCCGAGAGCACAGCAGATTTGCATTTTTACATGTTTTATTGACTGCCATTACTTCCCAGACACATTAATGTGTCCCCTGTGAAATACCAAAGCGATTTGATCTGATTATTAATGATCATTTGCCACCGGTAGGTACCTTTAAGCCACACTATTATTGACAGATAGGACTAAATCGATATACAGTGCTCCCTCTCTACAACGACACCCTTTGGGGTACGAAGATTGTATGTGTTGTTCAGAGGGAGTTGTTATAGGGAGGGAAAATCAAACATAATTAGCTTGTTTACAGATCCCCAGATAAGGTGTATTTCGAGAACTAAATCCGCTATGCCTCAATCAAACCCTATGTTGTGACCACTCTTTAGAATCCTCACAAAGTGACGATTCTAACGAGTGGTCACAATATAGGGTTTGATGGAGGCATGAAGAAAATACGATGGAAAAAAGTTGTTTCTGGAGCCATGTTGTTTCGGGAACAGTGACATGCGTTGTTGTATGGAGTGAATCGTTATTGAGAGGGCCGTTGTAGGGAGGGAGCACTGTATTTATTGATAGCCGTACAATACACTCTATGCATTTTCATTTATATCAGTATAGTCTTTTTTACATGCCATTTACTAATTCCGCATACAGATATCGCTGTCACGGACTGAAGATACTTGCTAATATAATAATAATGACGATATGAGTAACGATAATGATACAAATAGTAATGATAATAACAATAATGAAAACAATATCAACTACTATAACAAAAAAAACATAAATAATTATGATGTTGGTGATAATGATGAAGATGATGATGATGTGATATAATAATAATGATAACAATAATAATAATAATGCATGTACTACATACAGTAAACCTGTCTTAAGCGACAAATCATTTACTGAACAAAGGATTCTTAAAAGGCAGGTGGCTGCTTAATGCAGGGCAAAAGTTATACAGAAAACCCCTATAGGCGCTTTCTGCATTATTTATGACCTGCATTAAGCTACCACCTGTCTAATTGACCCATACTTAAACCGCCTTTTACGGCTGCTAAAGACAAGTTCTAATGACTATATTCATACTATTTCGAATGCGAACGTTACTCAATGATTTACTCTCTGAGCTTGCCAATTAGAGGCATACAGTAAAACCTCTCTATAACGGCCACTAAATTACATCAAATATTGTGTGTAAAAGACAGGTGGCTGCTTAAAGCATGGTGAAAGTAAAACAGAACGCTCCTATATGGGCGTTCTTTTTTACTTTCACCTTTTTTAAGCAGCCACCTGCCCTAAATACCAACTAATTAACACAATTTAGTGGCCATATAGAGAGGTTTTACTGTACTATAGTTTGCTTTAGCTTGCAGTAAAATGTCACAATCTTATATCCTGTCCTACATTAACTGTTTGGTCATTTCTATCCATGTAAAGAAATTCTGATTACATTTGCACACCGTTTAGAACTATACAGATAATACACCGTGTAACCACTAAGTCCCCAGCTAAGGATCCGAACTCTAATCTATGTATTTGAATACATTGACGGGATGATACAATTAAGAAACAAAGACAATGTTTTTGTTCATGAAGGATTCCTTGAGTTGATTCTAAGACTTTGAAACATTTCGGTCGATCTAATAGATATTGCCTCAAAGTCTATTTTATCAAATTCCTTTCTTACCCCGTCGCCTTATGCAGTCACACCTTGTCACATTTTGATACCTTTTGGCCGCTTTGTAAACCGAATAAACCTGTAGAAACCGTCTGATCAGGGTCTGCAATGTTTGCTTATGAAATAATTTAGATGTGATTTATAGTTTCTGCCTCGCTCAAAACTCCCCTTGGTCATAATACAACTAATACAACACATATTGTCAAAAATGCACATGACATTAATGGATAAAATGTATCGCGTGACACAGTCCTTCGTTGTCTCAAGCATGGCGATTAATTTGGCACTAAGTACTATCCGAAAACGGTCAACGACGACACAGGGTATTTTACTGATTGGTAACAAATTGAGACTGTCACATTTATATCGGTCATAGTTCCTTAGTCTTTTTTAAGAAACATTGTCCTAATTTTACCAAGTATGAGTTAATACAGTAAACCCCCTCAAAATCGGGATTCTAGCAGATATTTTGTTTTATACTTTTAGGCAGCTGGCTGCTTAATGCGGGATGAAATTCACATAGAAAGCTCTAGAGGAGCTTGCTGCATGCCTCTCAGTCTGCATTAAGCTTCCACCTGTCTCCAAGACCGATATTTACGGTAAATTCAACGTCTGGTTTAGAGGAATTTACAATAGTGCAAATTTTGTATCACTATTCACTCGTACTGAGTACATCTCAGCCATTTTTCCTGTTTCTTGTGTCTTTTAACCCTAATGAATGTTAACCCTTTCGGCGCCAAATTTCTAATTGTCGTCTGCAATCCAACTTTGTTAAATCATACAGTAAAATAAGGAAATGAGATAAATAAATGCAAATTTCAAAGGAATAAAGCACATATATAGAACTGGAGATTGAGACAAATAGTGAAGTCCCTGATCAGACGCCGCCTTGAAAAGGCGGCGTCTGATCTGGGACTGCACTATTTGTCGTGGTGGATTTACTCGACTGTGGCGGTGAAAGGGTTAAGTAGTTGTACTTTTATAATGACATATGAACAGAGGCAAAACTGAAGAATCATGTCTGCATTATTCTAACAGACAGTGACAACAGCGAGTTACCCAATGGGCGTCTCATTGGAATCTAAACAGTTGAAATTTTAATTCTGTTTCTGTAACAATTATTAACCCTTTGAATGATGACAATTCAAAACGGAATGCTTTATCATAGAGTTCCAGATAAGATGCGTAAATTAAAATATTTCAAGAATAAATCTTCGAGACGATTCTAAAGAGTGGCCACAGTATAGGGTTTGGTGGAGAAATTACGATTTTAGTATTTGGGTACGCATCCTTATCTGTAGAACTGTAATACTTATCAGTGTTTAGCTATAGAGTCCATTCAGTATGAAAGACATAGCTTTGCTAGATGATTTCTAATGACAAGCAGCCAACGAATGAAGAACACTCCACTTGGAAATCTGTAGCAGACTATTATCTTAGAATGCGGGAAATGTTTGTACTGACATTTGCAAACAGTGTAAACCCAGATCAGATGGCTCCTCTAGGGACCCTCTGATCAGGATTTGCGTTGCATGTCATTCAACATTCTCGAAAATGTAGGCCATTCATGCTGAATTGATTTGGCCATTCCACTTAATGCATACATGTAGGATTTACAGTAGAACCCGTTTTAAGCGGTCATTCCGTTATGGAACACGGGAATCTTAAAACGCAGGTGGTTGCGATATGCATGGCAAAAGCAATACAGAAAGCTCCTATGGGAGCTTTATGGGAGCTTTCGACGTTACTTTCGACCTGCATTAAGCTAACATCAGTCTTAAAGCCCCACAATTAGACCAATTTTTAATGGCAGCTTAAGACAGTTTTACTGTAGGCCTGCACATATATATATCCTCAGAATTGAAATTCTAACCTTTTGTACAATATGCCAGCTTTATATCGTTCTCATAGAAACTAGAAACAGGATTAAATTGTCAATAACCTTGGGCTTTGTGCCTAATTTTTTTAGCCCATTTAAAATCTATAACGTCAATGTCCTTTGTATGAACACACAACAATATAGCTGTTGCTGAGGTTTAGGTGGATATTGTCAATAAGATATACAGTAAGGTCCCTCTGATACGACCACTAAAATATGTCTTAGTCTAATACAGTCTAGTTCTGAATATTGGTATAGCTGGTACAAATGTAGCTTAACGCAGGAGGAAGGTAATGCAGAAGGTTCCTATGGGAGATTCCTGCATTGCGTTTGCCCTGCATTGATGTATTTCCAGCAATGGTCGTTTGTTTACCTCCTTTCAATTTGACCTCCATACCAAAAATTGATTCAATCTATATGTTTAACAATTTTCATCAATTTTCTTAATAAATGTATTAAATAAAGGTCCTAGCATAGTTCATAAATGTTAATCTTTAAATTTTACCTAAGTATGCAAAAAAGAGGTGTCATATAACTCACTTTTCCAGACTGTTTTCCTTTTTTGGGGGTGTATTAATAAGTCCTTATTATATGATAAATGTTCCAATTTTACTTTTTCCAAACACCACTGTATTTCAATCACAGCAAATTGTCCAATAAAAAGCACATGTTCAGTACAATGTAACAGGCCATACTGCAACAGAAATACCTGTCTGTTTTTAAAGACTAACATGAAGATAAAGGACAAGTGTGTGGTCACTTGAGCGAGGGTTCTATTGTATATACCGCTACAAAAGACATGTTTACGATTCAGTTAGTAACTCCTACGTATCTTAAACCACATTCATTGAATGAAAACAATTATTTCACTTATCGCGTATTCAGTTTTATTTCTGTTCGAGGTATCTCTAGTGTTATTTAGACATGACCCATTTGACAAGGTTTCAAGGTCTGTATGAACGATGAACAATAAAATCCAAACCTTCGCGACAAGACAGCGAGGTCGGCATGAATAATGGTTGATAATAACGTCCAAAACACCTGCGACAAGGCAAGAACGTCTGTAGAATTGATGGTTTCTAATAACACCCAATGGAAAATTATTGGAAACATTTGCGGAATTTGTGACATGGTTTGGCAATGCAATTCCAAGAAATACACTTTTCTCCAATTTAGCATTGTTCTCCCAACATTTACGACCAATTGTTCATTAACCCGTACTCTACTGAAAAACAATTGTCTGGTCAAATTTGGATATGTTTAATTCCGACCGCGCCCGATTCGAATTTCCTTTTTAAAATCTTTATTAACCGAGTGTCAAACAGCGTGGATCTTGATGGATATTCGGTGTCTCACCTGGATCCAATATGGTTGTACAGTGCTCCCTCCCTACAACGGCCCTCTCAATAACGATTCCCTCCTTACAACAACGTATGTCACTGTTTCCGAAACAACAAGGTTCCAGAAACAACTTCTTCCATCTTATTTCTTTATGCCTCCATCAAACCCTATGTTGTGACCACTCTTTAGAATCGTCACTTTGTGACGATTCTAAAGAGTGGTCACAACATAGGGTTTGATAGAGGCATAACGGTTATACACCTTATCTGTGAATCTGCAAACAAACTAATTATGTTTGATTTTCCCTCCCTATAACAACTCCCTCTGAACAGCACATACAATCTTCGTATCCCAAAGGGTGTCGTTGTAGAGAGGGAGCACTGTACATGCGAGTTAGGTTGCGGTTAGCGGTATAAAAGCAAAACTTCAATTTAAACTATGTTGGATATTCCGTATAGTGTAGAAAAAATAATGCCTGCTAAAGCATGCTCTCGTTTCTTTTTCTTTCCGAAACGTACACGTTTTTAAGAAAGTATAAAGCCTTTCTATGCATTTGCACACAGGGTAGATCCTGTAGGAGCTGTCTGAGCAAGGTCTGCGCTGTTTGCTTATGAAATGATATATGATTCCATGACCAAAGTTTCCTTTGTCCATGTGCCATTAATAAACATTAATCTAACTAGCATTCGTGATGGCATTATTCCTTACATGGATATTCATAACATATGGGGTTAACAGAGTGTAAACTTCTTGGATCCCGATTATAAGACTCCGAGTCACGCGAGGTCTCATCTGAATGCAATATGGTCGCAATATGTTCGCAAATGCGCGTCATATCACGCGTATCATGACAGGTGGAGTTAAATATAGTTAATGCAATACAGTAGATCCTGTTTTAAGCGGCCACCAAGAAAGATCTAATGATGTGTTTGAAAGTCAGGTGGTAGCTTAACGCAGGTCAAAAGTAATACAGAAAGCTCCTATTAATTGCCCTGCATTAAGCAACCGCCTGCATTATAAAGCTCACATGCTCATTAAACTCATTAAATGAGTGGCCGCTTAAGACAGGTTCTCTTGTACATCGGGGACCTCATTGTTAGATTTTAAATATTTGCTTTGAAGATATTTTAACTCTGTTTGATATAATTATGATCTTACTTACAATTATTGTAATCCACATTCTAAGTCAATGTCATATAAATCGGGACAAAAAATGCCATATATGTCTGAAGAAGAGAAAATGAATCAACAGAAACATTTACCTCACCGTAAAAAGTGTCTGCTCTACTTTCGATCTCTGGCAATTTTGACTACTTCTGATTCTAAAGCTATTGAGCGAGTGTCAAACAGCTTGGCTCCTGGTTAGACAACGAATTATCGGGCGTCGTATCCAGATCCAACTTGTCTGCAAATACGAATCAGGGGGCGGTTACATTGAGAAGTGTTAATTAACCCTTCGCTTGCTGAATTTTAAAATACATTTCTCCTTCTTTACCCATGCCCTGTTGTATAGTTACATATATCTTCACTGTGTACAAGTATTGCGCTGTGCAATCACTGCGGTGGAGTGCACTGGTTGCACAATCAACTTGTAAATAGTGCAGACCCTGATGAGACAACTCCTGCAGGAGCTGTCTCATCTGGGTCTTCACTATTTACAAGTAGGTATATTTACGTGAATAGCAAGCGAAGGGTTAACTCAATAACAAACCCTTATACTTTTCCATGTTGTTTGCAAATTTGAGTCAGGTTAGAAGAACGAAATATTAATTTATTAACTTCCTCAATAATATAATTATTATGAACACGAAATAATGCAGAAACCTCCTCTACCTTTCACCCTCTATTAAGCAGCCACCTGCCTAAAAGTGTCTAATTTTGTCTCTACTGTAATTCCGGTTCAGAGGGACCAATAATAAATGACACAGATTCCGTTTAAGCTGTTCACATTGTACGTTAAGTGAGTGAAGAACCCAAATATTTCATTTGACTGTAAGCATTTTATTTGTGTAGATAAACAGCCTTAAACAAACCCCACTTTTCAACTACAATACGTGAGAGACTAAACATGGGAATCTGTTTTGAACAACTACAATACCTAGAGCATTACAGTATTTGTCTAAAGTTAACACCATATTTACTTTGCAGATAATGATACAGAATTTTATTTCTTTAAAAGACAACCCCTTGGCACGTATAAAATAGATATTACTATATTACGCCGTAAAGGGATTTCTTCTGAACAAATGGATTGCTACGCTTAGCTGTTTTGTATGTCTTCGTAAGTCTCCGGAAAACTTGATCCGATAAAACACTCCGATAGAAAATCCAATTTGAGAATGTCATCAAAGCATATTGACGTCCCTTGATGTGTTAGTTTCGATTGTAATGTATCCCTTTCATTCCCCCATTCGCTTACTCAAAAGAGCACTCTTTACAAAACGCTCAGTCATAGATGTTTGAAATGAGTCAGGAGTGAGTACGATAACCCACCCTGACACGATCACATAGGAGTCCTTAACCCATTCCCTCATATTGACGCCTTTTGACGCCTCTCCAAAAGTCACCTGTTGAAACCATTGAGATAAATATAGCATTTGCTCCTATAGGAGCAAATGCTCTATTTATCACAATGGTTTCAAACTACAAAATACCAAACTTTTCCTTTTCTCTAGTTAATGCTCCTTTTTGGTAGATTTATTCTAAGAGGTTGGATCTAAAAATAGCCTATGAGGTAATGGATTAAAGCATATGGTTGCTCAATCCTTTCCCTGTTCTATGGTTATTCCAAATTTCAATACCTACTGAATATTCATGGACAAAATGGTTATAATGGTTTATTTTTTATGGAAGGTGGAGTATTGCAGCCATTTTAGAAAGTAATTAAACATATCTTTCAAATGTTATTAGCAAACAGAGCAGACTCTGATCAGACGGCTCCTATAGGATATTGGTCTACTCTATTTGCAAATGCGTGAAAATACGTGTATATGAAGGAAATGGTTAACACAGGCAAACAAGTTTTTGGTTATCGCTTTAGAGGTTTAGAGGGGTTTTACTGTTACATTCTTCCTTCGATATACGAGTAGGCTTCTGACACACATCAAAGCATCAGCATCACTCCAATTAGGACACACTCTAAACGTCATCATCCAATTAGAACAAAGACCTATTTTGGGAGGCTAAGCTATGCCAATTCGTCTTAATTACTCTAGCGCTCCTGTCAGACCGATCCGGCAGAGTTGATATGATTACAGACTATAATCTCCTGAAAGACAAATAGGCATACAACCATACCATATTCCCAGCACTGTCCATGTTTACGGTCAGACAATGTGTGGATCCCATACCACGTCTTTCCAAAATACTATTAGCATCATCTAAAAAGTGCTGAAAGTCAAACACTCACATGTAATATTTACAACTACAATTACGTAAAATAGTTTCCTGTAAAACCAATATATATTATGTACCTATAAAATTCACATTAACTATTTATTTGTAAAACATTTATTCAATAGTCACATGTAAACCTACATAAAATATTAACTGTAAGGCCTATATATACTATTTACCTGTATTCTCTCTATATATTGTTTACCTATAAGGTTTACAAACAATATATATATCTGTAAGTTCTATATATAAAATTTATCTATAAATATTACGTATACTATTTACATGTAAAACCTACATACAATATTTTTCTTGAAAGCCTACATAAAATATTTGTCTGTATAACCTACATACAATATTTATATCAATTTTACCTGTAAAGTCTACATATAATATTTACCTGTAGAGCCTACATACATATTTACTTGTAAATCTTACACACACTATTTACCCATGAAAGCTTACCTACGATAGGTACAGTGACGGTTTGGGTTTTGTGGTGTGTGGGCCTATACTTTCCCATGTTTAACCCATTACCTCATAAGCTATTTTTAGATACAACCTCTTTGAATAAATCTACCGAAAAGGAAAATTTTAGAATTGTGTAGTTTTAAACCATTGTGATAAAAAGAGGATTTGCTCCTATTTGCTCCTCTTTTTATCACAATGGTTTCACAAAGTGACTTTATAGAGGCGCCAAAATTCGTCAATATGAGGGAATGGGTTAAGGTACATCGGGGTGCGCGAAACATTCAATTAACTCATTGAATGTGGGAAACATTTGGTTTTCTTTCGCAAACAGTGTAGACCCTGATCAGATGGGACCCATGAGAATCCTTCTGTTCAGGATTAGAGCTGTTTGTCATTGAAAAATCCTCTCGTAAAGTATACTCTTTCATACTGAATAGGCTCTATCATCAGACAATAATGGGCCATTCTACATGTTTAATATTCACCTTTCAAAAAGTTAATTGCAGACACGAAGACAAAGCGAATGTAACTGGTAGTATGTACACACTTTTGTGAAACACTATCGAAAACATAATCTGCAAGATATATTAATATTGTCATTGTCTATCAAATAGTCCATTAAAAGGAACAAAAGTTCTTCATATGAATTGTTTCTTTTATAATAAATACAGTAGAACCCATTTAAAGCGACGACCTAATGAATAAACATGACAGTCGCCATGCAGAAAACTCCTTTCCTCCTGCATTAAGCTACCACCTGCCTTTACAAACAAGAATTAGACGCCCTTTTCATGGTCGTATTCAATAGATTTTACTGCACAAACAAATTTTCTTTAATTATTATTTATATCCTTGACAATACCAAAATTGCACCACGTAGTTGATAGTTTTGAGTTGTTTTAACATACAACTGTGATAATTATAAAGACATGTGTAATTTGATTCCTTATCGTGGAAAATTAATATGTTTTGTTACATTGTAATATATCTGATACATCGGCAAGCATTGAATTAATTAATATATAACGGATGGCGTTAGTTTTGTAAACTTAAACATGCCGACTCCGAGCATGTCATGAAATTACATTTCAAGAAGATAGTTACAATTAGGCCTGGTGATATTCCGTGGATAAATAATAGCATTAAGAAACTTATTCGGAAACGCAACAAACTACACAAAAAAGCTAAGGTTGAAAATACTGAATATCGTTGGGCTGAATTTAGAAAAGCTAGAAACAACGTTACTAACGCAGTACGAAAATCTAAATCTGAATATCAAAATAAGTTAATTGAAAAAATGAATTCCACAAAAACTACTTCAAAAGAATGGTTTAAACTTTACAAAAGACTTTCACATTAAAAAGAGGCAGCCTCTATTCCAACATTATCGACCAATGACAAGACTGCATCCACAGATGATGAAAAGGCTAATTTACTTAATGATTTCTTTTGCAAACAGTCACAACTCAATGAAAATGACGCAACTCTACCTCATTTAGCAGAAACCGAAATACCTACTCTAAATAACATCTACATTTCACAACAAGACGTAATTGACGCTATTTCAGTAATGGACGCA
Organism: Azorinus chamasolen; assembly: GCA_963576725.1. Taxonomy (NCBI): domain Eukaryota; kingdom Metazoa; phylum Mollusca; class Bivalvia; order Cardiida; family Solecurtidae; genus Azorinus; species Azorinus chamasolen. The sequence goes on along the minus strand of OY755243.1, from coordinate 14,205,859 downwards.
TCTAAGGCTAGTGGTCCAGATCTTATCTCACCGCGTCTCTTACGAGAAGGAGCTCACCAACGTGCGTTTCCATTGTCCTCCTTCTTTAACGTTCTACTTAATCGTTCAACTTTTCCTTCTGCATGGAAACAGGCAAATGTAACTCCGATTATTAAAAAAGGAGACCCTTCTAAACCGTCTAATTATAGATCAGTCTCTCTTCTTAGCTGTATTGGTAAGGTGATGGAAAGATGTATACATAAATACTTATACAACTTCCTAACCTTCAACAACATACTTACTCCGCATCAATCTGGTTTCGTAAAAGACGACTTAACAGTGAATCAACTTACCTTCTTATATCATGACATTTGTAAGGCTATTGACGAAGGCAAGGAGGTACGAGCTGTATTCTGTGACATCTCCAAAGCTTTCGACAGGGTATGGCACAAATGTCTCATCTACAAACTATCCTCAGTCGGTATTCGTGGCTCTTTACTAAAATGGTTTTCTTCCTACTTATCATCTAGACAACAACGCGTAGTCATTGCAAACTCAGCTTCAAAACTGTCTTCTATTAATGCTGGTGTTCCTCAAGGCTCTATTCTCGGTCCTGTGCTTTTTCTACTCTATATTAATGATATTGTTAATGAAATACAATCAAACATCAAATTATTTGCTGATGCCACAAGTCTGTATATAGTTGTAGAAAATCCTATCCCTTCGGCAGCCAGACTCAATGAAGATCTTCAGGCTATTCACTCGTGGTCTCAGTCATGGCTTGTCTCATTCAATCCTTCTAAAACCGAGTCTATGTTATTCTCTAAGAAGTTATCCACCTATATACCTAAATAACACTCAAATTATCGATGTACCAAAACACAAACATCTTGGACTAACACTTTACTGATGATGCTCGTTGGAAAACACATATCTCGCTCATTCTCGACAAAGCATGGAAAAGGATAGGTATCATGAGATCGTTGAAATTTTTACTCTCGCGGTCCTGTCTTGAGCAGATGTACATCTCCTTTATACACCCTGTCTTGGAATATTCTAATGTTGTTTGGGATAACTGCTCCGTTGAATTGAAAAATGATGTAGAAGCAGTGCAGAACGAAGCAGCTAGGATTGTATCTGGAGCAACAAAGTTATGTAATATTGATTCTCTTCTTCATGACCTAAGGTGGGAAACACTGGCTAGCAGACGTAAAAAGCACAAACTTATCCTTATGTTCAAAATGACGCATAACCTTACACCCACGTACCTTTCTGACCTTATTCCACAACCACAACAAAATCGTTACACACTCAGAAATGCCCAAGATATTCCCCTACCATATGCAAGAACACGTCTTTATTCATCTTCCTTTCTCCCATCTGTTATCAGAGACTGGAATAGTTTGTCTCCTGACATTCGCAATTCAACCTCTGTAGAAACGTTCAAATCATCTCTAAACAAACATAAGCAAAAAGCACCGGCAAATTACTCATGCGGAACGCGCCGAGGTCAAGTTTTACATGCTCGTCTACGTTTAGGTTGCAGCTCACTAAACTATGACCTTCACAGACGCTCTCTCGTGGAATCACCTCTATGCATTTGTGGCTCGATAGAAACGGTAAGCCATTTCCTATTACATTGTAATCTGTACAACCAGGTTCGTTTAAACGTCTTCGCCGATATCCCTTGCCCGGCAACGACAAATAACTTATTGTATGGCAACGAACGCCTCTCCGCTAAACAAAACGAAACACTAGCTTTAAAAGTGCAAAGGTTCATCACAGCATCGAAGCGCTTTTAATAGTGACTAGAGACCACTCGATTCCGATCTAACGACTACCTCTTGCATTGTGTGCTACTCTCAACACCTTCTATACAATGTTTTTTCTATTGTTTTTTTTTTTACATTTCATATTTTCTATCATTGAATTTGGTGGTTTGTTTATTTGTTTGTGTAATTGTGTGTTTTATGCTGTTGGTTTTTTTCTAAATACTAAATATATTAACTGAAATTGATCTTTGTAACATGTCATCATCACATTGTTTCAAAAACATGCAATAAAACAGTTCTGTTTTCTGCAAACTTAACCATAATGCCATAATAATGTATAACTCGTCAATATGGAGAAGAATTTACATAAGTTTTGTTTAACTTGTTTTCTTATCCATGCATATAACTTCATTATTTTATAATATGTGTATATTGTTTGTATGTGAAAAATGAAATAAATACAGTTTAAACCAAGAAGATGTAAAATCTTCCTTTTGCAAACTGGAAATATTCCTTATGTATGCCAGTTCTTTACAGCCGAGTATTTATTGTAGTGGATGTCGGACATTTCACATATTCTCGTATTTTACTAGTGTAGCAATGTCTTCTCTTAACTAGAGCAGCAAATAACGTTTTTTTTATATCATAGCCGCTGGTGTTGTTCACAAATTTATTTGGGTTGCGTTTCAGTTTCGTAACTGTTCGACATAGACCGATAATATTTTGTTATACAACACAATTTTAACGGAAACCATTTTTATCACATAATCTGTCGTGTGGGGTGCCGAAACAGAGTGCCGTAAATCGCGGAAATGCACTAGTGCATTTTATGTCAATGTGTAGTTGGGATCCGGTCGTACTACGCTGTAAACAATCACCGAATCAGTCGTCAGATATTGTCTGTTTTACTTTCTATGACACTTGTTAAGGGTTATGTGATAAAAAGAATTTTATAATCGTGTTCATTACAACTTGTTTTCATCAAACCCGTTTACTATAATAAATATTACACTTGCTAAAGATCGTGTCATATCATTATAGTAAACGCGTTTCATAAAAACAAGTTGTAATGAACACTCATATTTTATATATCCTCACATATATACTCCATATTTTGTATAACGGGGCAGTTTTATATAAGTTCAGATTTACAATCTTCATAAGAATGATTGAACATAACAAATACCATGTTTTATGATTTTTTATGAAAATATTCGTTTGCTGTCCCATCAGGGTCCGCACTATTTACAAGTTGATTGTGCAACCAGTGTACTCCACAGCAGTGATTGCAAATAGATATATTTGTAGACAGTGAATATATATGTAATTATACAACAGGACATGGATAAAGCAAGAGAAATGTATTTTAAAGGTCAGCAAGAGAAGAGTTTAGTTTAATCTTAGGTGGCCATGGTTTTCAATATGCTTTTGGATTTAAGTCGTGGTGTCAACGACATGCCTGTCTGCTGGCTGAATGTACAAAATTATCCTTCTACAATTAAATTTCTCCACTTCGTCAGACATCCCTGGAGATTTATATTTCGCTCATTTATTAAATTTTATCTGCATTACGCTGCAAAGGTGAAGATCTTAAATCTTAATTAAAGATGAAAGTATCTCCCTCTAGGCGAATGAATGTCCTGAAAGACATCGAAGAATAGAGTAATTAACAGAAGGGAATTCCTGTACATGTAACAATGAAACAATTCTACTGACACTGCATCCATGTCGTCTGGTTTAATATGAGGTATAACCTCTTTAATCCTTTCCTTTTTCTTAATTCATTTTACGCCTTTGCAAACCTCCCACAGGAGCTGTCTGATCAGGGTCTGTCCTGTTTACTTATGATATTATAATAGAGCTGACGCCTGTGTTGTTATATTTTCTGGTCCTTTGGGAACATCGGTACAGTGCATTTAAATATGAAAATTGAGCCGGTGCTGGGGGGGGGGGGGGGGGGGGTAGTGTTGCACACTTAATAACTGCTCGTGAACATACTCGATAAATCCGAATCTCTTCATTGCTACTTCTGATTTCGAAGGATCTAATACTTTGGGCATCTATTTGATATATTATGTTTAACCTATACCAAACATCCCTGTGTACATATACCATTATAAATAAATCAGCTAATACTTATTCCTGGTGACATTATTTATTACATGACTATTCAAAAGGGACAAGTTTTAAAAACATGGGATCTTTATGACAGGTGGGTGTTTAACCAATAATATTCCGTGGTCCCATACACGCTGACCCTAGGTAGGCTATGCTCCATGCACAAAAGTACAATTAAGAATCATGCAGGAAACACCACATACAAAAAAAGCAGCCGCCCGAACAGCAGCACAACAAGAAAACACAGCAAATATACATAACTATGAAAACACAAAGAGACGCACAAAGACTAAATTAACAAACAAACAATAGGGGGAAGATTGAAGTACCGCATTGGAACGGTCAGTGACACTAGTCACTAGGGGTCAAACTGGTTTAGGGGCGCACAATCTCACACTTCTTCCATCCCCACCCTAAAAGACAGTGTAAATAAATGCATGGGATGTAGACTCTGTCCAGGTTCTGTGACAATGGTCTTCCAAGGTCTATGACGTATATAAAGTCATGTATATTCATGGAAGATAGACTCTGTCCAGGCTATGGGCAGTCATTGGCCTAGTTCAATGTCGCATATATAGTCATAGAGGCGTATGGAATGTTGACACTGTCCAAGTTCTGAGGCAGTGGCTGACCTACATTTATACTGTATACAAAGCCATGAACAGATAAGCAGATAAAGGTGCGTACTCAAATACTAGAATCGTCATTAAAGAAGTTATTCTTAAAACTGTTTTAATTTACGCATCTTATCTGGACCTCTGCATGAAGTTTTGATAAAGGCAGACCCTTCAAGAGTTCTGATGTAGTTGCTGACTGTAGCTGTGTTGAGCCGCAAATTTCTTACAAACGCATTCTTCTCACCGTGCGAAAAATGCCCGCACATTTTTGTCATTTTGCTGCTTGGAAACAAGAGTTCGTGTGTTCGCCTGGGGCTGTAGGTACGAACGCATTTTTCTCATGTGAAAATGCGGATAAGATAATTTGTTTGATTGTCATTTTCGTTTATATGTTAATGCTGTGAACAATTGTAAATATACTTGTAGCGCAAATTGCGATTGCCTTTTACTACTACTACTGCTACTACGACTTCTACTACTAGGACGACTTCTTGTACTACTGCTACTACTACGACTACTACTACTATTGCTACTACGACTTCTGCTATGGCTACTTCTATTACTACTACGACTACTACTACTGCTTCTACTACTTCTACTACTACTACTACTATTTCTACTACTACTACTACTTCTACTGCTGCTGCTGCTACTACTACTACTACTACTTAAACAGCTGCTGCTAATAATAATAATAATGATAATAATAATAGTGCCGTATACAAAGTAATTGAGACTGAACGGAGATATACTCTGTTTAGGCTTTGGGACAGAAGCTGACCTAGATATATACCGTATACAGCGTCATGGTGACCTGAACAAGGTACATGTAGACTTTATGTATGCTCTGAAATAGTGTCTGACCTAGGTCTACAGTGTAAACAAAGCAAGAAGACTTGCCGTGGAAGGTGGACTCTGTCCAAACTCTGAGACCGTGGCCGACCTATGTGTATGCTGTAGTCATGTCTCAAGGAATGTAGCCTATTGTTTAATGATATATTCCACTCAGTATAAAAGTGTCTACTTTGCGAGAGGAGTGACTGACAAACAGTACAGTGCTGGGTCAACATTTGTAGCAACCACTAGCCTGAGCGTGTCCCGCATTCAAAGGGATAACAGCAACATCAAATTACTTTATGAGTGATTTGTATGCCGATTATGCCAAAGCATGTAAGGAATACGATTATGCAGTTGTAAAGTGGTATTATTTGTCAATTAATCCCATTTAATTTCCATCTTATATGTAATAAATCGAACAAGGTTTTCAAGGTTTATTGATAAATGTCGTTTTCAAACGTGTTAAGCAAGAAATAGGTCGTAGTTACTCTGTAACGGTGGACTGTAATAGCACTTTACGTTGTGGAAACGTGTCAACTGACAGTTCTTAAACCTTTCACTGTTCTAATCAAATTCACTGTCAAATTGCAATGCCTACTGAATATTCATGGACAAAATAGTTACATTGTGTAATAAAATATAGAAGTTGAAACATTGTAGCCATTTTAGACAGTAAAGAAACAAACCTATTAAATTCCATTGGCAAACAGAGCTCCTACAGGAGCCGTCTGATCTGGGTCTACTATGTTTGCAAATGCGTGAAAACACGTTTATAATGTAGGAAAGGGTTAAGCTAAGTTTAGTTGTGACTTTCATACTAAATGGACCCTAAAATTAATGACTTTGATTATTCACCCTTCACAAGGCTATTATGTCATAATATAGAAAATCCTTGGATTCTGGAAATTACATTTCTCGCCAAAAGTAGGCTTCTAGACTCTTAAATAAATACTGATGACAGGTGTGATAATAAGACAGCAATTAGGACAAAGAACTTCCCGCTACATATTGCATTAATTCAAAAAGGTTCACTGTTTGACTATGGTGAGTCACGCCAATTCGTCTTAATTACTATTACGCTACTGTCAGACCAACCGGACAGAGTTGAAATGATTATAGACCAGAAGTACAGTTTACCTGGTCTTAAGAGACTTAAATTGATTGAGCGCAGTAATATTAGAAAGCAGACGGTTGCTTAGTGCAGTGCAAAATAATGCAGAAAGCTCCTACAGGAGATTTCTACATCACTTTTGACCTGTATTAAGCTACTACCTTCCCCACAGACACATAATTAGACATTTTATGGCCGCTTAAGACAGGTTCTACTGTACATTAAAACAACAAACCAGGATTCAACTTCCGATAGATGTCAAATACTATTTCTGTTTCAGGTAGAAAATATAGTAAAGCCTTACCACGTTATGAATATATATAATGTCAAATCAAATTTGAATCTAGTGCAGTTTTGATTACTTCATTTGCGAGAAACTACTGACCGTGTGTTAGACAGCTCAACTACTTATGATATACAGTAAAACCTCTCTATAACGGCCACTAAATTGTGTTAATTAATTGGTATATTAGGGCAGGTGGCTGCTTAAAGCAAGGTCTAAAGGCTGCCTAAAGGAGCTGCCTAAAGGAGCGTTCTGTTTTACTTTCACATTGCTTTAAGCAACTACCTCCCTTTAACACAAAATACTTGATGTAATTTAGTGGCCGTTATAGAGAGGTTTTACTGTAGTTTATAAATGCGTCAACAGTTACAAATAGCGAGATAAGAGTTAATGGTCAAACTATATCCAATATTACCCTTTACACCGTGAATATGCATGTAATGACATCACACATATCATTTGATTAATTGTTATAATAGCACATAAACACAAGAATGTTTGGATATAGAAGAACATATAGAATCATATATATTATAGCATAAGCAAATAGAGCAGACAGTGATCGGAGCCGTCTGATCTGGGTCTACTCCGTTTGTAGACGTGTAGAAAGGCGTGTTTATGGGGCAAACAACATACATGGTGTCTAACATTCATGTAGAAAACACAACTGGACTGTCAGACATGTTTATCCTGTTCAGACGTCGCGTCTGTTTGCAAAGTATTGTTCTTTTTCTTGCTTGGTGGCGTTTGGGTGTCGCGCGCTTTGGTGTGTTGTACTCCCTATAGGACCAAAGGAAAATCAACACGGAAGCTTAAATCAGACGAAAATTATTTTCGCTCCTATAGAGTTAATTTCGAGTGCGCATACATTTTGTTTATGCTACCACCTGCCTCTATTATTCAGAATTGGACATAGTTTGGTGGTCTCATTAGAGGGGTTTTACCGTCTAACCAAACAATATATTTAAATACAGTAAACCCCACTAATGCGACTACCAAAACGAATACGATTCTGGGTGGCAGAAGCATGCGGTTGCTTATAAAGGCAATAATGATTGTTCGAGAAGTGGTTGCATTAGAGGGGTTCTACTGTACTTAAACAATGATGTGAGCACCTTGCCGTTAGGATATGGATGAGAGGTAGACTCACTAAGGTCTAACTTGGTTAACACTTCACTTATGTTTTTAAATTGAAGGAATCCACTCTGAAGCTTATATCAGACGAATATTATTTCCTTTCCTACAGAGTTAATTCCGCGCGCGCCTACATTTTGTTTAGGTTCGACATTATGTTTTATGCCGAAACAACTCGCTTTGTAAGCGCCAAGTACTATTTTACGATGCGAATGTATTTTTACCCCTTCCGTGCCACAGTGACGGGTTTATAATATCACATGCAAACAGTTTGGATCCAGATGAGACGCCGAGTAACTCAGCGTCTCATCAGGATCCAAACTGTTTGACACTCTGTTTACTGTTTTATAAAGAAAATGGAAGAAATGCACACATTTACACTAAACATAAACGAAACTATCCCAGCAGACGACATTGCTGGCACCAAAAGGGTTAAAACATAGTAGAATTGAATTCAATTTTTAGGGGTTATCTGCAGGCGATAGTAATTTAGAGCTGCAAAATGTAATATTTTGAGCGTTACAGATACATGTATAATGAAAGCAAGAATCTATAAAATTAAAAACGAAATACGGGGCGGCCGTAAAAAGTCGCCTGTTCTTCATCCTCAGTGTTGTTATATGACCTTGCCCTTCGAGATCATTGGTTTTGATGTTATTTGTTTTGAAAATTAAATACTGCTTAAGCCGGTGCTAGGGGCGTGAGCAGTGTTGCACTTTTAATTACTACTCATGAACAGACTCAATAAAACCGTGTCTGCAATTTTCTCTTTTCGCATTGCTACTTTTGCCTTCAGGATATATTTGGATATAATATATCGTAAATCACAGAGTATTTATAACAGCAAATTTATTAACACTTCATAGCTGAATTTTAACAATGCATTCTCAGATCAAAAGGCTCATCTAGGAACCCTCTGATCTCTGATCTGGGTATACACTGGTTTCCCGAATTTAAAGGGTAAATTAATTTTAAAACTATCAATTTGTTTAGTAACGCAAGACTGGTTCATCTTCTAACACAGATCCAAAAAATAAAATGAGAGTATTAGAAAGCATGTTATATAAAAGGAAACTAATTCGATATATCATAGACCAACATGCTACTCCTTTGTCGAAACGTGATGTCGTTTTTGTTTACAACGGTAAGACATGGCTGTAACTATGTTACGTATGTTTGTAGTACAGTAAAACCCCGCTAATGCGACCACCTAAAAGAGATATAATTATGGGTGATAGAGGCAGGTGCTAGCTTAATGCAGGACAAAAGCAATACAGAAAGCTCCTGCATTACTTTTGTCCTGCATTAAGCAACCACCTGTTTATAAATACACCTATGTTTATTCATTAAACACATTAGAGGGGTTCCACTGTATTTAACATGATCAGGAACAACACTGATACAGCATTGACACGTCGTTCACAAATTATATTCAATGTACTAACTTAACCCATTACCTCATAGGTTATTTTTAGATACAACCTCTTTGAATAAATCTATTGAAAAGGAGCATTAACTAGAGAAAATGATAATGCTAGAATTTTGTAGTTTAAACCATTGTGATAAATTGAGCATTAGCTCCTATAGAAGCACATGCTCTATTTATCATAATGGTTTCCCAAAAGTGACTTTTACAGAGTCGTAAAAAGTCGCCAATATGAGGTAATGGGTTACGACTTGTCCTGAACCAATATGAAAATGATAATATCATCAGGCTTCGTCTTACTCGAAACATTGGAATATTTAGTCTTTATGTGTTCCATATCCTATTTGTGTCCCCTATTGTGATGAAACTAACTGGCATGTTTCTGATATCTACTGAAAGATACAAGCGACTCTTATCCAGTTGTGAAGAACTATTGATTGCAGTGTTGACTAATTCGATTTAACCCTTTCCCTCGCATAAACTTGCGTTCATGCATTTGCAAACAGATCAAACCCACCTCAGACGGCTCCCATCTAATCAGAGTCTGTTCAGTTTGCTAATGGAATTTGAAAGATCTGTTTCTTTACTTTCTAAAACGCCTACAATGTTCTGCCTTACATATCTCATTATAACTGTTTTGTCCATAAATAATTCAATATTCATTAGGTATCGAAATTTGGAATAAACATAGAACAGGGAAAGGTTTAACTCGCTTTGCAGAAACAATTGAGAGAGTGTCAACCAGTCTCGACGTCTTATCAGGACCCAAGCTTTTTGCAAATCTAAAATACCCTGATCAAAATACAGTGCTCCCTCCCTACAACGACCCTCTCAATAACGATACCCTCCTTACAACAACGCATGTCACTGTTTCCGAAACAACAATACTCCAGAAACAACTTTTTTCCACCATATTTTCTTTATGCCTCCATCCAACCCTATGTTGTGACCACTCTTTAGAATCGTCACTTTGTGACGATTCTAAAGAGTGGTCACAACATGGGGTTTGATAGAGGCTTAACGGTTTAAGTTCTCGAAATACACCTATCTGGGGTTCTGCAAACAAGCTAATTATGTTTTTATTTTCCCTCCCTATAACAACTCCCTCTGAACAACACATACGATCTTCGTATCCCACAGGGTGTCGTTGTAGAGAGGGAGCACTGTATACACTATTTGACTAGAGCGATAGGTACAGGTGCGTATTCAAGGGCCAAACATTTTCATTTCCCCAACAAACCCTATGATGTAACCACTGGTTTAGAAATGTCCCGAAGGATGGTCACTATATAGTGTTTTGGTGGAGCAATAATTCCTGAAAGGGTTTTAAGTTTTGCGTCTTATCTGGGCCTCTGTTAGGAGAATAAGACATAACGGAAACAATATGATATTCCAGTTCCATGATATATAGTTGAGGAATTGTAACAATAATTCTTGAAAATGCTATAGTAGTTGGTAAATTGAAACTTCTCACTTGAAGAAAATACATGTTCAGGCAATTATTAAATCGATAATTAACGTCAGAAAATATAAGACACAATGTTTGTAAAAGACTGTTTACAAAATTAAACTAAAAGAAAGAATCTATTAACGACAAATGTATACATCATGCTAATCATGCTAATCCATTCCCTTCTAGACTATTTTAGACCCAACCGCCTTCAATAAATCTACCTAGAGAGCATTTACTAGGGAAGATGAAATTTTTAAAATTGTGTTGTTTTGAAACCATTTTTGTAAATACAGCATTTGTCATATTTGTCACATTGGTTTCAAGAATTGACTTTCACAGAGGCGTCAAAAGGTGGCAGTGGGAATGGGTTAAACTAAGCTGTAATAAAGCGTCAATAGGGACTAATTCGTGCACCAAACACGATGGCGAGAAAAGAGAAAAACAGTTTGACGTCTAAGAATAGTTCAAAGGCGAATGATATATTTCTAAACCTCGCCAGAGTTACCCCTTTCTCCATAAATAAGCATTTCCATGTATTTTCAAACAGAGAAGAACCAGATCAGACGGCTCCTTTAGGGTCTGCCCTGTTTGCTTCTGATATGATATAGATCATGATTCTACAGTTGCTGACATAGAAAAGTTTCCCCGTGTTAATATGCCAGTTTAAACTCATCTTATAAATACCCATGATGCCATTAATTTCTTACACGAATATTCATGGAGCAAAGGGTTAATAAAGAAAGCTGTCTTACAAACAAATTTACTTTCTGCCAGGATGAAATAAAGACAGAAAAGTCAGTATTACTTCACTAACAAAATATATTGATAACAATATTAGCGCGGGTAGTATCTACTCCTCCTCCATGAATAATCATGGAAGAAATAATAATATTCTGAAAACTAACCAGATAATTTCTAACGAAACACACACTCTAGAATCAGATATATATAGTATTCCATAAGTAAACTGAGCAGATCCGTATATACCATATAGTAAAACCTCTCTATAACGACCACTAAATTGTGTTAATTAGTTGGAATTTAGGACAGGTGGCTGCTTAAGGCAAGGTGAAAGTGACACAGAATGCTCCTATAGGAGCGTTCTGTTTTACTTTCACCTTGCTTTAAGCAGCCACCTGTCTTTAACACAAATTACTTGATGTAATTTAGTGTCCGTTATAGAGATGTTTTATTGTATTTGCAAAAACGCTAGAAGGTGTTTCTGCCAAGTAAAGGGTAAATACAATTCTATTCAACAAAGTTCTATTCTGCCAATCCTTGATCGAAAAAGCTGAATATAAAAAAAAATTCTAGAGGATGCAACTGGTGTTGTTTCCTTGAGACACCATGCTGAGTTAGGTATCTAAAACAAAAGATAGTCAATCGATGTATGATTTAAGGATAACACGTCCTCAACATAACGCTGAATGATAGGTAAACACATTAAAACTGTTACTACGTTTTGTGATTATAATTATACAGTAGATGTGTAATTTAATCATGGCTTGTAGGGAAACAACAGATACATATTCATGGCTTGTAGGGAAACAACATATATATAGTCATTAGAAAGTTTCTGGTATTTCCAATCGTATGAATAAATGTGTTAAATAATGAATAAATGAGTCGACCATTTCTATTTATGCTCTCTGAGTCTTAAGCCATATTGTACCAAGCCATATGATATTACGCGTTTTCTCATGTATGAATGCTTTTAAGATTTTTTCGCTGTTCTCAGATTCACCTTGACGGGCTTCCGGAATATTGACAAACACAAAACATTTCAACATTGACTGGGACCGGGGATAAACGACTTCTTCCTTCAAACTATCTTTCTCTCTCTCCAACTGGACAACTTTATCGTTTACAAGACCCACTGCAAAATCAGAACTCTCAATTTTCTCTTCCATTTTTTCTTGCAGGTGGGGTGGTCTAGTGGTAACGCGCTTGACTATCAGTCCGAGGTCCGGGGTTCAAATCCCGGTCCCACCCGGAAATTTAAGAGACGCTTTCCCGGATATCCCACCTCACATCCTCTCCACCCAGGGGTTAAAATGGGTACCTGTCATGGTCACTCGCCGGTACCTCGGCTGTATAATTGCTCCATATGTTAGCAGTGCTCAATATATTGTAGGTCAATGACTAAATGACCAGGGGAGTAAATGTACAGTCGGCTGAGCGGTCGTTCTGACTGAAAGTAGACTATAACTAGGTACTGTACTTTACCCTGTTTAACCTTTCGCATGTTTGGTATTGTTATCATGAACTAGATTCCATACTTTTTTTTATTCCACCATCAAAACTTTTTTCTCAACATTTTCAAAAAACTTCAATCTTTGCTCCATGGACTATATTTTATTATCAATGTTACTGATATTGCTATGTATTTGTTTCAGACACGCCATGATATAAGAATTAGAGGAGTTCCCCATATCTGAACCATTCCCAGTAGCCATTGTTTGTAATTGAAGTTTATCAGACTGGGTGGGGCTATCACTGACACCACTATCCTTTACAGACTCAAGTTTGGAATCAGTGCCATAAACATCGATCATCACTAGAATACAATATTTGATTCGTTTTACTTAATTTTTGTTCCTTTTATCCCTTCTAGTCCGATATATTTCCCCCATAACGTGTCCTTAACACGCGCACAGAACCATATGGACACTAATGGACATCGTTTCGATGCAGGTCATAGATTTTGTAATACATGTACTTATATTTGATTTTTATTCTCCGACGATATATAAACAACCTAATCGTATATCACGTGACTAAACTAATCAATAATCATAGTTTGTCACTGCGGATTTGGAGCTACGCACATAAGCAGAACAGATTACCATCTTAGCACTCAAAACGAAGCAGAAGTACATTACGTGCGATTCTTTTCTATACGATATCGAGTTCGACACTTATCGCGTGTCATCACAAGGGAGGTAAGCGAGCGACCAAAATCAACCGGTGCTTACTTATCGATGATATATGACAGTTGTTATATGCGATATGACTGTAAATTTATATTTTCGAAACTACATCGTACAATTTGTCAAATATTTACGAAATGGTGTCCTACCTGTTTACTTGACCTTTAAATGGGAAGTACCTACAATGAACGCATATTTTCAACAATATCATAACACTTGGAATATTGTCAAAATTAACTTATATCAAACAATGCCCCTGTGATACAAAAAAAACAGATTTCATTTTTGTTCTACAACAAAGTATTATCGGCCTTTTCCCGTTTAAATTTTCCGCGTTTTGCCGATGATCACCCGATCCCTCTATTGTTTACGCAATGGCATTTCTCTGAAGTGGTTTGAGAGACGCAGTTCTATTAAAACTGAAACATCGGGGAATAAAATCGGGATCATCGATATCAAACACATTGATGTTTTGTCATTTTAAACGTTTATTGGATAGGTTTTCTTGCGATATACTACTTTTAAGCATATAAACAAACGGGTTTTGTATATTTTAGGTATTTTTAAACGTGCCGAATGTAGGGACTTCCCCTTTAAATACGTCTTTCTATTTCTTCGCAAGCCACAGGGGCTGTTTGATCGGTATCTACCGTTTAGATATGATATGGTATAGATATGATTCTACAGTTTAGATATGATATGGTATAGATATGATGCTACAGTTTCAGCCATGGCTAAACAACCTCGCGTCCTTGTGCTATTATAGGATTTCATTCATGATGTCATTATACAGTAAAACTCCGCTAATGCGACCACCTAAAACAGGTTTACGTCTGGGTTGTAGAGGCAGGTGGTAGCTTAATGCAGGGCAGGACAAAAGTAATGCAGAAAGCTCCTAGAGGAGCTTTCAGCATTACTTTTGTCCTGCATTAAGCAACCACCTGCTTATAAAGACAGATATTTTATTCATTAAGTGGTCGCATTATATGAATATTAATTGAGTAAATGGTTAATTAAATGATTCTTCGGTATATTGAACGTAATTGATGTATATCTGTAGCTAGAACGATAAGGCCATAATTATGATTTATCGGTTGAGAGTAGAAGTCACGATAATACTACCGTCTCTAACATATGTGTGACAATTCTAGAGAAAGCAATTTTAACACAATTTCATTTAACCGTTCGTAGTACAGATATCCCTTAGGGTTATTCTATGATCCAAACTTCTATTGAATTCTACAGAAATTAAATTATGGAATAAGATTTAAATGTAGTGTTAAGACAGGAAAACCCCTCTCGGGAAAAGAGTTGTTGGAAAAAGTAATGAACAGGCGGGACACTTATACATGACTCACATTAAGAATTACCTTTTCGAAAGAGCCCGTGAATTTTGGAACAATTTGATCGCAAATTGAACATTTAACTACAACTCTCCTCAAAGATAATTCTGTCAACTATAAAAGTCGTAAAGATTTTACACAGCCGTACGAGAAGGGTTTATTCCCTTTACACATGTATATTGTTTGAGATAAAGGTAAATTATTCTGACCTTAAATTTCAAAGTTTGGTAATGTATATAATATATTGCTTCAATATACATTCGTTTCTCTCACATTTTACCATTTGATAAATAAACAAGTAGTAAAGTCAAGCAGGAAAACCACACTAGACGCAACCATTACTATAAAATCGATTGGAAAAAAATAATGCAAAACCACACACACATGAACAAACGCACACGTACAAAGACACAAAACACCTGACAAACATCAACGTAAGGGTTACTGAGAGTGTACCGCCTTTGAACGGTCAGTGGCAAAACCACCACGGTGGTTTAAACCGGTTTACGGACGTCCTAACTTCATATTTATCTCAGTCACCCTAGCTAAACAAACATTGTAAATAAAGGCATCCCCAACGGACTTCCCCACAGCATAGAAGACGGTAAACACAGGACAAAATGTAAAACATAGCATAACAACATCTGTGAGAGTCCATCAAATTTGTACTCAGTGACTTTGCTGAAGTCAGAGCAGCTGCAGGGAAGCCGTTAATGGCACAACAACAGAGACAAAGCAATACATGAGTCTGGTAAGCCTACCCCGTGGCTTGGTTTAAGAGTATACCATCATAGAGTACTACCTTCAGCCTGTCATCGCGCAAGCAAAGAGGAAAGCGTAGCTACCGACTGTAAAGGGGTCAATAACCAGACATTCAGTGTGTTGCAATTTAATGTCATATAAATGTCGTAATGGCATAAATTCGGATGTGCAGCAGTATTTTAGTTTCAGATAAGTGATTTTATACATGTAGTTTCTACTGAAGAAAATTCTACCTAAGCATTGAACAAATGTTTAAGAATATTCACAATGGAAAAAATGTTAACACATTACTACAATATACACTGTTAATACTGTAACAATGATACAAGATAAATGTACCATAGACACAGTCATATGACATTCTACGCTGGACAAAATGTTAACACAGTCATACAACAAGCTACACTGAACAAATGTTAACAATGTCAAACAACAGGCTGCACTGGACAAATGTTAGTACAATCATACAACAAGGTACAATGGACAACTGTTAACACACTCATACTACAAGCTACAATAAACAAATGTTAATACAGTCATACAAGCCGCAATATTCGACAAATGTGAATACAGTTGTTCAACAAGGTACATTAGACAAATGTTAACACTATCATATGACAAGCTGAACTGGTCAAATGTTACAGTGCTCCCTCTCTACAACGACCCCCTGAATAACAATTCCCTCCTTACAACAACGCATGTCACTGTTTCCGAAACAACAAGGCTCCAGAAACAACTTTTTCCATCGTATTTTCTTTATGCCTCCATCAAATCCTATGTTGTGATCACTCTTTAGAATCGTCACTTTGTGACGATTCTAAAGAGTTGTCACAACATAGGATTTGATTGAGGCATAACGGTTTTAGTTCTCGAAATGCACATTATCTGGGGATCTGCAAACAAGCTAATTATGTTTGGTTTTCCCTTCCTATAACAACTCCCTCCGAACAACACATACAATCTTCGTATCCCAAAGGGTGTCGTTGTAGGGAGGGAGCACTGTAACACAATATAAATAAGAGCTACACTGTATACTTGTCAGCATACGTATACAACAAGCTACACTAGAAAACCATTAACACAATTATACAAAGCGTTGCACAGGACAAATGTTTACACAGTTATACAACAAGCTAAATTAGACACTTGTTATCACATTCACTGGACAAGCTGAGATAAATGTAACAAGCTGCATTGGACAAACGTTGACATGTTTATACAACCGGAAACACCAGACATAAAAGATTAAAATATCATACATCAACTTACACTGGACAAATGGTAACTGAATTATACAACAAGCTGAACTAGATTAATGTTAACGCAAAACCATTATACAACAAACGTGCAATTTACAATTGCTGGTAGTACCATACAACAAACGTCATTGGACAAATCGTAACGTAATGATAAACAAAGCAAACCTATACAATCGTTAACGCAATCATAAAAGTTGCTAAACTAAACTATTGTTCATACAAGTATAAAACAAGATGAACTGGAGAAATATTTACACAATCATAAAACAATCTTAACTAAAACAGTGTTTACACAATCATACTAGTTAAACTAGAAGCATGTTAATACAACCATACAACAAGATAAACTAGACAAATGTGAACTCAGTCATACAAATAGCTGTTCTACTTCTGTGTACCACGCTAAAACTATCAAAGATAGAAATGGCTCCAAAATGGAACACATTTACAAACCCTGGCAGAATGACATTATGTAATCTCTGTACGCATAATAAGCCAAGCTAGTCCAGTTATTTTCGATCTGTGCCAACAGAGTTTCTGTTCAATAAAACTCGTTCGATATTTTCAGTTTTTGCCCAGTTTATACATTTTCACTTGGGTGAAGGTGCGGATACATTGTAAGTGTTAGATTGGGTACCCGCAAACCCGGTTTTAACCCCCCAGTAAATATTAAAAAAAACACAGTCAAATGGGTAGAGCCACATACGAAAGGAAGCTGCACCAAACACCACCAAACAAGAAACAGCACAGTCATAAGACAAAACCCTATATGCCTACTGACCGTTGCAAGGCGGTACTCCTACTTGCTCCCTATGGTCTACTTTGTTATTCTATATGGTTAATGTTTAATGTTTAATGCCTTAATATGCGTTCCGTCTAGCTTTGTCTTGTAAATGTGTCGTTTACATTTGCAATCAGTTTGGATCCAGATGAGACGCTGAGTTACTCTTAGGTACTCTCAGGATCAAAATTTCACTCTGAAACTGTTTTTTTCTTTTTAAAAAACCCCTGAAGAATTGAAGCAGGCGACAATATACGCAGAAGACAATTGCTCAGAGTGCACAAGGTGAAAACTGAGTTAAGGCGTAACGCATTGTACAATTGCAACATAGCGCACGTTCAACATTCAGGCGATATTTGCGTCAGGATCAAAACTATAATTGAAAATAAAATGTAAGCGTTCTCCATGGATTAATTTGCTGCTTCAGTGAAAAGCCTTCTATAGAGCGAAAATAAGTGTGATTTGTGTGCCTACAATCGAAGGCAATATATGATTTAAATTTCTGCAATAGAATAAAACATCTACCACAGAGGGCAAACTAGTGTGATTAAAAAGCATGCTCTTCAGGCAATGTTCAATATATATCGAAAATGTAGTCCGACTTGATGGCATTGATATTTGCAGGCTATGTGTCGGGTTCAAAGAATGTGTTTTCAGAATGCAATGTAAGTGGTTAGTCGTAAGTCCCAGTATTAACTATAGCACGTGCGAACTCGTGTCGAACGAAGTACCAATATCTAATCAGCGTCGAATACGACAACAGAAGAGCCCTCTTTAGGTTCATTGACTCTTTAAACTGTCATATGTAAAACACTGATAAATTGTTTGATTTATCCAACACTCGATCACACTATTAGGTCAGTACATATAGTATCAGAATTGGTCATATCACGACATTTCTAATAATGAAAGTGCATACATTTACTCTTTTTTCGATTTTGAACGGATCATTTATTTGGGATTCTTTAATATTAAAACGGACAAGGGCAATAAAAATCATTAACATTTCACTACTGTGTCGACTGGCCTATATCCTGTAACCGAGTCAACAACAGACCCTAATAATGAAAGTGTATACATTTACTCTTTTTTCGATTTTGAACGGATCATTTATTTGGGATTCTTTAATATTAAAATGGACACGGGCAATAAAAATCATTAACATTTCACTACAGTCGACTGGCCCATATCCTGTAACCGAGTCAACAACCGACCCTAACACTGTTCCATATGCTTATCGCTAAATGACACTGTCATAATTAATTCATGAAATAGTGGCATCATGAATATTTATTAGCGGAACTTTTTATAACGGTATATGAACGCATGTGTGTCCGACTTTGACAGAAAGTCAAAATCAGACATGTGTAATAAGAGTCTGACTTGTGTAATGCCACATTATCTTATCCAGAATGTCCAATAGATATCAGATCGAATATTTATAATGGACTACAAAGTTGGGACAATGAAGAAAACAAAGAGTAAAACATTATTAAAGCGACCAATAAAACTATTCTAAATCCTGGTTTGCTGTGGACTTTCGTGCAACAACTCCTGTTTCTGACTTCTGTTCTTTGTTTAGTACATGCCAATGCTTATTGCAATACAAACGTTATGCAAAAAGCTCCTCTGGGAGCTTTCAGCATTATAATCGTTCTGCATTAAGCAACATTCTGCATTTATAGATAACAATGTGTATCTTTAGGTGGTTGCTATACAGAAGTATTATTATATAACTAAAGTGTACATTAGTTACTTCGGAAACAAATATTGATTTTACATCTAACTAGTACACATTCAATAGCATTATTATTACCAGTTTACTTGTTTACTGTTTACATATCGACTTCCAAACCAACGTAATGATAAATTAAACAGCAACGTCGCTCGTCTGTGAATATTCAGTTAGAATATTACCATAGTATTTAGATGGATAGATAGATTTATTTCGGCAAACAGAAAACATAATATGGTTCACAACATGTTTCAAATAATAATAATTTGTAATTCGTAAAGGGATGCATAGTGAAAAACCATGGCATGCTTTCTATACCAAGGATAACACAATAACGAGCATGCTCTTATTTCCATTGTGGTCCTTTATGCTAGTAACATTGATAAGAAAAGTGTATGTGTTTTATTAGTTTATAAATGTATGGTTATGTAACTTCAATGTCATGTCGCCATGTGTACAATGTTTTAAAGTCAATGTAAAGAAACGCCATTCCAATCAAACGCTTTTATTCTACAATGTTCAAGTGTATCTTAGTCAATGTAATTGAAACAGCGGTCAGCTGGTTTGGGAAGTGTGTGTTACACGATTACGCTTTATATCCAGGATACAACTTCATAACCAGTGAATGCAAATACATGATTCAGTCTCAGCATGTTTGTAACTATGATTTGCATGCTTTCATTTGCCGACGAATTATGTCATATAAACACATTCTAACATATAAAATGATATATTTGGCGCAGTGAAACATGACAATATTTCAAAATGGACAAATAAATGGGTTTGTTATCTAGACGGCAGACGGGTTACAATAGCCATATCACGGATACTGTTAAACGGCAGTGTGTATCGTAACCCTTTCCTCCTTCTATGCCTCTGTAATAGTCAATTCTTGAAACCATTGTGGTAAATAGAGCATTTGCTCCTATAGGAGTAAATGCTCTATTTACCACAATGGTTTCAAACTACAATAGTCTAAACTTTTCCTTTTTCTTTAGTTAATGCTCCTTTTCGGTAGATTTATTCAAATAGTTTGGATCTAAAAATAGTCTATGGGGTAATTGGTTAAGATAACTTACAAGACATGTATCATAAGGATCTAAGTTGCTTGGCACTTTGTCAAAAGTTTCTCCGAAACTTATTTGTATTGGAAGTAGTCAAAATTGCATCAGTGTCCATGCTTATAAAACTTTTAGTTGAGTCTGAGTTCGTTCTCAAGTTTTGGATTGGTCAGATTTGAGCCTCTGGCTCAAATCTAACCAATCAAAAGCTTGAGAACTCAAATCTGACCAATTAAAAGCTTGAGAACGAACTCATACTCAACTAAAAAGTTTTATAAGCATGGACCCAGACCCTAAGCTGAACGGACTCAAATTGTTCACAGTAAGGTAACTATTAAAAGGAATGTTGGCGGTATTGTATCAAAACGTATACACAACAGAACTCAACGACCATCGAAACAAAAAGTGTTTTCTAATTTATATGCTTAATACACAAAACACATACAGTAAAAACCGACACTACGAACACTCAAATACGTACAAATATTGATATTCAGCACAGGTGGCAGCTTAATGCAGGATGATAGTTATGTGGGAGTTTTCTGTATGTCTTTCACCCTGCATTAAATAACCACCTACTTGTAAGTATCTAATTTCTTCACTACTACAATTTAGTAGGATCGAGAGTTTACTGTATGTGGAAAGTGTTGGTTGTTTAGCTGATTGCAAGGACAAAACTCATTAGATATATACTTAAATAATATCAATTTGATATCACAATGTATGAAATAAAGTTGAATAGTCTGTGGTATATACTAACATAACCAATTTATTGATTATATTATATACGTTCCCTCTTCTGTTAATTCAACATAATGCCGCATGTGTGTATTGACCATCTAAATTTAGATTCCATAAATAACTATTACTGTAAAACCGTAGTAGTTCAGACATTCGGAAAAAAAGTATTCCAGACATAAGGGAAGCAATAAATGAAGAAGAAGTAAGGTCAAGCAGGACCCCCCCCCCCCACACACACACACACACACACACCGCAACTACCACCAAAAAACACCGACAGAAAGCAAGCAACACACACAACCACACACGCACGCACGCACACAAACACACGGGACGAACATTACAAACACGAACAAACACACAAGCACAAGACACACCAAACAAACACAAAAGTAACCTATTCATACATAAACCTATTACTGAGCTGTCAAGCACCTGCTGACATTTCATCAACAAGTCTCCGTAATGTGCCTAATGTGTACTGCCCTTCTAACAACACCAATGTAATTAGCACTCCACGTACCAGTTGTTCTGGATTGGCTTCACTAATAAGTCTCAAAACTAGCAGTCAAATTCGATTTCAGTAAAACCTCTCTTAACCGGATTTCTAGTGGAAAACAAATTAGATCCGTTTAGGAAGGTGACTGCTTAAAACCCTCTAAACCGGACGTTTAAGTTAGTATACATATCGGTCTGGGAGACATATGGCAGCTTAATGCAGCGTGAAAGTCATGCAAATAGGAGCTTGCTGCATTATTTTCACACTGCATTAAGAAACCATCTGCCTAAGAGTATCTAAATTATTCTCTACTAGAACTCCTGTTTAGAGGGTGTTTACTGTATTTTTCAAGTGGGGCAGATTGTCTGCGGCACTGAATACAAATTTGACATATGTCCCGCATTGGAACATGGTTGAAGACAACAACCACTTAATTCGCTGGTCCTGTCTAAATGTGGAATTATGTTACAATGTTCGTCTCTATTTCTGGATTTCACAATAAATTTGCTATAAAAAACGCACTTTACCAATTCTATTCAACCATTAACTGTTTAAACAACCTGGCAGCTCAGTAAAGTTCATTTTGTTCCTCATATTGGGAGTTTGACCGAAGCTAGCGAACATATTTTACCAGAGAGCCTTATGCTGCTTTCTTAAATAAACGTGTACATATAAATGACATCAGCGAGTACATTATTAACTCTTTGTCAGATGAATGTTCCAGTAAGATAGAATGTCATCATAAATATTAATAATAATTTTGATAGCAGCATATTAACACATAAACATTTGCTCATAGCAGACAGTACAGTAAAATCTCTCTATAACAACCACTGAATTACACCAAGTATTCTGTGTTAAAGGCAAATGGCTGCTTAAAGCAAGATGAAAGTAAAACAGAACGCTCCTATAGGAGCGTTCTGTTTTACTTTCAACTTGCTTTAAGCAACCACCTGCTCTAAATACCAACTAATCAACACAATTTAGTGGTCGTTATAGAGAGGTTTTACTGTATAAAATCAAATATACATGTATGTTATTCCATAGACTTAAACGGTAGACTCTGGTCTGGATTTACTCTGCTTGCAAAGAATAAATATAATTACTCCTACGATTATTAACATTTTACTCAATAAAACGCCTTCTTACGCCTTTGCAAACAGAGTAGACCCAGATCAGACGGTTCCTATAGGAGTATAGTTGAACTTCGATATCTCGACCTTCAAGGGACTATACAAATTATTTCGAGTTAACAGAAATTCGAGTTTTCCGATTTCTGATCTGGACAATTTCTTAAGTTCAAAAATTAATGCAGGTCTAAAGTAATGCTGAAAGTTTCTGTAGGAGCTTTCAGCATTAATTTAGACTTGCATTAATTTGCATGTATTTTTAGATATACGTAGTGATATATTTTAGTGCAAGTCTGTATTGTATATTTTGAAAGGACCGAATGTTTAGTTCGAGTTATCACGAAGTTCGAGTTATCCGAGTTCGAGATATCGAAGTTCAACTGTACATATATCATTATCAAAAATAAGCTAATCAATATTCATGATGGCAGTATTTCTTCCATAAATATTCAACTCGCTCACTCACTCATGGAGTAAAGGGTTAAATCTTTCAACGGTCAATAACAGCTCGTCTACAAAACTTCCAGTACTTCTTACTTCCATTTCTCAGAATGTCAAACAATTTAGATTCCTATGGGATGCATACAATCTCGACGTCCGATGTTCTTAATGAAGATCAGACGCCGAGTTTGTCTGCATCTGGTGGGGATGCCGCTCGACTAAACGGACACTAAATTACATAAAGTATTTTGTGTTAAAGGCAGGTGGCTGCTTAAAGCAAGGTGAAAGTAAAACAGAGCGCTCCTATAGGAGCGTTCTGTTTTACTTTCACCTTGCATTAAGCGGCCACCTGTCCTAAATGCCAACTAATTAACACAATTTAGTGGCCGTTATAGAGAAGTTGTACTGTATTTTACAAACAGTGTGGCGGGTGTATATTTACGACTTAGAAAAAGTGCAAAGCACAAATAACAATAGCACTATTTAAAACAAGGAATATAATACCAATGGAAATACAATTCATATCGCTGCATAATTGCTTTATACATGTATATGAGTGTTGTTATTTTACCGCCAGTTAAAGTAAGCAAGTTTAAAAACTGTGAAAAGGTGCAACAAAAGGAATAAAGCGTGCAAGTTAAACATCGCTAATTCGAACACTCAACTTCACTAAATAAGTCGAACACTCATCTTCCATAATTCGAACACTCATCTTCCATAATTAGAATACTCAAATTCTTTAATTCGAAACTCAATATCGCTTATTCGAACACTCATGTGAATGTCATTAAAGGTTTTTGAAGACAGGTGGCAAATTCACACAGGATTAAAGTCATACAGACAGCTACTCGGTGAGGTGTCTGTATAACTTTGCACTCTGCATTAAGTAACATCCTACATAAGAACTTGTCTTTACTAAAACTTCGAATTAGCGAACATCTGCTCAGTTTAAATTGTCATGATCGGTTTATACGGATTACACACCACATAATCCAGGATCAAGCTGTTTGACACTCGGTACTTTGATCAGGGTCCGAGGCTGTCAATTTTCAGAGTTTGAGTCTGTGTCAATTCTCAATAATCTGATTGGTTAGTTGCTTGAGAATGATCTCAGACTCGGGCAAAAATATGACCTCGGGGCCTGGTGTGTATATAGTCAAAGGTATGCATAGCCCTGTACTTCATGATTATTCATGTAAGAAATAATGACACAGCGAATATTAATTAGATTTATATTTAGAATGGCATATGAACACGGGGAATATTCGCTGTGGCAGAAAACGTAAAGTTATATTTATGTTATTTTATAAGCAAACAGAAAGGCCCTGATCAGACGGAACCTATAGGATTCGTCTGATCTGGGTCTATTCTGTTCGCAAATGCGCAGAAAGGCGTATTTATGGAGTAAATGGTTAACTTACATGTGACTCGCTTGAGAAACTTCTGAGTGAATGTCATAGAGACTGGACCCTGATGAGACGCCGGGTAACTCGAAGTCTCATCTAGATAAAGTATCTTTGCAATTTTGACGGTTATGTCTAAATTGGCAGACTAGAGCTTAAGATAAATGTCTAATGATATGGTTAACTATAAAGGATAGGTGAAACCTTCATCTGTTTTCCAGATAGGATGTGTAAATATAAACATTTTCAAACAAACTCCTTTATTTCTCCATCAAACCCTATACTGTGGTCACAGTATACGGTTTGGTTCTTCTCCGGCGTGAACACCTATTCATTTAGGTAAGATAGTATAGATGCATTGTATAATTATTCAGGACCTAATATTATAGATACTTGCTGTGTAGCCGGTATTAATAATTTACTCGACTGATGTGAATTTTACGGCTTTTCAGAGTATGCTCTGTCTGCTTATGAAGCAATGTAGATAAGAGTCTGCATTGTCTGAGAAACTAATGCGGCGTAATGCCCTTATTCGCAGTGCCATTATAAAACACATAATTCAATAATATTCATGTCATTCTTTCTTGTATGAATATTTATGTAGTAAAGGATTAAGTTAATCTCTATTTTTATCTTATAAGGCCGGTCCTAAACGACCGGATATTGGCCTTTGGAAATAGCTTTAATATCCCCAAGAATACCGTCCTCAAACACAAGGCGAATATCTGAATTACACATGGACAGGACACTGCTAAATTCTAGATGACTTGATTAACAGTCGGCTCTGAGGTAAGAGAAGGCTTCAAGACGACTGATTTCCTAATTACTATTTAGCCGGTTAACTGCTATTATAGTATCTGTAGGATATTTAGAATGGCAACCAGATGGCTTAACCCATATTGACGCCTTTTGACGCCTCTTTAAAAATCACTTTTTGAAACCATTGCGATAAATAGAGCATTTGCTCCACATTCCTCCGTATGTGCACAATTTCAACAGTTGGGCGACAGCAGTATTTTCAGATCTCATTAATTGAAATTAAATAATATAATGTAATTTTAAGAAATTCGGTTGTTTCACATATTAATTACTTTATTAAGTACAAGATTATATAAAAAATAATACGCTAATGACCAGTTAACAACATAATAATTTACAAAATTACTCTTCTATGTACGTAAGGTATTTTGTTTAGCCTTTCCAACAAAGTCATTAAAAAATATTTTTATTGAAGTGCATAAAAATTAGCCCACGTCAATATTTAAATCAGTTTCAACAAATGTATTTATTAATTCATTAGACTTTTACATGCATGTGATAGCGCTGATTTCCGCAATCCGTTTATTGTTTCTTCACGTTTTCACGGAACGATAGTTTTTGTCTATGTTGGCGCGTTTAGATATTTTTTATCAAACACAGGAAAACATCTGTAATGCGACCACCAAAATGAGGTATAGTTTTATGTCGTAGTTGGTAGTTTAATACAGGAGCTCTCTGGATTACTTTCTTTCTGCATTAAAGTAATCTGCTTTTAAAAACACTTACGTTTATTCATAGTGGTCGTTTAGAGGGATTTTAATGTAGTATACCATATTTGATCTTACACATGCTCAAACTCCAATCTGTTAACATTATTACAGTAATTTACTTTCGATCCGTTGAAACTTGACTACTGACCGAATGTCAAACAACTTCATTCTTGATGAAACGCCGAGTTACTTTGCTTCTTATCTGGGTCCAGCTTATTTGCAAATGTCAGTCAGGTCAAATTCAGCAGGACACTACGTAAGTTGTAACAAGAATCAGTTTTTATGTAAAGTGCTATGCTATGTTGTGTGTTGGTTTTAAGAATCAGTATACTTCATTCTCAGTGTTGTTATATGTTCTGGTCCTTCGAGATCGTTAGTTTTTATGGTATACGTTTTGAAATTTGAATACTGCTTAAGCGGGTGTGAGTAGTTTTTCACTTTTAATTACTACTCACGAACAGACTCAATAAAACCCAGTGTGCAATTTTCTATTTGGCATTGCTACTTTTGTTTTCGAAGGATCGCCCACTTTCAGAGTATATATATTTCAAATACAAGGTACGTTTGTTATAAGAACCAACGTGTATGTAAAATACTAGACAGCGGTGTTATAAGAAACCTTATTTATGTGAAACACTAGCGTAAATGTGTTATAAGAATCAATTTTAATGTAAAATACATGGTACTTTTGTTATAAAAAAAACAATTTACATATAAAACACAATGTAATTTTGTTTAAAACATGCAACGTTGATATAAAATACTAGGTAACTGATGTGAAATACGGGGTATTTTGTTATATAAGAACAAATATTCGTGTAAAATACAAGTTAATGTTGTAGTAAGAATCAATGTTCATGTAAAAACATGTTGATTTTGTTATAAGAATCACTGCTATAAGAATCAATGTTCATTCTGCAATTATCCCATCACTACTTGGAAGTTTGCTGGTTTCCATTTCAGATAAAGCCATCTTACATTTATTAATGGTAAACAATGCTAAACATTGTTGTTCGGTAAAGTTGTTCTACGTCATGTAGATATCTAGATGACTATCCATTTGTATTTAGGGAACCATCGTTATTCGATAAGTATAGGGTTATATCAAATATCACCGCTTCTTTCAAAATGTCGTTTATGTTAATCTTTATTCCGCCATCAGCGCCTTCACTGCTTTTGCAGACAGTATGGATCCAGATATGACGGCGAGTAACTCGACATTCCATCAGTATCCAATCCTTTTGACATACAGTTAATCGTCTCTAAACAGCTTGATGGATTAAAAACAATACAAAAGAACCGCTTTAGTTTACTTAACTCTTTTGGCGCCAAATTTAAAAGTGTCTTCTGCAATAATAATTTCATATTAAATATAATTCTAAACTAAATAATAAAGGTATATTAGTAAAACATTTGTTTTTAAAAACCTGTTTGCTTGGACTAAAATAATACAGACAACAGTGAAGTCCCAGGTCAGATGCCGCCTTTAAAAGGCGGCATCTGACCTGAGACTGCACTGTTTTCAATGGTGCCAACAGGCGAAATTAGCGCCGAAAGAGTTAACCCTTTACTCCACAAATACACCTTTCAACGCCTTTGCAAACAGAGCAGATCCAGACCAGACGGTTCCTTTTGGATAAGAGTTTTATTCTGATTGCTTACTGGCTGAACTGACGCTACAGTTTCTGTCATCGTAGAAGTTCCCTGTGTTTATATGCCGCTTTAAATGTCCATCTAATTAATATTCATGATGTCATTATTTCTCGGATGCATATTAATGGAGTAAAGAATTAACGTGTTCGTAACATTTCTTGTTTGGCTAGAATTTTAAAGTCGTGCGGAGTATTTAAGATTTCTCTCTGCTTCATCTAAATTCTGCATTTCAACGCATTTTTTTGGACTCTGATTACTATGCAGTTGTTTCTGGTTAATTAAAGAATTTCCCTTTCAATCCGTTGATCTTATCGTGAGATTGGGGGCTTCGGTAGGATTTCTGCCATTTAGTTCGTATAAATCAATTTATTTGAATTAAGTCCATTTAGCTCATGTTTTACCCGCGCTTTACGTATCGAAAACAATAGGTTAATGTATTTCATATTTGCATAATGCCAACAGCGTTTGGAAAGAAATGTTTTCTGCATTATGGTATTTGTTAAGTACAGTAAAACCTCTCTATAACGGCCACTAAATTGTGTTAATTAGTTGGTATATTAGGTCAGTTGGCTGCTTAAAGCAAGGTGAAAGTAAAACAGAACGCTCTGTTTTACTTTCACCTTGCTTTAAGCAACCACCTGTATGTAACACAAACTACTTGGTGTAATTTAGTGACCGTTATAGAGAGGTTTTTCTGTAATTTAGTGGCCGTTATAGAGAGGTTTTACTGTGTGTTATCAATACCGTATTGATACATTGTATGTAGTATGGGTGCGAGGTTATAAAACTGAGTCTGAGTCTGAGTCTGGGTTCATTCTCAAGAATCTGATTGATCTGATTTTGAGCAAGCTCGGAATCTGACCAATCAGATGCTTGAGAATATATCTCAGACTCAAGCAAAAAGGTTTTTATAACCTCGGGACAGGATTCAAAACATTTCTATAACACGGTTCTCGGTTTTTGTCAATTTCATTTTGTGCGATATAAATTTGATTTATGGTAGCTTAATGTATGATGGGAGTGATGCTGAAAGCTATTCTGTAAGCTTTTTGCATGACCTTCTCATTCCATTAAGCAGTCAACTACTTAATCATGCACCTGTACATATAACCCTACACTGCAATAACAGAAATGAATAGTAACACAGGTCAATTATTTATGTGAAAGAGAGCAGCAGGTGTAAACAGCTCTGTGGCGGCCGTAAAATGTAGCCCCTTACTTCATTTTCAGTGTTGTTACAGTTTTTGGTTCTTCGGGATCATGATTTTGAATGCTTTAAGGATGACATTTAAATACCACTTAAACCAGTGGTAGTATAGGGCATTGATAGTTTTGCTCATGTTCAAACCCAAAAATACAGTCTGCAATTTTCTCTTTCGAATTGCGACTTTCGCTTTCGAAGGAAATCCTTCTTTCAGAATTTAACCCTTTAGCCCATGAATATTAAAGTTGGAGTGACGTCATGGACATTTTTTTTATATTTGCAATTGAACCCAGGAAGGTTATGCTATGACAGATACTGTATAATCAGATTATTCCATAAGCAAACGGATCAAACGCAGATCGGACGACCGCTACAGATTTACAAAGGTGTTAAATGGCGTATATGTGTATATATAGGTTAACCCATTACCTCATTGGCTAATTTTAGATACACTCTCTTTGAATAAATCTACCGAGAAAGAGCATTGACTAGAGGAAAGGAAAAGTTTAGAATTTTGTAGTTTGAAACTATTGTGATAAATAGGAGCAAATGCTCTATTTATCACAATGGTTTCATAAAGTGACTTTTACAGAGTCGTCAAAAGCCGTCAATATGAGGGAATGGGTTAACCGGCATATGTCTACAAACACTAGCCACTTACCGTTCGTAAAAGAAACCGTGTTAGTATGTCACATGAATGGATAAGTGGTTTGTGTTTGTTATATAATTATCTAATGTAAAATCACGGATATCTTCATGAAAACCTGTTGTATGTCCCGTTAATGCCTTAAACTGACACCAGTTAATACATGGAATTCGTTATTTATCTCGAAAATGATTATACAACTTGTTACTTGAGTAGAAAGCAATGCAGATAATGTAATCAAGAGAAGTAGATTAACGTTTAACCTCCTGGGACAGATAAGCAATGTCAAATTATCTACCAATCAAAGACTCAATATTAAGTATAAGGTTGACGTCTGCATTTATCATGAATATCTTGGCATAAACATGATTTTATTATTATTATTTATTTTCATGAACATAATAGTACCTGATAGTTGTATGACATAGTTGTGTAGCAGAGTTCTGTTCGCAAGCGCTAAGTTGATAAGCGGTGGCAGACATGTGCTGCTATAGCAACAATTCCCAACAGAACCTTATTTTTACATATTAAGAAAACCCTCAAATGTGTCTCACATACCACAGCAATGTTTTCAACAGATAGTATGCAAAGTAATATTTGGTTGTACGACGATTCGTCCTCTTCACTTTCAGTATATCAGATAATAGCAGAGCGGTACGAATATTAACCATTTCCTTCATATAAACGTGTTTTCACACATTTGCAAACAGTTATAAAAATGATGTGATTCTTTCTTGCATAAATTTTTATTCAGGATTAATATATCTGCAATGCATTTAGGGATAGTTAATTTATTTAGAACCACACAATAATTATAAAAGTGACGTAAAACCACATTAAAGTGCATGTCCTTGACACGTTGTCAATATGTCTCTTAGATAGACAACATTATCTAAAAGCAGATGCCATACTTTGATTTCTGTGTCAGACAAATACCTCATGGGTTAGCTATGTTACTCAATGTAAGCCGGATTGTCGACTCCATCTTGTACAACGCTGCCAGTTTCTACACTAGTGCTTACTATGTTATCTGAACCGTCATAACCGCTAGAACTGATCTTCTGTTCGTCTTTGTCCACGGTAACAACGCTGCCAGTTTCTGCTCTAGCGCTTACTGTGTTATCTGAACCGTCATAACCGCTAGAACTAATCTTTTGTTCGTCTTTGTTCACGGTAACAACGCTGCGAGTTTCTGCTCTAGCGCTTACTATGTTATCTGAACCGTCATAACCGCTAGAACTAATCTTCTGTTCGTCTTTGTTCACGGTAACAACGCTGCCAGTTTCTGCTCTAGCGATTACTATGTTATCTGTACCGTCATAACCGCTAGAACTAATCTTCGGTTCGTCTTTGTCCACGGTAACAACGCTGCAAGTTTCTGCTCTAACGCTTACTATGTTATCTGAACCGTCATAACCGCTAGAACTAATCTTCTGTTCGTCTTTGTACACGGTAACAACGCTGCCAGCTTCTGCTCTAGCGCTTACTATGTTATCTGAACCGTCATAACCGCTAGAACTAATCTTCTGTTCGTCTTTGTTCATGGTAACAACGCTGCAAGTTTCTGCTCTAGCGCTTACTATGTTATCTGAACCGTTATAACCGCTAGAACTAATATTCTGTTCGTCTTTGTCTACGGTAACACAGACGGCGTCAAACGTCTCCTTGGTCGTTCCAGTTCCTTTTGAGAGTCCCTTTGTTGATGTTCTCCTGTGTCGCAGATTGAAGCGCTTGACACAAGGACAGAATAATTGCATGTATACCTCACTAAATCTGCGGTTAAGGACCATGTAAATGATGAAGTTAACGGACGAGTTGATTACCTCGAAAACCAGCGAAATGTCGCTGAGAGCGAGGAATGCATTATGATATTTTCCGAAGAAGCCAAACCCATCGATTGCGTCACTAGCAATCAGCAAAACATCTCCCGGCAATAGGCAGATAAGGTAGATAATCGATACAGTGAGAAGCATTTGGGTAATCTTTCTTTGGTCATCTTCGCGTTTGGAGTCCTTTGAGGTAACCTTCTTCTGAAACCGCATGCTTCTTTGAAGCAGAACGATAATGCCACAGTTTAGGAACAAAACTAAAAGCACGGGTATATAGCGGAAAGCTATCGGGAGGAAATACTCGTTGTATATTTTCAATGAGTCTACATTGTTCAAGCTGAACTCCGTTTGGGAAATGTAGACCCGGCCACCGACTGTAGCGTGGGTGTACTGCGGTGGCAGACCTGCAAGACAGGCAAACACGAGTATGTAGCAACTCAAAACGGCGAGAAGCATCCTCGACTTGGTGACGACGGATTTGATCTTCAGCGGAAATGCAACTGCCATTAGACGTTCCAGCGAGATAACAACAACCAGTAAGGTAGAAACACGACTGAAAGAAGTTTTCAGATAGAAGGCATATCGAAAACTTTTGGCGTTAAAGGCGTCAGCTAGAGAAGGATCATACTCTCTAATGATACAGGTAGATTTTCTCATCATGTTCGTCGCCAGAAACATAATATCAGAGACAGCCAGACCAACCAGAACAATAGTGGTTGTGGAACTGCGTAAGTTCTTCTGGAGCATCACGATCATACTCATAATGTTTCCAGTAATACCGAACACGGTGAGGATCGGAAATATGAAACACTGGAAAGCGAAGGTGATGTCGTCTGAGGTTTCCTTCGTCATGATGTTGTTTGGATTGTTCCATGGTAAAGATGGAGGTCCTCTGTTGACAGTAGGTGCTACTGTTGAGTTGGTTAGGTCATCCGTTAAATTGGTGCCAAATGGAGCGTCGGTGAGCGGCAGAGAAGTGACGTTAGCCATGATGAGGTGGATTTTTCCTGCAAAACAAACCAACAGAAATACTTATTCTGAGCACTTTAGTCAGCTAACCACTTTATATTTTATACAGACCATTTTCTATTTTACAACAACATTAAACACTCGCATGGTAGTTTTAAGAGACTTAATCACATGTAAGAAATTTAGACAGGACTTAAAAAGTGTTCGACAACATGTAAAAAATGAAGGCTTCATATTCATATGACCTCACACCTCCTTAATATATGTAAAATGGTCTACGTTAAATCATTTGAATAAGAACAAACACGAGTCTGTTCTGCCTGTTTATGACAATAACATAGATTGATTCTAGTTTTTGCTATATTCACACATTCCTTTGTTCATAATGCCGGTATAAAATACACCTTATTAATATGTATGATATAATTATTTATTTTATGAATATTCATCAGGCAATTGGTTAATAGGGTGTGTTAGAGTTGAATCAATAATCTCTGTTAATAAGCTAGTCCCTAAAATGAACGCATATTTTCGGTATCATTAAACTTGATATTTGTTAATATGTTCAATCATTATTATGAAAATTGTCAATTTGAACTTGTATTGAAAAATGCGCCTGTGATACAAAATAAATCGTTTTCATAAATACTTATAATTTTGTTCTGCAGCAAATTATTATCGGCCATGGCCATGGTCGAACAGACAATGAAACTAAAACGCGAGCCGAATAAATACTAATACATCGGGTCTTCGATATCAAGCACGTTAAAGTTGTGTCTTCTCTGGCGTGCATTCGACTCCTCCTTCCCTTGGGATATTTCTTTTCAGGATACAGTAGTACCTCTCTATAACGACCACTAAATTACATCAAGTATTTTGTGTTAAAGGCAGGTGGATGCTTAAAGCAATGTGAAAGTAAAACAGAACGCTCCTATTGGAGCGTTCTGTTTTACTTTCACCTTGCTTTAAGCAACCACCTGCCCAAAATACCAACAAATTAACATAATTTAGTGGTCGTTATAGAGAGGTTTTACTGTATATACAAATGATTTATGTAATTGTTAGGCATTTTTAAAACACGTTGCTTGAATCAATAATACATATTTTTACTTTTGAAGGATCGCCCATTTTTTAGAATATATTTGCATTTGCAAACAGTTTTGATCCAGATGAAACGCCAAGTAACACGGCGTTACACTGGGATCTAGGCTTTTTGACCCTCGTCTTAGACGTTTTAGTGAATTAGACGTAGTCAAATTTGAATAACTTGTTTTACAGTAGGGTAAGGGTTGATATTAGAATTATGATGGATGTTTTCTAGTTGAGCAAATATTCGGGCTCAAGACACCCTTTTTTATAAATTTGGAATTAAAGTACATTGTGTCAGATTAAAAAAACGTCTCGAGTTTATTTACGACATTCAGTATGCATAAACCTAAAGTCTTATTTAGATTTAGATGAGAGTTATTGCTTTGGACAGACAATGGCGTTAGTGTCAATGTTTGACACATCCCTTCCTCAAAAGTAATTGCTATATTAAAGCATAATAACTAACAGTTAGAAGTCAGATATTTATCACATAACCATTGGTGTGGGAGCGCCAAAACAGTATGCTATATAATGTAAGTTATTCATTGTTAGCTATTGTATTAAAGCTTTATGGTTTAAGACTGTTTGTTGGATTAATAGTGGTTCGACGAACGTATTTTGAAATCATTCCAAATTGTTACGTAATACTTGGGTATAATTTATTTTGATAAAAGAATACTTTTTGATATTCAATAAACAGAATATTACGTGGCAGTGTTTAGTTGGCTGCCAGTTGGCACTTCGCAGAACGTTATTAGAATGATGAACTGCAAACTGGCAGCCAACTTATCGCTGCCATATTATTTCAGTGTATGTATCTGGGTCGGCTTCTGAAAATAGTTGGACCCCATTTGGACTGAAGGTTCTGACGAGTGACCTGGGTCCCTGCTTATTAAACTTTTTAGTTGAGTCTGAGTTTGTTCTCAAGCTTTTGATTGGTCAGATTTGAGTTCTCAAGCTTTTGATTGGTCAGATTTGAGCCAAAGGCTCAAATCTGACCAATCAAAAACTTGAGAACGAACTCAGACTCAACTAAAAGTTTTATAAGCATGGACCCAGATAATGATTTTCATATACTGTAAAATCTCTCCAAACGGGACGTTAAACTTAGTATAAATATCGGTCTTGGAGACATTTGGCAGCTTAATGCAGGGTGAAAGTCATAAGCTAAAGTTATTCTATGAATATTTAAGACATAGATCTAATGCATTTATGAATATTTATCAGCTGATAATTGATATAATATATAATGATATTTTATAACTACATATGAATAAGAGAACGTTTTGCCATGACAGTCAATACATTTAAAAATGAGTGAGTGAGTGAGTGAGTTTTAAAAATGATCCAAAATATCAGTACAAATCGATTAACACATACGCCATTTGACGCATGTCTCTGTAAAAGTCACTTTATGAAATCTTTGTGATAAATAGAGTATGTGTTTCTATGGAGCAAATGCTCTACTTATCACAATGGTTTCAAAATTATACAATTCTAAAAGTTTACATTTCTCTAGCAAATTCTCCTTTTCGGTAGATTATTCAAAGAGGGTGGGTCTAAAAATAGCCGATGAGGTAATGGTTTAAGTTACACGTTTGGCAATGCTTCATATCTAACGATATATTCTAACCATTACATAAAAATGAAAAGCTTTTATTTTTTACTCTTTAATGCTATCCTTATTCTAAATTTCGAATAAAGACCGATATCAGCAAACCCTCTACTCACTCTAATTTCTTATTCCGTTGCAAGATAAATAAGTGCCATAGAGCGCCATCAACAGATCTACAATTGTGTCGTATAACAGTCAACAAGACAACTCAAAATTGTTGAAATTATTAATATATCTCTAGTGCCGCCAATATCAAATAATAAAACACACGTGTTCTTCTAATTAGGCACAATCCACTAGATTTTACATCAGATACAATTGTCTTCTAGTGTATGAAGTGTGTTACGGATTAAACTTCAATGTCTCGAACTCCAAGGGACCATAAAATTAACTCATAGAAAACAGAAGGTCGAGTTATCCAATTTCTAATCTGGACACTGTATCAAGTTCGAAGCTTACTATAGGTCTAAAGTAATCCTTCAGGCACTTTCAGCATTACTGTCGTCCTGCATTAAGCTATCCCACGTGTTTCTACATAATTATGCGTAGTGATACATTCTAAATGTTTGAAAGACCGAATTTTGTTTTCAAGTTATCCCGAAATTCAAGTTTTCCGAGTTAGAGATATCGAAGTTCAAAATGTGTTTAAATGATGTTATAATGCCATGAGGTGGCGGTGAGGTAAACGCCATTGTCACCAGCTACGGGAGAAGTAGTGCTACCTATAACAGAACGCGGCATAACATTAGGCACAACCATGGTTAGGGAAATGAAATATACGAGGTTTTAACTTTACTTTATGAATAGTCATGTAAGAAATAATGACGTCATGAATATTAATTACACATGAGTTCTTGGCCATGGCAGAAACTTTAAAATTATATCTATAGTATAGCATAAGCAAACAGAGTAGACCCAGAACAGACGGTCCCTAGAGGAGATGTCTGACCAGGCTCTGCTTTGTTTGCAGAGGCGTAGAAAGGAGTATTGTTTTAGTAAAAGGGGAAGCTTTAATGGGGGGGGGGGGGGTAAGCACCATTGACACCAGCTACAAGTGACATAAATGAAACAATGTAACAGAGCATGCCATTATATTTGGCATAGCCATAGTAAAGTAAAGGAAATATAAAAACGCCGAATCCGTTAGGAGAACCATATACACAGGACTAACGTAAACTTAATGTATGATTTACTGTGAATAGAAAATATAATACTGCAGAAAGTTTCATTCTGAAGCACCTGATTGGTCAGAATCTGAGCTTGCTCAGAATCTGACCAATCAGATGCTTGAGAATGATCTCAGACTCAAACTCAGAAGTTTTATCACATTGGACCTTCGATACTATTGAATTAAATATATCTATCTATGTATACTCGTCTATCGTTTCTCAAAAGCTTGATCAAGTTGGAAGTAGTCAAAATGACATCAAATCTAAAATGAGCGGACAGTATTCTTTCAAAGCGGGGCAAGGGGTTTAAAAACGAAACTAAGCAGGGTCATGAAAACTATGTCTAGCCAACCCGGTCTGCTCCAGAGTGAAACCATTTTTAGACATCAACTGCCATCTAATTAAAATTTCCGATTTACTGCCTACCACAAGGCAGGTTGTATGTGGGTTTACTTACTTTTAGTGTTTAGCACATGAGGGGTGGGGCGTAATTTACAATCAAAACTGTTTGAAGCGGTGACTCCGAGGCTATGAAACGTTTCGCAAGCATCTGAGTTTATTCGCATGCATCTGAAACGCAACAATCAACCAACCAGATTACTTGAGGTTGCAGTAACATCCCGAGGTTATAAATCTTTTTGCTTTAGATCATTCTCAAGCATCTGATTGGTCAGATTCTGAGTTTGCCTATAATCCGACCAATCAGATACTTGAGAATGATCTCAGAATCTAACTCAGAAGTTTTATAACCTTTGACCATAGTCCTAGTTTTAAATAAAATATATGCTTATTAAAATTACAATTGTAATACGGGCCTCGGTGTTATAAAAGTGTTGCTTGAGTCTGAGCTCATTTTCAAACATCTAATTGGTCAGATTTTAAGCTTGTAGCTCAAAATCTGATCAACCAAATACTTGAGAATGATCTCAGACTCGGAAGTTTTTAATTAAGTATGCTACATATTTTAAATAATGTAAAAAGAGCAAAAGTAAAAGCATACCTGTATTACAGGAACTGAACAGTCGTCCTTAACTGTAACGTCGGGGCTCCTTCAAACAACGGCTGGGTTTTTATACAGTGTCCCCATTTTTATATCGCCGAAACCTGCACGATAGCTCGAGCAACAATTAGGGAAGCTAATTATCAAATAACCCAGCGTGAGATAATGTTATAAAACCATATGTATTTGGGGTCTCATTTTATTTGATAACGGAACCTACCTCTGCCATTGTTATGATTTGACCGAGTTGGCACATTTACGTGTAGCTGTTACCAGCATTCGTTTAATTGCTGTAGGTATTTCATTAACAACATCACCGAATTTCTAGTGAAAGAAACGTGTTTATTTTCATAATGAACCTTTCCTCACAATTTCTGTTTGTGAAGTGTCTTTTATCTCACTCTTCGATATGTGTACGACGGTGGTCATTTGCAGATATGGCGCCAAGTGTTTTACTATCCACCTTTAAGATATAATGACGTCATGAATATTGATTAACTAGCGGACCATTAATAATGACATATGAACACTGAAAGTGTTGCCCATGGCAAAAAGTAGACTCACATCTATAGCATTCCATAGGCAAAGAGGGCAGACTATGATCAGACTCTACAGGACGGTCTGATATGGGTCTACTCTGTTTGCAAATGTGATAGAATTCGTATTACGGAGTAACGAGTTAACTAGCCGAACACTGACTTTCATATTCAATTACTGTCTTCTGTTTGAATGTTCACTGTACATTTTTTCCGTTTCATTTCAAACCCGCATCAGAGATTTAGATTGTGTGAACGGGTATCTCTTTTTAATTAAATTTAAATTTAAACCATAGACTATGCTCCGAGGAAAGAATTCTGTTTGCTCGAGTTTAAGTTCATTCGCAAGTATCTAATTGGTAAGTTGGGGTTTTTACACCAAATCTTGCCGAACAGATACTAGACAATAAATCTAGAATCGCTTGAGTACATTTTTAAACATCGCTTGAGTACATTTTTAAATATCTGAATCATCTGTCTGACCAATCGGGTACATGCGAAAGAAACCCATACGTTTTATAGCCTGGGATCATCCCAGTCACAATTCGGACAGGATTTAAAATTAAGGGCACATTATCTGAGTTTAGCTAATTGTTACAAAAGTACAAAAATGAGTCATGCAGGAAACACCACATACAGAACAAACAGTCGCCCGAACAGCAACACAAGGAAACAGCAAATGTACATAACTATAAAAGCATCAAGAGACGCACAAAGACAAAACAAACATACAATAGGGGGAAGATGGAAGTACCGCCTTGGAACGGTCTGTGACAAAAGTCACTGGGGGTTAAATCGGTTTATGGGCGCCCAACCTCACACTTATTCACACTTATTCCATCCCCACCCTAAAAAACAAACAGTGTAAATAAACGTATCCCCTAATCTACAATAACCGCGATGGCAAATACAGTGGTAAAGTGCATGTACATGTATAACGAAAACATTTAAGTGAACAAACTGTATCCACCTATTGCGTTAAATAGAATAAGGCGATATTATGGCACTTTCAATTAACCCTACTTTACTCCATGAAATTCCATGTACGAAAGAATGACATCTTGAATATTGGACAATTATTATAACAGCATATTGACACGAGAAGCTTTGGTCATGACAGAAACTGTAGAATCATGTCTATATTATATCGTATTAAGCAAACAGAGCAGACCCTGATCAGACGGCTCCTGTTTGCAAAGGCGTAGAAAGGCGTGGAAAGGCGTATTTATGGAGTAATGGGTGAAACCTATTTGCACAAATTCTTATCTGTCAGTTTGCAGATGCTTCCAAATAGTTCAAGCTTTTGATAAACATTTCACCGAGTCTCAAACAGCTTGCATCCCTATAATGAGATTTCAATGGATCTCATCTGTATCCATGCTTATAAAACTTTTTAGTTGAGTCTGAGTTTGTTCTCAAGTTTTTGATTGGTCAGATTTGAGCCTTATCCATGCTTATAAAACTTTTTAGTTGAGTCTGAGTTTGTTCTCAAGTTTTTGATTGCATCCAATCAAAAACTTGAGAACAAACTCAGACTCAACTAAAAAGCTTTATAAGCATGGACCCTGGATCTAAGATATTTTCAAAGGCCTGTCGGGTCGTGCTCAGTATTAACATGCTGACCGGTACTGTAGGTAAACTCTTGTTGATAGCAGGTATGAAATAATAATATGTCACACTATGAAACTACTGATAATAAGTCACACCTATCTATCGCGAGACCACCGATTTCGCTAATTGTTGGCTTGTTATCATGCTATTGATTTCACCTCAGAAGTCCAGATAAAATGCGTAAATTGAAATATTTCCAAGAATAAATTCTCGATTTCTCCCCCCAAACCCCCTGGTTTGACAACTCTTTAAAATCGTCTCTTCAAGACGATCCTACCGAGTGGTGTTAACCCTTCGCTTGCTATTCACGTCAATATACCTACCTGTAAATAGTGAAGACCCAGATGAGACAGCTCCTGCAGGAGCTGTCTCATCAGAGTCTGCACTATTTACAAGTTGATTGTGCAACCAGTGCACCCCACAGCAGTGATTGAACAGCGAAATACTTGTACACAGTGGAGATATATGTAATTATACCACAGGGCATGGGTAAAGAAGGAGATATGTATTTTAAAATTCAGCAAGAGAAGGGTTAAATTGAGTTTGGCGGAGAAATGATGAGTTTAGTATTTGAATAGGCACAAACATTTATCTGTTGCTCTGTGTGGCATTTAACAATACTGTCACATATCCTTTTGGGGCTGGATGGAACTGCGATATACAAATATGGTCTAATCAGCCAGTTGTACTTATTGAACTTACCTTTAAACCGCTGTGAAAACAAATATGATGTCTGCCAAAACATTTGATCTGGTGTAATTTTAACTACTTCAGGTTCGATTAAAACTTTGAGAAATTATTGACCGAATGGTCCAACAGTTTGGATCCTGATTAGACGCCTTGCTATTCCTCGTTTCATTTAGATCTAAGCGGCTTTGAATAACGGGAAAAGGGCATATACTTCTGTAATATGAAATATACATTTATGTAACGAGGATATTACCAGCACACGTTTACCCCTGTCAAGATAGGGTCATCATTTGACCAGTCTTAGAAAGTATAATAAAACCTATCGAATGCAACCACTCGGTATAAATTGGTGCTTGAAAGCAGTCTATAGCTAAATGCCGGACGAAAGTTGTTTAAGTTATGGAGATTAACAAATAAGACACAAACCAATACATTGAAACGCGTCTCTAATGAAACGTTCTGCATTAATTCGTATTGCATTAACCCTTCCCCTTATGTAAGCGCATTTTCACACACCTGCAAACAGAGTAGACCTAGATCAGACGGCTCCTATAGGAGCCGTCTGATCAGGGTCTGCTCTGTTAGCTTATGGTGTAATATAGATCTGATTCTTCAGATTCTGCCTGAGCCAAAATGTCCTGTGTTCATATGCCATTATAAAAAATATTCTTATTAATATTCATGGCGTCATTTTTTCCTACATGAATATTCATCAGGGAAATGGTAAAATTCGTAATGCATTAAGCAATCATCTGCTTTTTAACCCTTCGCTTGCTGAATTTTAAAATACATTTCTCCTTCTTTACTCATGCGCTGTTGTATAATTACATATATCTTCA
The DNA here is from genome assembly GCA_963576725.1 of Azorinus chamasolen. NCBI lineage: Eukaryota > Metazoa > Mollusca > Bivalvia > Cardiida > Solecurtidae > Azorinus > Azorinus chamasolen. The sequence goes on along the minus strand of OY755243.1, from coordinate 14,164,665 downwards.
CTGTGTACAAGTAGTTCGCTGTGCAATCACTGCTGTGGAGTGCACTGGTTGCAAAATCAACTTGTAAATAGTGCAGACCCTGATGAGACAGCTCCTGCAGGAGCTGTCTCATCTGGGTCTTCACTATTTACAGGTAGGTATATTGACGTGAATAGCGAGCGAATGGTTAAGGCATTCATGTTGATTTACTTTTTGGTCACTTTAGAGAGGTTGTACTGCATACTTTTATTCAACACGATAACCTTGTCTGAACTTATAATAGGTGTCTGTATACAGAGGTCAAGATAAGGCACGATAACTAACACTATTTCAAAAATAACTTCTTTATTTCTCCACCAAACCCTATGTTGTGATCACTCTTTCGAAGCGTCTCATCGAGATGATTCTAAAGAATGGTCACAGCATTGAGTTTGGTGGAGAAACGACGCTTTTAGTATTTGAGTACGCACATGTCTGTATAGCCTTGTTTATCAGGTAGTGTAGATGGAATAAGGCGTGAATGATGTTTACATTATGCATTAGTATAACCCCTGTGAAGGCACAACTCAATCAACAAACATGGACGTTTTTAAAGGCAAATGTTTGCTAGGTGCAGGACGAAGAAAAGAATGTGGATACTATATATACGTTTACTGTGCCTTGCCCATCATGCTTTAATCCATGCCATGCTGCTACCCTATGCCAAGTCTGCATAATAAAGTTAGGCTTTCTCGGACCTGGATACCTTTCTCGGACCTGGATACCTTTAACATTCTTGGGTTATGGACTGACCATTTGAGGGACGAAGAGACAGACGGACGCTAAGCCCGTTGGTCATAACTTCAATCGGGCAGGGCACTATAGTCATACTATCTAAATTTACTACATTTCTTTTGCGGGAACCAGTGAGTTCTGAATTACATTGACAATAGGTGTTAATACATGCATATATACATGTGGAGGATAATGGTACTTTTTAGTCCAAGATTCACATTTATCCACCAACTGAAACACACAGACATGTTACTTTCACTTTCAAACTAATGCTGCACTGAAAAAAACGATTAGCATCTTTCAATATTTATACTCAATTCCCGTTGGTGTCTTTTCATTATCCCAGCATGGCGCTCCGGGCAAATAAAGTCTAAAATGTCATTTTCTGTGCAGAAATTACGTTACATTTCAAAATAGAAAGTTTAAAATCTAATTTCTGTTTTAAAATGCCTCCATATATTTGTATATATGCAGCAGTTTTTGCTTTTCTCTGAACTTCGGATTCGTTCAAGAACTTGAGAAATTATTGATCGAGTGTCTAACCGTTTTTATTATATACCTGTAAGTTTCGGCAGTAAAATACGATTGTTTTCGATCATGCAATACAACCTCTCAGATAAATTGTCCGTATTGCACGAGCGTGCAATAAAAGATCCGTATTTATAAATCAATGCGTCATTCATGAATGGACTATGTTTACTGTTTCTGAATAAAAGGATAATACGGATGTTCTTTTGTGTTCCTTTATCAAAACAGGTATATAATAATTCATGGTTGTTTGTCCGTGGATCGAGAGAATACTACGGCCAAACAACCACTCATGTAGATCGTCACTTCGTGTACTATTCCCTATGTATTATTAGGAGATTCCAAGTTCATCGCCGTCTCACCTTGGCTTTAACCTGCTTGTAAATGCCAGAACTTTATGTTGCGTTCAGCATGGGAAGGATTAATTTAACAGTATTGAACAGATTTTTTCAACTATTAACTCGCCGCATCTGGATCTACTCTGTTTGCAAAGGCGTATAAAAGCGTTTTTATGGAGTGAAGGGATAATAATTGCGTAATAATGAATTTAGTTCGATAGACAAAAACACAAGCTACACATGTACCATTCAGATGTCCATAACAGTTCGATGTGATAATACAATCGCACAGTTACAATGTACAAAATATTCGTGAAATAGAGCATTTCTAGATTTTTTGAATATATTAAACTTTCTTTCATTGTTTTGAAAAGAAGATTAACCAATTGTCAAGCTGCGGACACATGATTTGCTCACATGAGAGTTGTCCCATGAGAGATGTATTGCGTTGATGAACTTTCCATCAATATTTCTGCCCACTGACTTCTTAACCATAAAATATTCGGATTCTTTCGAACGGAGGAGTGACCACATGAGGGTCGTGTGCTTGGAACAGGACGTTCTTGAAATTACATGAGACATTTATCTGTAGGGTATTTAAATGCTACGTTACCCACAGGTAACTGTAGTGAACTGACTTTATGAGATAAAGTGGAACCCCTCGAAAACGCTTTTATGCTTATGCTTATGTGTTTTCAAACATACCAAGCATAGTTTAAATATATTCAAAAGTTAAATTAAATTGTTATCAGAATGAAAATAGGACACACAATTAAATACTACCGGATGAGATCGCTTGATGAATCATTGATGTACGTGAGGAGTTGATATGGTTCGTCTATTATTGTCAGATGTATATTTGCATTATGGCACGGATTTATTGCTTTCAATAGACCATTATCCCATTCCCCCAAAGGCTATTTTTAGATCCAACCACTTTGGATAAAGCTACCAAAAAAGGAGCAATAACTAAAGAAAAGGAAAACTTTTAGAATTTTGTAGTTTGAAACCAGTGTGGTAAATAGAGCATTTGCTCCTATAGAAGCAAATGCTCTATTTATTACAATGGTTTCAATATGTAACTTTTGTAGAGGCGTATTTATGGAGGAAAGGGTTATTTAATCCCTAACCAGTTATGAGAGTATACTGTCTGATCAAATATGAGTCTGGTACAATATTGGATAAATACGATTCGACTAAGTGTTTGGGAAACTATTGACAGAGTTACGATTAGGTTTGATCTTGATCAGATGCCACAATCAAGCTACATATACAGTAAAACCCCGCTAATGCGACCACCTAAAAGAGGTATAATTCTGGGTGCTAGATGCAGGTGGTAGCTTAATGCAGGACAAAAGTAATGCAGAAAGCTCCTAGAGGAGCTTTCTGCATTACTTTTGTTCTGCATTAAGCAACCACCTGCTTATAAAGACAGCTATGTTTATTCATGAAGTGGTCGCATTAGAGGGGTTCTACTGCATTTGCAAATACGAGTCACGTCGCGAATCCGGGATAAAGGTTGATATTTAATTTACGAAATCTAGTTAGCGTGACATTCCAGATTCTCTGGTAAGGCACCATGATATTGCACGTGCGGAGACAGAATACAGTTGTTACGTTCAACATGCTTTAAGCGATTTGTATAAAACATGTAATCCTCCCAGTTTTGAAACCTCCGCAAACTGTTAGAATTCAAATGAAAGGCATTTGACGCAACTTCTCATTTGGCTCAAAACAGTTTGACACTTTGATTGTGATTTTTTTAAAATTAAAAAGCAACAAAATGTCTGTTAGAGTTTATTCCTTCCAACAAACATTGCCTCGCGTATTAAAGGATATTTCTAACATAATCATATGGGTTTTTTGTCGGGCGCCAAAACAAAAGAATGTCTCCACTACTATTAGCCCTATTGAATAGTGACTGATTCCGTCTGCAACTGTTGTCATCAGTTGCCATTCTCAAATTTACCAAATTAGCGTCTGAATTCCAAATTACCAAAACACTGTTTGAACTCCAAACAGTCTGAATCTGAAAAAGAGTACCATGAACTTAACACACGTTTTAACCATTGATTATGCGAGTATGTATGACTTTTGCATGTAATGTAGACCCAGATCAAAGGAATTCCGAATGAGTCTGCACTGTTGGTCATAAAATCAGTTTAGTGATATTTGTACAAAGCGTTTTGTTTTATTAATATTCAAAAACGGAAGAGCCACTTTGAATAATTCAGCACATTAAGTGTGAACGTGTTTGGCGTAACGCATTTGCATTGTGCTGGTCTAGCAGACATTCATCCGAATTCATGTTATATGGTTCTCTAATTATACAGTAAACTTTCTCCATGACGATCAGTCAAATAAAGTGTTATTACCAGTTCTTAAACCATTTAAATTCCATTTACGAAGCGCCCTGACGCAAATACACCAGTGAACTCCCATATTATAAAAATATTCGATATAGCATGAATTTCGAAAACAAAACTATTTTAACATACATGTAGCTTAATGTTCATTACAACACCGTGTTTATTACAATGATACTCTCTGAGTAATCAAACACGGTCTTAGTAACGAGAGTTGAACAACCTTAATATTCATTTGAAAGGGCGCCCCTACCGTTATCCGCCGATCTGCCAATGTGACTGTTAAAAAGTAATTACTGAATCAAACTTCTGATAATGGTCTTCATTGTTTCCATATGCTCTTGTTATCCCAGTTGCGACCAGTGGCTTCTTCCATGTTTATAAATTGGATTAGTCCGTTTTTATCTAAGGGGTGCCTGGCCTTAATTTTCAATTTCGTTTTGTTTTATATTGAAATTCCTATCAGTAAACAGTGTAGGCTCTGATCAGACGCCGCATTATGCGGCGTCTGATCCGAGTCTACACTGTTTGCCTACGTCCCATATATGGGATCGTGGGCGCAAATGGGTTAATAGAGACTGTATACAATGGGTAAGACAGGTGGTAACGGACTTGTAAGACGAAAGCAATGCAAACACAGTAAAATCTCACTATAACAGCCACCAAATTGGGTTAATTAGTTGGTATTTAGGGCAGGTGGTTGCCTAAAGCAAGGTGAAAATAAAACAGAATGCTCCTATAGGAGCGTTCTGTTTTACTTTCACTTTGCTTTAAGAAGACACCTACCTTTAACACAAAATACTTGATGTAATTTAGTAGCCATTATAGAGAGGGTTTACTGTAGTAGAAAGCAATAAGCACACAACCCCCATGATTGCTCATCCAGTGACCGCCCTAAGGAGTTTTTAATTGTTCAAATTGTTGTCTGACTAATCCGTCTGTTTGATTGAATTAACTATAATGAATGATAATAATGAAGCGTTGTGTCAGTGCCAAATGGCGAACGTTTATTTGATTTAACCCCTTCCTTCAAATAAACGTTTCTTCACGCATTTACAGAGTAGACCCAGATCAGACGGCTCCTACAGGAGCCGTCTGGTCAGGGTCTGCTCTGTTTGCTAGGGGATTTAATAGATCTGATTCTTTACTTTCTAACATGGCTACAATTTCCTACCTTCCATATTTAAATATAACTAGTTTGTCCATGAATATTCAGTAGGTATTGAAAATTGGAATAAAAACAGGGAAAGGGTTAAAAGCAGGTGGTTGCTGAATGCAGGGTAAAGTAATGCGGTAGCTTTTGCCCTGAATTAAGCTACCATCCGCTTTAGAATTAAATTTCTTTATTTGGTGTTTAGAGAAGCTGTATTAGATCAACCCTCATCCTATCATACGCCCCCTGATCACACTGATATGCAGCTTGAATCCAGATGAGACGAAGAGTACTCGTCGACTTGTCAGGATCCATCTGTTTGTCATTCTGACAATCACTTTCTAAACGCATTATGGAATCAGAGGTAAGTGAAAAGTACCGCTTATCATAGTTTGGGAAGACCATATTCCAACGTTATAAAACTTCTGAGTCTGAGATCACTCTCAAGTATCTGCATGAGAATGATTTCAGACTTAACCCATCCCCTCATATTGACGACTTTTGACGACTCTGTAAAAGTCACTTTATGAAACCAGTGTGATTAATAGAGCATTTGCTCCTATAGGAGCAAATGCTCTATTTATCACAATGGTTTCAAACTACAAATTTCTAAAAGTTTCCTTTTATCTAGTTAATGCTCCTTTTTGGTAGATTTATTCAAAGAGCTCGTATCTAAAATTAGCCTATAAGGGAAAGGGTTAAGCATAACATATTATAAGCTTATTTTTGCAGGATAAAGGTTAAGCTTTTTGAAAAATGTTTTTTTCTTCTTCTAATTATTTCGTGATTTCAAAGTGTGATGCCCGAATAATCCAGCGAGTGTTTGTAACAATTCAAGGAACTACATTTTTCATTAGATTACCTGACGCCCTATGGGTTTCAGACATCTTAAGAGATTTATTGTTTTGTCGTCTATGGAACGTTGTGTGCATTACGTTACAGGAATCCAGATATTAAATCTTGATTCAAGGTGAAAATATTTCCCTCCTGGCCAATTATTTGTACTGGTGAAAAAGGGTATAGCCTTTAACGTGTTACAGAGATATACTTTTAACGTTCGATCTGGTGCCAAAGTGTACGTAATTCTCATTCGCTACAAGGTTTGAGAAGCTGTTGACCGTGCGTCTAACAGGTTGGACCGTGATACAACCCCGAGTAACTCATCTTTTTAGGGTGTTAGAGACCTGGGAATGAGTACGATAAAGGCGAATGATTAACAGGAGACAATTCCATGAACGTTAAAATGGATCCACTCCCAGATTGACATATTGCTCTTCCACCTCTTATATTCTGATTTTAATTGTATACGAAACCCGTTGTGTCAAAAGAACTCGAGACAAGGTCCCGATGTGATAAAACTTTTTTGCTTGAGTTTGACGTCATTCTCAAGCATGCGATTGGTCAGAAATTGAACAAGTTTTCTCAGACTCGGACTCCGAAACTGTATAACCTCGGAGTCAGGAAACGCAGTATGACACCATGAACTATAATGTATTGTCAATGACTTGTTTATATCTGTGAAGCATACACTTTTACTAAAAATGTAAATTATAGTTTTCATTCGATTAATTAGATAAACATAAGACAGCGCCTGGAATCTGCAAGTCCAGCATTCAAAGATCAAGTTCAAAGATATACAGTAAAAACCCTGTAAACCTGAATTCTAGTAGAGAGTATATACAGTAAAACCTCTCTATAACGGCCACTAAGTTGTGTAAATTAGTAATTATTTAGGAAAGGTGATGCTTAAAGCAAGGTGAAAGTAAAACAGAACGCTCCTATAGGAGCGTTCTGTATTACTTTCACCTTGCTTTAAGCAGCTACCTGTCTTTAACACAAAATACATGATGCAATTTAGTGTCCGTTATAGAGAGGTTTTACTGTATTAGATTTAACGCCCGGTTTAGAGGGTAGGACTGTTACTATACTGAATTAACACTTCTCGAGCTGAGCGACGTCTAGTCTAGTATTTACAACCAGTATTGATTAACCCATTTGCTCCCACGATCCCATATATGGGACTTAGGCAAACAGTGTAGACTCTGATCAGACGCCGCATAATGCGGCGTCTGATCAGAGTCTACACTGTTTGCTGATAGGAATTTCAATATAAAACAAAATTTAGGCCAGGCACCCCTTAGATAAAAAAAATGGACTAATCCAATACATAAGCATGGAAGAACCCATTGGGAGCGAATCGGTTAAGATTGGATGCTTAGTAACTCTTTTCATCAGAATCCAGGCTGTTTGAAACACCTCGTACCTTTGGAAACAATTTGAATCTAAATTAGAGGTCAAGTACATCGGCGTCTTTTTCAGAAATCAAACTGTTTGACACCCTGATTACATTTCTGGAAATAAATAAAAAGAAAACTTGCGTCAAAACTTGATTAAAAACATCTCTTTTTATCAGTCAGTAGAATATTTTTCAGCATGCTCAAGATTAACCCTTACACCGCGGGGCACGAGTCACTAATATCCTTTGCAAACAGCGTAGATCCAGATGAGAGGGATTCTAGAGGAGCCCTCTCATCAGGGCCTGCACTGTTTGTCATGTTACAATTTTCTTTAAAACAATCCCTAAATATGCGCCATAAGCTTGGCCTGTTTAAATTTTGGAATAGTCCATTCAAAAATTTAGCATTGTAAGGGTTAAGAATCCTACAGAGAAATAGATGGGACCCCAGAGTAACTTTAAATGTGAGCAATTCTGATCGGATATTTATTACATCAAATGCCTTCGCTAATGCCTTTAACTGCTGGCAAAAACCATGACATTCCCTTTCAATGTTTTTTTCACGACAGTGAAATAAAATCGCAGACTGGGTGCCGTTTACATCCCTTTTCATGTACAGTTAATCCTTACAGTGCGGGAAACAAGTCACGAATGTCATTTGCAAACAGTGTAGACCCAAATTAGAAGGCTCTCATCAGGGTCTGCACTGTTTGTTGTGTCACAGTTTTCTTTAGAAAAATCCCCAAATATTCACAATAAGCTTGACTTGTTTGAATTTTGGAATAATCCATTTGACAATTCAGCATTGTAAGGGTTAAGCCTCTCTCCAGCGACCAACAAAAGGGACCTAATTCTGAGTCTAAACACAGATGGCAGCTTAATACAGGACGAAGCTTGCACAGAAAGCTTCCATATGAGCTTTCTTCATTACTTAGTTTTGCATAAAGCAGACCCTGCTCTTAAAGGCAGACATGTTTAATATGTTGATCGTTATAAAGACCGTTACTGTAGCATGCCATGTTATTGATATTGGCTGCGTGAGTGATAGTCCATACATGTACATCTCTAAAACTCTCTAAAACGAACGTTCCAATCCGTTTTAATGCTGTTTTGTCAGACTTGTAGTGGTAGATTAATGCAAAGTGAACGTTAAACAGAAAGCTTCCATTCTAGTTTTCTATATTACTTTCATTCTGTAATAACCCCACCCTCCTCGTATAGACGAGCATAATGGTGATCGTTATAAAACCGGACGTCCATATCAGTATAAGTACCGTTCTGTAAGATAAGAGGCAGCTTAATTCAAAGCGAAAGTCATATGAGTTTACCCTGTATTAACCCATTCCCTCATATTGACGACTTTTGACGACTCTGTAGAAGTCACTTTGTGAAACCATTGCAAATGCTCTATTTATCACAATGGTTTCAAACTACAAAATTCTAAAATTTTCCTTTTCTCTAGTTAATGATCCTTTTCGGTAGATTTATTCAAAGAGGTTTGGTCTAAAATGAGATAATATGTTAAGCAACCACCTGCCTAAACTTATTCTTTACTACAATTCCGGCTCAGGGGTTTTTTACTATACAAGCCATGTTTGGGCATAGTCCTATTTTGACATGTGTTCAATTCAACCCTTTATCTGTTTTAACCCTTAACCCTTTCACCGCCGAAGTCGAATAAATGCACCACGACAAATAGTGCAGTCCCAGATCAGACGCCGCCTTTTCAAGGCGGCGTCTGATCAGGGACTTCACTTTTTGTCTCATTCTCTATTTCTATATATGTGCTATATTCTTTTGAAATTTGCATTTATTTATCTCATTTCCTTATTGTACCGAATTATTTAACAAAATTTGGATTGCAGACGACAAATAGAAATTTGGCGCCGAAAGGGTTAATATTTATGTAAGAAAGAATGGCTTTAGTAATATTAATTAGCTGACTCTTTGTAATTAGCATTATAACACACGGCATTTCTATCCATGGTATGAACTGTAGAATGAGATGTATTTCATTAGCTAACAGTACATACCTGGCCAAATAACATGTCAGACATGGGTTTTCTCTGTTTGCAAAGACGACAAGATGCGTTTCTATCAGGTATATGGTTTAGGAAATGGCAAAACTTTGCATCAGAGCTATTTGTTTGCTTGCTTGTTTGTTTGTTTGTATCAGGACTATTTGTTTGCTGGTTTGTTTGTTTACATCAGGACTATTTGTTTGCTTGCTTTTTTGTTTGCAGCATGACTATTTGTTTGCTTGCTTGTTTGTTTGTTTGCATCAGGACTATTTATTTGCTTGTTTGTATCAGGGTTTTACTATTATTCCATTCTAGTTGTCTGTATTACTTTCATTCTGTAATAAGCCCACCCTCCTCGTATAGACCAACATATGGTGATCGTTATAAAAAGTGTTTACTGTACAGTAAAACCCCTCTAAACCGGACGTCCATATCAGTATAAGTACCGTTCAGTAAGATAAGAGGCAGCTTAATTCAAAGCGAAAGTCATATGAGTTTACCCTGTATTAACCCATTCCCTCATATTGACGACTTTTGACGACTCTGTAGAAGTCACTTTGTGAAACCATTGTGATAAATAGAGCATTTGCTCCCATAGGAGCAAATGCTCTATTTGTCACAATGGTTTCAAACTACAAAATTCTAAAATTTTCCTTTTTTCTAGTTAATGCTCCTTTTCGGTAGATTTATTCAAAGAGGTTTGGTCTAAAAAAAGCCTATGAGGTAATGTGTTAAGCAGCCACCTGCCTAAACTTATTCTTTACTACAATTCCGGTTCAGAGGGTTTTACTGTACAAGCCATGTTTGCGCATAGTCCTAATTTGACACGTGTTCAATTCAACCCTTTATCTGTTTAACCCTTTCACCGCCCAAGTCGAATAAATGCACCACGACATATAGTGCAGTCCCAGATCGGACGCCGCCTTTCTAAGGTGGCGTCTGATCAGGGACTTCACTTTTTGTCTCATTCTCTTTTTCTATATATGTGCTTTATTCTTTTGAAATTTGCATTTATTTATCTCATTTCCTTATTGTACCGAATGAGTTAACAAAATTTGGATTGCAGACGACAAATAGAAATTTGGCGCCGAAAGGGTTAATATTTATGTAAGAAAGAATGGCTTTAGTAATATTAATTAGCTGACTCTTTGTAATTAGCATTATAACACACGGAATGTCTATCCATGGTATGAACTGTAGAATGAGATGTATTTCATTAGCTAACAGTACATACCCTGCCCAAATAAAACCTACAGAAGCTGTCAGACATGGGTCTTCTCTGTTGGCAAAGACGACAAGATGCGTCTCTATCAGGTATATGGTTTAGGAAATGGCAGAAATTTGCACCAGGGCTATTTGTTTGCTTGCTTGTTTGTTTGTTTGTATCAGGACTATTTGTTTGCTTGCTTGTGTGTATGCATCAGGACTATTTGTTTGCTTGTTTGTTTGCATCAGGACTATTTGTTTGCTTGCTTGTTTGTTTGTTTGCATCAGGACTATTTCTTTCCTTGTTTGTATCAGGGTTTTACTATTATTTCAGTCATGCCGCATTTATTCCGCATACAGTTAGAACTACCGACAGCATGCTGTGTGACGCCACATAGACGTGTCGCCGCATAGACGTGACCGGTTAGTCTATGCGGTGAATTGCAGCGTACCAAAATGTTATGCGTCCGTAGCAGTTTTACAGTTTGAGAAATAAGAGTATCAAGTACAAAAATGAGTCATGCAGGAAATACCACATACAGAACAAACACTCGCCCGAACAGCAACACACGGAAACAGCAAATGTACATGGGTAGAAAAAACAACAAGAGACGCACAAAGACAAAACAAACATACAATAGGAGGAAGATGGAAGTACCGCCTTGGAACGGTCAGTGACAAAAGTCACCGGGGGTTTAAACCGGTTTATGGGCGCCCAACCTCACCCTTATTCCATCCCCATCCTAAAAGACAAACAGTGTAAATAAACGTATCCCCTCTCCGACTAATCTACAACAACCGCGACAGCAAATACAGTGGTAAAGTGCATGTATAACAAAAAACATTTAATTGAACATACTGTATCCACCTATCGCTAGTGTACTCAATGATTGAGCTGCAAACAGAGTAACTGTAGAAAAGTAATAAAGGGTACGACAAAAATGAAATAGTACAGATATCCGACGTTCTCCTTCCATTTCTGGATTTAAAAGGTCGCCTTCATAGAGTACTAAACCTTTCTTGTCGGCGTACATGCAAAGAGGCCAGCGTGATTGCCAACTGTAAAAGGGTTCACAACCAAACATGCAGTATGTTGTAATAATACAGGATCATATCCCTTTTTAATGAATTGTTTTATATATTTGATGAACAAAGTGAGAAAATGGGTATGTCCAATAATTTTACGAAGTTTGTAAATCACATCACCATAAAATTCAGGATGTGAAATACCGTGTCGCAAAAGTACCTTGAGATTACATTTGTACTTGCCAATAAGCGAGAGATTTCGATAGTAAAATTTAGAGAAAGTTTTTCTTAGTTTATGGTATCTATATCCTTGTTTAAGCAGTTTTTCAGTTAAAATGAGATTTCGACTGTTAAAATCGTCAATAGATGAACAAGCTCTAGCAAAACGAATAAGTTGAGATATATAAACCCCGTAAGATGGAGCACGGGGAACATCCCCGTCAAGATGAGGAAATTTACAATATTAAAATCAAAATCATCTCTTTTGTCATATATTTTAGAAGAAATCATTCCATTATTAATTTTAAGGTCTAGGTCAAGAAACGCTGCATAATTGTCGGACGGGTTAGCTTTATTCAATTTGAGTTCTTTAGGATAAATTGTAGGAATCAGAGCATTAAAGAAAGGGTTATCTAAGTTAAAAATATCATCCAAATATCGACAAGTATCATTGAAGGCTTTTATAACATCTTCTTGTGATTGAGGATTCAAACTCAACATGAAATCTCTCTCATAGCAGTACAAAAACAAATCTGCGACAAGTGGTGCACAATTCGTACCCATGGGAATACCAATTACCTGACGGTATATAGCATTCCCATAACGTAAACCTTTACACGAATGTGTGTTGAAATGCAAAGTTGTGAACCTGTGATCTAAAACAGTTGTAGCCTTGGATAAATCAAAAAGGAGATCTTCTACACAGTATTATCTTAAATAATTTGATCTTATTTGCCACAGTAACTCCTCAACAACCTAACATATAGTGTCTAAACTTTACACATACATCGATGTGTTATATACGCATTGAAGTTAATGATTATGTTAAAAAGTTTACTGTGAAGAAATAGGCTTCCTCTTGTCGTCAAACAATGCTCTTGAAAATGACACAAAATGCTAGAGATCGGTTATTTCGAGCATTGCGATAATCCGAGGTTTTTGCTGATTCCCGACGGTGCTCGAAATATCGCCAATTTACTGTATGTTCATTTGAATTTGAAATTGTAAACCTTGGTTTGTGTTTTCATATCTTTCCATTTGAGACAGCATAACTAACCCTTGATTTTGTCTTAATTGATTTTGTCTGTACCGTAAAATCTTGCAGCGAGCGTAGCAACTTTACTACTTTGCATAAATATTCACTTGCATGTGAATGGAAAAGTAGTAAAGTCAAGCAGGCAAAGCTACATGCAAGACGCAACCACCACCAAAACACCGATAGACAGCATGACACACACACACACAACCACACACCCAAACGCACACGCACACACACATACGAAATGAACACAGAAAACACCAAAAGACACACAAGAAACAGGGACAAACGTTCCATGAAGCTGTGCACATTGGTTTTATTTTAAATCACAACATTTCATTGCGGAGACACGTCTATGCGGTGTCACAATGCTGCAAATCAGCTGGAGGACTTCCTAACATGAACCATCCAAATGCACAGATAAATCAGGCCAAACCAGATTGTTATTGGGAGATTTGAGGACCCTAGCTGTCCGGAAAGGGGCCACAAATGAACGACATTCCAAATATGTGATGCTCTTTATACTAACGTATTATTTAAGTCAATCTGCAATGCCTGGCCTTCATAACAACCATTCACCCATGCTACCATCCCACCATAACATCCGGCGAACCTAACAACAACAGACAACAATATTCTATCATAAAAGTACAAAAATGAGTCATGCAGGAAACACCACATACAGAACAAACACTCGCCCGAACAGCAACACAAGGAAACAGCAAATGTACATAAGTAGAAAAAACAACAAGAGACGCACAAAGACAAAACAAACATACAATAGGAGGAAGATGGAAGTACCGCCTTGGAACGGTCAGTGACAAAAGTCACTGGGGGGTTAAACCGGTTTATGGGCGCCCAGCCTCACACTTATTCCATCCCCATCCTAAAAGACAAACAGTGTAAATAAAAGTATCCCCTCTCCGACTAATCTACAACAATCGCGACGGCAAATACAGTGGTAAAGTGCATGTAAAACGAAAAAACATGTAAGTGAACATGCTGTATCCACCTATCGCTAGTGTACTCAATGATTGAGCTGCAAACAGAGTAACTGTAGAAAAGTAATAAAGGGTACGACAAAAATGAAATAGTACAGATATCCGACGTTCTCCTTCAATTTCTGGATTTAAGAGGTCGCCTTCATAGAGTACTAAACCTTTCTTGTCGGCGTACATGCAAAGAGGCCAGCGTGATTGCCAACTGTAAAAGGGTTCACAACCAAACATGCAGTATGTTGTAGTACTACAGGATCATATCCCTTTTTAATGAATTGTTTAACACATTTGATGAACAAAGTGAGAAAATGGGTATGTCCAATAATTTTACGAAGTTTGTAAATCACATCACCATAAAATTCAGGATGGGAAATACCGTATCGCAGAAGCACCTTGAGATTACATTTGTACTTGCCAATAAGCGAGAGATTTAGATAGTAAAATTTAGAGAAAGTTTTTCTTAGTTTGTGGTATCTATATCCATGCTTAAGCAGTTTTCAGTTAAAATGAGATTTCGACTGTTAAAATCGTCAATAGATGAACTAGCTCTAGCATAACATTGGTTTATTTACACATCATGTACAACTAAGGTTCAGGTTTGGCTCTGTAGGGCATAGTTTCCGATCCAGCCGTACTAGCCAACTTGGCTAGCAGGTACACCGGACAACTTGTCGTGAAAGGGCGACCATTGACAGCCATCGGCAGCGGTATCTAAAATTCATAATCATTAGGCCCCCATAGCCACAAAATATTCCCCAAAATAGATAGTGTAAACAAACAATACTCGGCGAACAACGTTCCAATGATATAAACAAGTAAACTCTAACTGATATGAACAAATTATATCGATACATGTATATACATTCGCATGCATTCTTTATTACATGTAGGTACGTTTTATGTAGTGTGTCCGGTCTTCGGTACCAACTTACCTGCGTAACTTGATCCTTTCTGTGTTTCTGTCAAGTCCAAATACGGTACATATGTGTCCATGTGTTATTACAACAATTAGTCAATTAATATTCGTGATAACAGTAAATTTTACTCTTACACGAAAATGGTAAACTAACAGAGTTTCTCAATCTTAGTGAACCATATAGCATGCTGAGCAAATGTTGGTACACTTTATGCTAAACATACACTATACAGACTAAATAACGACCATCGACAACTGGTCCCGATGCTATAAAACCGTTTGCTTGAGTTTGAGATCATTCTCAAGTATCTCATTGGTCAGACTCCGAGCAAGGTCAGGATCTTACCAATCAGATACTTGAGAATGAGCTCAGACTAGGACTAAGAAGTTTTATAACCTTGGATCCAGGATTATTTATGGACCCCCACCCCCTGCCTTAAACAACAACCGGTTTAAAGGCATATCCGTGTTTATTCATTAATCAATTCTCTCCTACTGGTGTTGATTACGCCTCTGTAAACACATTTATTGAAACCATTAGAATAAATACAGCATTTGCTCCATAGGAGCAAATGCGCTTTTTATCACAATGATTTCACAACTACACACTTCTTAAATTCTCATTTTCGTTAGTTAATGCTCCTTTTCGGTAGATTTATTCAAAGAGGTTGGCTCTAAACATAGTCTAGGAAGGAAGGAGTTAAATGATCGATATAAAGAGTTTTCACTTTCTATGCATTTTCTCTAGATGTATGTTATTAGTGTGTCTATTGCAATGCTGGTGAGACATTCTTGACGTCTCATCTTGATCGAACTTACAGTAGAACATGTCTTAAGCGAATAAAATGAGGTCTAATCTGGAACTTCAAGACAGGTGGTTGCTTAATGTAGGTCGAAAGAAGTGCAGAGAACTCCTTAGTGTAGCCTTTGTGAACAGAATTATATAGGAGATGAAATGCATCATCTGTTGATAAGCCCACATTTTGATACTATAAGACGGAATTTTGTTCAACATAAATACTTTACATATCCAAACACCAACACATTCAAAGGGCTGATGTGTTCCACAAATCAACTGACCTTTAACAACCTTTCAATTTGTATGAAGTGTATAATGAAAGCATTTGAAAGAACTACTAACCTAGTTAACCTTTCAAGCTAAATGCAAACATCAATACCTTTCTTCATGGTATTTTTGTCTGTTAGCTTATTGCAGTTCCTTGCTTCAATGGGAAATCAGTATAACCCTTTACCTCATACTATTAGGCTATTTTTAGATACAACCTCTTTGAATAAATCTACCGAAAAGGAGCATTAATTAGAGAAAGTGACCTTTTTAGAATTGTGTAGTTTGAAACCATTGTGATAAATAGAGCATTTGCTCCTATATGAGCAAATGCTCTATTTATCACAATGGTTTCACAAAGTGACTGTTACAGAGTCGTCAAAAGTCGTCAATATGAGGGAAAGGGATAACCTATAAGTAAAGAAGAAACAACATGCGGTTCAGCAACATTGCATGACCAGACCAGATGATGCCTATCGAAGCTGATCTGGGTATACACCGCTTGCCTACGCCCCACTTACGGGAATAAACCATGTAAATCATTATACTTGCATTTCACATTGACTGCATTGATCTGGATCACTTTGTAATTTTTGATGATTCATATCCCTGCATTATTGATATCGCCGTTCTGGTATATCATTGCTGAACTTTATTGGTGTTGGCGACCGGTAGACAGTGACCGGCAGGAAGAAAGGACTGAATGGCGATCAAGGCTTTTTGTTCTCAACACTGCGACTTTTTAACGTATCACTGGATAGCTTGGACCAATGGAATAACATCGACTGGCTTTTAAATAGTACTTAATTATACTGGCATTTATTACTGAAAACAAGTTTTTTTTACTTCGTACTTACATACTGTCGTTAAAATCTTACCAATATGCTGTTTTACTGTGATACACGTTTTTTAAACTAAGAGCACGTGGTTATGTTTGGTACTCATTGGATGAAGTACAGCGGAGCCTACCCATTCCGGAAATGAGGCTAATTCACAGTATGCGCCGAATTTACCATTTTCACATAAAAATACCAGTCATTATCTCTCATTTCTTGCAAATCTTCGAAATTGGAACGTTTTTGTGTAGAGCATATGTTGATCTCAAGTGTATGAATAATCGCTAATTGCTTGAGAAGGCATCAGACTTCTCCATGTCGCCGTATTCTGGGATGGTTTACAATTTATCTTAAGGAGTTTTGAATTGGGACAGTAAAACGAATACCACCGTCTACCGGACGGGACGAGTCGTGGCTATTCGAATGTTTGAATTTTGACTATATAAAAATACGCAGTCAAACTATCACTAACCAATAAGGGGTTTGAATATTAAAGTATTTATAGAAAACGTGGTTGAATTTGAAAAATAAGATCATTTGAGAAAGTAGATATTTTAATTCAAATAGACATGGTTATTTTATCCAGACGTTCTAGGAACAAAGTGCAATGATTTCCTTGATTCCGTACAAAATTCGAGTAACGGTGGGCTCAGTTTCTTTTTTCAGATAGGCCTACTCATAAATCGATGAAGCTGAACAGATGATTTAGGTCTATGCCATTTCCCGCCCCTTTAAGAGTTTCTTAATCAAATTATTATGCGAGTGAAAAGAAAACATCTACTATTTATACATTAAGCTTTGCTTCCCGACTTATTCTTATTAAACCGCGTTTCTCCAGCGGTTGATTGGGTTAATTAAACTGATAAATTAGGGCTGTTTACTGTCGAAGGCAATGCAGCCTAGTGGGCTAAGGTGCTTGGAATTGTGCATCAACGTCGCTTTTTGTATGACCTGGCGTGGGTTCGAATCCACCTATAACCAAACAAACGTTCTTTTCTTTTTTTCTTTTCTATTATTTGTATTATTCTATTGGTGATTTTTCGGTTATTCCATCAACATATACATATTTACAGAAAATTAAGATAGTTACATTGTTATAGGGTCGTTATGCCTTAGAAACTGCAAATAACCTAATAAACCTTCTAGATACTACCGGAAGATACCTAATAGGAAGACCTGGCTCACTTGGAGGGGCTTGCTAGATATATAAAGTTTAAAATTAATTTTATAAACCAATGTTTTGACTGGTGTGTCCATGTGCCTTAGATATTCACGAGGCAGCAAGATTAATAAAATGTATTGTTGTTTATATGTGATTTTCCAATATGTGCCTAAGTTTCTTTATGATAAACGTGCTTTAGTTTCGTGTCAATTATGTTACTCATAAATGTTTTAGTCTACATTGATGTGTAACCCGAGAGGGTCCATGGTTGTTAAATAAAATGTGTTCTGTTATATATTCTACTCTAAGAAACTTAGGTTTATCCGCACCCCTTTATTACGTCACTAGAGAAGCTTGGTGACTGGATAAATTCCAATACACAGCATACATGTTTTCAAAGAACTACTTGCAACGACCTAGAATAGAGTTTTTTGCATTAAGAGGCCGACGCCGTATGTCAGACAAATCCTTTTCCGTAACTTTACGTTAAATCATTATATCTCCTAGGCAGTGGTGCTTGATAGACATCGTCGTCGTTCTATTATTTATAATAACCTATTTACGATCCGGTTCCAAACCCTTGTCAAACGGCGCCTGTATATAGCAACTGTTTGATCAAAACTGCTGTAAACATCTCCTTTGCTTCGTTTTAAAAGGAGGCCAGCTTGTTTAATTATATTTTGCTTCACATAATATTACAAAATGTATGTTTTGTAATCTGTGACTGAATAAAAAGATTATTCTGTTCTGGACGGATTTCTTGAATACTTTCGACCCGCATTAAGCAACCACCTACTATTAAAGACCCGTATTCTCAATAAATGAATGGTTCTACTGTATTTACAAAAGCAATCACACATTCGCCGGTGGCAAATTAAACGTTAAGATGAAAATAGCCTCCTCAGTGAAAATAAAAGTGCTGGCAAAAAGACTTGAAAGAATCAAGCACAAGTGAGGATTCACATGTGAGTAACGATGGAATCCGTTGAAAAGATGTTTCTCCGTTGAATTCTGATTTGATTTGATTGTGAATGATTTGCATTTTTGTATTCATTTCTAGAATCTGATGTTAGTATGTCAACTGTGTTCAATTTATTTCGAGAATAATCTATTCAATTACCTCTGTTCAGCCCAAATATAGAAAGTACTTTATATTTGTTAGGTTTGGAAAGAATCAGCGAAATAGGCTGTTCATTATCACTTCCAACAGTTGCAGTCGATGTTTAGCTCTACTTTCCTCTGTAACCGCAGCCCGCCTGCCTAAAAGTATATAAACTCCTCTCTTCTAGAATGCCGGTTAAGAAAGGTTCTGCTGTATTCAAATATATACAAGAAAACCATTGATGCAAAGCATCAAAGGGCGCGAATAGAGTTGGATAACAGCAAAGGAGGAATAAAACATCGCATTTACAGTCTGTTATTGCAAACCTATTAAAATGTGCCTAACAAAAATCCAGAAATAATGTGTTCATATATAGAAAAGCAGTATAAGGAAAAACCGTGGAGAAGACAAATATTTCATGTGTTTGATATAAAAAGCTTTGCATATGTAATAGTTTTTATTCGTGTGGGGTTTATTGTAACTGTTAAAAATAAAGTAATAAAGAAAACTACTACTAATAATAATAATCTTTATTACCTCCAGATAAGGAGAGCATTCATATAAACTGATACAAACAGTGCAATAGTGTATATACATGTATAGTGAACAAACAAATGGTATGAAAGATCTGAAGAAATTATGTGGTGATGTATCCCTGCGTGTAGTTGTTTTGTTTCCATTTGGTGAAGCAAATACACCCAACTATACCACGACCCACAGAATGACATGCACAAAGTATTTGACAGAGGTAAATACATATACAGTATTCTTACAACTACCACACTGCCCATATCCGTCCCTCACCATGCGAATCGACATGCCACAGAAACACTCCCTCCACCCCCCCCCCCCCCCCCCCCCCATGAAGCGAGCCAAGAAACCGAAATACATTAATTGAGCGCGCTACAATGAGTGAGTGAGTCGGGTTTTACGTCCGACCAACATTATTTCAGTTATTTGCAGACGGAATCCGCTTGAGACAAGTTATAGTGCTGCCTCACTGAAATGCCCCTAATGCGGGCACATGGCAAGGACACCCCATCCGGTCACATTATCCTGACACCAGGCCGACCAGTCCTAGAACTACCCCTTTATTGTCGAGCGTAGACAAGGGAGCTACTAGTACCAACTTTTAACGACTTTTGGTCTGTCACGGCCGGTGATTGAACATACGACCTTCCGTATCGCAGGCGGACGCTCTACCACTGAGCCACAATGATGAAATAGAGAAAATATGAAAAATGATATCACATGCATTCGGTATCGACACAGAGACTATAATAAAAATATTATGATTACTTCATTTTATCACCCGCTATCGAAGCGAACTATAGAAGGCAGTAGAGGTATACTTTATACCGTCGACAACTACGACGGAGACGATAATGATGATGATGATGAAGAAGAAGATGATGATGATGATATCAATTATAACTACAGTGATATCGATAATTAGCAAACTGGCACAGTATGTAACTGGTGATTCATATATAATAAAATACAGTATCGCTTATAATTGACAGATGCTGCTAGCATATTAATTGTTTATACTGTATAGTAAGATTATAGGAGTAATAAAAACGTGTCTCTAGAAACAAACAACATGGAAGCAAACAATTACTCAGACTTTAAGGGCTATTACTTCAGTATATCATCAGAATACAGGGAAAACTTCGGTTGTTCTAGTCACTGATGACTCAATATGTTATAGCAAAATGTCTCCACTATTTTAAGACAG
The DNA here is from genome assembly GCA_963576725.1 of Azorinus chamasolen. Lineage (NCBI taxonomy): Eukaryota > Metazoa > Mollusca > Bivalvia > Cardiida > Solecurtidae > Azorinus > Azorinus chamasolen. Next base: position 14,143,962 of record OY755243.1, on the reverse strand, counting down.
ACTGGATCTGCGTCCGTGTACAAATATTTGCGAAAACCAGATAGCATATGGTTGCAAACGCGGGGCATATGAAGTTAGCTTCTGAAACATGTCTTTCCCAAAATCATGGTAAGGGTTTTTTCCATAGTCTATGTCTTGCACTTTGTGTGCGCTCACAGTACAAAGCAATTTGCAGAGCAAACTCGTCTGTTAATTTATGCACTGTTTACAACGATAAGTGTAAGATTTAGCGAAGAGAAAATGCGTATATTTTACAGCCACCTGTGACAATTGCAAATACTTCACTTAACAGCCAGAGCTGACAAGGACCAAACTCTGATAAGGACTGAATGATATAAAAATCTTAAAGTATATTGTCGGCTGAGATACGCAACTGTATTAAGGACAACTGTTTAACTTTGACATTGGTGTTGACTATTGCCTTCCAAACCTGTCTGGAAGGAAATACATGTACACCCGTCGTGTACATGTTGTATGTCACTAAGATATCAGCAAGGCCTGTCTGTATCAGGTAGAAAACCTTTAAGTTTACTTTTATTATTAAAATAACTGCAAAGCCTATTATTAAAAAAAACTTTTTAATGATGGCGTCATTGTCCAATCAGCATAATTGGCCCAAAAATATAAGTTTTCTACTGTTTATTTCTGCTTCAATAGGTAGAGCTCCTAATGTAGTTAATACACTATCTGACCTAGAGATTCGTGATAAACCCTGGAAAGATTCCTAACAAAATATGTGGGCAATCTCAAGTGTCATGATTTCATCATTACTTAAATCTAAACCAAAGTTCACAACCATATACGTGTAGTGCTCTTGGGAGAACTATAGTCACATATAAACGCTAAGCTGTAATAGGATGAATACCGCCATCATATATTTCACAATTAATTACACTAATAAATGTTTTCCTTAATTTACTTGAACATGAATTAATTATTTGTGAAAAATCATTAGTTTGACTGAATAACACACCTAAGTGTGTATATGACTCTTGTTCATTGACTATATTATTGCCTAGATACAATTGTCGTCCATTATTAGCCCCTTTTGAATGTTTCTCATTTGTAAAAATCACTGCTGATTTGGTTGCATTATATTCGTATCTAAAGGGACAAGAATTTGGTTCTTGTTCCAATTTAAAGGAAAGTCTATAGATTTGGAATTTAATTATCAGTACCGTAAATACCAGCAGCATGAAAAAGATGTTAAATTGCACTGAGATTAATGAAATTAGAAGTGAAATTAAAGTGTCTAATTGAATCGAGATAGTGGATACATTATTAAAACTTTATTTATTCCCGTCATTGTTAAGCGTTATTATTCAAGTTTTTATACAATTTCCATTCATTATAACATATGTTTTGAAATGACATATCTTTCACATTTTATAATATTAACTGTAAGCTGATGTCATGAATATTTCAGTATCTCATGTTAATAAATAGGTTAATTTTCCTGGGAGAGCAAACCCTACCTGTTTAACGGAGGTCACTACATATTATAATTTATATTATAATTTTATTTAAGTTGCTATTGTAACCATTGTCACTTACACAATATTGAAATAAATGTATTTATCTATCTTAAAAACAATTCGCCCTCCTCTGCAAAACATAGCAATAAAAGAAAGTGCTATTGAACAGCTATTATTTTACTTAACCATTTCCCGCATGTAAACGCGTTTTCACGCATTGCATATCGAGGAGACCAAGATCAATCAGCTCCTATAATAGTCGTTCATCTGATCAAGGTCTTCTCTATTTTCTAGTTTCTACCAGTACCAAATTAATCCTGTTACTATAAAAAAAAGCTGATAACTACAGTATTCATGTTGGTATTATTTCTTACGTGAATATGCAACAGGGAAAGGATTAATGTAATGAAACCATAAGCACATGCCAATCTGTTCAGAAAAAACAATCCCTGGACGAGCACCTTCAGTACTTTGAGTTCTGTTCTATTTTTAAATTAAGTTCGACCAGTCGTTTAACTAGTGACTAACGTTCTTTTCGATATGGTCATTTTATCAAGGACATCCCGATCACAGTTTGGTTAGAAACATAATGCACGAAATATTCAATAACAAATGACATTAAATATATTTACTTCTGTTTCAAAATTGCAAAGCAGAATATTTCTTTGTTACGGAGTGATCTCCGTACGAAGTTCCCCGTTCCGTTTAAATGACATCGATATGGTGACTGGCTTCAATCGATAATAAACTAAAACATTTATTTATACAGCGTAATTTGTAGGATTTTTACTCTTAAGTCGGCCAAACTTCAACAAGAGGGCCATGAGGCCCATGAGGCCCTGAAGCGCTCACCTGAGATAATTCCAGGGACGGGGCCATTTTTGACCATAAGAAATCATGTGTACAACCTTGGTAGAGAACCACAAGGCAAAGCAGTATGCCATTAATTAAAGGTCTAAGCCTTATGGTTTCAGAGAAAAATAACATTTTATATTTTTCCCATGAAAAACTAATAAGCCCTGAGGCAGGGCCAAGTCTTGCCCAGTGGTCAAGGTCATAAGTTAAACATTCTTGGTAGAGGACCACAAGCCACAGCTACATATTTGTAGAGGACCATTAGATCATGTTACATACCAAATATCAATGGTCTAGGCCTTACAGTTTCAGTAGATTTTTAAAGATTTACCAATGAAAAACTGATAAGCCCTTGGGCGGGGCCATTTTTGGCTCGGGGGTCATAATTTGAACAATATTTGTAGAGGACCATAAGATCATGCTACATACCAAATATCAAAGGCCTTACAGTTTCAGAGAAGATGATTTTTTAAAGATTTTCCTATGAAAAACTGATAAGCCCTTCGGCGGGGCAATTTTTGGCCTGGGGGTCATAATTTGAACAATCTTTGTAGAGGACCATAAGATCATGCTACATACCAAATATCAAAGGTCTAGGCCTTACACTTTCAGAGAAGAAGATTTTTAAAGCTTTTCCTATGAAAAACTGATAAGCCTATGGGCGGGGCCATTTTTGGCCCGGAGGTCCTAATTTGAACAACTTTTGTAGAGGACCATTAGATCATGCTACATACCAAATATCAAAGGTCTAGGCCTTACAGTTGCAGAGAAGAACATTTTTAAAAAAAATTCTATGAAAAACAGATAAGCCTTTGGGCAGGGCCATTTTTGGCCCGGCGGTCATAATTTGAACATTATTTGTAGAGGATCATTAGATCATGCTACATACCAAATATCGAAGGTCTAGGCCTTACAGTTTCAGTGAAGAAGATTTTTAAAGATTTTCCTGTGAACAACTAATAAGCCCTTGGGCGGGGCCACTTTTGGCTCGGGGGTCATAATTTGAACAATCTTTGTAGAGGACCATAAGATCATGCTACATACCAAATATCAAAGGTCTAGGCTTTACAGTTTCAGAGAAGAAGATTTTTAAAGATTTTCCTATGAAAAATTCCATGTTACCATATATGGAAAAAACGCAACGCCCTCTGGCGGCCATGTTTTTTGCCGGATCAAAAATCTTTTAACAACTTTTAAAGTCTATCAACTGAGAAACATTTTGGTGAAAACTATATCCAAATCGGACAAGTCATTCTGGAGAAGACGATTTTTCTAGATAGTGTGTACAATTGCCATGGCAACAAGACCGATGGCCCCACCTTCTATCTTTTAACAACCTTTGAAGCACCCACCCACAGTATGTATCTGACTAAGTTTGGTTACAATTGGGCGGTCGGTTTCAGAGAAGAAGTCGTTTGAAATTGTTGACGGACAGACGGACAGACGGACGACGGACGCCGGACACAGGTATATCACTATAGCTCTACTTGAGCACTTTGTGTTCTGGTGAGCTAAAAAGCAAATATACGTTATTTCTTAAAACTAGCTTTAAATCGGCATTAAACCAAAACAAATACATTGGAATGTGCATGTATCTTCCGCAACGTTTTAGTCATCGTGACTCGGCTGTCACCGTTGATAATCTTTCAAAAGCAGTACTAAAGGTTTTATTAGTCCTGACCATAGGAGAAATCATTTTATAATATTTTTATTTTCAAAATACAAACAATTCAACAGGGATAAAAAAAACTGTCGATCTGTTTCCATCTTCATGTATATGTATATAAAATTGTATTATTTCCATGCATACTGTTATTACACTTATAAACCAAAAATTACATTTCAATAATATTCTCAGAATTCTTAATAAACACCCCCCTACCAGTGAAATTTCACCAAAAGCGTCCCATATAGACGCGAGGGCTTTAATGCCTTCGCGTCGCTAAAAGGATCAAGTGACACGAGTTAATTTGCAAATATTGATGTTGTTGTCAACTGGAGGCCTCTGTTTTGTCTTACGAAACGAATATTCAAAGACGTATTTATAGACAAATCCCGATGTTATGATGTCAAACCAGGTCTGACATTACAATTACTGATATATTATGGTAAACCCTCTCTAAACCTGAATTCTAGTCGAACAGAATTTAGACATTTTTAAGGCAAGTGACTATTTAATGCCGGGTGGAAGTCACACATAATGCTCCTCTATGAGCTTTCGGCATGACTTTCACCCTGCATTAAGCTGCCAAATGTTTCCAAAACCGGTATTTATACTAAATCTAACGTCCGGTTGGGGAGGGGTTACTATATCCTGAATATGTCATTTAACCTTTACCTTAAGCTTACCTCATTAGCAAACATATTGGAACCAGCTATGATACCGAGCATGTTGGCGCATCATCATGATCTAAGCTGTTTGACATTAGATTAATAGATTATAAAAGATTGGATCGGAAGTAGTCAAACCTGCACCAGATCAGACTTTGGGACGACGTTTATTTTTTAAATATTCATACCATTTTCTTCTATTTCATTAAAGCATAAGAGAGGGCGTATGACACGGACATATGAATTCGTCGACAACAAGAGAGTTCCTGTCAACACATTAACGGATTCACAAATTCGTCGATAACAAGGGATCTCCTGGCAACACAGTAAAGGAACCACAAATTCGTCGACAACAAGAGAGTTCCTGGCAACACAGTAACGGGACCACAACTTCGATGACAACAGGAGAGCTCCTGGCAACATATTCACGGAACGATCAATTCGTTAACAAGAGGGTGTATCGCCACATGTTAACACAACCACGAATTCGTTTAAAACAAATGAGCTTCTGTTGACATAGCAACGGAACGACCAAAACTCGATGACAGCTAGAGAGTTTCTCCAACATAGCAACGGAACGCCGATCTCGTTCACATAAATATATCGTTTGGTATACTAGCAAGGGAACGACGATCTCGTTAACGATGATACATGTATATATTTTGGTAACATAGCAATAGAACAACGGTCTCGTTGACAACAAGATAACATTTGGTATATAGCAACGGAACGATCAACTCGTTCACAAGATAGCTTTTGATTATATAGTAACGGAACGACGATCTCGTTGACAACCAATACTTATTGTACTCAAACCTTGGCCCGCCCTTAAAAGTAATATCTGCTCAGATTCTGTTCTTGTGTAATGTTTGCCCTCGTTCGATTCGTTTAAGATCTTAGGCAACCCTTGACCGAGAGCCAGACAGCTGGGATCCTGATGAGACGCCGGTCCAAACTAGATCCAAGTTGTTTGCAAATAAGATTGAAATCGGGCTTAGAAGGATAAGGGTTACAAATGGCGGGTAAAACTGATTTAAATAGTACCTTCTGTCCGATATGGTTCGAAACCTTCTCTGCTTCTAAAATCAACGTGCCTATAACAGACGTGATCTGGAAGTCTGTGGAAATGGAATACATGTGTAGTTTGTTTACTGAGAAGTAGTAGCGTGTGGAAATAACAATCACTTAAAACTGCTATCTTTTAATCGCAGTATTCTGGGGTTTTAATTTGTTTGTTTTTCTTTTTTATTCATATGTATTTTACGATATCAGTTGTTCGTCGAAATCACAATACAATGATCCAAACAGTAATAATATTTCAATAGGTTGAGACACTCTTGAACTGTAGACATATTACAGCTAAATATAGACCCTATATGATCAATATTTAGTGAACTATTTAAAATGGTTACCATGCTTTTTGAATGTCGTGAATATTCATTAGATTGGAAGGGTTAACAATATTGTCCATAGTTTATACAGAAAACCGTACATCTTACGGTGACATTTGATTTTTAATGTTTTACCTCAAAACTTACGTATTGATCATTTGACTAGTTAAAGAGAATGTATAAGTTGTTTGCAAATAATGTGGATCCATGGTTGCACTGCATGCCATAATGTCTACAGTATACTCTGAAACGAATGAATTGTATGTTGATTGGCTCGTTTGCCCCATTATTAATCACATTCTGGGAATTCAAATATTGCATTTCAGTATGTAAAGGGTTCATACCAAGTTGTAATGGTTTCTGCATAATATCATCTTTAGGATAGATAGAAATTTAAAAGATAATGAACCACGTATCTGTCGATTAATTCCTTTAAGACTTAACACTCCTTAGGGAAACCTTCTGGCACCTTTGCAAGCAGAATAAACCCAGAGCAGACGATCCCTATAGGAGCTGTATATTAGCTTTTTTGCATTTGTGGCATCAGTGCGCAATTTATAAACAATGTCTGCTATGGTTAAGCCTCCATGATCATGATGTCATTAAAACAAAGAGGGTTCATTTAGTAATTGTTCTGACATAGATAATGCAGAATAAAGTGTTGTTAAGTTCTGATTTTTTAGAGAGTGTTGGACCATCCATGGAATTCTAAGGAATGACTGTTGGAAAGAAGTTGGAATTTCAAGAAGTGCAGACCCTTTTCAGAGGGTCACTAAAGAAACCCATTTATCTGGGTATACACTGCATGCTGATGCTTGTAAAGTATTTATTATAGATTTGAATGGATTATTTAAACATTCTTGGTAATGCACATGTATAGCTCTTATTTTCTTTGTTGATTTGTACTACATATACAGTAGAACCCCTCTAAATCGACCACTTAATGAATAAACATGGGCGTCTTGCATTAAGCTATCACCTGCATATAGCACCCATAATTATACTTCTTTTAGGTGGTTGCATTAGCGGGGTTTTACTGTAGTACTCTTTAATGTCATAGTGTAAAAAGCAAATATAGAAATTTTATTATTAATTATTCTCAATTGAGATTTTCAAAATAACAAAACAGATATCTCAGATCCAGGTCAATAACATATAAAGAGTTGTCTCATTAAAATTGAAGACAGTATGAGTTTTATATATTACTCTGATGATTGTTACAAGATGAGGATGATTACCATAATGATGGTTCATTTATATTCGGTTATATCGAGTGTACTGATCCATCATTGATCAATTACAGTCAAAACAATATAAATAGTAGTATAGATGGTTGAGTATTATAATATCTTTTGAAAAATGTGTTGTAATTCAACTGTTGTCAATAATAAGACGCCTGAGTTCATACATAACTGGCATAAGTTGTCAAAAAGGGGTCCTAATGTATTGACTTTATATTAATTGAAACGTCATTAATCTTCAAATTTTGCTTGTTACAGCCATTATATATATTAAAAGAAATTGTTTCCTTGTAAAGCTGGCTGATGTTCATTATCTTTTATTAAACACATTTGTAAAGTTGAAATATGCACAAACGCTAAGACAAGTAAAACTTGCCACTTAAATTTACACTTCCTCTATATAAACAGACTGTATAGTCTGAGTGATAGATAGCCGATTAATGATTTTATTATCATAATTCAGTTTACTCTGTGTGTTGTGCTTCATATTTATGCGGGGTATACATGAATTCATTAAACCCTACTTTTTTCACAAACAGTTGCTACATATGATGATTACAGGGGGATACTTGTGGTGCTGTTTGGGGTGGTTCTTGTGATGGTGGATGGGTCAGGGAAACAAATTGGTGGTCTCCATTTAAGGACTCTGCAGATACTTCTGTAACCTGATGGAAAATGACCTGTGTGCCTTGCCAAGAGATCTGCCATTGGATTGTATAATGGACGCTCTGTACTGGTACACAAAACAATATGTTTGTGTAACAATCAACCCTTTAGAATTTCTATTACTGATTTTACTTTGTTTTACTTTCAAATTCACTGTATAATATCCTGATAAGCAATCTGTCTGCAAATGATATAAGCCTAGAAAATGATGTATTGTGTTTTACGGAAACTCACCCAGCTAATACAGTTAATGTAGATAGTCTTTTACTTTCTGATAAAATTGAGTCACCTTACCATAGGAACGAACTAATCATGGAGGTGGAATATTAGTTACCCTGTCAAAAAATGTAATAAATAAAAGAATAGTTTTTAGGGATGAATCTGTTAGGATAAGTGTCAAGACCAGTCATGGTATTTTAATTGGTGTGTTTTATAGTCCAAAAACTGAAGATACACTTTTTATTTTATAAACTCAATTCAAATATTGAAGCTGTTTACACTATATCTAAAAATATAATAATTGTTGGTGATCTCATAATTTGAAGAAACTTCTGCTTTTAAATTCAATGATGAATCTTGTAAATGAGCCGACACATTTGGGTGCTTTATTAGACATGACTTTCTGTGATTGCGATGCTATAGCAGTTCTACCAAATATTAGTGACCATAAATGGAAAAGTAGTAAAGTCAAGCAGGCAAAGCCACATGCAAGACGCAACCACCACCAAACCACCGATAGACAGCCTGACACACACACACACACACACACACACAACCACACACACAATTTGCATAAAACCACCTTTTAGTAATGAAACAAATCCCACTTATGAAAGAAAAATATTGCTTTACAATAGGGCAGATTATGAAGCACTTAATGAAAATGTTTATACGAAGGAGATATTTATAGTGCTTGTTCTGAATTTATTGATGTCTACATTTCTTTTGTAAAATAATGCATACCTCAGAAATTGGTCGTAATACGACCTGATGATAAGCCATGATTTCATTACTGGTTAAGAAAGTTTTATAGAATTAGCGATCATGTAAGGAAAAAAGGATTTCAAAGCAGTAATGCTAGTGTTTGGAAAATACAAATCAATAACAAATAAAGTAAATAACATGAAAAAAAGGCTGAGGAGACTTTTTATATTAGTTTAGAAATGTCATTGGAGGATATGCATCATCATGATAAAAGAAGATTCTGGAAAATTGTGAGACACTTTATTAAAGGACAGTATTCAATCGCCATACCACAACGATACAAAATGAAAATGATTAAACTGAATTTTATGTTACAAATCTAGAAAATGTTATTTTTTAAATGATTTCTTTGTATCTATATCATCTGTTGATAAAACTGGTGCATGCCTGCCGACAAAAGATCCTAATATAAACAAGCAATTGTCAAACGTTAAATTACTGAAAAAGAAATGCAAGATGTAATTGATATTCTAAATGAAAATAAAGCATGTGGTCATGATCAAATAAGTCACAGAGTGTTAAAGGACGGCTTTGACGGTTTCCAAACCTTTATGTATTATTTTTAAACGGTCGGTCACGAAACGAAGGTAATTATCCTGACATCTAGAAATTGGGAGATTTAACATCCTAATTCAGAAAGGGTATCAAACAACAGACCTATTTATCTGTTAGGTTGCTGTTGAAAACATTTTGAAGGTATTGTTATTAAATATATGTATAACTTTTTTCTTGAAACATATAACTGTACCAATACCAGGTTGGCTTTCTACCTAGTCACTCTACTAGCTTTCAACTGATTTATATATATCACATTTGTCAGACAATTGATTACAGACAGTTTTCATGTATGTTTTTATGTGAGATTATGAAATCATTTGATAGTGTTTGGCATAAGTGTCTATCGTATAAATTATCTATCAGTGGTATAATTGGAAACTTATTAAATTGGCTTACGAGTTATGTTTTCAACGATGGCAGCTGATATCGTTTTCAAGAAGTCAAACTTTTGTCACGTTTTTCTACAGCAGCAGCGTTTAAAAATGAAAGTTGCTGACATTAGAGGAACATGAAAAAGCACAGAAAGGACAGTAAAATCACGTTTTCGTGTAAGAAAGTTCTTTCCATTGAATATATTGCTGATATGAACGCTCATTTTTCTGATGCCGTGTTAAGTTTATCCCTAATTTGACCGGGCAAATATTTGCGTATTCGAATAAACAAATGTCATTGCTTACGGAATAGTTGTATTTTATCTGATCGAAATCGGTGCATCATTTGCAGTGCGAAGTGTTTAAAGTAGAGCAGTGGGTAATTTGGATCTTTTGAAGTCGGATCCCTTCTTTCTATATATGCATTATAATGACTCAAACGTGTCTTACCCCTGTGGTGAAGGCCAGTGGAAAACACATAAAGATGGTATGTTGTCGTCAGCATCAAAGTTAATTGGTCTTATGAGAAAACTGAAATTCTGTTTGTGTAGAAAATCCTTGAATCAAATTTATTTTTCATATGGGCGTCCTTTATTTGAATATTTATCAATTGTCTGGGAATTGCAATTGGCTTGAGAAAACACACGGAAGAGGAAACAATTGCCTGACTTCACATATGCGCAGCTCATATGACGTACAACTTCATTAGAAGTTTAAAACACGTAAGATCTGCTGTTCTGCTTCAAAAAAGAGAAAAGTAAGGGAAACCACCCTTCATGCATTCGCCAGATTGCAAAACGCGTTAACATTGGATGAAGCCAAAAAATTCACGAAGACATTTGTCGAGGTTTTTTTAATGATCAGGACACTATCAAGGAAGTATCTCAAGTTACTGTTATCGTCCAAAGTGCGAGAAAAGAAAATCTTTGACAAAGAAACAGGCAAATCAAACGCAGATGGTGAATGTCCAAATGATGCCTAATGCCCAAACATTCCAACGATATTGGAAGACAAGTGCACTTCTACAATACCACCGGACACCTGTTGACGAATGCGTGCACTATCGTGACACGAATGTTTCCGTGGAATATTGGTTAAAGTATCTGAAACATGATAAGAAAATGCTCAGAATGACACCTGCCAAATTTGTAATGTCCCTCAAAACTGCTGTTGAAGGGCGGCTAATGGAGCAGTTGTGTGAAGGAACTCGAAGACCGAATAACAAGAAAAACAAGATATGTTTGTAAAACATGTATACCCCCCAGACCCCCTGACCTTTGATCTAGTGACCTCAACTATAGAGGTCATCTAGCGGTCATGACTAATCACCACAGCAACTTTGAAGATCCTAAGCCAAACCACTGATCATTTATTGATCTGAAAACATTTCACATATTAAGGTCATGGTGACCTTGACCTTTGACCTAGTGACCTCAACAACTATAGGGGTCATCTAGTGGTCACGACCAACAACCACAGCAAGTTTGAAGATCCCGAACCAAACCATTGAGCAGTTATTAATTGGAAACCATTTCATCAGTTAAGGTCATGATGACCTTGATCTTTGACCTAGTGACATCAAAATCAATAGAGGTCATCTAGTTGTCATGACCAACCACCACAGCAAGTTTGATGATCCTAAGCCAAACCCTTGAGCAGTTATTGATCGCAAACCATTTCACCAGTTAAGGTCATGGTGACCTTGACCTTTGACCTAGTGACCTAAAAAATAATAGGGGTTATCTACTGGTCATGACCAACCACCACAGCAAGTTTGAAGATCCTAAGCCAAACCCTTGAGCAGTTATTGATCGCAAACCATTTCACCAGTTAAGGTCATGGTGACCTTGACCTTTGACCTAGTGACCTAAAAAAACAATAGGGCTCATCTAGTTGTCATGACCAACCGCCTAAGCAAATTTTGAAGATCCTAAGCCAAACCCTTGAGCAGTTATTGATCAGAAACCATTTTACAAGTTAAGGTCATGGTGACCTTGACCTTTGACCTAGTGACCTCAAATACAATAGGGGTCATCCAGTTGTCATGACCAACTACCGCAGCAAGTTTGAAGATTCTAAGCCAAACCCTTGAGCAGTTATTGATCGGAAACCATTTGACCATTTAAGGTCATGGTGACCTTGACCTTTGACCTAGTGACCTCAAAAACAATAGGGGTCATCTACTTGTCATGTCCAACCACCACAGCAAGTTTGAAGATTCTAGACCAAGTCGTTTATTAGTTATCGTTCAGAAACCACCGATCTACCGACCGACCGACAGACCGACCGACCGACCGACCGACCGACATGTGCAAAGCAATATACCCCCATTTTTTCAAAAGGGGGGTATAAAAAGAAAACTTAAGAAAACTGCAGATTCAAACGTAGATCTGAAAGAAAAGATTTGGAAATGAAAGAAAAGCAGGAGACACAAACAACCAAGATACCACCACGTAATGAAACAGAATTTAGTGTTTATCGACTTTCCAAACTGCCAACCGTGATGAAATGGGGAGGAAAGCAGCAAGGTATCTTCTTATCCAACACGTGTCCAATTGACAACGGCCTTACCATTATTCACCTGTTGTATATAACAAAAACATACTATTTCATGAAGCACTCTAGACCCATCCAATCGGATGTTACAACACACTGGTATCTGTTATGGAGTTAATGGCAGATAATTAAATCAACGCCTAAAACTTATGCCGGTAAAAACCATGTATAAAAGATCACTGGAAATATCATTGATCTACTTGGTGATGCGTATGATTTAATGTTTCGTATCACGTATGCCAGCAATGAATATTCACCGTTACATCACCATGCCACGAGCCAGAATGTGACAGTCCATTCATGGAAGGGCGTGAAGAACGTGCAGGCAAAACCGTGGGGTATGTCTTGTATGTTTGCTTTAGCTACTATCATTTAACCTCTACAGAGCATCAAGTTATTCTGAGCCTTGCCTGGTGGCACAATAATTGTAACCAGATCCCAGGTATGATCGTAAAGCTTTAAATGCGACTAATGGGGCCATTAGATATGGAATTTCTGCATCTCTGATTCTCCAACAGGTGAAAAGTTTCTGAATCGATATCACATAGATTGCCCCTTGGTGTAAATAAACTTACTTCTGTAGGGTGCAAGATAGCCTTCATTGTGCTGTTGGACTGTAAAAGCTAAGTAAACGAAACCAATTTACGTCAACCAGATAAGTTCTGACCGTACTAACGTAAGTTAAGATTCGAACTATCATCACTCATTGTTCCGTCCTAAACAAGTCCAATACAAATATTGTTTGACTTTAGATATAAGTTGAGCGGAATTGCATCAGGCTCTGTACCCAATTGTGGTCCAGTTACCACTGAAACGCAGCATTCAACAAACTCTTTAGATAGTTTTGATCCAGCTACACCAGAAGAAGTAGAAGAAATAATTAAGGCATCCCCCTGCAGGTCCTGTGAACTGGACCCAATACCTACATGGCTGTTAAAGTCATGCCTTGATGAACTCCTACTGTTTTTTGACAAAAGTTGTAAGCTCCTCTTTAGACACAGCGTACGTTCAAAAACAGTTCAAGGTGTCACATGTCAGGCCCCTTCTAAAGAAACCGGGTCAGGATTCAAATGAACTTAAAAACTATTGGCCTGTATCAAATTTGCCATTTGTCTCCAAGGTGTTAGAAAAAGTGGTCGACAAACGCATAGAGTCACACCTGACCTCAAACAATCTTCATGAGCATCATCAGTCTGCATACCGGAAGCATCATTCAACAGAGACTGTTCTTCTGAAAGTTCAGAACGACAAACTTCAATCCCTGGATAAAAACGAAATTACAATTCTTGTGATGCTGGACTTATCGGCTGCGTTTGATACTATTGATCATAAAGCGTTGCTAAAACGCCTGAAAAATGACTTCGGAATCATTGGAAAACCCCTTGAGTGGATGACCTACTATCTGAAAGACCGCTACCAAACAGTCTCAATAGATGGAGAATAGTCCATCCCAGTTCACATGAAATTTAGCGTGCCACAGGGATCGGTCCTAGGTCCGAAACATTACATCATGTACACAAAACCTGTCGGCTCAATCTGCAGAAACCATGGACTTGACCACCACTTTTATGCCGATGACTCGCAGTTATACATGTTCTTTAAGCCAAAGGACATTTCCTGTCAACAAGTAGCTCTAACACGAGTCGAGGACTGTCTAAAAAGTGTAGTCTCTTGGATGCATCAGAACATGCTGAAGCTCAATACCGAAAAAACTGAGGTCATCTTGTTCCACACAAAAAACACAAAAATACCTGAAGACTTGCATGTGCAAGTAGGGTCCTCTAAAATCAAACCATCGCTGTGTGTGAAGAATCTTGGTGCAAGGCTTGATTCGCAAATGGATATGACACCGCACGTGAATTCCGTGTGTAGATCTAGTTACGCACAGCTCCGACAAATAGGTCATATAAGACCATACCTATCACCTGATGCTTCCAAGACTTGTAAACTCCCTGGTAACATCAAAACTTGACTACTGCAAATCATTGATGCATGGGATTTCGAAAAACACACTGCGAAAACTTCAAAGGGTGCAAAACACAGCAGCACGTATCATAACTAAGACTTCTCGATATAATCATATCACTCCGGTCTTGAAGGAACTTCACTGGCTTCCGGTTCAACATCGGATCGATTCAAAATGTTGACACTTACGTACAAAGCCATGCACAATGAATCCACCGAGTACATTGTCAAAATGCTTGACGTGTACAGACCTCGCAGAGAGTTAAGGTCAGCAAGTAGTTCAGTGTCGTTGGTTGTGCCAAAAAGTCAGACGGTAAAATACGGGGCTAGAAGTTTCATGCATGCAGCTCCAAAACTTTGGAATGCTCTGCCGTCTGGCATCAAAGATGCCACCTCACTGGCATCTTTTAAAAGGTGTCTTAAAACGCATTTCTTCAACATATTTTACTAGGATGGCAGATATTAGTCGAGTAATTACCTGTCAGTTATTTAGTTGGGCACTGTTTGAGGGCACCTTGTGCGTCACATTGTGCTGGATGGTGGATCTTGACGGTAGGGATAGCCCAATCTCTTTTGAAACTACTCGGATTGCCTCTCGGGACTGCATTGTGTGTCTCACTCAGTGTCAGTTAATGTCTAAAAACGCTTGTCTTTGGCATATTTCACTAGGACATTACTAGGGAAATTAAGGGGCATAGCTGATGATTATCAATCGCGATGAATGTTGCCTTGGCCACGGAGTGGTGGATCTTGACGGTAGGGATAGCTCAATTTCTTTTGAAACCACTCGGATTGCGGCTCGGGACAACATTGTGTGTCTCATTCAGTGTCAGTTGATGTCTGAAAACGCGTTTCGTTGGCATATTCTACTAGGAAATTATTAGGAAAATTAAGAGAACGTAGCTAATAATTATCAAACATGATGACTGTTGCCTTGGCCAGGAGACATTTTCGAATCCCTCCCATCTCGAGCATTTTGTTACTTGCAAATTATTGGTCAAGGAATATCCTGTCAGTTGTTTGGATGGGCACTGTTCGTAGGCACTTGATGTGTGTTTGGCTTTGTGCTGGGTGGTGGATCTTGATGGTAGGGATAGCCCAATCTCTTTGAAACCACCTGGGTCGCGGCTTGGCACGGCATTGTTTGTCTCGTTCAGTGTCTGTACGATTGATATCACGATACTCCTTTGCCAATTTTGCATACGGGGTGTATATGTTGGTGGTTTGTTTGTAATTGTTGTAATTGCATTGTATTTATTTATATGCATTAGCTACAAAATTGACCTATTCTGTTAACTTATTGTCTTACATATGTAAGGCAATATCTTATGTATCGTGTTGTATGTCATACATAAACCCGATCCAGATGTTTCTGGGTCGTAACTGTATGATGTACTGACACTGTACATATAATGTTTCATTTGAGTTTGGTGACATAAGTGGGCGGACACAATATACCGGTAGTCACGGTTTGCGTCTGTTTCCCTTGAATTGCGGAGATAAAATGTACAGAAAAGGATGATTTTGTTTTTATCTATAATTCTTAAATTAATTCAATTTTTGATTGTTTTATTGATATCCCTATCTTAAATTCCATTTGTTTTAAATATTCTATACGCATTATATATATTCAATTCTGTACATGCAATTTAATCATGTGAAGCGCTTTCAAACACGCACATCCTGTGTGAAAAGAGCGCTATATAAACGTGGTATAATAATACTAATACTAATAATTGGCGCACAACCGTTTATTCCTTTCTTGAAATTAATACACCGCGTCAAGTAAGATAAATCACAAAGGCAAAGTCCAATGTTGTTTTATATATTGTCTTAAATTGCATTATGCCAGACATGGGATTAAGACGAATCATGGGTAATCTACTACTTTCATAATTTGTAACATTTATTATTTTATACGAAGCATTTTAAAAAATATGAAACATGACAGTTAAGAAAATGGAGACTGATTTCAGCTTTGCCCTTATTCAGGCCTGTCTTAGAGACACTGAAGTATTGTTTGATAAAGCGTGTTGCAATTTTATAGGGAAAACACACGGAAAAGGAACAATTGCCTATCGTCACATATGCCCAGCTCATATGACGTGCAACTTCATTAGAAATACAAAAATGAGTCATGCAGGAAACACCACATACAGAACAAACAGCCACCCGAACAGCAACACAAGGAAACAGCAAATGTACACAACTATAAAAACATCAAGAGACGCATAAAGACAAAACAAACACACAATAGGGGAAGATGGAAGTACCGCCCTGGAACGGCCAGTGACAAAAGTCACAGGGGGTTTAAATCGGTTTATGGGCGCCCAACCTCACACTTATTCCATCCCCACCCTAAAAGACAAACAGTGTAAATAACGTATCCCCTCTCCGACAACAACTGCGATGGCAAATACAGTGGTAAAGTGCATGTATAACGAAAACATTTAAGTGAACAAACTATATCCACCTATCGCTAGTGTACTCAATGATTGAGCTGCAAACAGAGTAACTGTAGAAAAGTAATAAAGGGTACGACAAAACGAAATGGTACAGATATCCGACGTTCTTTTTCCATTTCTGGATTTAAGAGGTCGCCTTCATAGAGTATTAAACCTTTCATGTCGGCGTACTGCAAAGAGGCCAGCGTGATTGCCAACTTTAAAAGGGTTGACAACCAAACATGCAGTATGTTGCAGTACTATAGGATCATATCCCTTTTTAATTATTTTTTTAACATATTTGATGAACAAAGTGAGAAAATGGGTTTGTAAATCACATCATAAAATTCAAGATGTCCCATACCGTGTCGCAGAAGCGCCTTGAGATTACAATGGTACTTGCCAATTAGTGAGAGATTTCGATAGTAAAATTTAGATAAAGTTTTTCTTAGTTTATGGTATCTATATCCTTGCTTAAGCAGCTTTTCAGTTAAAATGAAATTTCGACTGTTAAAATCGTCAATAGATGAACAAGCTCTAGCAAAGCGAATCAGTTGAGATATATAAACCCCGTAAGATATGGCACGGGGAACATCTCCGTCAAGATGAGGGAAATTTACAATATTAAAATCAAAATCATCTCTTTTGTCATATATTTTAGAAGAAATCATTCCATTATCAATTTTAAGGTCTAGATCAAGAAACGCTGCATAATTGTCAGACGGGTTAGCTTTATTCAATTTGAGTTCTTTGGGATAAATTGTAGGAAGATTAAAACACACAAGATCTACTGTTCTTCAAAAAAGAGAAAAGTAAGGAAAACCACCCTTCGTGCCTTCGCCAATTGCAAAATGCGTTAACATTGGATGAAGACAAAACATTTACGAAGACATTTGTCGAGTTTGTTTCAATGAACACTATCAAGGAAACATCTCCAGTCACTGTTATCTTCCAAAGTGCAAGAGAAGAAAATCTTGACAAAGAAACAGGCAAATCAAACACAAATGGTGAATGTCCAAATTAGGCCTACTGCCCAAACATTCCAACGATATTGGAAGTCAAGTTCATTCCTATAATACCGTTATGGAGCGGCATGCTCATGAACCACCTGAAACCTGTTGACGAATGCGTGCACTATCGTGACACGAAAGCCTTGGTGGAATATTGGTTAAAGTATCTGAAACATGATAAGAAAATGCTCTGAATGAGACCTGCCAAATGTGTAATGTCCCTCAAACTGCAGTTTAATGGCGGCTAATGGAGCAGTCGTGTAAAGGAGCTCACAGACCAAAAGAACAAGAAAAGAAGGAACACTAAAGAAAACTGCAGATGCTAAGGTAGCTTTGAAAGAAGAGATTTGGAAAAAGAAAAGCAGGAGACTCGAACTACCACGATACCACCACGTGAAAAAACAGTGATTGTTAGTCGACCCTCCAACTTGACAACCGTGATCAAATGAGGAGGAAAGGAACACGGTATATTCTTATACAACACCTGCCCAATGGACAATGGCCTTACCATTATCCACCTGTTTTATATTCAAAACGGACTATTTCATGAAGCGCTCCAGATCCATCAAATCGGATGTTTACAAGACACTGTTATCTGTTATGGCATTAATGGCAGAGAATTAATTCAACGCCCAAAACTTATGTTGGTAAACCATGTTAAAATGATCACTGGAAAAATCATTCATCTACTTGGTGATGCGTATGATTTAATGTTTCATATCACTTATGCCAGCATTGAATATTCACCGTTACATCACGATGCCTCGAGCCAGAATGTGACAGTCCATTCATGGAAGAACGTGCAGGCACAACAGTGGGGTATGTCTTGTATGTTTGCTTTAGCTACTATCATTTAACCTCTATAGAGCATCAAGTTGTTCTGAGCCTGGTCTGGGTGGCACAATAATTGCGACCAGATCCCAGGTCTCAATCCACACAGGCCCTGATTGACAGATGGATTAATGACGGTGCTCCATGCTGGAGCAGTTGGGGAAGTCAAGATTTCGAATATATTTTTCATCATACGCCATATAGTGAACTATGACATATTGTGCTCAACCCCGTAGAAAACGAACAGTCAACCGTTTTGTTTTTTATTCAACCCACATACAATACACAAATAATATCAGTGCATTCATGTATAGCCATGTTAATTGATATGACTCTATAGAGTAAAATTCCTTTCTTAACACAAATCATCTATTGAAAAATATTGAAATAGACGTCTGTTTTACATTGCACTGTATTTGCTTATTAATTCATGTAAATACGATAACCTATAAATAAAATCTGTATTACTCTTCTGACTTGCCTATATGCATGACTTATGTAATCTTTGAGATTTCAAAGAATATATCATTTGCCACCGTAGTTATTTTAAAGTTTACTTGGTCATTATGGTCATTACACTATTTTACTGAAAGCGTAGTTTAAAGTTATACATAGAAGAAACCAAGTTGAATATTAAGAACCTTTTAACCTTGAGAATTTGGAAATATTGTCATGAATTAAAATGTAAAACAGAACATTCTGTTTTAGAAACTGTACTTTAGCAAGTACTCTTAGAACATTTATGGACATGCTTCATTTAAAAACAACTGTTTATTGATTTTACCAGAATGTGTCACTCAACTTCTACAATAATTTATCTGATACTTGTGTCTGACAATGACAAGATTATACAGTCTGGAGTGATAACTTCTTGCATTAGTGGTCATATAATGACATTTTGTCCCAGGAAAGTTGGTAAAAACATTCTAGGTATACCTAATCCTGTCAAAATCCGTTCTATGAAGAATTACAATAAGGATAATTTTGAAAATACTTTGTGGAATGCAGAATGGGATTCAGTCATGTTGTGTGACAATGTTTCAGTTGCTTGAGATTCTTTTAAGTCAATATTTATGACAGCTGTGAACAATATAGTACATATTAAACAGGTTAGAATAAAACTGAGCACCGGATGACTCAAGATATTCTAAATAGTATTAGTGAGAGAAATAAATGTTTTAATATGTATAAAAAGAAAATAACTGATGAAAATCTTGACAATTTTAGAAGGCTAAGGAAACGTATCCAGAAACTGATACATAGGACATTACAGGTCTTTTAAAAAAGATAAGTTAGAAGAAAGCAAACCTGATTCTAAGTCTCTCTGGGATGCACTCAGGAACCTTAAACTGCCTTCAAAAAAGAAGAAATCATCATTTTGTTATAATGATGGTCTGACTTAAAATTGGTGATAATAATGATACATGTATATGTTTTGATAAACAAAAGGTATCTGAGAAATTTTACACAAAAGTTGCTTCTAAACTGGTTTGTAAAATTGCTTAAATCTCTGTATGGGACGACTTTTGTTTATAATTTTTATTCACAGAAAGGTGTAATTCCTAACAATTTGTCATTTTTATTATGTCTGAAAATCAGGTCTTAACATATTTTTTTATTTAAGTAAGCTTAATGTGAATAAATCCACTGGGCTGGATGGTATTCCTAGCAGGTTTGCAAGAGATAGTTCTACTATCACGGCTTGTCTCTCACTCACATTATTAACTTGTCTCTAATACAGGGAGTGGACCCAGATAAAAAGTAAAGTAAAGTACCTAGTTATAGTCTACTTTCTGTCCGAATGACTGCTCAGCCGACTGTACATTTACTCCCCTGGTCATTGAGTCATTGGCCTACAATATTGAGCACTGCTAAAATATGGCGCAATCATGCAGCCGCAGTACCGACGAGTGACCCTCACAGGTACTCATTTTAACCCCTGGGTGGAGAGGATGTGCGGGTGGGAGACACGGAAAAGCGTCTCTGAAATTTCCGGGAGGGACCGGGATTTGAACCCCGGACCTCCGGACTGATAGTCAAGCGCGTTACCACTAGACCACCGCCACCTATAGATGACTTTAAATCTGCATGAATTGTTCCCCCTTTTATAAAAAGAATGACAAAATTGAGGTTGGCAACTATCGCCCGGTGTCTATACTTTGTATTTTATCTAAAGTTTTTGAGAGGGTCGTTTACGACCAGGTTGATTCCTGTTTTAATGATGAAAATTTATTGTATACATTCCAGCCAGGCTTCGGGAAAATATTTTCAAGTGATACCTGTCTCTTATATCTTTCTGATTATATTAAATTTGATATGAATAAAAAGTAATCTTATAGGTGTGGTATCACTGGATATTCAGAAGGCGTTTGATACAGTGGATCATTCTATCCTTTTTATGAAACTTGAAGGTTTAGATCTTGGCCAGGATATCCTGCATTGGTTCAGGTTATACCTTTCTGAGAGGCAACAACTTGTCGATGTCTCTGGTACCTTTTCTCAACCTTGTAAAATTACATGTGGTGTCCCTCAAGGGTATTTATTGTGACCCTTTTTATTTTTAATCTATGTCAATCATATACCTGCTGTAGTGAAGAATAAATGGTGAAGAATAAATGGTGACTTTAAGGCCGATAATTCAGCTATTATGGTCTCTGGCAATAGCAGAAAATCTATTGAAAAAGGTCTGACAGAAGATCTTGAAAAGGTTAGTCACTGGTTAGTTGATGATAAGTTGTCTTTATATTTGGGATAAACTGAGTCTATTGTATTTGGTTCTAAGCAAGAACTGGAGTCAAAAAAGGAAATTAATGTTACATATGTCAGGTTTTAATTTCAACTACATCTGTCAAATACTCAGGTGCCACTCTAGATCAGAGTTTTACAGGCGACTGCATGGCTAGTTCCATTATCAAAAATGCAAATGCCAGGTTAAACTTTCTGTATAGGAAACATACTTATCTTACTGATCACACTAACATACTAAAGTAAAAAACCCTCTAATGCGACCACGACCACCAAAACTAGTGATAATTTTGGGCGGTAGAGGCAGGTGGTAGCTTAATGCAGGGCAAAAGTTATGCAGAAAGCTTTCTTGATAACTTTCGTCCTGCATTTAGCAACCACCTGCTTTAAACGACGCCAGTGGCTCTTTATGAAGTTGTCGCATTAGCGTGGCTTTACGGTATTGAATTCAGCTCTTATTCAGTGCCATGTTGACTATGCTTTTTCGTTCTGGTATTATGGGTTAAATACACATATACATTGTGTCTTATATGTGGCTTTGCCTGCTTGACTTGACTACTTTTTCATTAACAAAAATTGTTACCCAGAATAAAATGGTCCGTTTTGTACTCAATTTGGAATACAGGTATCATGTTGATAATAAGCATTTTATTTCACTTGCTTGGTTACCGGTTCTTAAAACGTGGACCAAATTACACTCTGCAATGTTTTTAAAATTAAAAATGGCCTATCTCCTGATTATATGAGTCAAAATTTTGTAACTCAGAAATCAGTTCATACATATAGAACTAGATCAAGCCAGCATGGTTCATTTGTGCCTCCGAAGGTCGAAGGCTTCTGGGTTAAAGTATTTTTATGCCCCCACAAAGTGGTGGCATACAGGGTTGCTCTTGTCCGTCCGTCCGTACGAACGTCCGTGTGCACATCCAGAAGAATTTGTCCAGGCTCGAAAGTATTCGTCCAATCCACGCAAAACTTTCCATACATGTTTGTTGCCATTGTATCCTGGTCAATGAAAAATTAGTTGTCAAGCAGGAAACCCCACACACAAAACGCCATAATCACCAAACATCGGTAAGAAGCAATTAATACACACACACCACACCACACCACACACACGCACACACACACAGAGGAGATGGAAAAAACGCACAAGCACAAATACACCAGGACCCAGTTGTTCAAAGACTTGTTAAATTTAATCATTTGTGATTAAATTCCTTAACCGTTGGTAAGTTAACTGTCTGTTAATTTCATGTTGCCCAAAACAATTTTAATCCCTTGTTAACTAACAGCTTGTTAAATTTTAACAGGCTGTTAAACATAATCCCAAAATTCCATTCCCCTTATACAAAATGGCTTCTCAAATGAAAATTCAGATAGGTGAGACAAATGAAAAGGTCAAAAGTCGAGTCCGTGGTCCAAATTTTCAACGGACAGAAGTGTTGAAGCTTGAGGAGTTGGTGAGTGACAAGTGTGAAATTATAAATTCGAAGTTGACCAACTCAGTTACCAACAAAATGAAAACAGAGACATGGTAGTGTATTGCCACACAGGTGTCATCACTTGGCTTTGCAAAAAGAACATAAGAGGAGTGTCAAAATAAATGGTTCAACATGAAAAGAGCTGCAAAAGAAGCTGTAACAAAAGAAAAACTTGAAAGGAGAAAGACAGGGGGCGTGTCCAGCATTGTAGTAAGCGACAGCCAACAGCGGGTTGCTGAGCTTTACAGGGACAACGCTGCATTTTCCGGTGTTGAAGGAGGCGTGGATAGTGATGAAATTGGTAACTATCTTATATTTCTTTATAAAATATATTACACATCTATATTTAATGAAATAGGTTTATTGTGTAGCTTGGTAGCTCAGTCGGTAGAGTGTTGGCATGGTAAGCCTGTGGTCCTAGGTTCGAGTCCCAGTCGAATCACAACTTTTTCACAATGTTACATCATCATGGGGAAACTGATAAGTTTGTGTGTTTATCTCGAATATAATATCATATTGATACATTATATGATTCATGTTAAAATCCAGTAACTCACTTCCGAATGTAACACTGGAAACTTGCGCTTCAACTGTCCAAATGCTCTTTCTATTGTAACTCTTGTCCTTGTATGGCTCTTCTGGAAACGTGCCTTTGAATCATTTTCTGTTACCAGAAAGGGTTTTATTAGGAATGGACGACATGGATATCTGAATGTACATTAAAACATAAAATCTTGAATTTTGTCTAAATAAAACATGTAGTATACATGAACATTTAAATGTTTTGATAACAGTTAAATGATATATTTGGTATTTTATGTTTGTATACAATGTGTTCATCGTACAATATTATATAAATGTTTATCAATCACAAAATTTCACAGTCATAGACTGATGATAATTATTGAGATCTAGCTCTGGATAATTAGCCTTATATAAGTGTTTGAGAATGTATGTACTATATAGAACGTTTCGTTGTTTATTTTTGCCCATGCACTCAGGTCAACTCCATAATCACTCACCCGCTATCACCAAGCAAACTTCCATCAGAAAATGATATGTTGCTCTGTTCCAGTTTGGCACACAAGCCAGAAGTTCTGAATATATGACTGTCATGACATGAACCTGGCCAGCTGGCATTAACGCTAGTAAACTTGCCTGAAATTTCAAAAGCAAAAGTCAATTAACCCTTTCCTCCATAAATATGCCTTTCTACGCCTTTGCAAACAGAGTAGACCCAGAACAGATGGCTCCTATAGAAGACATATTATGAGGGTCTACTCTGTTTGCTAATTATATAATATAGATATGATTCTCTAGTTTCTGCTATGGCAAATATTCCAGTGTCTACATTATATTATAAAAAATAATCTAATAAATATAAATAATGTCATTATATATTTTTTACATTATATTTCATGGCTTAAAGGGTTAAACAGTTACAAAATAAAAGTAAAATGTGGAAGAAGTTTCTAAAATAAAGCATGTCTCCACTGA
Source organism: Azorinus chamasolen (assembly GCA_963576725.1). Classification (NCBI taxonomy): domain Eukaryota; kingdom Metazoa; phylum Mollusca; class Bivalvia; order Cardiida; family Solecurtidae; genus Azorinus; species Azorinus chamasolen. Next base: position 14,119,558 of record OY755243.1, on the reverse strand, counting down.
GAAGATAACATTACTTTAACTCAAGCAATTATTGTGTTATTAACCCTTTACTCAATGAATATTTCAATACAAAATACTGACAGCTAAACTTTTATTATACATGTAATGACATATGAAAATGACATTTTTTCTTCTTCAAATATTACAAAGCAGATCCTGATCAGATGACACACGTAGGAGCAATTTCGGGTGGGTCTACTCTGTTTACAAAGGTGTTAAAGGCGTATGTATAGAGTAAAGGGTTACGTGTATTTTACACAACCGCCAGCCGTACTGATAGCCGATATTGACGTAACCTAGTTATTATTAATACACTGAGCGACCGGTGACATACATTTAGGGAAAAACAAGAAAGGAGAACCGCGTTCATTTGAATAAAAAACTTACCCTGGTCATCACACACGGCTTGGACATTAATACTGTGGAATCCTTTTGTGTTTGTAAAGGACGCCTCGTCAGTGGAAGGTGCTTGTATCCGTACATGTGTCACATCTATACATCCAATAACGTTTGGAAATCCACCAATCTTGTAGAAGTTTGACATGGTAGTTTGAACTTCATTGTTGTCCGGCCATTGTATGAAGTCATGTAGGTGTTTCAATAGAGCCGTTGTCACTCTGTCTACTGTTCTACTAACCGTTCCTTTGTTATACCCCATCGTGTCCCCAATTACCTGGTACATGGCCCCAGAAGCGTAAAAACGCAACGCTATAAGTACCTGTTGCCTCGGGCTCAGCGCGTAACTCATCTTTGTGGATCGGTACAAGTCTTTCTCCATTAAATCAGCTAGGTAGTCTACACCGTTGTTTATGAACCTATATCTCTCATACATTTCGTCGTCATTCAATATTTGTACATGGCTGGTATGTCTGTATTACCTTTCTTTTCTTGGAAAAGCAAACAACGCTGCAGCCAGTTTGAAAACCTCTGTTAACTTTAATCAAGGTCCAAACCTTAGTTAAATTTAAAAGGCGGTTCCCTTGTTAAAACTCATGTTAAACAGTCTGTTAAGTTTGAGCAACAGACTTTTGACAACTTGTTAACTTTAACAGCCGATAAGAAGACTTAACAGGCTGTTAAAGTTAACAAGCTTTTGAACAACTGGGTCCTGACCAACACAAACGCAAGGGCGAACACACACAAGCACGCACGAGACGAAAACCACAAACCCGAACATAAGTACGAAGACACCAAACAAACAAAAACAAGGGTGACAAAGAGGGTACCGCCTTGGAACGGTCAGTGACAAAACCACCACTGGGGGTTTAAACCGGTTTACGGACGTCCTAACCTCACACATCTCAGAGTCACCCTAGTAAATAAAGTTATCCCCGCCAGACAAGTTCGACAGCCATGAAAATCGCTTCAGTTGTTCAGGAGTTGCGGTCCTTTATTTGCAAAAAATGACTCACTACAAACATGTTTGTGGCCATTATATCCTGGTCATGGTCGATGGCTATGTAAATCACTATAGTCTAGTCTGAGTTGCGGCCCTTTATTTGCAAAACTGACTTTAAAAATATTTTGTCCAGACTCGTTCTTGGACAATATTTGTCCAATCCACACTTAACTCACTGCATGTTTGGTTATCGACCCTTTTACAGTCGCTAGCTACGCTTCCCTCTTTGCTTTCGCAATGACAGGCCGAGGGTAGTACTCTATGATGGTATACTCTTAAACTCAGATACGGGATGAACTTACCAGACTCGTGTATTACTTTTTCCCTGTCGTGCCTTTAACGGCTTCCCTGCAGGTGATCTGACTTCAGCAAAGTCATTGACTACATATTTGACGGATTGTCACAGTTATTATGCTATGTTTTACATGTCCTGTGTTCACCGTCTTCTATGTTGTGGGTAAGTCCGGCGGGGATGCCTTTATTTACACTATTTGTAAAGCTAGGGTGACTTTGAGAGAAGTGTGAGGTTAGGACGTCTGTAAACCGGTTTAAACCCCCAGTAGTGTTGTTTCTACTGACCGTGCCAAGGCGGTACTCTCTTTGTCACCCTTCCTTTTGTTTGCCTTGCGTCTTTGAGCTTGTGATTTAGTTCATGTGTGGAGTGTTTGTCTCTAGTTCTTGTGTGTTTGTTGGTGTTTTCTGTGTTCATATCGTGTGTGAGTGTGCGTTTGGGTGTATAGCTTCGTCTGCTTGACTTCACTACTATTCCAATTAAAAATATATTGTCCAGACTCTTTCTTGAAAATACACACCAAACTGTACACACATGTTTGTGGCCATTATATCCTGATCAAGTTCAATAGTCATGTAAATCGCGTTAGTCGTTTAGGAGTTGCAGTCCTTTATTTGCAAACATGGCATAAAACGCTTCAGTCGTTGCATACATGATTATGGCCCTTACTTTCTGTGACAAAAAATCTGAAGTGGGGACATCAGTGTCCTATAGACACATTTCTAGTTCCTACTTAGGATCCAAGTTATGGAATATGTTACCTCCGAAAATTAGAGATATATCCAACCTAACTAACTTAAATGGGGAGTTAGTTAATGCCATGTTTATAGCAATCTCATTACCAAAGTTTACTTATATTTTAGGAACTTGTACTATCAGTGCCAATTTCATGCGTTTTACATGTAATTTAGCCAAAGGAGATTAATATTCAGGGTGTCATGTACTCTTTATTGTCATGTACTCTTTCTAAACCATTCATGAAGAATAAACGGCGAACAATTACGATTATTCTCATTGTACCTTCACTAATGCAGCAAATGCGTTTTTAAAACACTATCATACGTTTTGTGAAACATGTTCCTGATTGATACGCTGTTTGACATTAACAGAACAGATCCAGATATAAGATGCGGTACTGGCACTAAAGCTTGTGCTATGTTAAAACTTATTATCATTTCGGTCATATAGCGTTAATATGCTTATGATCATTTCGATCATGTTAATTCAGTAGTGATAATACTCCACAATTATTCTAGATGTATGCTACACAGATCGGATAACGTTTCAGCATATGTATTATATATAGCTGTTTACGTTGTTGTCACATTTCATTTTCAGTTCGGGTTCATCGTCGCCATGTATTCAGCTAACACTTTTGTATGGGGAAATTCGAAGTAAAACTCAGTTCCCTTAAGACATTTGCATTACAAATTGTTTTTATTTAAATATACCATTGTTTGTTATTCTTAAAACATTCAACAGCTTGATGCATGTTAAACGTTATACAGAAAGCTCATACAGGATATTTGAACATTGTTTTAGCCCTGTACCAAGCTGATACAATGCTAGAAATCGGGTAACTCAAACCCCAATTAGTCTATGGTGCTTACTCGTCCGCGTCGGTTGCCTAGACATATAATATTATTAGGATAAATGAGGTGTTAGATTAACAACACCAGGTTTATTCTTTCAATGAAGAAATAGTGTGCAATGCTGAAACGTTAACTTGTTTATATGATTATCTTTTTAAGTAGGAAATATTCACTTCTTTTACATAATCGTATCTACAGAAGATTATTATATAACAGAGGCTTTCAAAATGGCTAGCAGATTATTCGTTTACGGACACCTTTTACGAATAAAACAGTTGAATAGACAATATACATCTGTCTAATCGCCTATATAACGTTTGCGAATCGACGGTTGAATATCCAATATGTTGCTGGCAGTTTATTTTCCTCATTCGCCTCTGAAACGAATAGACAGTTGAATATACAATAGACCGCTAGCGCCAGCTGTCTATTTGGCTGCTATCAATGAATAACTTTATCGAACAGACAAGTTAAACATTCTATAACTTGATGGCTGTTTATTCGTGGAATAGGCACATTTTATGTTTAAAGCTGGGGAAACACTCCACTGGTCCGTCTGTACGGTTAAAGGCTGTTGTATAATCCATTTTTTCAAATATGTCGATTTATAATAAATCTAGAAAAACGATGTAGTTTTCTTAAAATGTTGAGTCAACACAAACACGAAATTTGACATTTTAAATGTCAGTACGGTCCATATTTGTTCTCAACTACTTTCGAAAAATTACTAACTATATTTAAGTCTGTTTGACTCATTCAATCAATCAATCAGTCAACCACTGACTACATGTAGAGGCTGGGCAATCAGGCAAACGATGACTACACGCATACTTTTATTCAGTTCAATCAATAAATCAATCAGTCAGTCAACCACTGACTACATGTAGAGGCTGCTCAATCAGGCAAACGATGACTACGCGAATATTTTTTATTCAGTTCAATCAATCAATCATGTAAGTGTCATTCGATTTGAGTATTGTTTGTTTTTCTTTTGATTTCAAGAGAGGTGCCTCGTTCGATCTCATCATTTTTTGAGTTCTCATGCCAATTACCATTCTGTTCCACGAAAGAAGTCACCGAAAAGAATGTACTTCTACAAGCAATTTGATCTTTGACAAAACTGTGACAAATTGACATAATGAACATGTGCGTAAATGAGCAACGGAGCTTACCATTTACCAACATGAACATGTACTGATATCAGAAAATAAACGACGTTGTTCATAGACTATGCCAGCCGTCAAAGACCTAAAACTCACTCGCCTTAACATGAAACGTTTCACTAGACACGATTCATATTATTTTCGGTCTGCTAATTGCAATATGAAATAAGATTAAAAAAGATTGTCTAGGACCTTGGTTTTACTTTAAGACGTATATAAGTGGCATCGGTCACAGAACAATTTAACACAAGCGGTCTACATTTGCTCTCAATATAGCCCACACGTGTTGTCATTACGGTTAATATTTATTATCAACACGATTCCAATCTGTTCGAAGTATGGTCTATATTTGTCCGTCCGTATTTGTTCTCAGTCCAGTCCAGTCATATTTATTCTCAAAACGGCCCATAGTTATTTTCAATTTGGTCCATATGTGGCCTCAGTATGATCCATTTATGTTCTCAGTAGGGTCATATTTGTGTCAGTACGGTCTATATTTATTTCTCAGTATACGGATCATAGTTATTCTCTATTCGGTCCATATTTGCCCTCAGTGCGTTCCATATTTGCCCCAAGTATGATCATATTTGTTCTCAATACGGTTTTTATTTGTTGTTAATAATGTCCATGTTTGTGTTCAGTAAGGTCCGTATATTTTAGTTCATACCGTTCATCTAAATACGGTCTTATTTATTTTCATTACGGTCCACATATGTTCTTAGAACGGTCTATATTTGTTCTCAATGCGATAAATATTTGTTCGTCCGTATTTTGTCTCCATATTTATTCGAATTACGCTCTATATGTTTTCTTATTACACTCCACATGTGTTCTCAAAACTGTTCATATTTTTTATTTTTTCTCAGTTCCTTTTATGTTTGTTCATCGATATCTGTTCTCAAAACGGTCCTTATTTGTTCTAAATGCGCTACATATTCATTCTCAATACGGTCCACGGTTATCAATACTATACATATTTGTTCTAGTACGGTCCATGCGTGTTCTGTATACGGCCATATTATTCACAGCACGGTCCACAGTTGTTCGTCTGTATTTGTTTGTCCCCATCTGTTTTAGTACGGTTCATATTTTTTCTCATTACGGCTCATATTTGTTCGTCCATATTTATTCTCTGCACAGTCTATATTTATTTTCAGTGCATTCATATTTGTTCTCAGTAAGGATTTATTTGTTCTCAATTATTTCCATATTTGTTCTTAGTATCTTAGTGCGTTCTACTTTGTTATCAGTACAGCCAAGATTTATTCTTAGTATGGTCCATATTTATTTTCAATACGGTCCATATTTGTTCTCAGTACGGTCCATATGTGTTCGTCCATATTTATTGTCAGTACGATCAATAATTGATCTCAATACAGTTTAAATTATTTTTCTTAATTTGGTTATATTTGTTCTTAGTATGGCCCATATTTGCTCTCAGCACGGCCCATATTTGTTTCCAGTGCGTTCTTTATTTGTTCCCAGTAATGTCCATATTGTTTGTTCTCAATGCTGTCTAATTTTATTCTCATTGTGATACATATTTGTTCTCAATATGGTCATATTTGTTCTTAGTACTGCAAGTGCTTGCTCTATACGGTCCATATTTGAGTTTAGAACGGTAAATATTTGTTCTTATTATGGCAATATGTGTTCTTAATACGGTCATGTTCCGGGTACGATCCATAATTGTTCTGTATGGCCCATAGTTCTTCCAAGTGCGGGATCTCAGTACGGTCCATGTTTTGTTTTCAATACGGTCCACATTAATTTTGTTATCAGTAGGGTCATATTTATTCTCAGTACGGCCAATATTTGTTAATAAAAATATACTTATATTAGTTCTCAGAACGGTACATGTATTTGTCAATATCTGTTAGTTCATTTTTATTAATAACACGGTCCATATTTGTATATAAAAACATGTGTTGATGATGATGTTTGTGCTTTAAATCGGTATAAACGGTGCTGTGATAACGTATATTTATATTTACCTAATTTGTATTATTCATTCCAACTATAATTAGATTACAAATGGCACTTGTGGATTAAGGGTTTGTCAAATACTGTTGTATTTGAATAACATCATAAAAATAAACGAAATTTTTAAACACACTAATCAGGCCATTGGTGAAATGATTTCTTCAAAAACCTGCCACGAGACTGTTGATTAGAGTAATAAAAATCATTTTCTATAGCTACCGTGGTAACCATTATCTCATGAATATGTATGTGAGAAAAAATGATACCATGCATATTACTTAGCAAAATTGTAATCATGGCGCATGAACAGGTAACGGTTTAGCCATTGAATAAACAATATTCCATAAACAAACAGATCAGTCCCTGATCAGACAGCTCCTACAGGAGCCGTCTGATCTGGGTCTACTCTGTTTACAAATGCATACCAATGCATCGGGTAAAGGGTTAATAAAGCATAAACACAACCTGAAATAAGTATCGAAACTTTTCCCTGGAACTGAGCGTCATGTAAGTCAAGAGTAATATCTGGGTTACATATCTCCTGAGGACCTCATACAAAACGCATTTGTAATCTGATGTATCCTGAAGAACAAAAACAATTGCAGCCTCGCTATCTCTCTTTGTAATTATATTTCTTGCAATGAAGTTTGCACAAAACTGTGTCATCAAAACTAGGTTTAGTAGAGAATGAGCACCAACAACTCTCCAAACCGAACACCAAAACGGGTATAATTCAGTGTTGTAAAGGAAGGGATTTTGGCCTTATGGAACGGCTTTATGCATTACGTTCGTCCTGCTTTAAACATGTCCTTCATATAAACGTGTTTTCACGCATTTGCAAAGAGAGTAGACCCAGATCAGACGGCTCCTATAGGAGCAGTCTGTTCAGGGTCTGCTCTGATTGTACTGGGGTTTGAAATATCTGTTTCTTTACTTTCAAAAATGGCTACAATGTTCCATGTTTCATTATTAACCTTTTTGCCATTCAATAGGTATTGAAATTCGGACTAAATAAAGAAAAGCAGCTATTTTAGTTATAGACAATTATGTTTATGAAGTAAACATTCGATTTAGAGTGTTTTCATTTTCAAATGGACATCCAAAATTCCATCAAGTCACGCTTATGGTGAATATTTTGGGATTCTTCTAAAGAAAGGTGTAACATGACAAACAGTGCAGATTATGATGTTAAGGCTCCCCTAGGATCCCTCTCATCTGGGTCTACACTATATGCAAAGGTAAATATATGTAGGAAGAATCTTTGGTTCATCTATGCACCCAAATACATTTTGTTCTTATAACCATTAACAATATTCCATATTCAATATATAATGTACACTGTTAGTGACAAAATGACAGAAAGTAACATTTCAGTACATTCATTTCGTTTAAAATAATGATATAATAAGCAGTCGTTCTAGTTCAGGGCCGACACTCGCTGCAAATTACAGGGCATGACAAATGTATTTGAAATGAAGATATTTCCTGGCATATTCTTTTATTCATTTCTTACCACTAGGCATATGTCCGTATAAGTTCTTTAACACTTAGATCATGTTCTACAGTGTATGCAATAGCTAAATATCCAGCTGTCCGTGTCATTATAAATAATCAGCCAATTAACATCCTTGTTGTTATAATTTCTTGAAGGAATATTCATGGAATAATGGGCTTAGGAATGATTATGTAATTAAAGTTCACAAATTCCCATACTTGTTTGACAAGAAAATTGGGAACTATTAGTATCTGTATCTGTTCAGTGAAAATACGATTTCGAGCGAGCATGCAGGGAAAACTGCAATAACTTGTGTAATGTGAGTTCCATTTGTTCCAGTTCAAATATGATTTTTATTTCAAACTTTAGATTTTAAATACACGAGTATATTTATGAATGGTCGTCACACAACCACATACTTGTCTATAACATGTTTCTGACAATTAAATAGACTTTAATTCTGACACTTGTGTAGCGGGCAAAGCCCTAGGGGAGGCTTCACCCGTTACCAACCCCGAGATCTTTGTTTGAGAAAAGGGAACTCTTATCCTAATAAAACAGGACTGACACAGTACTTGGCATTCACAGATCTTTAATAAATTCAATTATAAATGGAAAAGTAGTAAAGTCAAGCAGGCAAAGCCACATGCAAGACGCAACCACCACCAAAACACCGATAGACAGCATGACACACACACACACACACACACAACCACACACCCAAACGCACACGCACACACACACACACGAAATGAACACAGAAAACACCAAAAGACACACAAGAAACAGGGACAAACGTTCCACAACATGAACAAACCACAAGTACAAAGACTCAAGGCAAACAAAAGGAAGGGTGACAAAGATACCTAAATAGTCTACATGACTGGCATAACAATTAGCTTAATCTTAGACAGGTACTACGTACCTTCCAGAGACAACAAGGTTCGTGACCTTTCCGTGTCTAAAAGATTTCAATATGCCAGCCCCATTGGAAAGTGCAACAACTCACTTATACACAGGATGTTGCACATTGAAATGGGTTAACAGATATGAATAATTACAAGTAAAACATATATTACTAATTAATATGCATTGATGAATAATGAAAGGTTACATATTAGAAATACCTAAGATATGCTTGGAACATGGTACAATAATTAGTATTCAAACAGCAATGATATCAAACACCTGAAATTACCTCCCTTTCCCCATTACACTCCCCCACCTAAACAAATGCACATAAATTGCATTTGTTTAAATAGGAAAATGCAATGAATGTATGAAGTTAAAATTGCTGAAGGAAAGAAAATATAATTATATATATTTACTTAAAGTAGATTTTAAATAATAATGTACGATGGATGAGATCATTCTGTTTATGCCATTTCAAACGTTTAATCCCTGAGCAAATATACGAAAAACCTAATCCTGAGAGTTTTAGTTGAAAAAATAATAACAAGTGTATATAAAAAAAAACAGTTCAAAGTGTCAAACATTGTTGACTCTGATCAGAAGGACTCGAAATGAGCTTATTGATCTAAGTCTACAATGTTTACATAGCAAATGTTAGCAGGGCAAAAGGTTTAACATGGCGGCAACCAACGCTTGTTCAAACACTTGACTTTTTGTCCTTTTACGATAGATACAATCTCATCCCTACAGTCAGTTGTATCTTTTACCAAACAAGCTGACTGTAGAAATGTTTTCTGTGCCACTTGCTTCCTAAGTTGCTGTGCCTCCCGTTTCTGTTGATCCTTTATAGACTCTGCCCTGTAGCATTGCGAATCCTTTGGATCGATGTAACGGGTGTTTGCTGTTTTCACTGTAATTGTTCTAGTTAAAATTTCATCCAAGGTAGCATCACACTTTTTGTGTTTGAAACGTAGATGGCGAGATAATTGGTTCTTGCACATGTGTTTGAATGAACATAGCTCACAACAATACATAAACATATACTGATGGTGAATGTTTTTCCAGTGTTTCATAAAAGTGTTAAGTGATGCATAAGGCCTGTTTCCACATTGTATCACTGTACAAGTAGACCCTGGATAAAATATTGGCCGAAGGTCATCATTCAACGCAGAAATATCACGCTGATTAACATGGACATCTATATAGTCAGACATCTGCAATCAAATTAAAAGAGAAGCAATAAGCTATTTTATTTTGAAAACAAAAGCAACAACTGCAAGTCAAAATTGGCAAAGTGAATCGAATATTTAGCAAATATATTGTTTTGCTATTCAAACTTCACAAACACAAATCATAAATCCGATCAACACTAATACTGATAAACTCAAATTAGTTTTGCGGATATCAACAAAATTTACTTCTCCGCCGACTACAGAAGTATTCACTTCCATAAACGTCTGTATACACTCCATATACAACCAAAGAAGTATACACTTCCATATACTTCCATAACTAAACAATGATACCACAGGATTTGACACAACGAGAATATCAGACTAATCATCTACGGAATATTTTAACATTAAATATTACTCTCAATGACAGTACGAATTCGATGTGACAAACGAACTGTAGGCATCAAAACCATTGCTATGCTCATTCCACCATAACTAGAATGACTACGGAATAGTATGTTAACTTATACCATTACTCTCATCATCCATTACTGTTTGGCTATAGGAAGAAGCACAACAACAAAATAAGCTTTAAACAACTCTACACATACATGATAAATATCACCAATGAAACTGATTTGTGAAGTTCAAAACAAAACAATACTCTTCCCTATATTATTGAAAATAAAACTGAATTGGCAAAATTAATAAAATAAATTTTGCAAATCGATTCACTAACCAACTTTGAAAACACAAATGCAAAAAAAGAATGCAATTTTGTTTTAGTTCACTTGAGAATTATCGGCTAAGTTATATCATTGCTGACATAACAGAATACCGTAACAATAAATGCAACACCTTGCCAAAAGACAATATATTGTATTTATTATGTACATATGCAAAATACTATTTACACAATTATCTGTCTGTTTCTGAATATTCAACAGCAGAGAATATTCATTCTGGTGCATATCTAACTGTTTGCTTTATTTGTCTGCCATATCGTGTTATGACAGGCTCTGTGTTTGTTACACCAGTTTGGTTACTGATTGGTTCATCTGTTTCAGGCAGGAATTGAGCATCTGATTCATCAGGTGCCCAGTTCAGAGGTGGAAGTTTGCCTTCATATTTTTTCAAGTGATCTACATGTACTACAATCGGCTTGAGATTGGGAGACTTTTGGATTTTGTATGTAACATCAGTTAGCTTTTCATTAACTTTGTAAGGTCCCGTCCAACCTAAACCAAGTTTGCAATTAGCAGCAGGTGGATACCATCGCCAGACAAAGTCTCCGGGATGAAATCTACATGGTTTAACCCCTTTGTCATAGTTCCTTTTTTGTCTGGTTGCTGCTAAACCTAGATTGATACTAGCATATGCAAATGTTTTTGAAAATACATGTTCCAACCACTCAATGTATTGAACAATACATCGTTCGGTCTTGTCTTGATATGGGCTGCATGAGATAATGTCTATAGGGTAAGGTATATCTCTCCCTAACATGAGTCTGTTTGGACTACAGCCAGTACTTTCTTGAACTGTTGACCTGTATGCCATTAAAAGAAATGGTATTTGTTCATCCCATCTACTTTGATTTCCATCAGCATACATTGACAGCATTGGCAGAAGGGTCCTATTAAACCGTTCTACTAAGCCATCTGACTGAGGGCGATACGGACATGTTCTAGTTTTTTCTATCTCTAATTTGGAACATAAAATTGTGAACAGCCTAGACTCAAATTCTCGACCTTGGTCAGTATGGATTTGTTTCGGTATGCCAAATCTGGATATAAACTCAGATACCAACTTATCTGCAACGGTTTCTGCAGTATGATTCGGTACAGGATATGCCTCTGCCCATTTCGTGAAATAGTCACACACAACAATGATGTATTGGTTTCCATTACCAGAAACTGGGCATTCCAAAATGTCAATTGCTACTCTATCTAAAGGTGCATAAACTGGGCATTGTTGTAGGCAAGATTTGGTAAACTTAGAACCTGACTTGCGCCTTGCACACAAATCACACTGTTTTATCCACAGTCTAATATCTGATGACATACCAGGCCAATAGAAACGCCTCTTTACAGAAGCTATTGACCTATTTCTGCCTAGATGTCCCGCAATTTTATTGGTATGAAGTTCTTTGAATATATGTGACCTAATTTCTGATGGGGCAACTAGGAGAAGTTTATTAGCTAAATCTATTTCATCATACCAGTTGTAATACAGAACTATCAATGATTCCCAAAGACCCCATAGTGTTTTAACATGCCTGGATTCATGATTGATGTCTTTTCTTGAAGGTTTTCCAAAAAGTTGTTCTTAAGAAAAATGATTCTACTGATTGTCTTATCTGTACTCTGATACAAGCGAATCTCATTTAGACTCCATTTGTTCAACCAAGTGTAATCATAATGATCATCCTGTGTTTTGCCATCTACAGGGTCAGTGTCACAGGAAGCAGTAGTAGTCAAACATTTGCCAACCTCAGGTCGATTAAGACCTTCATTTGCAGTTACAGTTTGACTAGCACTGTGCGTTACATCAGGTGTATGTTCACCTTCTATGTTTTGCTCTGTGACAATTGACTCACATTGGCAATCCTGACAGTCAGGATTCTTGCATCGCCTTCTGGGCTTGCGACTCAAAGCGTCTGCATTTGTATGATTTACACCTTTCCTATGTTCAATGTCAAAATCATAAGTTCCTAAAACTGTCAACCATCTTGCAATCATACCCTCTGGGTTTTTGAACGTTCTTATCCATCTTAATGCGGAATTGTCAGTTCTAACTAAAAACTTTCTTCCCCATAGATAATGACGGAACTGCTTAACGAATGTTACCACTGCCAGTAGTTCTCTGTGTGTAGAACAGTAATTTCGTTGGGACTTATTCATAGTTTTACTTGCATAACAAATGACTTTTTCTTTGTTATCTTGTATCTGACTCAATACAGCTCCTAGGCCATAGCCACTTGCGTCAGTGTCTAATATGAACAAACCGTTCTCCTTTGGATAACCAAGAATTGGGGCAGACACAAGACTCTGTTTCAAGCTTTCAAATGCCTCTTGACAATCTTTTGACCAGGAAAATTTAATCTCCTTTTGTGTAAGACATGTCAGAGGATATGCTTTTGTAGCAAAGTTATGTATGAATTTCCTGTAATATCCACAGAGACCAAGAAACGATTTAACCTCTGAAACATTCTTGGGAACTGGCCATTCCCTGACTGCATTGACCTTTGCAGAGTCACAAGATATGCCTTCTTCTTGGACAACATGTCCAAGAAAATGACACTTTTTCTGAAACAATGAACATTTTGATGGTTTAAGTTTTAAATTTGCCTGCTGAAAGCGTTTAAAAACCAATTCCAAGTTTTCCAAAGCCATTTCAAATGACTCACCAAAAATGATAATGTCATCTAAATAACATAAACAACGCTGAAAGCAGAGACCCTTTAAAACAAGCTCCATCAAACGCTCGAATGTGGCCGGGGCGTTGCAGAGCCCAAATGGGAGGACCTTAAACTGGTACAAGCCCAAGTGGCTAGAGAATGCTGTTTTGGGCTTATCAGTTTCATCCATGGCACACTGCCAATACCCAGATGCTAAATCTCAGGTATGAAACCAACGATTCCCAGCAAGTGCATCTAATGAATCGTCAATACGGGGCAAAGGGTACGCATCCTTCAAGGTTACTGAGTTGAGAGCCCTGTAATCCAAACAAAATCTAATAGTACCATCTTTCTTGGTACACAAAAGAATCGGTGAAGACCACGGGCTGTTACTTGGTTCAATTACGTCATTCTCCAACATTTTTGAAACTTCCTTTGCTATAATTTCTTTTTCTCGAAGAGCTACTCTACGGGGTGGAATTTTTATTGGTTTTGACTCTTTAGTATCAATAGTATGTTTAACCCACTCATTTCTACCAAGTTTGTTATCTGGTCCAACAAAAACATGTGAATAATTTGCAAGCAAATGTTCAAACTTTTCTCTTTGCAAATCATTCAAACTTTCTGATGCTTCCATTACCAAACCCTTAAGATGTTCAGGCAACTCTTTGCTTTGCATACCAGCTTCGAAAGTTGTGTTCTGTTTATCTTCCTCAATGACAAAAGCATCTTGCACAGTTGCTACTAGAGTATGTTGTTTAATGTGTACTGGCTTTGAAGACGCATTTACCATTGAAAGAACAACATTGGATGGCTTGACAACAGAACGGGCAATTAAAATGCCATTCTTTCCTATGTGCTTGCATGGTTCAATAATGCCAAAGTGTTCAATTTGATTGTTATCAGTAATATAACCCTTAACTACAACTTCAGACTCAGCTGGGACCACTACATTGTTTGCAAGTTTTACACGATTGCATTTTGAAGAAGTTTGTTTTATTAAATCAATCTTGTTTTCCCCAATCATCATGTAACCTGACCCTATGAAGAGGCCTATGTCATACTGCGAGACAAAATCGCTTCCCAAAATTCCATCCAAATCTGTGTCAGCTACATAGAATTCATGATCAAAGCACAAATCATCTAAGCTAAATGACAAAGTAACTGTACCTTTGACGTTCAGTGCGGTACCATTTGCTGCTGTCAGCTTGCAGCCAGACGTTTCCAAGTGTAAATTTGGCAAATCTTTACTAAGTTTTTTGAAAAGCTCATCTGATATAATACTTGATGAAGAACCTGAGTCAAGTAACATTTTGTAAGACTTTCCTTGAATAACTACATTTGCAAACGGTGTAGCACTTATTTTGTTAACTACTGGTAGTGGCCCACTTTTAGAATTTTGAGTGTCAATGGCTGGACTTTTGGGCGCAAGCTCAGCCATTTCTAGTTTTCCTGATAAGAGGTGTTTCTTTGACTGTTCGTCGAACACTCATTAGCATAGTGCCCTCTGTTATGACACTTAAAGCATTCAATTTCATCCTTGTTTCTCCTTCTACATTCATTTGCTGAATGACTCATTTTGTGACAGTTAAAACATTCTATATTTTGTTTCCTTGCCCTACATTCATTTGCAAAATGACCCTTTTTGTTACAGTTGAAACATACTATGTCTTTTTTATTTCTCCGTTGCTGTGTGTGTTTTTGTGATGTTTCAGTCATTTGTTCCATACATTTGAGCAATTTCTGTAACATTAGTTCTACGTCTGTGCTTGGTGTATGTTGATTGTCTAAGGAATTATTGTTCGACTGTTTGCCCTTAACTGCATTACTGTTACCCAAATCAGTAGACATTGAAGGCTTTTGGGGACTTTGATGTGAACCCTTAACAGCCTCATATTCTACGGTCAATGCTATTGCTTGGTCTACCGTTTTAGGGTGCTTGAAAATGATGTGTTCTCTAATGTCTGAATTCCCTACACCGACTAGGTATTGTTCCAACACATTGATTTCCCTATATTCATGTGGGATGTCAGGAAAAGCCAATCAAGCAATGCGCCTAAGAGAATAAGCATATTCGGCGGGGCTTTCCTTTGTATTGCGCTTCCGTGCCCTAAATTCGCACTTATATGCAACCCCTCTTTCTTGTGGGTCATATCTCTCTGTCAGTATTGACTTTAAACTAGTGTAGTCATTAATTTGGGTGTGGGGCAAATCACCTAACAACTTTTGGGCTTGGCCCCGTAAAGAAATGGCTAACTGTTGGGCCTTTTCTGTATTTGACCAATTATTCCAAAGGGCTACTTGCTCAAAGTGAATTATATAGTCTTTCCACTCAACAGATCGACCATCAAATTTGTCTGGCTCTTTTTCTTTTCTGTACACTTTATGTTGAGACAAAAAACTGTTATCTTGAACAATACTCGTATTTTGAGTAGCAGTTTGGTCTGGATCTACCCTATTTGTAATAGGATAAGGACAATTTGCATATAACCCTTTTTGAGCTAAGTCTACATTGTTCGTATTGCAACTCTGTCCAGCAGGCCTTTGGTATAAGCCTTCACTAGTTGCTTGATAACATGACACCCTAGGGGGGAACTTTTGCATACCCTGCTCCTGGACTATCAAACTGTCAATTTGAGCTTGTAAAGATAAGAGCAATTTTAAATGTTCATTATCGCCTCTAGTTTTTAATTGTCTATGTGAGTGTTGGTCTGAATGCCAAGCTCCTGTATCAATGTTTTGCAAGGTAGACTTTTCAGAAGTAGACACAGGCGCGGGTGCACAAGCACCAGCATCTGCAGTATGCAAATGTTCATGTTGAGAAACGGCAGTTTGCAACAATTGAGATTTCGCCTCTAAATTCGAAATTAAAGACTGTTTTACCTTAGAATCTGTCTCTGAACTGTTTTTGTCAACGCCAGTGTTTTGTTTTGACCCCACCACTTGTGTACCTAGCTCTTTGCGAATGAAGTCATGTACAGTAGTGTGTTTTGTTGACTGTGGTGTACTATACACGAGTCTACTTGAGGCAGCATGTGCTAAATGTGGAGAGTATTGTGGTTGTAATGTATTCTTTTGTTTACGCCTTTCTGTTATATTCTGATCAGTAAATGACAAAATATTTTCATTTCTAGAAGAAACATTTTCTTCTTGATCTGTAAATGGCAAGTACTGTTCCCTGCTAGCTGCCATTTTCAATACTAAACAAAATTATTACACTATATCTACAAAGTTTTTTATTTATAAAGCAGAAGAGAAATAATGTTTTAAGCTTAAGTATTTTTTGCAAACTGATTTTACAAAGGATTGAAAGGCTCTTTTCTTCAAACAAATGGACGAGCCCCCAAATTTGTAGCGGGCAAAGCCCTAGGGGAGGCTTCACCCGTTACCAACCCCGATATCTTTGTTTGAGAAAAGGGAACTCTTATCCTAATAAAACAGGACAGACACAGTACTTGGCATTCACAGATCTTTAATAAATTCAATTATAAACCCAAATAGTCTACATGACTGGCATAACAATTAGCTTAATCTTAGACAGGTACTACGTACCTTCCAGAGACAACAAGGTTCGTGACCTTTCCGTGTCTAAAAGATTTCAATATGCCAGCCTCATTGGAAAGTGCAACAACTCACTTATACAGAGGATGTTGCACATTGAAATGGGTTAACAGATATGAATAATTACAAGTAAAACATATATTACTAATTAATATGCATTGATGAATAATGAAAGGTTACATATTAGAAATACCTAAGATATGTTTGGAACATGGTACAATAATTAGTATTCAAACAGCAATGATATCAAACACCTGAAATTACCTCCCTTTCCCCATTACACTTGTACGAGTTAAACATATTTTCTTTCTAAGAGATTGGATCGGGTCAAACGTTTTCTCAGCATTAGAAAATTACTTTTCCTAAAATGTTTACAATTCCATATGTTTTACAGTGGCTAAATATTCCTAATATGACAAGAGAAGAGGATAAAACAGACAGGGTACATAAATGAGAGAGAAGTGAGAAAGAACTAAAACGGGTCGACAGATACATTCCATGAATGATCAAGAATTGATTCGAACGACATAATTATTTGAAATATTGAAACTTTGAAAACATTCTGTAGAAGTGAAGGGTACAATTGTTTATCTAGTGCGATTGTGTGATAAGAACATACTAACCCTGCCAGCTCCACACATGTTATTAACTATCAATTAAATATTTATAATCATCAACATTATCATCCCTATCCATTATGTTACAATACACTTATGGTACGGCATCGACTCAGATAAGACATCCTGTTAGAATAGTGCTGTTTCTTTGCTTTATTTGGAAAGTTCGCTTTAAGAAGTATTTCTTTCTGCAGCTTTTGAATAATGACAGCGATTGACCAAAAAGAAAAACTAACTCAGATATGCTTTGTACTTGTGCTCACGGTCAAACTTGGAACATCTCGCAGTGCCCTTCACTCCAAACTATCCTATTTAGGGTTGCAGTGCCCTAAACTCCAAACTATCTAATTTAGTATCGCAGTGTCCTTGACTCCTACAAACTGTCATATTTAGTTTCGCAGTGCCCGTGACTCCAAACTATAAAATTTAGTGCCACAGTGTATTTGACTCTTGTAAACTATCCTAATTAGTGTCGTAGTGCCCTTGACTCCTCCAAACTATCCTAATTAGTGTCGCAGTGTCATTGACTCCTCCAAACTATCCTATTTCGTGTCGCAGTGCCCTAGAACCAGCTCAATCGACATTTACTTTTCATCAAGGCGTTTTGTGCCGTTATGTCTTATCATACTCCTGGTAAGTTTTGGCGTCACATCTTGTCTTTAGTTTTTCGGTGAGGTTTAGTTTTACGGCACTGTGAGTATGGTTTCGCTATGTAACAGACAGGGAGAAGGTCTATTCTATTTTACCTACGACCAGTCCAAATGCAGCAAAACTCCTTTAAATCGGACCTTCCACTTAGTATTGATACCAATCTGTAAGACATGTTACAGCTTAATGCATGGTAAAAATCATTCTGCATTTCTTTCATCCTGCATTAAGAAACCACCTGCTTAAAAGGAGCTTAATTATGTCTCCCCCCATATTTATATTGGAGAGACATATTGTTTTCGTGAGAGTTGTATGTCTGTCTGTCCGTCTGTCCGTCCGGCCGTCCGGCCGTCTGTCCGTCACACTTTTTGTCCGGACGATAACTTCAATATGCCTGATGCCAGTTGATTGAAACTTCTTATATGGAAAGAGCATAATGAGAGGAAGTGTCCTGCACAGGGTCCATAACTCTGGCTTCATTAATATAGGAGTTATTGTCCCTTGTAAAAAAATATTTTTTGTGTCCGGACGATAACTCCTATATGGCTCATGCCATTGGATTGAAACTTCATATATGGAAAGATCATGACGAGAGGAAGTGTCATGCACAAGGTCGATAACTCTGACTTCACTAATATTGGAGTTATTGCCCTTTGTAAAAAATATCACAATTTTTTGTCCTGACAATAACTTCAATATGCCTGATGCCAGTTGATTGAAACTTCATATATGGAAAGAGCATAATGAGAAAACGTGTCACGCACAAGGTACATAACTCTGGCTTCACTAATATAGGAGTTATTGCCCTTTGTAAAAAAATTCACTTTTTTGTCCGGAAGATAACTTCTATATGGCTCATGCCATTGGATTGAAACTTCCAATATGGAACGATCATAACGAGAGGAAGTGTCATGCACAAGGTCCATAACTCTGGCTTCACTAATATTGATGTTATTTTTTGTCCGGATGATAACTCCTATGTTACACATGCCATTGGAGTGAAACTTCATACATGGAAAGATCATGATAAGAGAAAGTGTCATGCATAAGATCATTAACTCGAGCTTCAATAAATTTAGAGTTATTGCCCCTTGTATATTTGTTTAATGCTTTCTTGTCTGGACGATAACTCCTACATTGCTCTTGCCATCGTATTGAAACTTCATGCATGGAAAGAGCATGATGAGAGAAAGTGTCATGAACAAGGGCCATAACTCTGGCTTCAATACTTTTGGAGTTATTGCCCTTTGTTACATTTTTGGCCGATCAATAACTCCTATTCGCTAATGCTATTGGAATGACATTTTATGTTTGGAAAGAGCGTGCTGAAAGTACGTGTCATGCACAAGGGCCATAAATCTGGTATCGGTATTTTTGGAGTTATTAGCTGCTATCATTTTCTTCTTGAAAAATGTGGTGTGGAAAGCGCATAATGAGGGGAAGTATCATTCATCAAGACCATAACATTTTTAGTGATTTCCCTTTACATATTGTTTTTATTTTAGGGGAGACATCCGTTTTTGTGACAAAAACCTCTAGTTCACCTTTAAAAACCTACAGTTTAAATGGATTTTACGGTAGCTCGCTGCAAGGCGAATGCAACGTAAGAATAGGATTCTGTATTACTTTCAGTCTATATAACACTATTATAATTATTACTGCCTACATATCTATATAATTGCGCTATATTCACTTTCAGTCATGAACAGTGAAAATCCTTATAAGAATTTGACGAGGAATTATTTCGATAATTCAGTCTCAGAATGTTAATGATTTCCAAGGGATCAACATATAACGTATTTCTTTTCAAAAATTTACAACTTAACCCTTTGCCTGCTAAGCGCTAATTTATCTGCATTTGAAACCATTTTAGATCCAGATGAGATAATTATTATCTCATCAGGATACAATCTGTTTAAAACTCGGTCAACAGTCTAAAACGTTTGAACGAATCGAAAGTACGTAAACATAGAAGCAGTTCAAAGTTTGAGCATACATTTTTTCTTAAACCCTTTCCTTCATATAAAAGCCTTTTTCACGCCTTTGCAAACAGAGTAGACCCAGATCAGACGGCTCATGTGGGAGTCGTCTGATCTGGATCTACTATGTTTGCTTATGACATGAAATAGGCCTGATTCTGCAGTTTTTATCAAAGCAAATACATTCCATGAAAACTTTAAATTATAAAAAAAAATTGCTAATATTTATTATGTCATCATTTCTTGCATGAATATGGAAACCGGAAATTGATAAGCAGGATAAGAGTTAATTGGAATTCTGGGCATTCTTCTAGATGACATCCAAGACAATATTTGTTTTTGTGTATTAGGGAGTGGAAAGAAGCTGTGTGAATTCAAGTATTGTCGGAAATATTAGCACTCCTTACAATTCAACTTAACCCTCGCGGGACAAATTACGCAATCCAAAAACTTGTTTTATCTGTAATTAGCTCTACCTCTCCAGAAATAGTTAGCTTTGTTCGAGATTAGAACAAAAGAGTAGTTAACATTAACAATGCCTGCAAGCCTGTAGATTTACGGAGATCTTCGATGCGGATTGGAGGAAACGTTTCCAATGATAATCCTTTGCCAGCTAAATGCGACTTGAATAGTATTTGCAAACAGCTTGGATCCCGATGAGACACCGAGTAACTCGGCGTCTCATCATGTTCCAAAACTGGTTGACACTCAGTCAATAGTGTCTCAAATGTTTTAACGTATCGAACGTATGCAAATGTATCGAAAGTAAATAAATATTGTAACAGGTAGGAGGTTTAGCAGCCATCATTTCTTCTGGAGATTAATTGTTAATAGATAAGGACATGATTACACATGGCCTTCAGTGTTGTTGTGTTCTAAATTAACCCTTTCCCTGTTCTTCATTTAGTAAAAATTTCAATATCTACTAAATAGTCAGACAAGATAGTTATAACGAAATATGGAAGGTGAGCGTTTGAAACCGTTGTAGAGACTAAATAATTCCAATTAGCTCCTGTAGGAGCTGTCTGGTCTGGGTATTCTCTGTTTACAAATGCGTGAAAAGGTGCTTATATAGAGGAACGGGTAAAAGCAACAGAAATTAACTCTTTTGGCGCCAAATAAATTTGCACACAGTGTCGTCTGCTTTAAGTGTCATCATATATATCCCTTCTATTTTTTCTCAGTTTGGATACTGAGACCGAGTCAATGATGACATTGCTCATATGCCCAGACCACTGCATGTAACCAATTTATCTGTATAATAAGTTAGGTTTCTAAAATTGTCCTAACTAAAGTTATCAGTTGATTGATATTCATACAGACAACATGTATTGAATGTATAGTCACAGGGTAAATATTGTTTAGTTATGAAACTCATCTTACCTTTCCGTGTTGAAACTAACACGACAATACTTTTAATCAATTAGCGCAAACCTGAACGAAAAAAGATGCAATAAGATATTTGCTTGTCATATACGGCAAACATTTTTTTTTAAATCTGATGTCTAGTTAAAAAGTAATATTTTAAGCAGATGTAAGCTTAATGCAGGATGAAAGTCATGCAGAATGTTCCTTGGAAAGCTTTTGCCACCGATATCGATCATAAAGTATGTCTTAGAGTGTTTAGACTCTAGAGTGGAATCATTGTAATGTCTCTACCCCTGCCTCACACTTAACATACTGTAAATGGATTTAGAACTTTAAACAAGTAACTCTCGTCTGCAAGCAATTGTCTTCTACTCTGAGCACACCCATTTCATTTCAATATCAATGTCGACGCCAAATTTCTAGGGACGCCAAGTTGCTAGGGGTTGCCAATGGATCCAACATATTTGCAAAGGTTATCCTTAGTTTGCCCAATGCGTTGAAAACGTAACTTGTTGTTACACTATTGTGTATCTTCTCACACCTTGTGTACAGTAAAATCCCTGTAAACCGGACGCTCAATTTAGTACAAATGTCGGCCTTGGTGACGGAAGGCAGCTTAATGCAGGGTGAAAGTCAGACAGAAAGCTCCTCCATGAGCTTTCTGTTCTGCATAACGTTCATCCTGCATTAAACAGCCATCTGCATAAAATAAACTAAATTCTATCTTCTAGAATTCCGGTTTGGAGGGGTTTACTGTACTTCAAAATAACACCACATTTGCTTGGGCTGTTTTAATCATTTTCTGTACGCGTTTCCTTTTTATACTGATCTTCGTCTGGACACTGTTTATGTTTCGCATGGCTAAACTGTCCTTGAGAATAAAAGTACCATCGCATTTGACCTTGCCCTTACCCTTTGAATGTTGTTTATTCAGAAATGAATGGTACATTCGTTTTCAAACATAGTGTCCAATTAGTCTAAAATACCTTAATTTGCTACATGATATTGAATGACAAGCTCTAGGAGTCATCTGACCTGGATCTACACTGTTGACAAACCTCAATACTCCAGTTACCCTTATTTAAATGCTTAACATGTTAAGCCCTTTCTGGAATAACCGCTTTCTGATCAATACGATTTAATTCAAGATATCATATGGACTTAATCTTCTATTCATGAGCCATTCACACACCAAATACAGCTTCGATACGATAAGAGACACTCGTTACTCGCTTACACGCAATGTGAACATTTGTCTTAAGTGGTCAGGGAAAGCATACAGATAACTAAAACCAGATAATACAAAACATGTAATCCTTTAAGCTACGAGAATTCTGTCGTAATTAACAGTTCCAACAGATTTACAAAAACGACAAAAAACGAAACAATTGTATTGTAAAAGCTGCAACTAATATCCTATAATTTGTTTGTTAGAACGATTGTTTGTTGATGTTGCTGCTGCTGTTGGTGTTGTTTACGAAAAATACTTTCATCATCAAGTCTCAATCATGGAATGCGTCCAGATATTTAAATATTTACCCCATGAAAATTCACGAAAGAAATAATTACCTCATAAATATAAGTTGAAGCGACCTTTTATTGGCTTATGTACGCAACCTTTTTGGCCATGCCCGACAACGTAGAATTAAATCTATAAAATTCGATGAGCAAACAGAGCGGACCCTAATCAGACGGTTCCAACTGAATCCGTCTGATCTGGGTCTACTTTGTTTGTACATTAAGATGTGTATCTTTGGAGAAAATAGTTGAAGGTGCAATAAGATCTCAATTCCTGATATGGTAGAAAACATCTAGTTTAGTGGCACAGAAATACAGGTGATACTGTTCGAACCACAGTATACATTGTGCTGGGTGGTGGATCTTGACGGTAGGGATAGCCCAATCTCTTTTGAAACCACTCGGATTGCGTCTCGGGACTGCATTGAGTGTCTCACTTAGTGTCAGATGATGTCTAAAAACACTTGTCTTTGGCATATTTCACCAGGACATTACTAGGGAAATTAAGGGGCGTAGCTGATGATTATCAATCGCAATGACTGTTGCCTTGGCCACGGAGTGGTGGATCTTGACGGTAGGGATAGCCCAATCTCTTTTGAAACCACTAGGATTGCGGCTCGGGACAGCATTGTTTGTCTCATTCAGTGTCAGTCTTAAAAACGCGTTTCTTTGGCATATTTTACTAGGAAATTATTAGGGAAATTAAGAGAACGTAGCTAATAATTATCAATCATGATGAATGTTGCCTTGGCCACGGGACATTTTCGAATCCCTCCCATCTCGAGCATTTTGTTACTTGCAAATTATTGGTCAAGGAATATCCTGTCAGTTGTTTGGATGGGCACTGTTCGTAGGCACTTGATGTGTGTGTTGCTTTGTGCTGGGTGGTGGATCTTGATGGTAGGGATATCCCAATCTCTTTGAAACCACCTGGGTCGCGGCTTGGCACGGCATTGTTTGTCTCGTTCAGTGTCGGTTCGATTGATATTACGATACTCCTTTGGCAATGTTGCATACGGGGTGTATATATTGGTGGTTTGTAATTGTTGTAATTGCGTTGTATTTGTTTATATGCATTAGCTACAAAATTGACCTATTCTGTTAACACATTGTCCTACATATGTAAGCCAATATCTTATGTATAGTGTTGTATGTCATACATAAACCCGATCCAGATATTTCTGGGTCGTAACTGTATGATGTACTGACACTGTACATATAATGTTTCATTTGAGTTTGGTGACATAAGTGGGCGGACACAATATACCGGTAGTCACGGTGTGCGTCTGTTTCCCTTGAATTGCGGACATAAAATGTACAGAAAATGATGATTTTGTTTTTATCTATAATTCTTCAATAAATTCAATTCTATCTTAAATTTCATTTATATATACATGTATATATTCAATTATGTACATGCAATTTAATCATGTGAAGCGCTTTTGAACGCACACACCCTGTGTGAAAAGAGCGCTATAAATCGAGTCTGCTATTTTCTCTTTTTGTGTTACAATTTTTGCTCTCGGGGGATCACCTCCCTTCAGAATTTATAATATTCACAACAGCAGGTGTTAAGTGCTTGTGTGGCGGCCGTAAAACGTCGCCCCGTACTTCATTCTCAGTGTTGTTATACCTTCTGGTCCTTCGAGATCATGAATTTCAGTACTTCTTGTTCTGAAAATTGAATACCGCTTAAGCCGGTGCTAGGGGGCGTGAGCAGTGTTGCACTTTCAATTACTGTTCATGAACAGACTCAATAAAACCGAGTCTGCTATTTTCTTTTTGTGTTGCAATTTTTGCTCTCGGGGGATCACCTCCCTTCAGAATTTATAATAATAATAATAATAATAATAATATACATTTGGAGGCTATCGCTAACAAAATGAGTTGATCAAATTTATACCCGAGCCTACAATGGACTCATTTAAAGTTCATTCCAAATAGAATTTGTTTGAATAAAATAAAATGGACTTTTTTTTATTTCAAAGTAAAATATTTAAAATATTAGAAAACAGATTTATTCAGTGATTTAAGATGACACATTAAATTATGTCGGCTAGTCCAAATTCTGACAAACATACATATCAATTGGTTATGTACGTGTCCTGTGTCAATATGTACTGTAATACAACAAGACATCACAAGGACACCCAGTCGCTTTGCAAATTTAATGACACTGTATCTCTTAAATTGATGGATACGTCTTTTAACGTATTTGCAAACAGGGTAGACCCAGATCAAATGGCTCCTGTAGGAGCCGTCTGATCATAGTATGTCCTGTTTGCGTATGAAATAATATTGATATATTACCAGAGGTCCAGATAAGATGTTTTTAATATTTTCAAGAATATCTCCTTTATTTCTCCGCCAAACCCTATGCTGCGATCACTCTTTAGAATCATCTCTTCGAGACGGACGATTCTAAAGTGTGATCACAGTATAGGGTTTGGTTGAGAAATGACGGTTGTAGTACTTGGGTATGCACCTTTACCTGTAGCTCTGTAAGTACAGTTACTGCAATAACCAAACACTTCATGTGTGCATATGCTAAAGAGTTACGATAGCAAGAATAGCATACACTTTTCACAGAAGTAAGCGAACATTGTATTACAATGGTACCAAAACCTGGAACTCTTTACATGGCCAGAGCTTCAGATAAGATGCGTAAATCAAAATATTTTCGAGAATAACTTCTTTTATTTCTCCATCAAACCCTATGTTGTGACCACTTTTTAGAATCATCTCGAAGAGACTATTTTAAAGAGTGGTCACAACATAGGGTTTGGTGGGAAAATGATGATTTTAGTATTTGAGTACGCACATTTATCTGTAGCTCTGTATGATACTGCCAAATGTGTGAAAAAGAAGATAATCAGATTTCTAGTCCAAGGTCATATTCTTGATAAAAACAATAGTAGTAAAGATTTCATGTACTATTGATCTTTAATGTGATACATATATTTGTCGTATTCGTGTGTAGGCAACTTGGCATTCTTTTTAACACAATCCCATTTTCAACCGAAGTCCAGGCCACCATTTCGTCTTTTGTTTCTTAGTTAAATATCCAATTAAATAAGTGATTGGTTGACTGATTAAAAACTATTTTTATTCTGTGTTAACAATATAGACACTATTGGAAAATAAGATTAATGGGCTAAGCTGATAAATTAAGCTTAATAGGTTATCCATTGGTCACTAGAAACTCTTTATGTCGTGATCACTCTTTGGAACCTTCTCTTCGAGACGAATCTAAAGAGTGGTCACAACATAGGGTTTGGTAGAGAAATTACGAATTTAGTATTTGAGTTAGTATCAAATAGATTGAGGACTGTTAATCTGCATTTACAATGTTAATTTGACACTTGGTCGCTGGTCAAAGCGCTTGTGGACTGATCATACGGCAAGTCCACTGACCGTGTGTCATCATTTTAGATGTCTCGCGGTGCCAATTCAACGATGTGATATGAAACTGTTATTATAACTCATTGTTTTAACTACAACTGCATTATTGTCTTATCTGTGATATTTAACGAGCATCTTAATGTGTTGACCTGGCGACCTTAAATATCAATATATAAATTAATATCATGTTCAGGCAAACCGTAAACCAAAACCAATCTTATTGTCGATAATAAAATAAATGGTATATTAATTCGATCAAAAGGCAATAGAATAGAGTATAACGAAAATAATTCAAAGTACTTTGCAAATGTAGAAAAGAAAAGAGCGGAATAAAAAATAATACAACTCGATATCAATGGAGAAAACGTAACAAAACATTCAGAAATTAGATCAGCATCAAATCATTATCATAAAACTGTATGAAAAACAAGAAACCCATAAATCGTTTATAAATTTCTTTAAAGATACCATCAGGAAACTAAGTAATGAGGACAAAGTCCGCTTAGAAGAAAAAATAACAGAATATGAATGCGCCCATGCTCTAATTCAAATGCAAAAAATTCAAAATGTCCAGGTTCAGATGGAATATCTACTGAAATTTTATAAGCTCTTCTGGAATAACTTAAAGATATATTATACCAGCTCGATAAACTATTCCTTTGAAACTAAACAGTTATCAGAACTTCAAAACCAAGGGCTTATTACCCTTTTACTAAAACCAGATAAAGACATAAAACTCCTTGGAAATTGGCGGCCGATATGCCTTCTAAATGTTGATTTCAAAGTAGCAACGAAATCGATTGCCAACAGAATCAAAACAGTCCTTACAAATATTATAGGCGACTCGCAAACCGGTTCCATAATGGGGAGATACATAGAAGAAAACATAAGATTATTAAGTGAAATTATAGATCGAGTAAACGAAAATGATCTCCCGGGAATACTTTTCTTCTCTGACTTTGAAAAGGTTTATGATAGTTTAGATCATGTTTTTTTGTTTAAATGCCTGAAATATTTAAATTTTGGATAAACCAGGTAAAACGATTAAGTCCCAAAAACACAGTACTGAAAACGGACACATGGCTGAGATTCCAATGCACGAATAGGTGCAAGACAGTGGTGTCCTTGATCACCGTACTTATTTATTATATGTATATTATTTGTGTCTAATGAAATTGCTTGTAATAACAACATCAAAAGGGCAAACCGTAGTAGGCGAGGAAGTAAAACGATCCTTGTATGCTGACGATGCTACTGAAGAGCAGCAATTCATGTGATGTTTGCAATATGAATATTGAAACAATCCGCCATCTTTTCTGGAAATGCCCGCATGTGCAACATTTCTGAAACAATATATCAAACCTCTTTAACAATACTCTGTCGTGTTCATATCCCTTGGTATAACTGACAACACAAAAAAACATAAAAACAAAAGTAATAAATCTTATATATCCCAAATGTTTCAGAATTTAAACATTGCCTATTACAAGGAATAAGCTTTACACCAAAGAGCGCATAAATATGATAAGCTTAATATCCAGGATATGAAATGGAAACCATGTCTACAACAACTTGAATCCGTAACATAGAACCTAACTCAAAATGATATAAATAAAGTATTTCTATATGTATCCTTCTCTCTTGTGTCTACCTTCTTATATCCACTCACCTTTCGCCTATTTTTCTCACTTTCTCTTAATCTCTCCATATTTCTCTTTCACTTTTCTCCCCCCTTTAAACTGTGAACTGTTTCATCTATTGATTAGAAATTGTCTAATTTGGAAAAGTCATGTAATATAAAATGAACGATTGATGAAATAAAAATTTATGAAAAATAAAATGTTCAGTTTACTACATATTCTTTAAATTCCCTTCCACGGTTGCCTGGGATACACGGTTCATCCTCAGTTGCTTCGACCATAATGCCGGGCATCGAAGTTGCTGCTCAGTCTGCAGCTGATACAATTCAAATCCATTTACCCTTTCCCTCATATAAACGTGATTTCACGCAATTGTAAACAGAGTAGACCCAAATCAGACGGCTCCTCTATGAGCCGTCTGATCTGGGTCTACTCTGTTTACTAATATACTCGGTCTGATCAGGGTCTGCTCTGTTTGCTAATATAATTTGATAGATCTGGTTGTTTAGTTTCTATAATGGCTACAATATCCAACCTTCCATAGTTCATTATATATATATTTTGTCCAAGAATATTAAGTAGCGAAATATTAAATTAATTTTAAATTTTAAAAACTTGTTTTGCACACGTTCAAGGAAAAAAGACAATAATACGGCAATGATATTAAACATTCAGCAATACCGAATATGTCTCTCTTTTGTTTAACCATTTCCCTCTTAAATATTCGTGTAGGAAATAATCGCATCATGAATATTATTTGCTACCGTTTTGTAACGGCATATATACACATGGAGTGTTTGGTATTGATAGCAATTGCAGAGTAATTTTATAAGCAAATAGAGCATACCTGAACAGACGGCACCTACAGGAACCGTCTGATCTGGGTCTACCCTGTTGCAAAGGGGTGAACAAGCGTTGTATGAAGGAAAATGTCAAGCATACACGTTATTTTCTAAATGTAATAAGTGTATACAGAAAGCTGAAGGTGGAAAAGAAAGCAAGATTATTCCCAAAACCGTGACATATGGACTCTCCTTATATAGAAACATTGTATGATATTGCAATGAAAACACGATATTCAGATATCGTTAGAAGTACTCAATATTGAAATATCTTTAGGCATGTGTCCAAGTACACAATATTCAATTATCTTTAGAAATTAGTCCAAGTAAACAATATATCAGATATCGGTGTAAATGTGCCTAAGTACACGATATTCAGTTATCTTTAAAAGTGTGTCCAAATACACGATATTCGTGCGTCTTTAAAATTGTGTCCAAGTACACGATATTCAATTATTTTTATAAGTGTATCCATGTACACACAAACAACATGTATAATAATTGAAGACA
Organism: Azorinus chamasolen; assembly: GCA_963576725.1. NCBI lineage: Eukaryota > Metazoa > Mollusca > Bivalvia > Cardiida > Solecurtidae > Azorinus > Azorinus chamasolen. The sequence continues at coordinate 14,090,065 of OY755243.1, read as the reverse complement.
GTTTAGTGAACAAAAAAAGTAAGAATATGAGAAGGGTTTGAGTTCATATACCACACCATATAACATATCGTAAATGACCACACAGACTGTACACAAAACTCTTATTGAATCTTTTAATTACTTCAAATAAATGTCTAACAAGCGTGGTGTTTGTTATTAAAATAACTTAACTTCAGAGCATGTTTTATTGATTTAACATTTTGAATGTTGAGAAGTTCATTTTGTAGCATTAGTATGAAAGGGTATAAGTTGCAAGTGGAGTTTGAATGACAAACATTGCAGACCCTGATCGAATGGCTCCTATAGGTGCCCTCTGATCTGGGTCTACACTGTTTCCAAATGACAGCCATCTCGTTTCCCGCATTCAAAGAATTAAAACACGTTATCGCACATGTAGTTATATCTTAATTGCACAAGCTATTACGTTTTGCACGTTACACATTAATTATGCACAGTGATGTATTGCTGATTGCCGTGTCAACTGAATACTTGAAGCCTTCCCCGAAATTCATTTTTGGCATACTCAATTTCCCAAGAGGAAAATGCTGCGGAAGGTGTCAGAAATGAACACAAGATTTATATTGGTATGGTTTACTGCTACACAGTAAAGTCTCGCTAATGGTTGTAAAATCGGTCTGTAAAATGTGTGCTCCAGGAAGAGAATGGCATGAGTTCGATCCCTGGCAGAATCATACCAAATACTTTAAACATTTACTCCATGCATATTCATGTAAGAAATAAAAATATCATGAATATTGGTTATATTATTTTTTATAATAGCATATGAACGCAGGAATTATTTTACAAAAACTTTAGAATCATATCTATATTATAGCCTAAGCAAACGGAGCAGATCCTGATCAAACTCTGATTCTGATCTGGGTCTACTCTGTTTGCATAGGCGAGGAAAAGCGTATTTATGGTGTGAATGGTTAAAATGACACGAGTGATACACGGACTGAATGGCAAGGTGTCAGGATAACATGACTGAGTGTGAGTTAAAGACCTACTTTGTATCAGTGATTTTTCTGTATCCAAGTCCTGCTCGCCACCTTTGAGGCGTACATTAGCAACACAAAAAAACACGTTATATAACCGAAAAACTAAACTATAACAATTGTATGATTACCAGAATGTCAACAGAGATAACTTGAATAAACTGACAGGACTAATAAGCCCAACATTGTGTACCTCATTCCCTCATATAAACCCTTTTTTACGCATATACAGAGTATACCCAGATCAAACGGCTAATACAAACGTTGATCAGGATATGCTCTGTTTGCTTATGACATTATGATATGAAGGATGTTCAGTAAATAATAAGTATATATGTTCCTGAAATTATAGCAACAATAAATAAATTATAGCAACAATAAATACCATTCTTTCTTGCTATTTTTGGCGCCAAATTATGTCGTCATGACGTCACTTCCTGTTTAGTTCAAAATGGAGACAAGTAGAGAGAATCAAAGATTCTACATTTACAGAAGGCTTCAGCTTTGAGATGACACAAAGAAAATTCGTGATGATTTATTCAGATTTTACTCAGACTTAGTTGTACCAGATAACACATGTATGTGCCAGGTGGGTCAGGGAATTTGAGGATGGAAGAAAGCTTCTTTATGACTGACAAGCCTGTGTCAGGGGCGTCAAAATCCAAGGTGAATGAGACTTTGGTAGCAAATGTGAAATTCAAAGTAGACGTTGACCCAAATGTATCTATACGTGAGATAAGCTCGGACTTGGGTGTTTCCATTGGTACAGTTCATAAAGTGCTACATGAAGAATTTGAACTGTGAAAAATATCCGCACGATGGGTACCCCACGTGTTGACTCCCGGACAAAAGAAAAATAGGGTTTCTTGTGGAGATTTTTGAGCCTAATGGTCCTAAACCAATTTCAGATACTTTTATGGGATCCCCAACAACGTTCGAATGTGATGTGGCTGACAAAAGAAGACCCCGACCCGTGGTTTATAGGCCTGGTTTTCAAGGTCAAAAGAGGCTTTTTACAAAAACGTTTCAACCATGAAGGCCCAGTGGTAGTAGATGTTTTACCAGAAAAAGCAACAATGACTGGCAAATATTACAAAGAAAATGTACTTCCCAAAATGATTTCTGAATTAAATGATCGCCGTCCAATCACTGGAACTTCAAGAATAATGATTCTCCCTGACAAAGCCAGTGCCAACAAAACAGGGGTCGTAACTCTGTACCTGAAGGAAAACCGGATTGCAACGCTTCCTCAACCTGCCTACAGCCCTGACTTAGCACCTTGTGACTTTTGGTTATTTCCAAAACTGAAGGAATTTTTAGCAGGAAACAAGTTTATTCGTGTTCAGGGCCTATCTAAAGCAGTAAATTCAGAACTACGAGGTATACCGAAGGAAGAGTATCGCGCAGCATTTGCCAAATGACTCAGAAGGCTCCAACTGTGCATAGAGAGAGAAGGAGAATACTTTGAGGGACAGGGAATAAATGATTAAGATTGAATAATTGATACAAGACAAAAATAGGTATTTTCATTATTTAATGTACGCTTCTCGTAGATCTAAATCAAGTTCCTACCAAATACAAAACATTATTAAGCTAATAAATATTCATGATTTCATTATTTCTAAAATAAAGGGTTAAATCAATAATCATCGTTTTTGATATACAGTGCTCCCTCTGTACAACGACACCCTTTGGGATACGAAGATTGTATGTGTTGTTCAGAGGGAGTTGTTATAGGGAGGGAAAATCAAACATAATTAGCTTGTTTGCAGATCCCCAGATAAGGTGTATTTCGAGAACTAAAACCGTTATGCCTCAATCAAACCCTATGTTGTGACCGCTCTTTAGAATTGTCACAAAGTGACGATTCTAAAGAGTGGTCACAACATAGGGTTTGATGGAGGTATAAAGAAAATACGATGGAAAAAAGTTGTCTCTGGAGCCTTGTTGTTTCGGAAACAGTGACATGCGTTGTTGTAAGGAGGGAATCGTTATTGAGAGGGCCGTTGTAGGGAGGAAACAATGTAATGTCAAATAGTATACACCGTGATTGAGTCCGAGGAGACTTTATTCTAGTCTATCACATGCTCCCCTCATAATGGTAAAATCTAAGGCCGCCCAAAACCCTTGTCTGAGGTGATATTAGTAACTTAACTAACAAGCTTTTAGAAAGCCAAACAGCGCGGACCCTGCTGCAATGCCGATTTCTCGTCGTCTCATCTTACTCTAAGTTGTTTGCAAATCCAAATCAGATCGCATTAGCAGGATAAAGCTAAGCAAATATTTCGTTGACCAAGAATGTATTTTACTTCAGATTTCGAAGCCGACAATCTTTCATTTTTATACGCCCACCTAATAAAGGTGGTCGTATATTGTCGTGGCCCTGTCCGTCCGTTCGTTCGTCCGTCAACATTTTGTTTGTTCGCTATTTTCTGGGAAAACTATTTGACAGATATTAATGAAACTTAATACAAATGTTTAATGCATCAAGATCTGAAGCTGAGTCGATTCTGAGGTTCATTTGATTTGTCGTTTCGGAGTTATGGCCCTTTTACTTAAAAAATAATGCAAATACATGCAAATAGTTTGTCCGCTGTTTTCTGGGTAAACTATTTGACTCATATTAATGAAACTTCACACACATGTTTAATGCATCAATATCTGAAGCTGAGTTGATTCTGAGGTTCATTTGATTTTTCATTTCAGAGTTATGGCCCTTGTCCTTAATAAATATGCAACTAGTTTGTCCGCTGTTTTCTGGAAAAACTATTTGAGAGATATTAATAAAACTTCACACAAATGTTTAATGCATCAAGATCTGAAACTGAGTCAATTCTAAGGTTCATTTGATTTGTCGTTTCGGAGTTATGGCCCTTGTATTTAAAAAATAATGTAAATACATGCAAATAGTTTGTCCGCTGTTTTCTGGAAAAACTATTTGAGAGATATTAATGAAACTTTACACAAATGTTTAATGCATCAAGATCTGAAACTGAATTGATTCTGAGGATCACTTGATTTTTCGTTTCAGAGTTATGGCCCTTGTCCTTAAAAAATAATGCAAATAGTTTGTCCGCTGTTTTCTGGGAAAACTGTTTGAGAGATATTAATGAAACTTCACAAAAATGTTTAATGCATCAATATCTGATGCTGAGTCGATTTTGAGGTTTATTTGATTTGTCGTTTCGGAGTTATGGCCCTTTTACTTAAAAAATAATGCAAATATATACATATAGTTTGTCCGCTGTTTTCTGGCAAAACTGTTTGACAGATCTTAATGAAACTTCATACACATGTTTAATGCATCAAGACCTGAAGCTAATTCGATTCTGAGGATTATTTGATTTGTTGTTTCGGAGTAATGGCCCTTGCACTTAAAAAATAATGCAAATCTATGCAAATATGAGGATGGCCATAACATTTTCATTTGAAATGATATTTACTTCAATTTTTTTATATAGTTAAACCTTGATGTGAATTTTCACATATAGTGCGGGGGTTTTGATATGTCATTTTATTCTAAAGTTATGGTCCTTGAACTTTGTGTGTTCGTTGCTTTGTTTGTCGGTCAACTTTTAGTTTGTCTGTTGTTTTCTGGGAAAACTATTAAAATGATATAAATGAAACTTAACACAAATGTTTTAAGCAACAAAATTTGAAGCTGAGTTTATTTTGAGGTTCATTCAGTTTGTCTTTACAGAGTTATGGCCGTTGCACTTTACAAAAATCTGCAAAAATGAGGATTAGCTGTAACTTTTTTATTTAATAAGATATTCACTTCATTTTTTTAAAATATAGTATCACCTTAATATGGAAATCAAGATCTGAAGCACAGATTAGAAAATGTCAACACTTATAAGGCATGTTGAATCAGAGAAAGTTTGCAAGTGGGCGTATTATGTACCGTATGCGGTACTCTTGTTTACAATACGTAACCAGTCTGTTCAACAATTTAGATTCTAATGATACGCTGAACTTCACATGGTTCTGTGTAGGTTTATGACTTGTGAAATAAAAGGTCACAACGCACAGTTTTGTTGATAGTTATCATTTCCCTAATGATCAAAGAAAAAATATCCAAAGACTAATCATGATCCCAGCTTTGACAACAAAGAGGAAATACATATCAACACGTATCGGTTTAATATTTCCTGTTAGATATATAAACACTTCTTTTTGTCAGTGTCACGCAAGCGGTCAATGTTTCTTCATCAAATATAAAACACTGCTGAAAATGGAGATTTCAGTTCTTTTATTTATCTTTTCCCCAGTTCTATATATATTTCCAATTTCATTGCATACTGAATATTCATGGACAAATTAGTTATAATGAAATATGGAAGGTGAAACGTTGTAGCAACTTCAGAAACTAAGGAAACATATCTATCAAATTCAATTAGCAACCAGAGCAGACCTAGATCAGGAAAATGCGTTTATATGAAGGAAAGGGTTAAAGACAGCGTATTTATAAACGGGCGTGCTAAACCTCTGTAACAAATAGAACAAAATTGTGGTTCAGTAAATGCAAAGTAGTACGATGTTTGGAATAACTTCCGAATAAGCATTTAAGAATGTTAACATTTTGGATCCCCTGATTTGACGCCGAGTTTCTCGGCGTCTGATCCGGATCCAAACTGTTTGCATATGTATTCACTCATCTGCCCATAGCAGGCTAAAGGTTAAAGAAATATTCATAACCTGGTCCAGACAGTGTTATTTACTTCAATGTTTATACGATATCTAAAACTATCGTTATTTCTAGACAGATTATCTTTAACTAATCAAATTTTACTCAATAAAGATGCCTTCTTTGTTTTGTGTTTCTTTGCTAAAGAAAACCCTTGTGTCTCATTAGTGTTTTCTTATAAAATTATATAAATCGAATTTTACTTGTTTTGCGATTGTCAAAACACTCCCTTTTTCACGATGCCATTATAAAAACTGAGTCTATTAATGATACATTTCGTTTTTTACATGAAAATTCATGAAGCAAAGGGTTAAGTAATGTTACTATAAACTGCTTCGTATTCGTAAGTTATGTTCTCGTGTGTTTCACTATCAATACATGTACGTGTTTATACCTTTGTTGACAAACATAATATTAACATATTAAACGAGCAAACGGAAAGTTGATCAATTCAATGCTGAATTGTATGACATCAATGTTTAAAGGTAGAGTGTATTCAGTGTGAAAGGGAATAAAGTGTGAGAGGAATTGGAATGAAAAATACTCTTTACCCTGATCATCAGCTCCTCTATATCCATCTGACATATTTCTACTCGGTTTGCAAATGACATTCAAAGGGTTAATTTGATATGAAAGCAACATATCTTATAAACAACTGACAGCATAAACAAATACAGGAAATTTGGCAACATAAACTTGATACATGTAACAATCGTCGGAAAGCGACCCATGGCCTGGTGCAATGGGTACCCTTGTGATCACCTTTGCAAAATGTATACATCCAGATGAGACATTGAAAGCAAACTCCTTTTGAGATGAAAACGAATGGTATCCCATCCTAAAACTCAAAGCAAATGGCATCGCCTGTGGACGGAACTTATTTAGTGGTAAAAGAGCTAATCCAGAGTGGTTATAACATGACTTTTGAAAGGTTCCAGATCACTATGAAAACACAACCACACAACCACAACATTAACACAACACACACACTACAACCCATAGCATAGCATGTGCATAACACACAACATATACTCACCACACCCACACAAGCACACATACCTCACACACCACACACAAAAAAACAGACACACGACCACCGTCACCACCACCATAACAGCAACACAACACACACCAGAACATATACATGGCACACATCATTCACTCACCACCCGCACATACACCACACACGACAACATACAATGTATGCGGGATGGGGTCGGGTGAGGTGGGTGGGTTGGGATGGGATGGAGTAGTATGATGTGGTTTGGAGTGTGGTGGGTTCGGTAATAAAAGACAGCGAGGAAATATTTGCTGCATATCTAGGATATTTCAAGGGTCGTTTTAGTTTAAAATTTCATTAGCAAATTGAGCAGACCCTGGTCATACGGCTCCTCTAGGTGCCACCTGATCTGGGTCTACCCTGTTTGCAAATGCGTGAACACACGTTTATATGAGGGAAATTATTGAACAAATCCAGACAAAATTATTAAGCTAGTCTTTGTGGGTCTTAATAACCCTTTTCTGGAAGGGTTTCTCTCAAATGACTACGAGTATCAGATTCTTTTTATTACATTTAACTCATTCGCTCAACTTCGACATTTAGACGAAGAGGTGGACAATAATCGGAAATTCGATTCATCTTTGTGATGCAAGATACAAGATACAGCAAGCTTTATTTAAAGTCGGTTATGTAGAACATAATAACAATAGCTTTATAAATATTTTCCGACAAACAGAGCAAATAAAAATAGCAATTAATCAGTGAATAAATGAACAACACATATATCACATGCTGAAACATTGGAAGAATATTGATGGTATAGTCTCAAGATTTGAAATGTAATTTTGTTTAGTGAAAACTTGTATTATTGGAAAAAGATAAACCGCGTTTTTATCTACAAATAAGAGTTCACACTCTTTTCCAAACTTTCCAAAAGAGCGAAAGAGCATGCAGTATATATAAAAATGATGTATATATGGTTAAAGAAGAATACATTATCACAGGCCCTGATTATTTTGTAGTCCGTGTCTGTTCTTTTCTTTTTTCTTTTTTTTTTATAATCTAGCATGTTTGAGATATACAATGAATAGATAAAGTAATGGCACTTTAGGAACATGCAGGACATTTACAGGTTGGTCCGTACCAACATCACAATCTCACTTTAATTGTCAGTTCGTCTCAAGTAGTTTGGGAGGCTGTTCCAGACTTCGGCGGCCTGGAACCTGAAAGACTGTTTTCCATACGTACTTGTTCTGACTTTTGGTATGTTAAGCATGTGAGTTTACCGAAAAGAGTAAAATATGATGAATATGTTTTGAAACTGCCTAAATCATGCAGACAGGAAGGAGAAATTTTGTAGAGACATTTGAATGTTCCGATAGCCATAGATCTAATTCTGCTTAAATGCAGTGTTGGCATATAGGGTTTTTGTTGCAGATCTTCATAATTTGATATAAAATCATTGAATACTATTCTGAGAGCTCTGTGTTGGAATTGTTCCATTTTCTCAGTGTTTGCCTTAGAGCAGAAATGCCAAAAAAAGTGCACAAACGTTAAAATTTGATCTCATGAATGACTTGTAGATGGGAATTTTGCAATCCAATGGTAAACACTCACATATTCTAAATAGAACATTCAATTGACCAGCAGCGTTTTTGCATGTTTTAGTATTTATCATACTATGACAATCGCTAATGCTACGGTTGAAAACAGAAGTGTCCCATAAAAGAGCAGGACAATTTATTATAATCACATCAATTAATGTCTCTCTATGCCCACGACTATGACATGTTGGCTTTTTGACTACGTTTGTTAAGGCATAGGTATCCATAAAGTTTATCAGAACTTTTGATTTTGACTGCACCAACATGTCATAGTCCATGTCGCCCAGCAGTATCACGTGTTCATATGATAACATCTTATCCGTGTATTTAGTAATTTCAGTATCTAATCAAAACGGTTATCAGATTGAGATTGGGGGTCTGTAAACGAATAAAATATCCCCATTTTCTTTTAGAAAGGTCTAGTTCGAAACACAGGGACTCCAAAAAGAGACTTTCTAGGTCCTCCCTACGTCTCACAGGAAGGTCAGACCTGACAAGAGCCATAACCCCACTCCCTCTGGAATTCCTATCGTTTCTGTATGTTTTATAACCATCTGCCGAAAATAGATTTAAATGGAATACTAGCTAGATTCTATATTTAGTAACAAAGATGAGTCCATTCCATTGTAAAATGGTTATCGAATGATTACTGCTTTACATAAAGACGCAGGAAAAATAGGTTGTGTTCCAATCTACATTTGTGTGAATCGTGTGACCTCACATCTTACGTTATACATTTTAGATATAAACAAAAATACGTGATGGCTGTATCAACCGGGAGACGAGCAAAGTCAAATATAAACGATTCAATTTATCTTGTCCTATCAAGATCTGTACTTCTAGTTATCTGCTTTATCAAGTACCAGAATAACAATTATTTTGTGATTCGTCACGATGTATTATTAATCTTACTGTGCTCATCGTGACTTGGCTGGCAATTTATAGAAAGCTTTGAGCCAGGGCCCATCATGGTTATAAAGCTTCTGAGTCTGGGTCTTATACCATTCTCAAGTATCAGGATGGTCAGATTCTGAGCAAGCTCAGAATCTGACCAATAGTATGCTTGAAAATGATATCAGACTCAAGCAAAAGGTTTCATAACCTAGGGACCAGATCAAATGGCTATTTCCACGCTGGTCGATACCAACTCAGTAGTTTCTAAAAATAATATACACAGCCGCGGTAGCCATGTTTAGTTTCATCAAATACCAAGTACCATAGCATGACATTTTATTTCAGCCTATAATAAAGTTCACTGCACCACAGTTTTGAACAGAGTCCGAGGTTATAAAGCCCCCTCCGTATCCCGCTACGAAATATCATATGCTCAAATTTGGATCTGATTCTGATTCGATTAACCCATTCCATCATATTGGCGCCTTTTGTCGCATCTGTAAAAATCATTGAAACCATCGTGATAAATAGAACATTTGCTCCTATGGAGCAAATGCTCTATTTATCACAATGGTTTCAGAACTACACAATTCTAAAAAGTTCCTTTTCTCTAGTTAGTGCTCCTTTTCGGTAGGTTTACTCAAAGAGATTGTGTCTAAAATAGCCTTTGAGGAAAAGGGTTAAGCTTTTAAGAAACTATTGATTAAGTGTCAAACAGTTACAGTAAAATCTCTCTATAATGGCCACTTAATTGTGTTAAGTTGGCATTTAGGGCAGGTGGCTGCTTAAAGCAAAGTGAGAGTAAAACAGAACGCTCCTATAGGAGCGTTCTGTTTTACTTTCACCTTGCTTTAAGCAACCACCTGCCTTTAACACAAAATATTTTATGTAATATAGTGGCCGTTATAGAGAGGTTATGCTGTACTCGGCATCTCGTTTGGATCTAGGATGCTTGCAAATGCGAGTCAGATCGCGGATAGTGGGTTAAAACGAACTCTGTGCTTGAGACTCGCACTTTTAGTCATTTTGTATCCCTACACATACTTTTAGATTGTGTTTATAAAGGCATAACACTTGAAACTGAATTGTAGAAACTGTAGAATCAGATGTATATTATTCTTTAAGCAAATAGAGTAGACCCTGCTCAGATGGCTCCTATAAGAGTTGTTTACTCTGGGTCTACTCTGTTTGTAAAAGCATAGAAATGCGTATTTATGGCGTAAAACGTTATCAATTATATTTTTAGAGAAGAAATGTGTCTACATACGGTTTTAGTATTTAGTTTGTCTATTATAGGTTGAGGTCCATAGAAGTTCGTTTTAAGCTTATTAACCGCGGAACCTGGTTATATGGTACCAGTACTGGAGAAAGGTTGCAGGCCCCGCATCTTAAGTATATTTGCATAACCTTTGATATGCTGAATAAGTAAGCTAGCTCCTTTCCTTCTGAATATTAATCAAACAATATTGTATCGAATTTTACTACTAAAGAAAATGATTTTATGACAAACAGTACAGACGATGACTCCCTAAAAAGCAAATTGATCTGGATCTGCACTGTTTACAAAACTCTTATATAATTGGTTCCCAAACATTTAGGGTTGAGGAAGTTTCCCGGCGGCGGTAAAGTATAACATTTCTCAACTAAAAAACACTAATTGAAACAGCCTCTAAATTTAAAAAGCAGGTGGTTGTTTGATGATGAACAACGAACGTAATGCAGAAAGTTTTGCGAGCCGTCGGCACTAGCGTCGGTCTGTGTTTAGCTTCTATCTACCTTACTCCACACACCACACTATTCTTCCGTAATTGCAAACGTCTTATTTCTTCAATTTCTTTTCAGTAAAACGAAGAATATTACTTTACCACATTTATATAGCGCTCTTTTCAAACAGGATATGTGCGTTCAAATGTCAGTCAATTTGTTTTACTGATGAGCATCACATTGATTCAAATATTGCCCATTCCCTCATATTGACGACTCTTGACCCATTACCTCATATTGACGACTTTTGACGACTCTGTAAAAGTCACTTTGTGAAATCATTGTGGTAAATAGAGCATTTGCTCCTATAGGAGGGAATGGGATAGCCTGTTCAGACACATGCACAGGTCACGTCTCCTCGTAAGGGCCATCTGCCACATGGATCGTCATGTTAAAATGTCGTACAGGCAGGTGTCGGTGTTTCAACGCATATTGGGGTTATAAAATGTTGATATCTGATGACACAGACTGCCTTCGTTAAACATTTTTTTTTCCTTTTACCGGACATTATACAGTAAACCCCCTCTAAATCGGAAAGTTAGAAGAGAAGAATTTACATGTACATGTAGATACGTCTATGCAGGTGACCGCTTAATGCAGTGTGAAAGTCATGCAAAAGCTACCAGAGGAGCTTTCTGCATGACTTTCACACTGCATTAAGCTGCAACCTGTCTCCAAGGCCGATCTTTATACTAAATTGAACGTGCAGTTTAGAGGGGCTTTACTGTGTATGCGTGTAAGACTCCGTCTATTATGAATATGCACTAATGCTTGTCCTGTACTTAATTTATATGGACTTTTATTGCCATTACAAATTGTATTACTCTCCCAATTTGACCTGAGACTCGATTAATCTTCGGCGTGTTTATCGGGATTGTTCGTAATATTGTTTTTTATACTCTGTGACAAAAAATAGCAAAACAAAAGCCGGTAATAATCATGTTCCACGAGGGTTGTATTCTTATAGCGCAGTTTTATTTATCTGAAAATTACCTACGATAATAAACGGAATATGCAAGGGTCACATGACACAAAAGCGGGCATTTTTTATTCTGTTTATATTTCAATGGCAGCTGTCAACCTGACCGACTTGTCATTCGCGTGTTATATGACACGTGTGCAATATAAAAAAAATACCAACGTGTTTATCAACCTGAATGCAAGTATAGTGCCATATGATAAATATTTATACAGTCAGGATTGATAAGATTATATTTTATAATGGCACATGAACACAAGAAAGTTTGACCATGACAGGAACAGTAGCATCAGGGTCCATGCTTATAAAGCTTTTTAGTTGAGTCTGAGTTTGTTCTCAAGCTTTTGATTGGTCAGATTTGAGTTCTCAAGCTTTTGATTGGTCAGATTTGAGCACAAATCTGACCAATCAAAAACTTGAGAACGAACTCAGACTCAACTAAAAGCTTTATAAGCATGGACCCTGATCTACATTATTTCATAAACAAACAGAGCATACCCTGATCAGACGGCTCCTGTAGGAGCCTACTGATTTGGGTCTTCGCTGTCTGCAAATGCGTACAAAGGAGTGTTTATGGAGTAAAGGGTAGAAGCTGACTGCAAAGTTTACATTTCTTTTGTCTTCATCCTTATTATGCTAATTGCGACTTGATTCGCATTTGAGACGCCGAGTAACTTGACGTCCCATAAGGATCCAGACTGTTTGACACACGGATACAAGCTTGTACACAAGTCATTTAATAATATTGGCACGAGTTACTGGATCTAAGCAATTAAGCAAGGTGGTCACTTTAGAGAGGTGTGTAACCTGTCACGAGGCGCTCTACTATACAGACAAAAGGGTACAGAGCGGGGATCGAACCCGCGAAGTGTTATTTGAATCGGGAAATGTACAACCCATACATGTTCATATGAAATAGTGGGAATGAAAACACACGACACGAACGCTAGTGATATTTTATATCGCAATAAAACATATACAGTAAAACCTCTCTATAACAGCCACTAAATTACATCAAGTTTTTTGTGTTAAAAGCAGGTGGCTGCTTAAAGCAAGATGAAAGTAAAACAGAACGCTCCTATAGGAGCGTTCTGTTTTACTTTCACCTTGCTTTAAGCAGCCACCTGCCCTAAATACCAACTATTTAACACAATTTAGTGGCCGTTATAGAGAGGTTTTACTGTATATTCAAGTATAACATTCTTTATCAATGCGAAATGTCCCACTTGCATCACTGTTGTATTGTTGCATCAGTTTTCATTATTCACAGGTTCTGTTGTGTGCTTTTATTATCAGCAATCTGATACGGTCAAGTTAACATGACGAATGAAAGCCAAATTGTAGTGACGGGAATAGAAAAAAAAGTTAATAAAGTTTAAATAAGATGATTACTGTCTCGATTCCAATAAAGTTTAAATAAGATGATTACTGTCTCGATTCAAATGGACTTTTTAATGTTATTCATCAACATTCCCAGATCTGTTTTCTGTCGCGACAGCTTCATTATTGTGATTGATGTTAAATTATACTAATAGAGATATAAATAGAGAACTTATTAAAATTGTCATATTTAAATGAAAGTGGCGGGATAAATCGAATAATGAGTTAGTGTCGTAGATAGAACACCTTTATCTGTCTCGGAGAGAAAACGCTTGAGGACCTCTGGTTCCGCGGTTTTATCCCCTCTGCTATTTACGGCACTAAATATTGTTCTTAATTACTGCATTTCACGATTTATAAATGAGTGAGTGGCTCCATGAGAAAATATATATAACGCTTTTTTGCATTTAGTGTACGGACAGACCAACCTCCACGTCTGATAAGAGTGTGCACCAAGAGGCTAGACAGCATCTTGAGTGTCTAATGGCACAACGATACCATCTGAGTAGACCCTAACAGTGTAGGATTGCCATATACTCTATGACGACTACAGTAACCCCCACTACAACGATTATCCGATAATAGTATGAATATGGGGCTGCAAACAGGCGATAGGAGATATGTGGTAGCTTAATAAAAGTAAAGTACCTAGTTATAGTCTACTTTCAGTCCGAATGACCGCTCAGTCGACTACATACATTTACTCCCTTGGTCATTGAGTCATTGACCTACAATATTGAGCACTGCTAACATATGGCGCAATCATACAGCCGCAGTACCGGCCAGTGACCCTCACTGTGTACCCATTTTAACCCCTGGGTGGAGAGGATGTGAGGTGGGAGACACGGAAAATCGTCTCTGAAAGTTCCGAGAGGGCCCGGGATGCAGGGTGAAAGTCATGCAGAAAGCTCCATTAGGAGCTGTCTGCTTGATATTCACCCTGCAATAAGCAGCCACCTGCCTTTAAGCATATAAATTCTTATCTACTAAAATTCCGGTTTAGAGATGTTTTACTGTACAAATATTATGCAGAAAGCCACAGTGAATTCATTTGTTCTGCATAAAACAGTCGCTTGCTGTAAAGGACATCAATACAGTATAATCCCTCTTAACCGGAATTCCAATAAAGAAAACAATAGATACTTGTAAGAAGGTTACTGCTTAATGCAGGGTGAAAGCCATGCAGAAAGCTTCTACAGGAGCTTTCTATATGACTTTCACCCTACATTAGGCTGCCACCTGTCTCCAAGACCGATATTTGTACTAAATTTAACATCCGGTTTAGAGAGGTTTTACTACATATATATTTTCATGACGTGGTCGGTATAGAGATGCTATATTGTACAGTAAAACCTCTCTAAAGATCCAGATACCTTCTACATTACAGTCGTCTGCAATAAGTAACCACCTGCCTTTAAAGAGAACAAATTCTTTTCATTAGTTGTTCTGTTCTATATTTCCAACTGTGTGCAAAGGGAGACAATTGGTCATACATTTCCTTCATCAAAATAAACAAGATTTACACTTCCTTATATTTAGGATCATGCATTTTGATTACATGTACTCAAGGACCGATTCCCACGAGTAACAGCAAGATAGAGTACATGTACATAAAGCATTTTTTCTTAGATTCCCGAAGTAGTCTACAACTTGTAACTGCTACCGGCGAACCAAGAAAATACAAGGATACTGCAACAATCGCACATAAATAAGAGTTAGCTTCACAAAGCTCATATCTACAAATATCTAAACTAAATCGCAAACTTAACTCGTTCTGTCTAATGAGTGTCAAAATAATCACAGAATTCACAATCTTACTGTCTATCGAAATTCTATAAAATGCCATACATTCTGGCTTGATAATAATCATTTTGATAATACAGTACCCTGCCCTTAGCAGTCATTCATTTATTAAATAAAGGAGTCTTAAATAGCAGGTGGTCGCTTAATTCAGGGCAAAAGTAATGCAGAAACTTTCTTTCTGCATTACCCTATGGCCTGCATTCAGCTACCACCTGCCTTACAGACCAATAATTAAACATATTGCTGATGGCCACTTAACCCATTCCCTCATATCGACGCCTTTTGACGCCTCTACAAAAGTCACCTGTTGAAACCATCCAATAGGAGCAAATGCTCTATTTATTACTGTTGAAACCATTTTGATAAATGTTCCTTTTCTCTAGTTAATGCTCCTTTTCGGTAGATTTATTCAAAGTGGCTGGATCTAAAAATAGCCTATGAGGTAATGGGTTAAGACAAATTCTACTGTAAGCGTACCTTTTCCAGAATAACACTGTTAACTCTAATCTTCCTATACTCGGCCTGACCCCCAACTCCAAACAGCATGGATCCAGGGTAACTCGGAGTCTATGTTTGACAAAGTTTCTCAAAAACTTAAGTGGCGAGTTTTATGTAAAGTGGCAATATTCTTGCATGATTGCTCATCGATGAGTCACTGGCCCTAGATCGAAAAGAGTTCAATTCTATATACCCGTATGGCACCTGTTCTAATTTGATTCACATTGAGGTATAGTTCTATATAATAGGAGTTATGAATAGAACTATAGACATTTTCGATCTAGTGCAAGTGAGATGAGTGACTATTTTATCTAAAGTGACTAAATTATTCCTATTGTAACAAGAGTTGTTTGACCGAGCACGTGTGCGTGTGCATGTGCGCATGTCACCCCGCGTGTGCGTGCGATCGAGTGCGTATGTGTGAATGTCGTCACAAGCACTTCAATCTAAGTTTCGGTGGGGGGAGGGGTACCGTGAACTTTCCAATTTTAAAGAAAAGGACAGCTTCCAAATACAAACACGAACACATTTACCATCAACGAAACCTTGTTCAGCATACCCAATGGACACCCAAGTAGACTACTTTACCATGACCCTTTTGACGAGGTTATTCATATATCTGAAACAGTAGCATTGTGATCAGTTTTATCAAAGCATTGAACTACAGTACTTTCCTGTCCTAAACGGTCATTCATTTATTGAGCATGGGAATCTTAAAAACAGTATGTGTTTGTTTAATGCAGGGCCAACATTGCAAAAAGCTCCTACCTATGGTACCTTTTTGCAATACTTTTGACCTGCATTAAGCTACCACATATCTTGCAGGCCCATAATTAGACCTATTATTGATGACCGCTTAACCCATTCCCTCCTAGACTAATTTTAGACCCAACCTCTCTGATCAGATCTACGGAAAAGGAGCATTTACTAGAGAAAAAGACACTTAGTTTTGAAACCATTGTGATAAATAGAGCATTAGCTCATTGTGGTGTGCGGTGGTCTAGTGGTAACACGCTTGACTACCAATCCGGAGGTCCGGGGTTCGAATCCCGGTGCCTCCCGGAATTTCAGAGACGCTTTTCAGTGTCTCCCACCCGCACCTCCTCTCCACCCAGGGGTTAAAATGGGTACCTGTGAGGGTCATTAGCTGGTACAGCGGGTGTATGATTGCGCCGTATGTTAGCAGTACTCAATAGTGTAGGTACATTACTCAATTACCAGGGGAGTAAATGTACAGTCGGGTGAGCGGTCATTCGGACTGAATTCTAAAACTGACTTACAGAAGCGTCAAATGCGTCAGAAGGAGGAAATAGGTTGAGAAAGTTTCTGCTGCAAATAGCAGAAAATAATTCTGTCTATGACATTGTTACAACATATATTTCCATGCATTAAGAGAACATAATTTTGACACTTCCTGAAACAAGTTCGTCTATGGATTTGATACCGAAGGTTGTTCTGTAATCTAGAATTTAACCCTTTACTCCGTGAATATTCATGTAAGAAATAATAATATAACGAATATTAATTTGATTAAGTTCAATAACACCACATGGACACGGGAATCGTTGGACATGGAAGCAACTGTATGATCATGATTATTATCATATATACATTGTATTATCATAAGCAAACAGAGTAGACCCGGATCTAATGGCTCCTATATGATCTATCTGATCTGGGCTTACACTGTTGGCAATGACGTAAAAAGGCGTAATTATGGAGTAAAAAATTAAGCACCAAGCTCTTAAATAATTAACCTAATGAATAATCATGATAAAAATCATGTTATTGCAGATCATTATCGATTACATGTAGCTGATTGTCCATAATTGCATTGTGAATATGGGGCCTTTTACAATAACACAAACTACACAATTGCAAAGCGAGAAGAGCAGGGTCGATGCTTATAAAGTTCGTTCTCAAAGGCTCTAATCTGACCAATCAAAATTTGAGAACGACCTCAGACTCAACTAAAAAGTTTTATAAGCATGGCTACAAATCCTGTGTGGATGACTCCCACAGGATATATCTAATCCGAGTTCATGTTTGCAAAAATAGTGCCAAAGGGAGTCTATATGGAACAAACCGTTAATCTGCCAATACCTACATCTTTGAAATATGAATACGTGTGCATATATGAGATAATGCCTAAAGACAGTGTTTGCAGAAGGTATTGTTTCTAGTGCGGAAAGGGCTGCATGTGTCCCTACTCACTGTTTCTTTACTCTGAAGCAATACAATGGGGGACTTTTGTCGATGATCTCCCCAAACTGTAAGTATAGGTGGCGCTCACATCAAGTAGGTTCCACATCCGGATGTCTTCTGATTTTATCGATCGCCATTGTATATATTTAGCGAAGTTACTGATGATAATAATTATATTTATGATAAGAATTATCAACAAAATTATTGAAATCATGTAGATGAAATAAACAAATCTGATATTTTGAACTGAAATACAGTTCTTTCAACCAGTTTGCACGTGTGTGTGTGTGTGTGTGTGTGTGTGTGTGTGTGTGTGTGTGTGTGTGTGTGTGTGTGTGTGTGTGTGTGTGTGTGTGTGTGTGTGTGTGTGTGTGTGTGTGTGTGTGTGTGTGTGTGTGTGTGTGTGTGTGTGTGTGTGTGTGTGTGTGTGTGTGTGTGTGTGTGTGTGTGTGTGTGTGTGTGTGTGTGTGTGTGTGTGTGTGTGTGTGTGTGTGTGTGTGTGTGTGTGTGTGTGTGTGTGTGTGTGTGTGTGTGTGTGTGTGTGTGTGTGTGTGTGTGTGTGTGTGTGTGTGTGTGTGTGTGTGTGTGTGTGTGTGTGTGTGTGTGTGTGTGTGTGTGTGTGTGTGTGTGTGTGTGTGTGTGTGTGTGTGTGTGTGTGTGTGTGTGTGTGTGTGTGTGTGTGTGTGTGTGTGTGTGTGTGTGCGTTTGCGCTACATACATTCAGAGGTTCAGGATATAAATACACAGCAACGTACCGAGGTTCCTTGTACTACCGAGGTACATTTTCCCGTTACCTCGAAATGTTAACCCCGGAATGTCTTTGTAAAGTTGAAACGAACATCCCTGCTAAATATTGACTGTACCTCGGAACATAACTGATTTGCATCCGTGTGTGACGTGTGTGCTTGCACACAGTCATGTTTCATATCTGGGCGTGTCCATAAGTTCGGTTGAGCATGCGCAGTTGTAAACGCTTCATTACACGCATGCATGACTCAACCTTCACTTGTACTGCTCACTACGATAAGAGTCTATAAATAACAACTGTGCGAGGAGATTGCTTCATTGCTTCATTGCAACATTGCACTGGACAAAAACAATATTTATCTGGACAGTACGAGAATAGGTTTGTAGAGACGTTGATTTAATATAGAATATATTTTGATCACTTCTGAATTTTTTGCAGACAGGTGTTCTTGTAATCACGCATTCACTCTTTACGTTACTGGTGGTGGAGCAGAAGACAGTTATGTTAGTCATCGCGCATGCGCTCTATACGTTACTAGCAGTGGAGCAGTGAGATAAGCACATGTATGTAATAGCCTATGGGAGCAATTTAAACCATGTTCTGAATAGTATTGATACCGTTCTTGTATAATATCTTTGTCCATTCTCTCTTTATTTGATATCTCTCTCGATCGTTCTCCAAATCCGGATCCAATTGTGTAGAAGCAAATCAAATATTCAGTGCTCTTACATACTGTCCATTTTCAATAAATGTTGTTACTCAATTTGAATCGATATTTTTATTTATTATACGACATACTGAACATAAATCTACTTCATTCGACCGCTGTGAATTTATGCTCTGCAAAGAAGAAAACGCCGAAAATGCATTTGCTATATGCTAAATTCGATTAGTTGCGGCCCTCATATGGTACAATGCACATGTACACAAAATGAAGGATGGAGGAATTAATTACATACTGATATAAAATTAAACAAGAAGGTTTTTACGCAAGCGTAAAATGGCTGTTTAACACATACTTAACCCATTTGTGTCCTCGATCCCATAAATGGGACGTAAGCAAACAGTGTAGACTCTGATCAGACACCGCCGCGTAATGCGACGGCTGGTCAGAGTCTACACTATTTGCTAACAGGAATTTCAATATAAAACAAACGAAATTGAAAATTTAGGCCATGCATCCCTTAGATAAAAATAAAATGGACTAATCCAATATATAGCATGGAAGAATCCACTGGACGCAAATGGTTTAAGCAAGATAGAAGAAAGAGTGACAGCAATATTGTTTAGTGCTTTTAATTAACAAATTACTTTATATAATAAAAGCAGAACATTTGGAATGTTTTAATGAGCCATGATGCGTTATATCCGTGTAAGACACCAATAATACACATTACGTCACAGATCAATGTTATTCATTTTCTGAAGCACACTGACATAGAAACCATTATCACATCACTGTTGAAAAGTAAAAATAATTCATGATAAATCACAAAGCTTCTAGCACCATACGAAATTCAACACTAATAAATAATAAAAACTGAATTAAGAAAAAAACAGAGATCATGATGAGAAAAGGAAATTGTTGGTGCATTTTAGAGTAAAAGGTTCCTTAACTCTTTTAGAACCTCCTGAATGTATCAACTTTTGTTAAATAAAGCTTCAGACAGGCAAGTTCAATCCAGTCAGTGTAGTTTAATGGTAGAACACCTTCTTGTCTACGGTTGAGAAGGACATCTGGGTTCAAGTCCCGGCACTGGCTATTTGAGAAGCTTGAAGATTAATTAATGCATGTTAATATAATTAAACAGACCGTACTGAATTGTAAGGAAAACACTGCACACTATACATACACGTTTGGTTTACAGATCAATACATAGGGGATTTTGTGGTTATTAATTATTCAAATAGGTTTAGCCCTAAAGAACGCTGTTTTACGCAAACAGTTTGGACACAAATAAGACACCGACGTGTGATCCAGCTCTGACATATTTGACTCTCAAACTGTAAACGTAAGCAAACTTTTATGACGTAAGAATATGTCATGCATTTATATGTACCTGCAGTAGGGCCCTGTTGTTGGATTTCCACCAACAGGACATAGCAATAAGCTCAGGAACAGACCAGACCAGACCACCTGTCGCTTCGAAAATGTGCCATCTAATCACATTCGGTAAATGATTTGCCTTACGAACAGAGAAGACACTGATTATCCTTAAATGCATTAGAGAAGAAACATAAAGTTTCTGTCTCTATGTGATTTCCTATAATATTCATTAGTCGAAGTACTACAAAAACTAAGCATGACAGAATGGCATGTCTCTCTCTCTCTCTCTCT
The DNA here is from genome assembly GCA_963576725.1 of Azorinus chamasolen. Classification (NCBI taxonomy): domain Eukaryota; kingdom Metazoa; phylum Mollusca; class Bivalvia; order Cardiida; family Solecurtidae; genus Azorinus; species Azorinus chamasolen. Next base: position 14,069,167 of record OY755243.1, on the reverse strand, counting down.
CTCTCTCTCTCTCTCTCTCTCTCTCTCTCTCTCTCTCTCTCTCCCTCTCTCTCTATCTCTCTCTATCTCTCTCTTTCTTCTCTCTCTCTCCCTTTCTCTTTCTATATATCCCCTCTCTCTCTCTCTCTCTTTCTCTCTCTCTCTCTCTCTCTCTCTCTCTCTCTCTCTCTCTCTCTCTCTCTCTCTCTCTCTCTCATTGAGGCTGATATAGATTAAATTCCACGTAATTCGACCCGAGCTGTTTGAATAGTAAAATAACTGCAGCTGCAGACGAAAACAACCACAAAGACACGATAGTGTGCAGACAATAGTTGTAGATCGTATTTTTCTAACATCTTATATATAACACAATTCTCTAAAAACTTTACCATATGAATTATTTGTCCCGTTTGAAAGCTAGGTTTCGATATTCATGTATGTGTATATAAATAATGTATACATGTACTGTTGTTGTTGTTGTTGCACTAATTACTGCTTGATGAAAGATGCTAGATATGGTCTACACGATGCATCGAATGCTCATCCCAACATGTGAAAAGTACTGCCGTAATGTTTTTTTCACGTAGTGAACAAGTCCTATCCTTATGCGAATCGCTGAATCAAAGGACCCTGGTTCGAATACGTTATACTTCCTTTTCCCAGTGAGCCTGTCTGTCTGTCTGTTTATATATCTGTCCCTGGATTTGCGTTTCGAGTTGGCAGTCTATCTGTCTGCCTTCTTGCCTGTCTGTCTGTCTGTCTGTCTGTCTGTTCTGTCTGCCTGCCAACCTGCCTGCCTACCTACCTGCCTACCTGCATGCCTCTGTCTATCTGTCTGCCTGCGTTTCTGCGTGTCTGTCTGTCTATATGTCCGTCCGTCCATCCGTACGTACCTACGTACGAATGGCTTAGCAGAGGATCATGGTTCGAGTATGTTATACTTTCTTTTCTCCAAATGAACATGTCTGTCTATATACATGTGTTTGTGTATTTGTGTTTCTGACTGTCTCTCCGACCATATGTACGTACGTCCACCCCATCATACATACATCTACCTCTAAATACCCCCTAAGTACGTATGTATGTATGTATGTATGTATGTATGTATGTATGTATGTATGTATGTATGTATGTATGTATGTATGTATGTATGTATGTATGTATGTATGTATGTATGTATGTATGTATGTATGTATGTGTTTGTTTTATTTCCAACATATTGATGAAGGGAGCAGTCAGAGATTGGCTGTGTTAGCAGGTTAGCAGTATGTATTTCAAGCGATTTTTACTATATCGTCGACGTTTGATCTTTGAGATCAGCTATCAAAAAACCTATCAATGACGCCTATGATATCTTAATTAAGGACATCAGACTTGGCAATTGAATGCGCATAATTAAGTCTACATATGCATCATAAATTACATTGTAAGTACGTAGACATTGCGAGATAAGTTTGGAAATGCCCGTCAAAATTCGTAAAATTCGAAAAAAGGTAATTTTCGCGATTCTTGGCTAATTCAAGACCTCGTACAGACATACACACGATCGGACAGACCCATATATGTATGCATAAGTTATGTCCAAGATTAGTTCTTTATATTGGTATATAGATATAAAGAATATATGCAGGGATTATGTAATAATGGGACCCCCAAAACGGCGAAAATCGCTAAAGAACAAAGAACGGTTTTGGCGCCAAAAGGGTTTTCGCGCTCGGACGGACGAACGCCTTCGCTGAGGAATGTGAATTTAGTGCCGTTTGAAAGACCTAGAAAGCAGCTACAAGTCGGTGCAGAAATATTGAAAAAAATATTGTAAAATGACTGGGATATCAGGTTCCAAACCCTTAAAATGAGCAAATCCTGAGCGATTTGGTTGTATATGTGTCATGTTGACACATGATAGGACCTTAATTGTTACATCTGGAATAGTTCTACATGTACATGAAAAAATATTACAGAAATATTAAGTTATAAGCGCGTTATAAACGTTTGATATAAATCGTCAATTTAAGGAAGTGTCTATTTTAAATATGATTTTGTTTTACTTTTAAGGAGAACGCATAGGGCTAGACTATCAAACCATATGTCATTTTGTAGATATTATGCCCTACACGCCGATACCTTTTAAATTGGAATCAGTGAAACGATAAGATTTTTTATAGCCCAAATACGGACAGGGATACTTCAACTACCAAACCCTATCAAAATTCAACCCTCGGAAAAATGAAATAACTACCTTCCTAACTTCCCGTACGGCCCGCACAGACAGACAGATGAACAGACGGACATTCAAACCTACGCGGACGGTTAGCAAATATCCTGTACTATATATGTATATATTATAAGTCTATACCACCCTGTTATAGATACAGTCTTTGTCAAAAGTCATGAAACCGACCCGTTTTTTATAGCAAAATATAGATTCCGAGGAGAGAATTCACTGCGCGTACGGTCGGACAAACACATTAATACTGCAACATCTGATGTTTTGGTAAAGTATATTATAGGGCCTTTGCAATGAATGTAAAAATATATTATCTGTCTATAAAATTATGCCTTATACGGGCATTTGAAATTGCCAATTTCATTAAAGAAAACAACGATCGAGTAATAACCTTATCGTTTACGGCCCGCACAGACCGACATATGAACGGACGGACATTGAACCCTACGCAGACGGTTAGCAAATGTCCTGTACTATATACCCATGTATATTTTATAAGTCTATACCACCCTGTTATGGATACAGTCTGTGTCAAAAGTCATGAAAAACGACCCCTTTTTATAACAAAATTTAGACGCAGATTAGAGAATTTCCTGCGCGTACGGTCGGACAAACACGTTAAGATTGCAACATCTGGTATTTTTGTAAAGTATATTATAGGGCCTTTGAATGCAAAATGATATTATATGTCTAAAAATTATGCCTTAGACGGGCATTTGAAATTGCATTTTTTACTTTCCGTATATCTGAATTTGGCCGTTTTTTAAGCTGTACGGACGGACGAATGTCCCAAACTCTACGCAAACTCTGTCCTTTTGTTTATAAAGAAAAATAATATATACAAAGAATTGATGTAGAAATAACCCTCAAAGGAGACCAAAAACGGCCTGATTTTCACAAAATATAGCAATTGGGGCATATAGAATGGCGCGTACGGACAGACGAACAGCCGTGCGAAGTATATTAAAATAACAGCTTGTAGAGACTAACTTGCTTTATACATACACGTAGGTTTAAAATAAAAATAAATGTTTATACAGCCCAGGGCTCCATTAAATAGGGTCCAGAATGTGCATTTTGGACTCTTTAGCGGGTGTCCAGGATTGAACCTAGACCCAACTTTATCGATGATTTTCGGTAAAACACTTAGTACCAATAGAATAACTATAATAAGATCTACATATGCATTATAAATTTAGTGCGCAGACATGGCGAGGTCTGTTCAGAAATGATGGTCAAAGTTCGTGAAATTCGGAAAAACCGGAAATTTTCGCGATACTTAGCTAATTCAAGACCTCGCACAGACATACACAAGAACGGACAGACCAGTATATTTATGCATAAAGTATGCCCAAGAACAGTTCTTTATATTGGTATAAAGATATAAAGAATATATGCAGGGATTATGAAATAATAAGACCCCCAAAACGGCGGAAATCGCTAAAGAACAAAGGAATGTTTTGGCGCCAAAATGGTTTTCGCGCTCGGACGGACGAACGCCTACACCGGGGAACAGACATTTAGTGCCATTTAAAAGGCCTAGTAAGCAGCTACACGTCGGTGCAAAAATATTTTAAAAATATTGAAAAGTGGCTGAGATATCAGGTTCCAACCCCTTAAAATGATCAAATCCGGAACCATTTAGGGGTATCTGTGTCATAACTGGCAACCTAATCAAAACTCTGAGTTGACACTTGGTTAGTACTTATTTATAACATCTTGAATAGTTCTACAACTATATGAAAACATATTACAGAAATATTAATTAATAAGCGCGTTATGAACGTTTGATGTAACAGGAGCATATATGAAAGTGTCTGTTTTTAACAATTTTTTTTTAATTTTTAATGATAACCCGTAGAGCTAGAATATCAAACGACATGTCATGTTGTAGGTCTTAACGTGCCCTACACGCTGATACCTTCATAATGGAAATCGGTCAAAAGATAAGTTTTTATTGCCCAAATACGGCCAGGGACACTTCAACCACAAAACCCTATCAAAATTCAGCCTAAAAAATGCGATAACTTCCTTATATGGAAGTTTTCAGAAATGACACTTACAGGATCCAAAGACATTTGGTTGCTGCATCTTTTGACACCAACATCGCTATATTCGGAAAATAAGTAAAAGTGTCATAAACGAATCACGAAAGTTGCGAACTTTTGTTAGGTTAAATAGTATACCTGACATGGCATCATAATCTCAACTCCCGACTTTGGAGACAGAATTTTCTTTGTGTGTGTGTTTGGTATGTGGTTGGGACAAGGTCATCGAAACCCGACATTGAAAGGTCACGATTGGTGTTGCGTAATCGCTGGGGGTTAAAAATCAAGGGTTGGAATGTTCCTCAAAGTTGACCAGAAATTCGGATCCTTATTATTGTGTGTACTCAGGGACTCTCGGCTCAAAGACATAAAGCGGGCTCAAGAAACATGACATACATAAGTATGTATGTCTGTCAACGGGTTGCAAAAACACGAAATATAGCCTCAGATAAGAGAATTTTCAGCGCGTACGGTCGGACGAACATGTTAGTATTGCAACATCTGGTAATTTTGTAAAGTATATTATAGGGCCTTTGGACTGAATGTAAAATTATATAATCTATCTATAAAATTACGCCTTATACGGGCATTTGAAATTGCAATTCTCGGTAATAAAAACACCGGTCGAGTAATAACCTTATCTTGTACGGCCCGCACAGACAGACAGATGAACAGACGGACATTCAAACCTACGCGGACGGTTAGCAAATATCCTGTACTATATACCCATGTATATATTATAAGTCTATACCACCCTGTTATTGATACAGTCTTTGTCAAAAGTCATGAAACCGACCCGTTTTTTATAGCAAAATATAGATTCCGAGGAGAGAATTCACTGCGCGTACAGTCGGACAAACACATTAATACTGCAACATCTGGAGTTTTGGTAAAGTATATTATAGGGCCTTAGCAACGAATGTAAAAATATATTATCTGTCTATAAAATTATGCCTTATACGGGCATTTGAAATTGCTAATTTCATTAAAGAAAACAACGATCGCGTAATAACCCTATCTTTTACGGCCCGCACAGACAGACATATGAACGGACGGACATTGAACCCTACGCAGACGGTTAGCAAATGTCCTGTACTATATACCCATGTATATTTTATAAGTCTATACCACCCTATTATGGCTACAGTCTGTGTCAAAAGTCATAAAAACGACCCCTTTTTATAACAAAATTTAGACGCAGATTAGAGAATTTCCTGCGCGTACGGTCGGACAAACACGTTAATATTGCAACATCTGGTATTTTTGTAAAGTATATTATAGGGCCCTTGCACTGAATGCACAATTATATTATATATCTAAAAATTATGCCTTAGACGGGCATTTGAAATTGCATTTTTTTACTTTCCGTATATCTGAATTTGGCCGTTTTATAAGCTGTACGGACGGACGAATGTCCCAAACTCTACGCAAACTCTGTCCTTTTGTTTATATCTTTATTACCTACTTACATATGTAAAAAAAATAATATATACAAAGAATTGATGTAGAAATAACCCTCAAAAGAGACCAAAAACGGCCTGATTTTCACAAAATATAGCGATTGGGGCATATAGAACGGTGTGTACGGACGGACGAACAGCCGTGCGAAGTATATTAAAATACCAGCTTGTAGGGACTAACTTACTTTATACATACACGTAGGTTTAAAATAAAAATAAATGTTTATACAGCCCAGGGCTCCATTAAATAGGGTCCAGAATGTGCATTTTGGACTCTTTAGCGGGTGTCCAGGATTGAACCTAGACCCAACTTTATCGATGATTTTCGGTAAAACACTTAGTACCAATAGAATAACTATAATAAGATCTACATATGCATTATAAATTTAGTGCGCAGACATGGCGAGGTCTGTTCAGAAATGATGGTCAAAGTTCGTGAAATTCGGAAAAAACGGAAATTTTCGCGATACTTAGCTAATTCAAGACCTCGCACAGACATACACAAGAACGGACAGACCAGTATATTTATGCATAAAGTATGCCCAAGAACAGTTCTTTATATTGGTATAAAGATATAAAGAATATATGCAGGGATTATGAAATAATAAGACCCCCAAAACGGCGGAAATCGCTAAAGAACAAAGGAATGTTTTGGCGCCAAAATGGTTTTCGCGCTCGGACGGACGAACGCCTACACCGGGGAACAGACATTTAGTGCCATTTAAAAGGCCTAGTAAGCAGCTACACGTCGGTGCAATTTTTGTTTTAAAAAATATTGAAAAGTGGCTGAGATATCAGGTTCCAACCCCTTAAAATGATCAAATCCGGAACCATTTAGGGGTATCTGTGTCATAACTGGCAACCTAATTAAAACTCTGAGTTGACACTTGGTTAGTACTTACTTTTAACATCTTGAATAGTTCTACAAGTATATGAAAACATATTACGGAAATATTGATTAATAAGCGCGTTATGAACGTTTGATGTAACAGGAGCAAATATGAAGTGTCTGTTTTTAACATTTTTTTTTAAATTTTTAATGATAACCCGTAGAGCTAGAATATCAAACGACATGTCATGTTGTAGGTCTTAACGTGCCCTACACGCCGATACCTTCATAATGGAAATCGGTCGAATTTTATTGCCCAAATACGGCCAGCGACACTTCAACCACCAAACCCTATCAAAATTCAGCCTAAAAAATGCGATAACTTCCTTATATGGAAGTTTTCGGAAATGATACATACAGGATCTAAAGAACCATTGATGTCGCATCTTTTGACACCAAAACCGCTATTATCGGAAAATAAATAAAAGTGTCATAAAGGGAACACGAAAGTTGCGGACTTGTGTCTGGTTAAATAGTATACCTGACATGGTGTCAAAATGTCAACTCCTGATTTTTGACATAGAATTTTTTTATTACTGCTGGGTAAGAGGTCGGGTCAAGGTGACCGAAACCCGACCTTGAAAGGTCACGATTGGTGTCGTAATCCCGGGGGGGGGGGGTAAAAAGTTGGAGTGTCCCTGAAAGTTGATCGGAAATGACGTCAAACGTAATTAACCCTACCCGGAATTCTGAACTGGTATAACTCAGTAACAGTATGAATTGCAAAAATAGTGACAACTACAAAACTGCTTCGTTTAAAAGGCTCTGTCAATTCAGTTCCACTTTCCCACCTAGCATGTTTCTTTATGGGTTATATATATTCCACATCTCTCCAGTCGTTTGTTGTAAGAGAAAATTTAATTCATTAAATGATTGCTGTCGAAATCTTGATGTCCATCTAATTATTTTCTAGGACTTAACGACTTTTGTTCTTACATGTATATTCCAAATCTCTCCGGTAGCTTGTTATAAGGGAACATTTAATTCATTAGGCTGTGTCACAAACAAGGGCAGACAACCCACTTGTATTCAGCCGAGTTGTCCATTTGACCATAGTGTCATACCCACTGCATTGAAACTTTTACAACGATATGCTACAAGCCTGGGTTTGATTGCATCTGGATCAGGATAACACGACCGACAACCACCGGTCTCTCGGCACGAATGTGGGTGGGGTAACAAAATTGAAATATTAAAACCGTCATAACCTTTGAACGGAGAAAAATAGAAAACCAAAGTAAACTGGAAAGTTGCTTGTCCTGGTGGGACCTATCGATTGATACTTACTAGGTTATTTATGCGACCGGCCGAGAACGGGACCGAAAACCATTTCCGTTCAAAGTTCGCGAACATCCAGCATAACTCAGGATCCATAGGAAATAGAAATATAGTGTAAACAGTAATTTTGCTTTATTAGACAAGCCCTGTCGTTTGCTGTCGCATTGTTTCACTTAGCACTTTTGGTTGGGATTTTCGCTCTAGTGCACGGTTTTGAGGTCTCAGGTTCGAAACCTTGATATCAATCGATTTACTGGCTAGGACTGAACAACTTTTGTTCTTACATATATATTCCAAATCTCTCCGGTAGCTTGTTATATTAGAAAATTTAATTCATTAGGCTGTGACACAAACAAGGTCAGAGAACCCACTCGATCCCCGGCCGCGACAGACTAAAAGTCATTAAAAGCTGGTTCTAGTAGCTCCCTTGTCTACGCTCGACATTAAAAGGGTAGTTCTAGGACTGGTCGGCCCGGTGTCAGGATAATGAGACTGGATGGGGTGCCCTTGCCATGTGCCCGCGACAGGGGCATTCCAGTGATGCAGCACTATAACTTGTCTCAAGTACTCAAGAAATACTGTTGGTCGGACGTAAAGCCCAACTCACAAATTCACTCACTCACTCACTCACTCAACAGCAAATTTGCTTCATTTGACAAGCTCGATCGATTCTCGTCAAGTTTTCTTATCCAGTCGTTCTGGTCCCGGTTTTTCGCTTTTGTGCAATATTTTGAAACCTTCATGTTAATCGATTTAACAGTCAGAAATGGAGAACTTTTATTCTTACATATATATTCCATGTATCTCCGGTAATATGTTTTGTTAAACCCTTTCCTTCATATAAACGTGTTTTTACGCATCTGCTTACAGAGTAGACCCAGATCAGACGGTTCCTTTATAGCCGTCTGATCAGGGTCTGCTATTTTTGCTAACCGAATTTGATACTTCGTTCTTTACTTTCTAAAATGGCTACAATTTCCCTTCTTTTAGAAATGAAAAAATAATGAAATCTTATTTTTTAAACTCAAGAATAATCTAATGCATTTTTCATCAGCAAGCTAAAGGTTAATGTATACCTCTTGTGAAACACTCAAGTAAATGCTGATTAAATCTACTTGGTCAGATAGAGCTTATAAATGGAATCAATCCATAAAGTCAACACATGCAATAGTTCTCATGAGAGTGTGTAGTGTTCTTGTAAACTAACCACTGGTCAGATTGTTTGTACACAGTTATCAAGCATCTGATCAAACTACTAATGAATCTGAACTGCCGTAAGCTGGAAAGTCTGATTTCGCTTTAAACACTATTTCCCATGGATAATTCTTGAGAACTATGTTTATGTAAATGTAAGAAAGGAATTTCAAATTTCAAGGTACTTCGAATACTGACAGGGATGGTAATTATACTACATAGGCGTAGGAGCGTTTTCAATATTGTGTGTGTGTGGGGGGGGGGGGTGTAATGGCGGGGGGAGGGGGTCAAGGAGAAAAAATATATTTGTAGCTTTAAACTTCTTCCAGTGGTTGATATATTATACATTTCTATATAAAATGTGACGAAGATGGGGAAACGGAAGAAAAAAGATTCGATCCACTGGCTTATTAGTCTTCATTGTGTTACAGACAGCTTGTTAGACCACTCGAACAAGATGACCTGCAGTATAACGTAATTTTGCCATATTTAACTTGTCTAACGAGCAAATTTCCCTTCATCCCGGAAGATGCACATTTTCGGAAAAAAAATTAAAACATAGATCTATTCAAAAGAATAAGTTAATTTCATATTGTAACATTCACTCAATAATACGAATATTATTCCCGTCTTATCTTGAGTCATGTCTCACAAAAGCAATGCCTGTATCGTTACCATTTTCTTTAAATTAATGAATTCCCGGTCAGGTTTATGCAGATACCTTCAGGAGAGGATTCTTACATTTCACCTGTTCGTTGGTTTTAAACACGTGTAGAAAAAGACAAAATAGCGCCAATCGTAACTACTCGTCGTTTTCCGTCAGTGTTCGGAGTAAAGCCGGGGAAACTTATCCGATGGCACTCGGGACACTTCAGATATTCCGAACCCTGGTGGAATAAGACGAGTAGTAGAATGGAGACGTAAAGTTTTTATGAGCTATGATCACTACTGGCTCCTTATTTGTTTTGAGAAACCCTTTTCTTGAGATAGGAGCTAAATTATGAATGATCACAAAGTCGATAAGTCGTGGATATATTTTGTTTTCAGAAATGCGATTCTAAAGATCTACTCTGCGTTCTGAGAAATTGGAACCTGAACATCAAGACGTAATATTAGTAACGATTATTGAACTGACACGCATAATTCTTAGCATTCCGATTGTCACTTTTATAATCATTTCTGGTATAAATAAAGAAGTACTGCAGATTCACATATGTGTGGAGCTTATCGATTCCCACGAAAATATAAAAATATACATGAATGGCAGTTTAATAATGTTTACCAGTACTCACAATCTATACCAACAAACAAGTAAAACTTGGAAACCTTGCTCAAGAATGTTATATTGCTATAAGTTTCATATAGAATACAAACTGTTCTAGGACAATAAATATAGAAAACAACATATTAAGCTGGAGCATAATATTAAGTCAGGTATTCCCCAATATTCGCCAGTATTGCATATTGAATTATTACAGTATAACCTCTCTTAACCGGAATTCTAGTAGATAAGAATTTAGATACTTTTATGCAGGTGGCTGCTTAATGTAGAGTGAAAGTCATGCAGAAAGCTCCTAGAGGAGCTTTCTGCATGACTTTCACCCTGCATTAAGCTGCCACCTGTCTCGAAGACCGATATTCATACTACATTTAACGGCCGGTTAAGAGAGGTTTTACTGTACTTATTGATTATTGCTGATTCTTAAATGGTCTGCTCAGTTTTTGATATAAATTTACATTTCGCATAATCTAAACGATATGCATATGCATGGAAAAATAACAATAATAATGCATGATAACATCACATTTCCTTATCTTGAAATAAAATAGTTGCATTATACCTAAAGGGGGACCTAGTTCTCAAATACTCTCTGCATATTTCATAAATACATTAGTATCTCAAACCTTCATCTGCTTCAGCTGTAAAAATACAAGTTATATTCCCTTTGTTTACAATAAAAACCAAAAACAAAACAGTTTGGATTTCAATCAGTTTGGATCCTAATGAGACGCCGATTTAATCGTTGTCTCATTTGGACCAAAACTGTTTACAAACTTCATCACAAATTCGCCCAAATTAGCAGACTAAAGGTTAAATGGAAGAGAGGTTAATCTTATCTCCTCTGACCTATGGACAGTGACTGCTGGTACCACGGATTATTTATGAGTCCGTGCTTAAACGAATAACGGAGAGTTTCATTTTACTGAGATTGCAAGCGAGCGAATCTTGTCGAAGCTTGTGGTACAATGGCAACACGGAACTCAGCAATATTCTGAGAAAGGTATGTCAGTTACATTAAACAAATCTTATGTTAAAAACGTACCTTAACTATAAATCGAAACAAAAGAAACACACCTACTGCGCGTTTACCATATCATTAACTGGAGTTGCCATTAGTACAGCGCCGTCGACCATTGCTTTACAAATTCTGTCAATACTGATATAGAGTTTATGAATGCTCAGTGATTAAATTTTTCGACTCAAACGTTACCGTCTGCAGCTATTTTATATGCTGTATCTTTTAAAACATCGTGTGGTTTAAGGTCTGAGTCAAAATCACTCTCAAAAGGTAATTTTATTGTTCTTCGGGATCATTAGTTTCGATGCTATTAGTCTTTAAAATTGAATACTGCTTAAGCCGGTGCTAGGGGGCGTGAGTAGTATTGCACTTGTAATTACTACTCATGAACATACTCAATAAAACCAAGTCTGCAATTTTCTCTTTTTGCATTTCTACTTTTGCTTTCGAAGGTTCACCCATTTTCAGAATATACATGGATGTATAATTGTAACGCAAATTGTTATAAAGGAAGTGTTAGCATATATAGTTTTCATGCAAATATGCATGTCGTTTAAATTTGTGTTGACAGCATTTGTACTGCAGATTGTTCAGAAATGAAAATAGAAGATGTGGTTCATTGTTACCTCGGAATGTTCATGATATAAAACACAGTTAGTTAGCCTTCCTAGAATGTGTTCGATTCTCACCGTAGGCAGATTGGAGTTCTTTCTTGATGAAGAGCAAATAATCTGCACTGATTATGCAGAGAAAAACTGTTTTGTTTCAAACATTTTAGATGAGAAACGGCAGTATAAAACAATTTTAACCGTAAAACTGCAGCAACTGATGTTTGACCCTTTTACCTCATAATGTTTACACAGCATCTGTGTATGTGTGAATCCATAAATGTACCTCAGAACGTCTGCGTATAGTATTTATGTTATGTTTGTTTATTACGTACATCAGACAGAGGTTTTAAATGAACCACAGAATAGTTGTATGTCAACCCTTTCCCCATAAATACGCCTTACTAGGCCTTTGCAACCGGAGAAGACCCAGCCCAAACTGGTTCGGTAGGAACTGTGAGATCACGGAATATTCTGTTTGCTGACGATACATGTTCTGTGCTTTATATTTGGTATTCTCATGCATATGTACATGCTGCCTTTGTTGAACTTTTTGTCCTGTTTGTTTTCTGACCCCAACTTTTGAAATAGATGAAATAGAAACTTTCTGTTAGTATATACATGCATCTGTTAAAGCTGTATCTATTTAATGGGATCAGATAAAGGTCAAATACAGCTTGCAGGATCAAATTTAGTGTACAAATGCAGGTTTTAAAGATGCATTTATTGGGTGGGTTAAGGTCTAGGTTACAATCACTCTTTGTGATAAAATATCAATGATTGCAGAAAAAGAATAATGTTGGCGTTTGCCTCTTTAGAGGCTTAATTGTTGATTTGCTCATCTGCCAATACCTTATCTTTAAGTAAAACGTTACCTTTGCAGGAAAGTTAAATTGTCTAGTAGTTTGCTATGTAAATCAAGCACTGCTTTGTTTAATTGTTATTTATACAGATGCCTGACAATCTTACAGCAACTGTACAGGTTTTGAAGTCAGCCGAAGGACATTCCGGTTTCTTATCAAAAGGACATTCTGTAGATTCTCACAAAGGTAATCATAAACCTGTATAATTACTTGTATATCTGCAAGGCAGATTGTTACAAACGGATTTTGCAAATATCCTTGTCAAGCATATATGCATTGTGCTAAATTTGTGTGAATAACATTTGTACTGCAGAATGTTAAGAAATGGAAATTGGGGTTCATTGTTACCTCGGAACGTTCATGATATAACACACAGTCAGTAAGCCTTCCCAGATAAAGTTCTATATTCCCACAGATTGGATGATCTATGGCGAGGTATTACTCAGTCTGCTTAGCTAATGAAACGTAGAAAAGTTTTTAATTTGAGTGACTTTCATCTGCCTAAGACTATTTTAATAAAATTAGTATAGCTCAGTCTAATTAGCTAAGCATAATTTTGAAACGGCCAGTATTTAATTATCTTATAACAATGTTTCATAGGACATAATGATAAACTTAAAAATTCAGTAATTGATGTTTGACGCTTGTACCTCATAATGTTTGCATAGCATCTATGTATGTGTGTGTTCATAAATGTACCTCAGAACATGTGTGTATAGTATTGATGGTATGTGTATTATAACGTACGTCAGGGTCTACTTTGTTTGTTTAAGAAATATGCTTTGTATATTTTTTGTATTCTTATGCATATTAAAATGCTGTATTTGAATGACATTTTTGTCCGGTTTGGTTTCTGTTGAGATATCTTAATATAACTGTGCTCCAAAGGATATAAATATAACCATAAAACTTCAGTAACTGATGTTTGAAGCTTGTACCTCATAATATTTGCAGAGCATCTGTGAATGTATGTATGCATAAAATTACCTCAGAACGTCTATGTATAGTATTGATGGTATGTGTATCTATATACATGTACATACCTCAGACAGAGGTTTGAATGTTGCCTTTGAGTGACCTGTTTAGTCCTGTTTGTTTTCTATCAGCAACTTTAATCTTGACAACTACTTTTGAAGCAGATGAAATAGAAACTTCATGTCAGTGTACACATGCATCTGTTTAAGCTTTATCTATTTAATGGGATTAGGTCAGGGTCAACGTCACCTTTCAAGATCAAAGTTTGTGCACAAATGCAGTTTTTAAAGATGCATTTAAGTTGTTTAAGGTCTAGGTCAAAATTACTCTCAAAAGGTAAACCACATATCTGTTAATTTGTCATGTCATTCGGGATCATTTATTTTGATGTCATTATTTTTGAAAATTGAATACTGCTTAAACCAGTGCTAGATGACGTGAGTAGTGTTGCACTTTTAATTATTACACATGAACAGACTCACAAAAACTGAGTCTGCAAATGTTTTCTTTTTGCCTTTCTAGTTTTGCTTCCGAAGGGTAACACATTTTCAGAATACATGCATAATTAGATTGCAGAATGTTATAAAAGAAGTGTTAGCATATATCGTTTTCATGCAAATGTGCATATTGTTAAGTTTGTGTTGACAGCATTTGTACTACAGAATGTTAAGAAATGAAAATAGTAAATGTGGTTCATTGTTACCTCGGAATGTTCATGATATAACACACAGTAGTAGCCTTCCTAGAATGTGTCGATTCTCACCGTAGGTAGATTGGATATTGTTTCTTGATGTAGAGAAAATAATCTGCACTGGTTATGCAGAGAAACCCTATTTTGTATCAAACATTTTAGATGACAAACGACAGTATGAAGCATTTTTTAACCCTAAATCTTCAGTAACTGATGTTTGACCCTTTTACCTCATAATGTTTGCATAGCATCTGTGTATGTTTGAGTGCATAAATGTACCTCAGAACGTCTGCGTATAATATTGATGTTATGTGTATTTATTCCGTACCTCAGGCAGAAATTTTAAATGGATCACAGAATATTTGTATGTTTCCCCCTTCCCCCATGAATACGCCTTGATAGGCCTTTGCAATCGGAGAAGACCCATACCAGACTGGTTCTGTAGGAACAAGGAGATCACGGACTATTCTGTTTGTTGAAGATGCATACCCTGTGCTTTACATGTTGTATTCTCATGCATATTTAAATGCTTCCTTTGGGTGAACTGTTTGTCCTGTTTGTTTTCTGTCAGCAACTTAAACGTTGACTCCAACTTTTGGAATAGATGAAATAGAAACTTCATGTTAGTATATACATGCACCTGGTAAAGCTCTATCTATTTATTGGGATCAGGTAAAGGTCGAATACACCCTTCAGGATCAAAGTTAGTGTACAAGTGCAGGTTTTAAAGATGCATCTATTGAGTGGGTTAAGGTCTAGGTCACAATCACTCTTTGGATCAAAATAAAAGATCAATGATTGCAGAAAAAGAATAAAGTTGATATGCTCATGTGCCAATGCCATGTCTTTAAGTAAACGTTATCTTTGGAGGAAAATTAAACCGTCTAGCATTTTGTTATGCAAATCAAACATAACACTGCTTTGTTAAATTGTTATTTTGACAGTCTTACAGCAACTGTTCAAGTCTTGAAGCAAGCTGAAGAACATCCCGGTTAATTATCAAAAGGATATTCTGCAGATTCTTACAAAGGTAATCGTAAACCTGTATAATTACTTGTATAACTGCAAGGCGGATTGTTATAGACAAATTTTGCAAATATCGTTGTCAGGCATATATACATGTTACTAAATTTGTGTTGACAACATTTGTACTGCAGAATGTTAAGAAATAGAAATAGTGGTTCAATGGTACACAGTCAGTAGGCCTTCCCAGATAAAGTTTTATATTCCCACAGTATGCAGATTGGATTTTCTGTGGCGAGGTAGTGAAAATAATCTGCACTGATTATGTAGAGAAAATCTATTTTGTTCCAAACATTTTAGATGAGATATAACAATTTAGAAACAATTTTCAAAGGTCGTGTTTGTATTCTGATAATTGGTATTGTACTTTAAGTGATTGTAAGTATTAAAGGCGTTAGTAATTGTGAATTCATATCTATTAAGAGTGTAGGAATAACACATTTCATTAAGTATGTTCATTGAGTGATTTTCATCTGTCTATGACTGTATTCATAAAAATAATTAAGCACAACTCAAGTCTAATTAGCTAAGCATAATTTTGAACCGGCCAGTGCTTAGATATCTTATAATTGTGTTTCATGTAATATAATTGTAGTTTAAATGATTGTAAGTATAAAGGCGTTAGTATTTGAGAATTCGTATCTAATAAGGGTGTAGGAATAACACATTTCATTTGGATTAAGTCTTTTCATTGAGTGATTTTCATCTGTCTAAGACTGTATTCATAAACATACTTAAGTATAACTTAAGTATAGCTTAGATATCTTATAAATGTGTTTGATGTGACATATATTAAATGTACAACCATAAAACTTCAGTAACTGATGTTTGACAGTTGTACCTCATAATGTTTGCCCCGCATCTGTGTATGTTTGTGTGTGAGTGCATATATTTTCCACAGAACATCTGTGTATAGTATTGATGGTATGTGTTTCTAATTACGTACCTCAGACAGAGGTTTTAAATGGATCACATAATATTTGTATGTTAACACTTTTCTATGGAACGCCGCAGTTGTCTTATGCTGAGGTCGGAAATGTTGTCTTGTTGAAACATTATGTCGTCATGTCAAAAACATATGTTATCCTGTTGAACTATAATGTTATTATGTCAAACATAAGTTATCCTCTTCAAAACAAGTGTTCTTATGTGAAATTGTTATGTCATCATGTTAAATAGAACGTCATCTTGTTCAATTCGAATATGTGATTATGTCAGTTCTGCAAGCAATTTTGTTATAATCATATATCATTATGTTAGACTAACATGTTATCCTGTTAAACGGGTATGTTATTTTGTTCACTGTTAAACTACTATGCTATTAGATCAAATGGGTAAGTTGTCTTCTTCAATACAAGTGTTGTTATGTTAATTTGTTCTGTCATTCAGTTGAACACATACGTCATCGGGTTAAATTCCAATGTGATTATATCTTGTTATAACCATATGTCATTTATTAAATTAATTTGTTATCCTGTTGAAGGGGTACGTTGTTTTGTTCAATGAAATAGTGATTATTGAAAAGTAGTAAAGTCAAGCAGGCAAAGCCACATGCAAGACGCAAGACACATGTTGAATGTGCATGTTGTCTTGTTCAAACAGCAAGTCATTATGTTATTCAGCATGTGGTCTTCATGAAACAGTATGTCGTTATGTCAAATACATATGCTATCCTGTTGAACTAACATGCTCTTATGTCAAACGCGTACGTTGTCTTCTTCAAAACAAGTGTTTTATGTTACATTGCTATGTCATTATGTTAAATACATACGTCATTTTCTTATGAAAATACGTCATTTTGTTAAATTCAAATGTGATTATGTCAGTTTTGTAAGCTATCTTGTTATAACTATATGTCATTATGTTAAACTGATATGTTAATTTGTTATCCTGTTGAAGGGGTACGTTGTTCAGTACCCTGAAACAGTGATCATGTTGAATGTGCGTGTTGTCTTGTTGCCATTATGTTATTCAGCATGTAAAATTCTTAATGACTAGAAGATATAAACGTCTACAAATTGTTATTTTATATTCAGGCATACATTTTTCTGCAATTCCGATTTCCTTGTAAAAAGTATGGGGTAGGTAGACTAGGTCGGAAAATATTTTTATTTTACAAAATAGTTTTACACATATAGGATATATACCGTATTAGAAATCTATGAAAGATTTCCAATGATAAGAAAAATTCAATGTTTTAATATAATGCGGGATGAAATTAATCTAAAGTTGTTTTTAAGTTTAACAAGAGCTGTCGGAGGACAGCGCACTCGACTTTTTCGAGAATGTCACGAAATTGTAAACAATAACTAGACTAGATGTGTCCATAGGACACAAATGCTCCCGCTGTATGCTTGTCAGTAAAATGGCAAAGTCCAGTTGAGTTTTTTATATGTTCAAGGTCGGAAATGAAGGTCACAGAGACACGAAATCCACCACAAAGCATTATCAAGGTCAAGATCACATGGATATGAAAGTAACCTCATGCTGTATCCATACACAAAGTTTAGTAATCCTAGTTGATAAAGTATAATAGATATGCTCCAGACAAGGTTTTTTAATGTTCAATATCAAATATCAAGGTCAAAGAGACCTTTAATTTGTGTGCGATACTCAACACTCCCAATATAAATCCATACACCAAGTTTAGTAATCGTAGATGATGTAATATAGGTGATATGCTCCGGACATTTTTTTTTAATGTCCATGGTCAGCGAGGTCAAGGTTAATGTCAGAGAAGTGAAAGTGGTACGCGACATTTCTTAACCTCAAGATGTATCTATATACAAAGTTTGGTAATCCTAGATGATTTAGTACAGGAAATATGACCCAGACAAGTTTTTTAATGTTCAAGGTCAAGAGAGGTCAAGGTTAGAGAAGTGAAAGTGGTACGCGACACTCCGCAACTTCAAGATGTATCCATACACCAAGGTTGGTAATCATAGATGATATAGTAGAGGCGATATGCTCTGGACAAGGTTTTTTAAATGTTCAAGGTCAGAGAGATCAAGGTCAAGGTCAAAGAAAAGAAAGTGGTACGCGATACTCTGCAATCTCCAGTTGTATTCGTACACCAAATTTGGTAATATTAGATGCAATAGTATAGGAGATATGCTTCTGACAATGTTTTATTAATGTTCGAGGTCAAGGTCAAATAAGACAATGACATGCTATTAGAACAAGACAACACGCACATTCATCATGATCACTAATTCAGTGAACAGAACAACGTACCCATTCAACAGGATAATATACAAGTTTAACATAATGGCTTGTGATTATAAGAAGATAGCTTACATAACTGACATAATTACATAACAAGATGACGTATCTATTGAAAAAAATGACATAAAAATT
Source organism: Azorinus chamasolen (assembly GCA_963576725.1). NCBI lineage: Eukaryota > Metazoa > Mollusca > Bivalvia > Cardiida > Solecurtidae > Azorinus > Azorinus chamasolen. The sequence goes on along the minus strand of OY755243.1, from coordinate 14,050,275 downwards.
TAACTTAACAGTACTTGTTTTGAAGAAGACAACTTACGCGTTTGACATAATAAAATAATAGTTCAACAGGACAGCGTATGCATTTGACATGACGACATACTGTTTCAACATTTCCGACCTCAGAATAAGACAGCTGCAGCGTTCCATACTTTTCTCCATGAATACTCCTTACTAGGCCTTTGCAATCGGAGAAGACCCAGACCAGACTGGTTCGGTAGGAGCGGTCAGATTAGTGTCTACTTTGATTGTTTAAGATATATGTTTTGTGCTCTATATTTTGTATTCCTATGCATATTAAAATGCTGTATTTGAGTGACATTTTGTCCTATTTGTTTCTGTTTAAATATCTTATGACTGTGCTCCATAGGACACAATTATAGCCATAAAACTGATGTTTGACGCTTGTACCTCATAATGTTTGAATCATATCTGTGTATGTATGTGTGTGAGCATAAAACTACCTCAGAATGTCTATGTATTCTATTGATGTTATGTGTATTTATATACGTACGTCAACGTAGATAACAAAGAACTTTTTAAGCTATATACGGAACCTAAATTATGGATGTGTTCGTGCATTTCAAAGAGTTTCATCATTTGAGTGAGGTATGGCCAATGCCATATCTTACAGTAAAACGTTTTCTTTCGAAGAAAAAAAACTGTCGAGCATTTTGTTACTTACTAAACTTTCTTTGTGGAATTATTATTTATACAGACGCTGACAATCTTACAGCAACTATACAAGTCTTGAAGCCAGTCAAAGAAACTTCAGGTGCATTATCAAAAGGATATTCTGCAGATTCTCACAAAGGTAAAACACCAATCTGTATAATTTCATGTATAATTGTAACGAATATTGGTACAAAAGAAATGTTTTAAAATATCGTTTCCATGCAAATATGCATGTTCTTAATCATTTGTATTGCAGAATTTTAAGAAATGAAAAAAGTAACCGTGGTTCATTGTTACCTCGGAATGTTCATACTATAACACACAGTTAGATAAACTTTCCAGTATGTGTAGGCAGATGGATAGTCTATGGTGATGTAGAGAAAGTAATCAGCACAGATAATGTAGAGAAAGATTTTTTGTTTTAAGCATTTTAGTTGAGATAGGCAGTTTAGAAACAGTTTTCAAAATTCGTGTTACTTCACAACAGCAGGTGTGAAGTGCTTGTTTGGCGGCTGTAAAGGTCGCCCCGTACTTCATTCTCAGTGTCGTTATATTTTCTAGTCTTTTGGGGTCATTAGTTTTGATGTTATTTGTTTGTAAATTTGAATAATGCTTCAGCCGGTGCTAGGGGGCGTGAGTAGTGTTGCAGTTTAAATTACTACTCATCAACAGACTCAATAAAACCGAGTCTGCAGTTTTCTCATTTTGCATTTTAACTTTTGCTGTTAGATATCTTAATAAAACTCTGCCCCAAAGGACATATTTATAACCATTAAACTTCAGTAACTGATGTTGACGCTTGTACCTCATAAGGTTTGCACAGCATCTGTGTATGTATGTGTGCGTGCATAAAACTACCTCCGAACATACTATGTATAGTATTGATGGTATGTGTATTTATATAAGTACCTCAGACAGAGGTTTTAATACATATATAAATGTTGCCTTTGAGTGACCTGTTTAGTCCTTTTTGTTTTCTATCAGCAACTTTAATCTTGACTCCTACTTTTGAAGCAGATGAAAAAGAAACTTCATGTTGGTGTACACAGGCATCTGTTCCAGCTTTATCCATTTAATATTTTAGGTCAAAGTCAACGTCACCTTTCAGGATCAAAGTTTGTGAACAAATGCAGTTTTTAAAGATACATCTATTGAGTTGTTTAAGGTCTAGCTCAACATCACTCTCAAAAGGTAGAACACAAATCTGTTAATGTTTCTGGTTCTTCAGGATCATTTAATTTGATGTCATTAGTTTTGAAATTTGAAAACTGCTTAAACCGGTACTAGGTGGCGTGAGTAGTGTTGCCCCTTTAATTATTACTCCTAAACAGACTCACAAAACCGAGTTTGCATTGGATGTTCATTTTTTATGTAGAGAAAATAATCTGCACTGATTATGCAGAGAAAATCTATTTTGTATCAAACATTTTAGATGAGAAACGACAGTATAGAAACAATATGTAACAGCAAAACTGATGTTTGACCCTTTTACCTCATAATGTTTGCATAGCATCTGTGAATGTATAAATGCATAAATGTACCCCAGAACGTACCTCAGAACGTCTGCGTATAATATTGATGTTATGCGTATTTCTAACGTACCTCATACAGAGATTTTAAATGGATCACAGAATATTTTAATGTTTCCCTTTTCCCCCATGAATACGCCTTACTAGGCATTTGCAATCGGAGAAGACCCAGACCAGACTGGTTCTGTGGGAACAAGGAGATCACGGACTATTCTGTTTTCTGAATATACATGCTCTGTGCATTCTATTTTGTATTCTCATGCATATTATATGCTGCCTTTGGGTGAACGTTTTGTCCTGTTTGTTTTCTGTCAGCAACTTAAACGTTGACTCCAACTTTTGAAATAGAAACTTCATGTTAGTATATACATGCACCTGTTAAAGCTTTATCTATTTATTGGGATCAGGTAAAGGTCAAATACACCCTTCAGGATCAAAGTTAGTGTACAAATGCAAGTTTTAAAGATGCATCTATTGAGTGGTTTAATGTCTAGGTCACAATCACTCTTTGTGATAAAAGATCAATGATTGCAGAAGAATAATGTTGGCTTTTGCTTTTTAGAGGCTTAATTGTTGATATGCTCATGCGCCAATGACATGTTTTTTTAAGTAAAACGTTATATTTGGAGGAACATTAAACTGTCTAGCATTTTGTTATGTAAATAAACCTAAACACTGCTTTGTTAAATTGTTATTTTTACAGATGCTGACAGTCTTACAGCAACTGTACATGTCTTGAAGCCAGCTGAAGAACATTCTGGTTCATTATTAAAAGGAGATTCTGCAGATTCGCACAAAGGTAATCATAAACCTGTATAATTACTTTTAGAACTGCAAGTCGGATTGCTATAAATGAGTTTTGCAAATATCGTTGTCAAGGATATATGCATGTTGTTATATTTGTGATGACAACATTTGTACTGCAGAATGTTAAGAAATGGAAATAGTGGTTCATTGTTACCTCTGAATGTTCATGATATAACACACAGATAACCTTTCCCGTATGTGCTCGCTTCTCACTGTTGGCAGATTGGATAGTCCACGGTGATGTAGAGAAAATAATCTGCACTGATTATGTAGAGGAAGTTGTTTTTTTTATTTTACGCATTTTAGGATGGGGATGGAATAAGGGTGAGGTTGGGCGCCCATAAACCGGTTTAAACCCCCGGTGACTTTTGTCACTGACCGTTCCAAGGCGGTACTTCCATCTTCCTCCTATTGAATGTTTGTTTTGTCTTTGTGCGTCTCTTGTTGTTTTTTCTACCCATGTACATTTGCTGTTTCCTTGTGTTGCTGTTCGGGCGAGTGTTTGTTCTGTATGTGGTATTTCCTGCATGACTCATTTTTGTACTTTTGTTGAGATAGGCAGTTTGGAAACAGTTTTCAAAAGTCGTGTTTGTATTCTGAAAATTTGTGTTGTAGTTTGAATGATTGTAAGTATATAGGCGTTGGTATTTGAGACTACGCATCTATTAAGAGTGTAGGAATAAAATATTTCATTTTGATTAGTTTTTTTATTGAGTGATTTTCATCTACCTTATACTTAAGTATAGCTGAGTCTACCTAGTTAAGCATAATTTTGAAACAGCCAGTATTAAATTATCTTATAACAGTGTTACATAGGACATAATGATAAACTTAAAAAATCAGCAAATGATCGTTGACGCTTGTACCTCATAATGTGTGCATAGCATCTGTGTATGTGTGTGTACACAACTAGACATTGTTGTCCGGTTTGTTTTCTGCTTGGATATCTTAATATATCTATTATAGGACATAATTATAACCATAAAACTTCAGTATCTGATGTTTGACGTTGTACCTCATACTCATAATGTGTATTACAGCATCTATGTGTGCATAAAACTACTTCAGTACGACTATATATAGTATTGATGGTATGTGTATTTACATACGTACCTCAGACAGAGGTTTTAATACATATTTAAGTGTTGCCTTTGAGTGACCTGTTTTGTCCTGTTTGTTTTCTATCGGCAACTGTACTCTTGATTCCAACGTTTGAAGCAGATGAAATCGAAACGCCATGTTAGTGAACACATGCATCTGTTTAAGCTTTATCTATTTAATGGGATTAGGTCAAGGCAAACCTCACCTTTCAAGATCAAAGTTCGTGCACAAATGCAGTTTTTAAAGATACATCTATTGAGTTGTTTAAGGTCTAGTTTAAAATCTCCCAAAAGGTAAAACACAAATCTGTTGTTTTTTTGGTCCTTCGGCATCATTTATTTTGATGTTATTAGTTTTGAAATTAAATACTGCTTAAGCCGGTGCTAGATGGCGTGAGTAGTGCTGCACTTTTAATTATTACTCTTGACCAGACTCACAAAAACCGAGTCTGCACATGTTCTCTTTTTGTATTTCTACTTTTGCTTTCAAAGGATCACACATTTTCAGAATATATGTATAATTGGAAGCAGAATGTTATAAATGAAGTGTTAGCATATATAGTTTTCATGCAAATATTTATGTTGTTGAATTTGTGTTGACAGCATTTGTACTGCAGAATGTTAAGAAATGAAAATAGTAAATGCGGTTCACTGTTACCTCGGAATGTTCATGATATAGCACAATTAGCCTTCCCATAATGTGTTCGATTCTCACCGTAGGCAGATGGGATGTTTTATCTTGAATTTTAATTGATGTTTAACCGATTTACCTCATAAATGTTTGCACAGCATCTGTGTATGTGTGAGTGCATCCATGTACCTCAGAACGTTTGTGTATAGTAATGATTGTATGTGTATTTATTACGTACCTCAGACGGAGGTTTTAAATAGATCACAGAATATTTGTAAGTTAACCCTTTCCCTCATGAATAGGCCTTACTAGGCATTTGCAATTGGAGAAAACCCAGCCCAAACCGGTTCGGTAGGAACTGCGGGATCACGGACTACTATGTTTGATGAAGATGTACGCTCTGTGCTTTATATTTTGTATTCTCATGCATATTTAAAAGCTGCCTTTGAATGACCTTTTGTCCTGTTTGTTTTCTGTCAGCAACTTTAATCTTGGCTCCAACTTTTGAACTAGATGAAATAGAATTTTCATTTTAGTGTATACATGCATTTATTCAAGCTGTATCTATTTAGTGGAATCAGGTTACGGTCAAAAACAACCTTCAATATTAAAATCAGTGTACAAATGCAGTTTGTAAAGATGCATCTATTGAGTGGGTTAAGGTCTATGTCACAATCACTCTTTGTGATAAAATATCAATGATTGCAAAAACAGAACAATATTGGCTTTTGCTTTTAAGCTATATACAGAGGATTAATTATTGATGTGCTCACGCATCTCAAATGGTTGCATCATTAGGGCGAGGTCGCGCCAATGCCATGTCGTAAAGTAAAACGCTATTTGTAAAGAGAAATTAAATTGTCAAGCATTTTGTTTTGTAGATCAAACCTAAAACAGCTGTTTTAAATTGTTATTTATACCGAGGCGTGTGACAGACTTACAGCAACTTACAATTCTTGAAGCCAGCCGAAGAACATTCCAATTCATTATCAAAAGGACATTCAGCAGATTCTCACAAAGGTGATCATAAATCTGCAAAATTACTTGTTTAATTGTAAGAGGCAGATTGCTATAAAAGATGTGTTTGCAAATACCGTTTTCATGCAAATATGCATGTTGCTAAATTTGTATTGTCAACATTTGTACTGCAGAGTGTTAAGAAATGAAGATAGTGGTTTATTGTTGCCACGGAACGTTCATGATATAAAACACAATTTAGTTTAGCATTCCCAGATAAAGTGCTCGATTCCACCGTATGCAGACTGGATGTTCTATGGCGATGTAGAGAAAATAATGTGCACTGATTATGTAGAGAAAAGCTATTTTGTTTCAATCATTTTAGAAACTATTCTAGCCGTAAAACTTCAGTTACTGATGTTTGACCCTTGCACCTGATAACGTTTGCACAGCGTCTGTGTATGTGTGGGCGTGTGCATAAATGTACCTCAGAACGTCTATGTATAGTATTGATGATATGTGTATTTATTACGCACATCAGACAGATATTTTAAATAGATAACAGAAGATTTGTATGATAACCATTTCCTCCATTAATACGCCTTACTAGGCCTTTGCAATCGGAAAAGACCCAGACCAGACTGGTTCGGTAGGAACAGTGAGATCACGGTCTACTCTCGTTGCATAAGAGATATGCTTTGTGCTTCATATGTAGTAGTCTTAAGCATATTCAAACAGCTGCATTTCGGTGGTTTATTTTTGTCCTTTTTGTTTTCTGTCAGCAACTTTAATCTTGGCTAGATGAAATAGAAACTTAATGTTAGTGTACACATGCATCTGTTAAAGCTGTATTTATATAGTTGGACCAGGTCAAGGCCAAAGTCACTCTTCATGATTAAAATGTACAAATTCAGTTTTTTAAAGATGCATCTATTGAGTTGAGTCAGGTCTAGGTCACTCTTTGTGGTAAAATTTCAGTACTTACAAAAACAGTATAATGTTGGCTTTTGAGTTTTAGCTGTATATAGTGGATCAACTTTTGGAATGTTCATGATATAACATACAATTAGTTTGCCTAACCAAAATGTGTTCGATTCTCAGCGTAGGTAGATTGTATTTTCTTTTGTGATGTAGAGAAAATAGTCTGCAAAGATTATGTAGTGAACACTTATTTTGTTTCAAACAATTTTAGTTAAGATAGGACAGTTTAAAAACAATTTTCAAAAGTGTTTGTATTCTGAAAATCCACTACTTAATGGATAACATTTTATACAGATCCTCCTTAATAAAACAAATAACAGTACATATATATTTTTTGTTGTCAACTCATAAATTTTAAGTAAAAGACACGTGCCCCTCGTAGGTAAAAATATCAGCAAGTTTGCAAACAGTCAAATAGGTACAGATTAGCGACCGCTTCCCAACCGAAGTTCTGAAATAGGCCTGCACTCTATAGGCAGTGATGCAAACATTCATATAGTGTTCTGTTTAGTTACGACGATAATACATCAGCTGGTTTAGATCAATATATTTTAAAACACACCTTTTAGGCACAGTATTTGCTATTTGAGAATTACACAATACATTGTACTCTGCAAAAGTATTTGTATATTCCTTTTTCCGTACAATTTAAGCACATTATCTTCTATGGCTGAAGTTTGGCAACTTGATTACCTGTCCGTATTGAATTTTATTGCCAAACAATTGTGTTTGGTTTAATATGGCTCTAAACCGTTTGCGTAAGTCTTTAAGTATCGGCTTTATGTACCCATCGAATAAAATAAGTTTAGCATTTTTGAGGCCAGTATAATTATAAGGATTGGTCCTGTAATTATACTGCAATAAAATGAAGTTGTCCGTCCATCCGTCTACAGAAGCAATCTTGCCCGCAGTATCAAGCATAATAAAAAAATTACACATTGACTTTGACTAAAGTAAATACATAGATTGCAATACATGTCTCTGATTATAGTGATCATATTTAGTATCAGTTAATCGCTAGAATATCTATTTAAAAGTTATGAATATTACAGATGTATACTATTAAAATTTATTAAAAACGATTCAAATCTAAACAAGAGTGGAACGAATGGACGATTAATCGATTAGTGATAACTCGGATTATTCCTACTGTTTAGACCCGTTCAATATTTTAAAACATATGCTCAAATTGAGAAGAATATTAATTTGTATGGATGATACAATGTATTTGCAATACGCACTTGTAGTAGTGCGTAGTTGCACACGTACACGCGTACACGCAGATACGCTGGTTTATATAGCTCGAACTATTTGACTTGGGCCCTGGCCTACTTAGCACGCATAAATAAAAATTCGTAACATTTCTATTTTTATCATCGGCATAGCACGGGTTTATCCTCGGCACGTGTCCCGGCAAGCAACTATGCATGGATACACTCGTGATTATATGGTTTACATAGGCACGGGTTATCGCTCTCCTGTAATTTCAGCGAGAATAGACTTCGCGATATACCGGCGGAGTTTTATCTATACAGCGTCATCTCATTATGTATTCTGCATATAGGTGAATGTCCAGGTCAAATTCTTCGAGCTATACGAGGTAAAACGTGTTTTAACGATGTAAAACATGTGTTATGTTAACTGTATGCCAACTGCAGACCGTCAAACGGAGGTATTTTAAGAGGAATGACAACTTTCCAGGGGTCTTAATCGGACTGTAAATGTTACGTCTAATCTATTTTCTCATCGGTAGATTGGTAGTTCCACCCGGTTCTACCGATCAGGTAACAATGTAACTTGCTCTGTAAATCGAAAACACTCCTGGATCTTCCGCCACCTGTAATTAGCTGGTTGTCGCGATATAATTGCAATACTTTGTTTTATTCCTGCTCAGTGGTATAATGAAAACCAAATCTCGTTAAAAAAGTCCGGAATACAATCGTAATACTGGTTATGGTAATCGTACTATGCACGTGAGTTACGTCACAAGAAATGTGCATTCAAGATACCACAGACCATAGCACAAACGCGTCAGGCTCTTTCACAGCACTTACAGTCATTTGCGTACATATAGATTTTATTTGCAACTGGATAAACTGTGGAGCACACTATCTGACAAAATGTTGGACTATTCGTACTTAAGATTCATTATCGGCCTGATTACGTCTGTTAGTTTGACTTAAATGCCCTAGAACATACATATTGGTTAACGGAACTGTTTAAGCACTCCAACGCCGCAGATTATGTAATGAAATGTTATAAGATAATATGATGTTTTAATGTGACTTGTGTATTGTACATAACTTAAATATACACTCACGTGTTAATCAATGGTATAGATACATATTTCTATGTTAACTGCCAGTACAAGATTGATGAACCTTTAGTACGCTTTGCAAAGTGGTGATATAAACAAGTCCGGCTCCATGTTCATAATACAATTTCCGTTTTTTTCAATACCGGAATATTAGAAAAATTGAAGTCATACTGTCTGCTGAGTGACCCGACATATAATCTAGGTCAGTGGTATCCACATAGGTTACCATGAATTCGCCCGCTTCGTGCTAAAGATTAAAAAATGTTTCTTGATAAATGCTTGTATTGAATAAATTGACTGTCGTTTATAATGCTAATAACATAGTAAATACTATAAAATCGGTCCTTCTCCTGGCTATCTGACAATCAAAATATTCATAGACTTTGCGAGGTAGCTGTGTGCTAATATGCAAATGAGGTAATTACCTCTGAATGACATACCATATATGTAAATACCTCTCAATAATGGTGAAAAGTTGAAGAAGAAATATTCAAGTAATTTGAATTATCTAATAAGATTCATACTCTACATCCTCTGTACTGTACAAATGTGCAAACCTTATTGCTCTATCTTGAATGGAAAAGGTAAACCTCGGTACGTCGATGTAGAAATTATACTCTAAAGTATAGAAAAGCAAACATGCGTGTGTGTGTGTGTGTGTGTGTGTGTGTGTGTGTGTGTGTGTGTGTGTGCTCTTGCAACCATATGACAATGAGGACAGTCGTCAGGATGAACAGCAACGAATGAGGACATCTTGGACAATTGAGGCCGTCCTCATTTTGCAAAATTATAAATATGCTTCAAAATCTCTATTTTCTATCAAAACGTGTAATAAACTTCTAAACTCGAAGGGTCCCATTGTCCGTCCGATTCCTAGCATTTTTTTCGAGTGTGTGTAGCTCATTTTAAAATTGCATATTTTTTAACTATTCGATTTCACACTCGATGCCTTTTGCGCATGCGCAAGTCAGCAAGTTTTGCCCGGTTGAGAAATTCAAAATGGCCACCATTTTTAGCAATGCGCATTTATAAAACCGGCACAAAATTTACCAAAAGAGAAGAACGTGAGTACAATACGTAAAAGTTTTATGTCTTTTAGTTAATCTATAGGAATCTTTTATCTGGCCGCCATGCATTTACTCTATCTATATAAGTTTATTAGGAAAGCGAGTCGGTGAAATTGGATTTAGTGCGTTGAAGCGGCGATAGTTTAACAGAACCTCGTTGGAATTTGACTGGACAGTATTTTACATAACCAGTTGAAAATCTAGTGATCAGTTGTCCCTTTCCGTTACTTTCATTGCTTATTTTTACTTGCCGTTGTGTCTATTTTTGCTACTCTTCAGTTTTCACGTGGTTTTACCCCCGTGTCGATTGTCATAATTGAACACTTCTAAGTCATTTTCGAACAGGCAACCTCGTTATTGTTCAATGTCAAACGAAGTTGGAGCTATTGTCGAACTTATAGACCATTTTGGAGTGGTATGTATCAATTAGTTCTCTCTGTATTCTCTCTCGTTTTAATTAAGCTCATCGTTTCAATTTATGTAATGTGTTTTCGCGAAAACGCGACTGAAGCTTCAAATCTTCATTTATAACCGTCGATATGTACTTTTCACCACACCATACTTTGATTGATCATAGTTTGAACCACTGTGTAAGGCTGAATTAATTTTAGGTCCTGAAATTATTTAAAAAAAATTGTTGTTGTTTATCATTTCCATAAGTGTTTAACACTCCTCTGAAGTGTTTTGATTTTGATAGACTTTGTGACCACTATTGACATTTGACTTTATTCTTTCTCAAATGAAAGATCATAGATTGCATTTTTGGTAGCATTTGTGTTGCATATATTTAGCTAGTGTAGATAATGATTTAGTATTGGAATTCTTGGAACAAATTCCTTTTTTAATCAGGTAGAGAAAGAGACTCTAAATAATTGTTTTTACTTAGTCTACTGGGAAGACCCAGAAATATTCTACTGTGAAGACCCAGAAATAGGAAGTCTTTTGTCTACTCTTGGAAATACGTTGACCGTCAAGACATTGCAGTGCCATATTATTAAGTTACTTAGTATAAGGGTGTCAATGTAGTCGACACTCTTATAAAATAATCTGGTGTGTATAAACCGATACCGTTTTATATTTGCGCGTGCCGAGTGATCGCTTATATTACGGGTAATGGCTTATATTATGCATTGATATACTTTTCGGCATCGCTAATTAGTCATTACCGTCTTTACTGTCTTCACCAAACAGCCCCTTTAAGGGGCCGGGCCTTATCAATTGGCTTCTACAGGAGCAAATCAAATTAACTTTATTTCTCTCAGTTCACATTATATGAATAAATGAGGATAGATGAAAATTAATACAAGAAGAGGCTCTGTTTAATTGAGAGAAACAGGACAGTAATAAATCAATACAGAAAAAGAGGAAATGTATAATTTCCGAGGTTATCATGGAAAAGCGACGTCAAATATAAATAAATAAATAAATAAGCGAGTTTTCTTTTATGAATGACAAACAGTTTGGATTCTGATCCGACATCCCATTACGCGATGTTTGATCTGGATCTTAACTGTTTGCGAACATCAATGCCGTCGTACCTGGCACCAAAGGGGTTAATCTGTCCGTTATTATTGTTTATGATGAGAACAGTTATAGCATATGCTACAAAATCCTGTACAAAAGCATAACACAAAGCTCTTTATAGGTCAGGTAGAGTTACGAACATATTCCAAAGAGCCATAATATGTTATATGATTAACCGTTCCACTTTCAAACCCGACCAACTTATGACAAACAGTTTGTATTCTGATCGGACACCGTGTTAAACGGTGTCTGATCTGGATCATAACTGTTTGCAAATGTCAGTTCTGACAAACTTTGAAGTGGAGGGTTAATTAGTTGGGATACTGTTTCTCGCAGGAATCTACCTCTTCGCCGCTCCCTATCGAAATGAAACATAAGGAGCAGCTGAGGTAATAATGTCGGAGTGTTGCAATCAAATTACAGGTTTACTTTTTACAATCTATAACGGTTAGCAACACATGTTTGATGTTGGCTGATAGGTGGCCAGGACTGTTGGTAAAAAGTTGTGAAATTCCAATCATGCTATAACCGTTGACTGGATTAAACATCTACTTAATTTGTTAAGGACTATCACTGGTGTAAAAATTCAATCCTACTGATCAGGGTCTGCTCTGTATGCTTTTGAGTTTGTTAATTATACTTGACATTTTCTGAAATGACAAGACTTTACTTGATGATTGAAATCTAATTAACGTTGACATCATTAATTCTTAGGATTAACATACACATGTATTAGATTCAGATCATATGGCTCCTGTAGGATCCGACTGATCAGGGTCTGATCTGTTTGCTTCTGAGTTTGTAAATTACACTTTACATTTTCAGCAATGACTAACAATTTATGTGATGAATAAAATCTAACTATAGTGACATTATTTATTTCACTAACATAGTAGAACCAGATCAGACGGTTTATATAGGAGCCGACTGTTCTGCTCTGTTTGCTTTCGAGTTTGTGAAATATACTCTTATTAATGAGTATGACTCTTATTTGTGATAACGTCATTATTTATTACACTAGCATAGTAGATCCAGATGAGATGGTTCATGTAGGAATCGACTGATCAGGGTCTGCCCTGTTTGCTTCAAAAGCGTTAACTGCACCAATAGCTTCTATTTAAAAAGAAATTACCTTGTAATATGACTTGAAAATAACAATAATATATTGTATAAAGTGGGGGAAACAACCAGGTGGGCGAAACGACCAGGTACAGAACATATTAAATATGAAAAAATAGGATTTTCGGTAGACTTTTTACCGGGTTTTCCACGGAAAACTCCGGTTATTGAAATGGTGATGTACGGCGGGCGGGCGGGTGCTAGTTTTGTCCGGACGATAATTCCTATATGGCTCATGCCATTGGATTGTGTTTTTTTTTGCAGCTGAAAACGGTACAACTTCAAATACCACTCTGAAGTTGTTTCAGAGTTTGCTTGGCAGAAGAGTTAACATTGTAAGCAAGAGATGGGTGAAGGATTCTATCTTGCACGGAAGAGTTCAAGACGTGGTAAGCAGTTTTTGCTTTTTAGCTCGTCTATTTTTCAAAGAAAACACAAACTTTTGTTGTAACTCCAGCGTACACATTGTCGTCGTCTTCTGAAATCTTAACATTGGCCATGACTTGTTAATCGTAGTGCGCATGCGCGCAAATAGACGCTTAGGGTGTCGAAGCTTCTTGCATGTCTATATATAAACAGCAGACCATCAGATGGCCCCTTTGGTTTCAGTCCGTCATATTTGTATGCCCCCAGTCAAGGAGGAGGGGGTGATTTTGCCCTGTTTGTTGGGTTTGTTGGCTTGGTTCAAACTTTGGCAATAATTGTGTAGCCATTGCACATACATACTTCAAACCTGGCGTGCCTGTACAACTTACGGAGGTGAACTATTTTTTTTTTTTTTCGGGGGGGGGGGCTTATTAAAATCAAGGTCATATAACAGTTAAATGTCAAATTAAATTACAAGTCAAATTTATATTGATGACAATCAGTGGCATAGTGTTTCACAAACACGTGTTGTTAATTAATATTTTTATCAATTCCAGGACGTCAGGCATTGTTATTAACGTGTACAGCAAGTTCTCCCCTTACACTTAACATCCATATCTAACCCGAACGCCATTATGGCCATTCAGGCCTTTGATTTGACCTTGACCTAGTTTGGATTCTGAATTTATTGTCCAGGATGCCACTTGTGGCATTAATATGTATTGAACACAGTCTTGTTAATATTTCTAAAAACGAGGAAAATGGGTACTACATATTATTATGTAAAATGTATCGCATTTTACCAGTTTGCTGCCAATTGTGTGCATATTTATCAAAACGAAAAATCATTCACTTCCCCAATCTTTACAATATTTCAGACAAAGTATCTTGTGAAGGTTGCCACCCACTATGGGGAATGGTCCAAGGAGGAACATTACCGGCCTTTTGAGTTTCAAATTGCAGGCAATGATTGGACTGGTATTACTGAAGGTAAGAATTAGAATTTCTTGACCAATTACAATAACATGTATGTACAGTATTTACAAATATATGTACACATTACCATTTGGTGGTGCGATAGAGGGCGATGTATTCAGCTTGAGGCGTTCTTGGGAATATATATTCTCTCAAAAAATGCCTTTTGCATTTTCCGCTCCGCCGAACAAGATGGCCACCAGAGCAAAAAATAGAATTTTGTTTTTAGCTCATCAGAGCACAAAGTGTTCAGAGTGAGCTTTTGTGATCGCCTGATGTCCGTCGGCGTGCGTCGTCTGTCGTCAACAATTTGAACCTTTAAAAATCTTCTGAATCTACAGAAGGAATCATGTAGGAATCGACTGATCAGGATCTGCCCTGTTTGCTTCTGAGTTCTTACACTAACACAGTAGACCCAGATGAGAAGGTTCATGTAGGAACCGACTGATCAGGGTCTGTCCTATTTGCTTCAAAAGCGTTAACTGCACCAATAGCTTCTATTTAAAAAGAAATTACCTTGTAATATGAATAATATATTGTATATACAGTGCTCCCTCTCTACAACGACACCCTGTGGGATACGAAAATTGTATGTGTTGTTCAGAGGGAGTTGTTATAGGGAGGGAAAATCAAACATAATTAGCTTGTTTGCAGATCCCCAGATAAGGTGTATTTCGAGAACTAAAACCGTAATGCCTCAATCAAACACTATGTTGTGACCACTCTTTAGAATCGTCACAAAGTGACGATTCTAAAGAGTGGTCACAACATAGAATTTGATGGAAGCATTAAGAAAATACTAAGGAAAAAGTTTGTTTCTGGAGCCTTGTTGTTTCGGAAACAGTGACATGCGTTGTTGTAAGGAGGGAATCGTTATTGAGAGGGCCGTTGTAGGGAGGGAGCACTGTAGTGAGCGAAACAACCAGGTGGGCGAAACGACCAAGGGGGCAAAACGACCATGTACAGAACATCCTGGGAATTTCCGAACATTTACCAATATTGTGGGGAACCTTTTAATTGTTATGTTATGATTAAAATAGGATTTTCCTAACAGTTACCAATATTGTGAGGAACCTTGTAATTGCTATGTTATTAAAATAGGATTTTCAGTAGACTTTTTCAAATTTTATTTCGTTTCTTCAAAAATGTTAATGATGGTGCAGTGATTTCCTGCATCAGGATGCAATGTTTAGACATGGAACTCCCATTTGCATGTAGCTGTGCATTCTTGGGACTCGCAATTTTTTTTTAGTAAAGGTTCTGTTTACCCCTATTTGTCGCGATAGTTAGATAGTAATTCAGTCAATCAAGAACTATCACCGATAGTTAATTCAACTAGCGGTAGTTCCAAAAGTTTTCTTACATGTATGGCATCACTTAACATAACAATTGCAGCAAATTTTGTGTGTATTGGAAACACTCGTGTAGATGCTTTCTAGTTTCCACTGCATCAGCATTGCACTGAACCTGGGTATACTTCAGAGTCAAACACAAAAATCTCGGGGCTCTTGAATTAAGTTCACAATCTGTTGACTTTTAGTAATAAATAATTTGACAATGAAACGTTGCAGCGTTTTATGTCTCTTTAGGGTCTCTCTTGTTTTAAAGGTCCCTGTTTAGTGTTTGGACCAGTTTTTAGCTCACCAGAGCACAAAGTACTCAGGGTGAGCTTTTGTGATCACCTGATGTCCGTCATTCGTCGGTGTGCGTCGTCAGTCGTCAACAATTTGAACCTTTAAAAACCTTCTCCTCTGAATCTACAGGATTCTCAGCTTTCATCGTTGGCACATAGAATCATCGGTAGGTCCTCTATAATATTTTTATCAATATTGGCCCTGGGGTCAAAATTGGCCCTGCCCCATGGGTGTCTTGTTTTCAATAGAAACATATAGTGAAAATCCTCTCCTGAAACTTGAAGGTTCTCAGCTTTCATATTTGGCACAAAGCATCATGTTTAGGTCCTCATCAAAAGTTGTATTAATGATGTCCCTGGGGTCAAAATTGGCCCCGTCCCAGGGGTGAGAAGTTTTCAATAGAAACATATATAGTGAACTTTGAAAATCTCATCCTCTGAAACTGGATGGCTCATAGCTTTCATATTTGGCACATAGCATCATGTTCAGGTCTTCTACAAAAGTTATATAAATCATGCCCCTGGGGTCAAAATTTGCCCCACCCCAGGGGTAGCATGGTTTTCAAAGCTGACTTAGAAGTGGCTATTTTTAGACATTTACTGGTGTCTATTTTAGCATACCTTTAAAGATAGGTTATCTCTCTTTTTGATAACAACTGGATTGCCTTCCTTGTTGGTAGAAAATCTGCAGTAATATTGCAGAGCCAAACAAAGAAAATTGTTATAGTTATAGCTTGCCTGTTGCACATTAATTTTAATAGGACAATTTACCCTTTACTCATTAAATAGGCCTTTCTACGCATTTGCAAACAGATTAGACCCAGATCAGATGGCTTATGTAGTAGCCATCTGATCAATCTGCTGTTTGCTTGTGATATGATATAGTGCAAATTGCAATACATTATTTTCATTTTGTGTACAATATACTCATATATTTACTAACCCTTTCCCTCATGTCAACACCTTTTCGCACATTTGCAAACATAGCAGACCCAGATCAGATTGCTCCTATAGCAGGTATCTGATCAGGGCCCGCTCTGTTTGTCAATGGAATTTGAAAGATGTTTCCTTATTTTCTAAATGGCTACACTGTCCCACCTTCCATATTTCATTATAACTATTTTGTCCATGAATATTCAGTAGGTATTGAAATTTGGAATAAACATAGAACAGGGGAAGGGTTGAAAATAAATTAAGATATGAATAATAATAACTCATGAAGGTGTAACAAAAATATCTCAAATTTTTAACATAAGTATAGATTAATATATTCTTTCTGAAATTCAACCAATTTGCCCAGGGAGAGGGTATACATACTTTTGTGCATGCCCTTCTTTAGATTTACATTGTTATATGTTTTCATTTACAATTACTTAAAATTTCTTTACTTGAGGTCCTCTACAAAAGTTACATAAATTATGCCCCTTGGTTCAAAATTTGCCCGCCCCAGGGCCGGCTAGTTTTTTATAGAAACACATAGTGAAAATCTTCTCCTCTTATTGCATGGTGAGCGATGTCAGGACCTTTCAGGCCCTCTTATTTATATACTTTTATAACCCAGGATTCGCACATGAACCCGCTTGTTCCTAATACATGTACAATACAGTATTGGTTTCGTAGAAAATGGCAGACAAATATGAAATTGTGCCAAACACATCAGGCATAGCACCTGTATGGAATCTGTATCTGTATCTATGCATCATAGAATCCTATATAGGCCTTTACACGACGGGAAATCATTTCAGATTTGTTAAAAAGGGAAGAAGTAGACAAATGTAAGGCTGAATGCAAACACTGCCTCTCTAATTTCAGTCTACCCTGTTGGCAAATGCTAATATCATTTTTAAAGTGGTTAAATGACATGCATGTGTATTAGTGTTGCATTATTATATGCTGTTTCATAATTATAGACAAGAAGGCTTAAACGTGCTGTTGTTGTACAATTTGAGATCATCGTGATAGTATTGCATTTAGTTTCTGAACTATTGCAATAGTATCGTGATAGTATTTTGACTATCACAATACCATCATGATAGTCATTTTAGCCTCTATAGTCAACCCTACCTATTTTCCAAGATTGCATAATTAATTTTAAAGATCTCAAATACTTTGGACTCTCAAAAATTCAGAGGGAAATCCCTGAATATTCAGCAATTCCCAGTGATCCCCAATGAACAGACCAAGGGAGATTACTATGCAACTTTGTATGTGCTGTTTACCCAAAACAATTTGCTACATACAACAATGAAGGTTGTTCTTTTGCTTTGGATTGTCCATTTTTAACTCACCAGAGCACAAAATGCTCAGCGTGAGCTTTTGTGATTGCCTGATGTGCGTCGTTCGTCCGTCGTCAACAATTTGAACCTATACAAATCTTCTCCTGAATCAACAGGATTCTCAACTTTTATCTTTGGCACATAGCATCATATTCAGGTCCTCCCAAATTTATATAAATTATGCCCCTGGAGTCAAAATTGGCCCCACCCCAGGGGTGCCTGGTTTTCAATAGAAACGTATAGTAAAAATTTTAAAATTTTCTCCTCTGAAACTGGAAGGTTCTCAGCTTTCATATTTGACACATGGGATCATGCTTAGGTCCTCTAAAGTTTTTGTATAAATTATGCCCCTGGGGTCAAAATTGGCCCTGCCCGGGGTGGTCAGTTTTCAATAGAAATATATAGTGCAAATTTTGAAAATCTTCTCCTGAAACTGGAAGGTTCTCAGCTTTCATTTTTAGCACACCAGAGCAAAAAGTGCTCAGGGTGAACTTTTGTGATTGCCTGATGTCTGTCGCCTGTCGGCGTGCGTCGTGCGGTGTCAGTCGTGTATCGTCAACAATTTGAACCTTTAAAAATCTTCTCCTCAGAATCCACAGGGTTCTCAGCTTTCATCTTTTGCGCATAACATCATCTTTAGGTCCTCTACAAAAGTTATATAAATTATGCCCCTGGGGTCAAAATTGGCCCTGCCCGGGGTGGTCAGTTTTCAATAGAAACATATAGTGAAAACTTTGTAAATCTTCTCCTCTGAAACCAGGTTTTCAGCTTTCATATGTGGAATATAGCATCATGTTCAGGTCCTAAATAAGTTACATAAATAATGGCCCTGGGGTCATAATTGGCCCCGCCCCAAAGGTGGGCAGTTTTCAATAGAAACATATAGTGAAAATCTTCTTCTCTGAAACTGGAAGGTTCTCAGCTTTCATATTTGGGACATAGCATCATGTTCAGGTTCTCTACAAAAGTTATATAATTTATGCCCCTGGGGTCAAAATTGGCCCCGTCCCAGGGTTGGTCAGTTTTCAATAGAAACATATACATTGTAGTGAAAACTTTGAAAATCTTCTCCTCTGGAACTGGAATGGTCTCAGATTTCATATTTGGCACATAGCATCATGTTTAGGTCCTCTACAAAAGGTTTACAATTCATGCCCCTAGTGTCAAAATTGGCCTCACCCCAGGGGTGGTAAGTTTTTAATAGAAACAAATAATGAAAACATTGAAAATATTCTCCTCTGAAACTGGAAGTTTCACAGCTTTGATATTTGGCACATATCATCATGTTCAGATTCTCTACAAATGTTATATAAATTATGCCCCTCAGAGTCAAAGTTGGCACCACCCAAGGGGTAGCAAGCTTTCAATAGAAACATATAGTGAAAACTTTGAAAATATTCTCCCCTGAAACTGGAAGGTTTCTCAGCTTTCATATTAGGCAGATAGCATCACATTCAGGTCCTTTACAAAAGTTATATAAATTATGCCCCTGGGGTCAAAATTGGCCCTGCCCCAGGGCCGGCTAGTTCTCTATACAAACATACAGTGAAAACTTTGAAAATCTTCTCCTGATTGTCTGGTGAGCGATATCAGGTCCATTTTGGCCCTCTTGTTTGAGTAAAGAATTCATTAACTCAGAGCAATTGTTATTTACCTGAATATTTTGGCTTTATCGCAAAGCCATCGTCAAAAATTTGCTACATGTCCATAGATCTATGCACAATTTAGGTTTTGGAACCATTTGTAGATTAATATGCACAATCAGCACGTACTGGTTTTAATTTTATGCGGGATCTTTGGAAAATATGTTAAAACAAGCCCTTTGCCAGTAAGAGCTCTACAGCTGCATTATCAATCCTGATGCATGATGTCACATTCAATACACTTGTAATGTGGCTATTTACATGTAATATGTTCAAATACTAAAGGTTTGGAGAAGCAGATTTCCTGATATTCATGCCTCCAACAGTGGGCATATAGTTATCATATTGTCTGTCCATCCGTCTGTCCGTCCGAAATTCCTTGTCCCTTTTATAACTTTTATTATCTGTAAATAGATTTCAAAATAACCAGGCACAAAAGTTCGCCACACAATAATTCGCCTGGTCCGTGAGTCAAAAGGTCAAGGTAATCCTTCAGGTTCAAAGGTTGGGGGGCATAATGTCACATCTTGTTTTTTTGCAAATTTTAAACTCAAATTTACAACTGTGAAATCTATGTATGTTTAAAAATACCTTGTTAGTCAAGAAGCACAAGTGAATATACTTCAACAGTAAATTAACTAAATTTAAATTCAGCTATTCTGATAATTATGTATTCAGATTTTTTTGGTGAGGGATGTAGGTTGTGGTAGTCAGAATCTATGAGATTGTCAGACATGACATGCTCATAGATTCCTGTCTAAAAACCTCTTATTCCTTTCCCTCATATAAACGTGCTTTCACGCATTTGCAAACAGAAAAGACCCAGATCAGACGGCTCTTAGCGGAGCCGTCTGATCAGGGTCTGCTCTGTTTGTTAATATAATTTAATAGATCTGTTTCTTTACTTTCTAAAATATCTACAATGCTCCATCTTCCAGATTTATTTATACCTATTTTGTTCATGAATATTCAGTAGGTATTGAAATTTGGCTGAAATACAGAACAGGGAAAGGGTTTACATTCTGAAAAATAACATTGTTATAAATATCAAAGTCTAAGTTAGCTTCTGCTCCAAACTGCCAATTTCCATAAATGCTGTCAGTGTAGTTTAATGGAAGAACACCTCCTTGGCTTAGCCATAGAGGGAGTCTAGGTTCAAATCCTAGCACTGCCTATTGGAAATGCTTTTTGGAGTCAGTAAGTGCTATAGATAACCTTTAAATAGAAAAAAACAATTGTCCCAAACAAATGTTATGATACTATGTGCACTTTTTGTGTCAATTGCTTTAACTAGGTGACAGATAGGGATTATGTTTTGTATGGCATCTTATTTTTGTCACATATCTGCTGGCAGGTGACACATGTTCCCATCAACGCTTTTGTTGTAATTATTCTTTGCATATCTCTCACTTTCCCTTGAATATCTCTCACTTTCTTGTCCATGTGTATCTCAAAATAGATAAAATATAACCAATTTAAACTGGATCTTGATTCATGGACAGGGATTTATATAGCTAATTGAATTTACTTTGTATGCATTATCAACATTTCATGGTCAACCAATAACAACTCATCCTTTCATTTCAAAATTGCACATATGAGTTTTCAATACTGCTTGTTAATAATGTCTCCCCCATTTATAAACGGGAGACATATTGTTTTTGGTCGAGTTGTCCGTCTGTCTATCACACTTGTGTCCGCTCCATATCTCTCACAAATATGGAAGATTTCAAAATGCTTTGGCACAAATGTTCAACTCAAGACGATGTGCAGAGCGATCAATTCAGGCATGTGGGTCAAAGGTCAAGGTCACAATTTAAGGTCAAATGCTTTAAGCCACACCCTTTGTGTCCGCTCTATATCTCTTAAACCCTTGGAGGGATTTCAAAATGCTGTGGTACAAATGTTCTCCATAACAAGGCTATGTGCAGACATCAGGATTCAGGCACATTCGTCAAAGGTCAAGGTCACAATTCAAGGCCAAGGTCACAATTCAAGATCAATTATTCACACTTTCTTGTCTGGATAATAACTCCAACATGGCTAATACCATTTGATTGAAACTTCATACATTGACAGAATATGATGGCAAGAAGTGTCATGTATAAGGGCCATAACTCTGGCTTCAATACTTTTTGAGTTATTGACCTTTATTACATTTTCCGATCAATAACTCCTGCTCTATTGATGCTATTGAAATAACATTCCATGTATGGAAAGAGCATGATAGAAGGAGTGTTATGCATGAGTAACATAAATTTGGCTTCAATATTATTGGAATTATTGCCTCCCATTTTCTGCAGAGTTATAGGACTTTGGAAATTTTGTCTGCAGGATTTCTTCAAAGCCTTTAAATAGATATTCATTAAATTTCATAGGTTTGATTAGCATCATGCCTAGTTGTGCATGTCTTATTCCTGTTACTGTTTGGTGATTTTCTGCAAAGTTATGGGATTTGAAAAATTTTCATGGAAACTTTTGTCTGTTGGGGTTCCCCTAAAATATTTTATTGGATATTCACGAAACTTTATAGGATTGATCAGTACCATGCGTAGTTGTGCATAAATTATTCCTTTTCCAGTTCGAGTATTTTCTGAAGATGTATGGGACTTTGGAAAATTTTGTCCATGCACTGGGGGAGAAATCAGTTTTTGTATCAAAAACAATTCTAGTTTACAGTGAGTGACCTGCTTTTTGTCTAGCTTGCTTGTGGTCAGCTCAACATTTGCCAAAGTTGCAGTTGTGCATGTGCATGCATATGTCCGTCCGTTTTTCCATTTGATTATGTCACAGCCATACCATTATATTTTGCATCAACATATCTCCATATAATTTGGCCCATATCATGCGTAGACAGTGTACCAGGTAATAGGGCCTTAATTCTAGCATCACACATTTTGAAATTTATCCCAGATATAAATTTGTTCATTCACTGGGTCAACATTTATTATTTCTCCCCCTCCCATATTTATATGGGGAGACATTTTGGTTTTGTGAGAGTTGTCTGTCTGTCCGTCAGTCTGTATGTCACACTTTCTTGCCTGGACGATAACTTCTATATGTCTGATGCCAGTTGGTTGAAACTTCCTATATGGAAAGATTATAATGAGAGGAGGATGACTGTAATGCACAAGGTCCATAACTCTGGCTTCACTTATATTGGAGTTATTGCCCCTTGTTATTGTCCATTGTACATTTTGTTTACACTTTTTGTATCACCTGCCGAGAGGCAGTGTGTCACTTAGGGATCACTTTTCCGTTGTCTGTTTGTCCATCTGTCTGTCTGTCCATCCATCACACTTTCATTTTTTGGCCGTCATTCCTAAACTAATCATTATAGAGCTTTCAAACTTCACACATGGAGTAAGCATGAGGGGAAGTGTCATGCACAAGGGCCGCAACTCTAGCATCACTTTTTTTTTTAGTTATTCCCCTTTTTCATTTTTTTCGGACAATAACTCTTTATCTACTGGTTCAATTGATTTCAAACTTCATATATATTTAATAAGCATGATAAGAGGAAGTGTCATGCACAAGGGCCATAACTAAAGTATCAATAATTTAGGGAGTTATTCCCCTTTTTAATATTTTCTTGTCCGGACAATAACTCTTTATCTACTGGTTCAATTGATTTCAAACTTCACATATGGAACAAGCACGATACACAAGGGTCATAACTCAAGCATCAGTATTTTTGGAGTTACTCCCCTTTTTAATATTTTCTTGTCCAGACAATAACTCTTTTATCTACTGGTTCAATTCATTTGAAACTTCACATATGGAACAAGCACGATACACAAGGGCCATAACTCAAGCATCAGTATTTTTGGAGTTATTCCCCTTTTTAATATTTTCTTGTCTGGACAATAACTCTTTATTTACTGGTTCAATTCATTTGAAACTTCACATATGGACCAATCATGATGAGCGGAAGTGTCATGCACAAGGGTCATAACTCTGGCATCATTATATTTGGAGTTATTCCCCTTTTGTCATATTGTTTTTAGCTCACCAGAGCACAAAGTGCTCAAGGTGAGCTTTTGTGATACCCCTGTGTCCGGCGTCCGTCGTCCGTCTGTCCGTCCGTCCGTCTGTCCGTTTGTCCGTCTGTCTGTCTGTCCGTCTGTCTGTCCGTCAACAATTTCAAATGACTTCTTCTCTGAAACCGACTGCCCAATTGTAAACAAACTTGGTCAGATACATACTATGGGTGGGTGCTTCAAAAGTTGTTAAAAGATAGTGGGCGGGGCCATCGGTCTTGTTGCCATGGCAACCGGACACAATATCTAGAAAAATCTTCCTCTCCAGAATGACTTGATGGATTTGAATATAGTTTTCACCAAAATGTTTCTCAGTTAATAGACTTTAAAAGTTGTTAAAAGAATTTTGATCGGGCAAAAAACATGTCCGCCAGAGGGCTTGGTCAATATTTCCATATATGGTAATATGGAATTTTCATAGGAAAATCTTTAAAAATCTTCTTCTCTCAAACTGTAAGGCCTAGACCTTTGATATTTGGTATGTAGCATGATCTTATGGTCCTCTACAAATATTGTTCAAATTATGACCCCCGGGCCAAAAATGGCCCCGCCCAAGGGCTTATCAGTTTTTCATAGGAAAATCTTTAAAAATCTTCTTCTCTTAAACTGTAAGGCCTAGACCTTTGATGTTTGGTATGTAGCATGAACTTATGGTCCTCTACAAATATTGTTCAAATTATGACCCCCGGGCCAAAAATGGCCCCGCCCAAGGGCTTATCAGTTTTTCATTGGAAGATCTTTAAAAATCTTCTTCTCTGAAGCTGTAAGGCCTAGACCCTTGATATTTAATATGTAGCATGATCTTATGGTCCTCCACAAATAGTGTTCAAATTATGACCCCCGGGCCAAAAATGGCCCCACCCAAGGGCTTATCAGTTTTTCATAGGAAAATCTTTAAAAATCTTCTTCTCTGAAACTGTAAGGCCTAGACCTTTGATATTTGGTATGTAGCATGAACTTATGGTCCTCGACAAATATTGTTCAAATTATGACCCCCGGGCCAAAAATGGCCCCGCCCAAGAGCTTATCAGTATTCATAGGAAAATCTTGGAAAATCTACTGAAATTGTAAGGCCTAGACCATTGATATTTGGTATGACTAACATGATCTACTGGTCCTCTATAAATATGTAGCTGTGGTTTGTGGTCCTCTGCCAAGAATGTTTAACTTACGACCCTGACCACTGGGCGAAACTTGGCCCTGCCTCAGGGCTTATCAGTTTTTTCGATGGGAAAAATATGAAATATTATTTTTCTCTGAAATCATAAGGCTTAGACTTTTAATTAATGGCATACTGCTTTGCCTTGTGGTTCTCTACCAAGATTGTCCACATGATTTCTTGTGGTCAAAAAAGGCCCTGCCCCTGGGGTTATCTCAGGTGAGCGCTTCAGGGCCTCATGGCCCTCTTGTTCTTATTATTTTTACAAATACCATTCAGGTTTGTCATGTTTATACCATTGTCAACTACACCATGGGTTGGTGGGTTAGTGGAGGTTTCTTTTAATACGGTGGGGGACTCATGTATTGCTAAGCAATACAACATGATTAACTTGTTCCCCTTTATTCTGATTTTCGCACTCCAGCATATTAACAGTTTTTGTGTCAGCTTCAATCAGGTGACACATGTGTTCCTCCGAACACTCTTGTTTGTCCAGACCGTAACTCCTATATGGCTCATGTCATTGGATTGAAACTGAATAATGGAAAGAGCATGATGATAGAAAGTGTCATGCACAAGGTCTATAACTCTGGATTCACTAATATTAGAGTTGTTGCCCCTTTTACTTTTTTGCACTCTTTTATTTCCAGACAACAAATTATGTGATTGACCCTTAAGCACTAATTCGACGAATCAATAAATATATAAATGCATTTTTAATCAAAATTAACAATACTCTCATGTTTTTGAGTGGAATGCTTAAAGGTCCTCATTTTACACCATTTCGTGCAGTCCTCATTTGGCGGTGTATTTAGGCATTGTTTTGGTTTTTATTACATAAATACACGACATAGCCATTTCTTTAAAACTGGTTCTGGTCCGTGGCATATCTATGCCACAGGAGCTTAAATTTGATGTTTTTTATGAAAATGTTCTTGTCTGAATCCATGGTACCATAAGCTTAGATATTTGGCATATAGTATTATATACAGGGTCTCTACCTTATTATAGCTTAAGTAAAACTTTCATAAATGGCACGGTGTTTTTCTTGATGTACTGTACTAATATTGTTGATATTATAAATAATAATGCGACAGGCCCTTAAATACCAATTCGATGAATCTATAAATATATAAGTGCGTTTGTAATCAAAATTATCATTACTATCATGTTTGTATTGGAGTGTGTGAATGTCCTCGTTTTACAGCTTTTCACGGTGTTAAATAAAATTTGGACCCAGCGTTGAGACCGGGGTCTATTTTTATCGGGTCGGTTCTCAACGTTGAAATTAGACCCAGGCTCGACTCTCAACGTTGAAAATAGACCAATTTAAATATGTCGGTTCTCAACGTTGAAATTGGACACGGGTCGATTCCTTACAAGTTTAAAATAGACCCCGGGTCGATTCTCAACGCGGGTCCAAATTCTATATACATGTAATCATTTTTCAGAATTTAGTCGCCGGCAATCGCAGACGATCGCCTGTTTCAGAGGTCTCAGAGGTCGCCAGTGGTATTTAACGATCGCAAGCGCTAGTTGGACTGTAGCCGACCGTGTGTGACGACCGTGTGTGACTCGTTCGTTCCTATGCATTTTGTCGTGGATACACCTAAGGGTGGCCGTACGACCGGTTATGAGTTATTTTAATTCACATTTTTTGTGCAAAGGTGTTTGCCTTTTTAAAGTTACAAATATATATTAATACATTCGATCATAGCGACATAGTTTCCCTTTTCAAACATTGCACATGTGAAGAGGGCATTTGTCCTATGCAAACAGCGTAGACCGAAATCAGACGGTTCCTGTACGAGCGCTCTGATCTGAGTCTGTAATGTAGACCGAGATCAGAGGCGTCCTGCATGAGCCCTCTGATCTTGGGCTACACGATTTGTCTTTTGTCAATATATTATCAAAATCCTAAATTGTAGAAATGGTCTAGATTTTACTGGAAAATGGAATTTTCCATTTGAATTGTCTGGGGTAAATTAGCTAAAGGGTAGCGTATAGAATGCATATCTTATACCGAGCTACAGAAGAGAGTGATTTTAAATTGTACAGTTTAAAATTCCAAATGGGTCCTGTACCGGTACAAAGCACACATTTGAAATCGAACTGAGCATTCAGACGTTATATTTGAAAACAAATTTTCATTAAAACGCATAAAATTACCGCTTTTCTAATAATTCTACAGTTTTAGATTTTAGCGCAACAAAACTTTCCTAACATGGAACTAAACATTCATACAAATTAGTGATAGACACATACAGTTTAGATTTTTAATCTCGGACATTGGATTGAAGCACGACACACGTGTCGAAATGTATTTGTATTGATACACAGTTGCTCAAATATATAAACACATTCGAGTAATAACGATTTTGTTTTGCTATATTTTGTCACAGAGTATTACGAGCAATCCCGATAAACACGCCGAAGATTAACCCTTTCCTTCATATAAACGTGTTTTCACGTATTTGCAAACAGATCAGACGGAGCTGTCTGATCAGGGTCTACTCTGTTTGCTAACATAATTTGAAAGATCTAATCGATGGTATTATTTAAAAAGAGAAGCAAGAAAGTGATAATAAGTGTATTGCACAATGCGTTCGTTAGTACTACTCGTGCGGATGACTGAAGTTTGGATATTTTATTGAAAATTCTTTGGCGACCGTAATGCGAATGTAATTCGACTATATAATAAAATAATAATAATCGCAAATATCTTTATATAAATATATCTTTACGTTCGGGATTCCGAATTCTAATATAACCAAAATAAGGTGACGAATATTTCTACTAATTTCGTACTTATTTATTATTTCCTACTTTTACACACTGAAGAATGTCTCTCAATGCATTCCAAAAAAGTACAAAGATGAGTCATGCAGGAAACACCACAAAGAGAACAAACAGCCGTCCGAAAAGCAACACAAGTTAATAGTAAATGTACATAACTATATAAACGTGTCAAGCGGCGAACAAAGACAAATCAAACATACAATAGTGTGGGAAATGGAAGTACCGCCTTAACACGGCCAGTGACAAAGGTCACCGGGGGGGGGGGGGGGGGGTTAAACCGGTTTTTGGGCGCCCAACCTCACACATATCCATCCCCACCCTAAAAGACAAACAGATAAATAAACGGATTCACTCTGAGATTAATCTACAGCAACCGCGAAGGCAAATACAGTGGTAAAGTGCATGCATAACGCAAACATTTAAGTTAACAAACTGTATCCACCTATTGCTAGTGTACTCAATGATTGAGCTGCAAACAGAGTAACTGTAGAAAAGTACTAAAGGGTACGACAAAAAAGAAATAGTACATATCAAACATTAGAAAATGTACTGTTAAAAGTCTAACCCAGCCAGTTCCATGTGCTGCAGTTTCAAACATGCTGAATAATGTTATTTAACAGTATAATCCTCGTGAAATGCACATAAATGTCTTTAAAAACTTCGTGACACGACCCGACTATATCTGACTCTACCTGACTCGGGTGGAAAATGTGACATTTCGAGTTGAGAAGTTTATTACACGTTTAGATATAAATAGAGATTTTGAATCATATTTATAATTTTGACAAATGAGGACGGTCCTCATTCGTTGCTGTTCACCCTGATGAAAGTCCTCATTGTCCTGTGGTTGCCCGAGTACACACAAACACACATTCACACACGCACACAAGTTGTACCAATTAAGCAAACGATCTTCTTATTTTGAATACACATGTTAAATATTAAGTCTCTATCACATGCAGTTAGATTATGGTTGTGGACAGAGCGACACACAGACAAACATACATACAGACAGTCAGACCACACACAATATGCCCCATCGCTGTCATAGGGGTGAAATATGGTTTTATCAAATCGATAGTATTGTTTAGAAAGAGAAGCAATACTATGATAATTAGTGTATCATGTCCTCAAAAAGCTGTGTGCGAAGTCCTTATTTTCAGAGTGAAAATTGTGAATAATAAAAACAAAAACGACTACAGTACTGAGTAGTGAAAGGAGCGTACGTATATTGCACAGTGCGTTATTTACTACTCGTGCATTGTAGTTGCGCCTGTCGTACTCCTGTCGAAAGACGACATTTGGTCCACCTTACTACCATTACGAAGCACGTATGTGTAAAATCTTAGCCGTATTGCTACGAAATTCTAAAGTGCACGACACACTATTGTCGTTCGTGCTCACAGCATGCGAATTGACTGATATTTCTTTAAAAACTACCTGACACTACCTGACTCTATCTGACTCTACCTGACTCGAGTTTAAAATGTGACATTTCGAGTTGAGAAGTTTATTACACGTTTAGATATAAATAGAGATTTTGAAGAATATTTATAATTTTGACAAATGAGGACGGTCCTCATTCGCTGCTGTTCATCCTGATGAAAGTCCTCATTGTCCTGTGGTTGCCTGAGTACACACAAACACACATTCACACACGCACACAAGTTGTACCAATTAAGCAAACGATCTTCTTATTTTGAATACACATGTTAAATATTAAGTCTCCATCACATGCAGTTGGTTTAAGGTTATGGACAGAGCGACACCCAGCCAAACATACATACAGACAGTCAGACCACAAACAATATGCCCCATCGCTGTCATAGGGGTGAAATATGGTTTTATCAAATCGATAGTATTGTTTAGAAAGGGAAGCAATACTATGATAATAAGTGTATCATGTCCTCAAAAAGCTGTGTGCGAAGTCCTCATTTTCAGAGTGAAAATTGTGAATAACAAAAATACATACGACTACAGTACTGAGTAGTGAGAGGAGCGTGCGTATATTGCACAGTGCGTTCTTTACTACTCGTGCATTGTAGTTGCGCCTGTCGTACTCCTGTCGAAAGACGACATTTGGTCCACCTTACTACCATTACGAAGCACGTATGTGTAAAATCTTAGCCGTATTGCTACGAAATTCTAAAGTGCACGACACACGGTTGTCGATCGTGCTCACAGCATGCGAATTGACTGATATTTCCTTAATAACTACCTGACACTACCTGACCCTATCTGACTCTACCTGACTCGAGTTTAAAATGTGACATTTCGAGTTGAGAAGTTTATTACACGTTTAGATATAAATAGAGATTTTGAAGCATATTTATAATTTTGACAAATGAGGACGGTCCTCATTCGTTGCTGTTCATCCTGATGAAAGTCCTCATTGTCCTGTGGTTGCCTGAGTACACACAAACACACATTCACACACGCACACAAGTTGTACCAATTGAGCAAACGATCTTCTTAATTTGAATACACATGTTAAATATTAAGTCTCCATTACATGCAGTTGGGTTAAGGTTATGGACAGAGCGACACACAGACAAACATACATACAGACAGTCAGACCACAAACAATATGCCCTATCGCTGTCGCAGGGGTGAAATATGTTTTAGATAGTATTGTTTAGAAAGGGAAGCAATACTATGATAATTAGCGTATCATGTCCTCAAAAAGCTGTGTGCGAAGTCCTCATTTTCAGAGTGAAAATTGTGAATAACAAAAATACATACCACTACAGTACTGAGTAGTGAGAGGAGCGTACGTATATTGCACAGTGCGTTCTTTACTACTCGTGCATTGTAGTTGCGCCTGTCGTACTCCTGTCGAAAGACGACATTTGGTCCAACTGACTACCATTACGAAGCACGTATGTGTAAAATCTTAGCGGTATTGCTACGAAATTCTAAAGTGCACGACACACGATTGTCGATCGTGCTCACAGCATGCGAATTGACTGATATTTCCTTAATAACTACCTGACACTACCTGACCCTATCTGACTCTACCTGACTCGAGTCGAAAATGTGACATTTCGAGTTGAGAAGTTTATTACACGTTTAGATATAAATAGAGATTTTGAAGAATATTTATAATTTTGACAAATGAGGACGGTCCTCATTCGCTGCTGTTCATCCTGATGAAAGTCCTCATTGTCCTGTGGTTGCCTGAGTACACACAAACACATATTCACACACGCACACAAGTTGTACCAATTAAGCAAACGATCTTCTTAATTTGAATACACATGTTAAATATTAAGTCTCCATCACATGCAGTTGGGTTAAGGTTATGGACAGAGCGACACACAGACAAACATGCATACAGACAGTCAGATCACAAACAATATGCCCTATCGCTGTCGCAAGGGTGAACTATGTTTTATCAAATCGATAGTATTGTTTAGAAAGGAAAGCAATACTATGATAATAAGTGTATCATGTCCTCAAAAAGCTGTGTGCGAAGTCCTCATTTTCAGAGTGCAAATTGTGAATAACAAAAATACATACGACTACAGTACTGAGTAGTGAGAGGAGCGTGCGTATATTGCACAGTGCGTTCTTTACTACTCGTGCATTGTAGTTGCGCCTGTCGTACTCCTGTCGAAAGACGACATTTGGTCCACCTTACTACCATTACGAAGCACGTATGTGTAAAATCTTAGCCGTATTGCTACGAAATTCTAAAGTGCACGACACACGGTTGTCGATCGTGCTCACAGCATGCGAATTGACTGATATTTCCTTAATAACTACCTGACACTACCTGACCCTATCTGACTCTACCTGACTCGAGTCGAAAATGTGACATTTCGAGTTGAGAAGTTTATTACACGTTTAGATATAAATAGAGATTTTGAAGCATATTTATAATTTTGACAAATGAGGACGGTCCTCATTCGTTGCTGTTCATCCTGATGAAAGTCCTCATTGTCCTGTGGTTGCCTGAGTACACACAAACACACATTCACACACGCACACAAGTTGTACCAATTGAGCAAACGATCTTCTTAATTTGAATACACATGTTAAATATTAAGTCTCCATTACATGCAGTTGAGTTACGGTTATGGACAGAGCGACACACAGACAAACATACATACAGACAGTCAGACCACAAACAATATGCTCCATGGCTGTCGCAAGGGT
Organism: Azorinus chamasolen; assembly: GCA_963576725.1. NCBI lineage: Eukaryota > Metazoa > Mollusca > Bivalvia > Cardiida > Solecurtidae > Azorinus > Azorinus chamasolen. The sequence goes on along the minus strand of OY755243.1, from coordinate 14,018,522 downwards.
GAACCATGTTTTATCAAATCGATAGTATTATTTAGAAAGGGAAGCAATACTATGATAATTAGTGTATCATGTCCTCAAAAAGCTGTGTGCGAAGTCCTCATTTTCAGAGTGCAAATTGTGAATAACAAAAATACATACGACTACAGTACTGAGTAGTGAGAGGAGCGTACGTATATTGCACAGTGCGTTCTTTACTACTCGTGCATTGTAGTTGCGCCTGTCGTACACCTGTCGAAAGACGACATTTGGTCCACCTTACTACCATTACGAAGCACGTATGTGTAAAATCTTAGCCGTATTGCTACGAAATTCTAAAGTGCACGACACACGGTTGTCGATCGTGCTCACAGCATGCGAATTGACTGATATTTCCTTAATAACTACCTGACACTACCTGACACTACCTGACCCTATCTGACTCTACCTGACTCGAGTCGAAAATGTGACATTTCGAGTTGAGAAGTTTATTACACGTTTAGATATAAATAGAGATTTTGAAGCATATTTATAATTTTGACAAATGAGGACGGTCCTCATTCGTTGCTGTTCATCCTGATGAAAGTCCTCATTGTCCTGTGGTTGCCTGAGTACACACAAACACACATTCACACACGCACACAAGTTGTACCAATTGAGCAAACGATCTTCTTAATTTGAATACACATGTTAAATATTAAGTCTCCATTACATGCAGTTGGGTTAAGGTTATGGACAGAGCGACACACAGACAAACATACATACAGACAGTCAGACCACAAACAATATGCCCCATGGCTGTCGCAAGGGTGAAATATGTTTTATCAAATCGATAGTATTGTTTAGAAAGGGAAGCAATACTATGATAATTAGTGTATCATGTCCTCAAAAGGCTGTGTGCGAAATCCTCATTTTCAGTGTGCAAATTGTGAATAATAAAAACACAAACGACTACAGTACTGAGTAGTGAGAGGAGCGTACGTATATTGCACAGTGCGTTCTTTACTCCTCGTGCATTGTAGTTGCGCCTGTCGTACTCCTGTCGAAAGACGACATTTGGTCCACCTTACTACCGTTACGAAGCACGTATGTGTAAAATCTTAGCTGTATTGCTACGAAATTCTAAAGTGCACGACACACTATTGTCGTTCGTGCTCAAAGCATGCGAATTGACTGATATTTCTTTAAAAACTACCTGACACTACCTGACTCTATCTGACTCTACCTGACTCGAGTCGAAAATGTGACATTTCGAGTTGAGAAGTTTATTACACGTTTAGATATAAATAGAGATGTTGAAGCATATTTATAATTTTGACAAATGAGGACGGTCCTCATTCGTTGCTGTTCATCCTGCTGAAAGTCCTCATTGTCCTGTTGGTGCATGATCACACACAAACACACATACACACACGCACACAAGTTGTACCAATTAAGCAAACGATCTTCTTAATTTGAATACACATGTTAAATATTAAGTCTCTCTCACATGCAGTTAGGTTAAAGTTGTGGACAGAGCGACACACAGAGAAACATACATACAGACAAACAGACCAAAAACAATATGCCCAACCGCTGTCGTAAGGGTATAATCTGGTTTATCAAATCGAATGTATTGGTTAGAAAGAGAGACAATAAAATGATAATTAGTGCATCATGTCCTCAAAACACTGTGTGTGAAGTCCCCATTTTCAGGGTATAATAATAAAAACACAAACGACTACAGTACTGAGTAGTGAGAGGAGCGCACGAATATTGCACAGTACGTTCGTTACTACTCGTATGTTGTAGGTGCGCCTGCCGTACGCCTGTCGATTGTGTCCACCTGACTACCTCTACGAAGCAAATACGTGCAAAATCTTAGCCGTATTGCTACGAAATTCTAAAGTGCACGACATACGATTGACGTTCGTGCTTACAGCATGCGAATTGACTGATATTTCTTTAAAGATTCCTGACACTACCCAACTCTTTCTTAATCTACCTGAATCGGGTGGAAAATGTGACATTTCGAGTTGAGAAGTTTATTACACGTTTAGATATGAAGAGAGATTTTGAAGCATATTTATAATTTTGACAAATGAGGACGGTCCTCATTCGTTGCTGTTCAACCTGATGAAAGTCCCCATTGACCTGTGGTTTCATGATCACACACAAACACACACGCACACAAGTTGTACCAATTAAGCAAACCATCTTCTTAATTTGAATACACATGTCAACTGATACATGTATTGACAAAAGCGTCAGCTGTAGGACTTAGTAAAAGGTGATAGAAGTACACATGTAACATGCAGTATAATGGTTATTGTATTACCAGTATTAAATTTGTAATTTTATCAAGTGTTTTTAAGTTCGCCATTAATTAATGTGATTATGACTATATAATTCAGAACAGTATATATTACGATATTAGAGCTCCCGTAGGAGTCTATGACCTATGTTTATTTTGTTTATTCAATGGCAAATACGAGTATGTAATATGTAATATATTTGAACATAACGAAAGTGAGTTCTAATTCCCTAAAATAGAGCAGATTCAAGTTGAAAGTTCCTTTTCGAAAGTTAAATCTGGATAAACTCTGTTTGAAAGTTTGATATGAATTCTAATAAAATATTTTTTCAATGTGTCTGTTGAGCCATAGCTTTCGGTTTAGTACCCATTCCACTATGTATTTAACCGTTTTATTTGTTCAAGTAGATATGAAATAATGAATTACCGTATTATCTCTATAATTTTGTACACTCCGTCATATCAACGGGTGTGTTATCGATTTTTACACCTTTTTGAAAGTTGTAAGATCTGGATCTATACTGTCTGTATGTTAAGACAGGAGGAAGGGTAAGAACACCAAAACATGCTTTTGTCATTCGTATTTTTGTTAAAAGTGTTCCAGATCCTATTTATATTATATGTGCTCATTGCTCTTCTTATTACACTAATCATTCCTGGAAATATCAGTATGACTTGAAATTGTAGTTTTAATATTCCTGAAAACTAAATGCATTTCATCCGAAAAAAAACACTTTTTTCTATTAATAACAATTAGAGCAAACCAATATCAGACACTTCACGCAGGAGTTTCTGATTAGGGACTTCTCATTTTGTGTAAAATGATATTTTAGAAAACGATACTGTACACATATAATTAATACACTATTATTTAATATGCCTTTTTAATATGCTCTTTATTTGTTTAGAGTTCTCATACTGTATGAAATGTACTTATTTTGAGGGCCTCGGGGGAACAATAGTCTTTTGACTAACCGAGGTACCCTCGTAAAATAAAGTGTTTCATTCATTCATAGACACAGGGTGCAAATGGAACAGATCCATGTAGGAAACTTTCCACAGAAGTTTCTCGCTTGGTTCAGTTCTGTTTGAAACTTTGTTTATGTAGTTTGCTGATTTCATTGTGCGTTATTGGACACAGTGTTTATTATGTTCTGTGATTGTTATTTTTGCATATACATTTGAACTTCGATTACTCGAACTTCAAGGGACCATACACATTAGTTCCAGATAACAGAAGTTCGAGTCATTCGATATTTCCCCTGAATAATTACTCAAGGCTACAGTTTAATACAGGTCTAAAGTAATTCTGAAAGCTCCTGTAGGACTTTTCAGCATTACTTTAGACATGTATTAAGCTGTATTACATGTGTAAGCTGTCATGTGTGTTTCTAGATATCTGTAGCAATACATTTTAAATCAATTCTTTTATTGTAAGGTTTGGAAGGACTGACCTCTTTGTTCGAGTTATCCCGGAGTCGAGTTATCCGAGTTCGAGATATCGAAGTGTAACTGTACATGTATGAAGTGTACTGATTAACAGGGCCTCTGGGTAGATTAGCCATTAGGCTAATCGAGCTACCCTCATTAAACAAAGTATTTTGGCATTAATGCATTAATTTAGATCAATTGGGTTACTGTCAAGCCTTTCATTCATTCATTCAATTCGTCATAAACCTTGTGCAGTGCATACAGTTTGGATCCAGATGAGACGTTGAATAACTCAACGTCTCATCAGGTTCAACTAGTTTACACTCTAACTGCATTTTCTAACTTTGAAGCAGATGACACTTTAGTTTAACCAAAACTGAACAAAAATATTTTCTCGTATTACAGTATTGACAGCGTGGGTAAATGACGTTACAAATATGTAGTTTTAATAGCGCGTGCATTCATCCACCTGAATCGGGGTCAAATGAATGAAATGAATGACTGAATGAAAGACTTTATTTAAAGAGGGTTACCCGGTTAGTCAACAGACTAATCTATTCCAGGGCCCTCTAAAAAGTACCTAGTTATAGTCTACTTTTAGTCCGAATGACCGCTCAGCCGACTGTACATTTACTCCAATGTTCATTGAGTCACTGGCCTACAACAATGAGCGCTGCTAACATATCATGGCGCAATCATGCAGTCGCAGTACCAGCGAGTGATCCTCACATGTACCCATTTTAACCCCTGGGTGGAGAGGAGGTGCGGGTGGGAGACACGGAAAAGCGTCACTGAAATTTCCGGGAGGGCCCGGAATTGGAACCCCGGACCTCCGGACTGATAGTCAAGTGCGCTACCACTAGACCACCGCACACTACAACATGACCTTTTAAGGTCAAACTCACTCTAACACAAGCAAGCCATGCAAAATATTTAACAAGCAGAACTATAATCAAAAAATATCTGTAATGTTAAAAGACAGGACAGAGTAACCATATAATGTACATTTTAATCGATTATAGAAAGCTAAAAGCTTTTTGCATAACGTTCACCTTGCATTAAGCTGCCACCTGTTTCCAAGACCGGTATTTATGCTAAATTTAATGTCTGGTTTAGAGGAGTTTTACGGTACACTACAAGTTTTACAGCATGTTACGGTCAAATTCACTCGTTAAAGACATTTACGTTTAATAAATTGTCGTCTGCTTTGACCCTTTCCCTATTAAATGAATATTCGTGTAAGAAATGGTGACATTATGAATATCAGCTGAATTTCCATTGTGATATAAGAACGCTTACCTTTTTGGCTTTAGAAGAAATAGATCTATATTATTCCATTAGTAAACAGAGCAGACGCTGATCAGATAGCTCCTACAGGAGCTATCTGAACTGGGCCTACTCTGTAAAGGGGCCAACATTAGTCTCTAGGAAGTAAATGGCTTATTCTTTGAATGTTGGAAACGATTGCACTGGCATGACAGTTTACACCTAGATTAAAATGATCAGAGATGACTTATGATCAATGTCTACATTGTCCTCAAAAAAACTTTAATCCGTTCACACTTAGCGGATTATTTTGTTAAACATTGATGAGTCAATCCACTTTGAATATGTAGCATACAAACGGTTAAATACTCAATACAGTAGATCCCTCTAACCCGGACGTTCAATTTAGTATAAATATCGGTCCTGGAGACAGGTGGCAGCTTAATGAAGGGTGAAAGTCATGCAGAAAGCTCTTCTAGGAGCTTTCTGCATGACTTTAACCCTGCATTAAGCAGCCATCTGCATAAAAGTATCCAAATTCTTCTCTTCTTGAAATTCGGGTTTAGAGCGGCAGTACTGTATGAATGAATGAATGAAATACTTTATTTAAACAGGGTTACCCGGTTAGTCAAAAGACTAATCTACCACAGGGCTCTCTAACAGAAGCATTTCATACAACATATTTAACAAACAGAAATATAATAAGAATATCTGTAATTTCAAAGACAGGACAGAGTAGCCATGTAATGTACACTTTAATCGATTAAAACAAACCGAATGCGAATGCTAGTTTGAAAAAGTGAAATATGGCATTATAATTGTGTATACCAAGAAAAGAAACTTCCACAGAAATTGTCCAATCTGGGATTACTCAATTATTAGCCTCATGTTATACTCTGTACATAGTCTGTACCCATGTAACACATGTAGGTTTCGAAAACTTGACTGTAATGAGAAGTATTAAATCATTGTTGATAGTTTGTTTTTTATGATCATTTTAAGTATTGCAGATACAGACGCGTGCTTTGGAAAGCTTTCGATAGTACTTTCGTTGTTCAATAATGGTTGTTTTGTGAAGAAACTAAAATGGATTTAAAACTAGAGTTACTTTGAGGAAAGGAAAATGGGTATGAACAACGAAATAACAAGATATGTACAAATAATGCTAAGCGTGTATGGCATCTTGAGATAGTGACTCAGAACAGGCAATATTAATTCAGCACTCTGTATAAAAATGACGGTGCTGAATAAATAAAACCTTTGACGAGAACATTTAGTCTTTAGAAGATAACACCTCAATATTAGACTTTAAACAAAATAACAGACAACAATTTTTAATTATACAGACGCAACATTACTTAGCGAATAATATATATATTTTGTATGAAATGCTTTTGTTTGAGGGCCTCAAGGTAGATAAGTCATTATGACTAATTGAGCTACCCTCGTTAAATAAAGTATTTCATTCATTAATTCATTCATTCATTCATTCAATATTAAGTCTCTATCACAAGCAGTTAGGATAAAGTTGTGGACAGAGCGACACACAGACATACATACAGACAGACAGACCAAAAACAATATGCCCCACCGCTGTCGTAGGGGTATAATATGGCTTTATCGAATCGATTGTATTGTTTAGAAAGAGAAGCAATAAAAGGATAATAAGGGTATCATGTCCTCAAAAAATGTGTGTTAAGTCCTCATTTTCAGGGTGCAAATTGTGAATAATAAAAACACAAACGACTACAGTACTGAGTAGTGAGAGGAGCGTACGTATATTGCTAATTTACACAAAAGATCTTCTTAATTTAAATACACATGTCAAATATGAAGTCTCTATCACATGCAGTTAGGTTAATGTTGTGGACAAAGCGACACTCAGACAAACATATATACAGACAGACAGACAGACCAAAAACAATATGCCCCTCCGCTGTCGTAGGGATATAATATGGTTTTATCAAATCGATGGTATTGTTTAGAAAGAGAAGCAATAGAATGATAATTAGTGTATCATGTCCTCAAAAACGGTGTGTGAAGTCCTCATTTTCAGGGTGCAAAATGTCCTCAATTGGTCGGGTGTCCTCAGAGATGGGTGTGTCCCCAGTGCGAAGTGTACCTAGCAAATGTACCCATTTTCAGGTCAAAAGTCAAGTTCTTACCCGTACGTTTTAGATAAAAAATAAATAGTTATATGAGTTGAAAAAAACCCATAGAGTTTGTATGTGAAATTTGAAGGTCACATGTGGTGTGCATAGTGGTGTCCTCAGTCGTGTGTGAAAATCAGGTGTCCTCAGTGTACACCGCTTGCACGTATGTGTGTGTGTGTGTGTGTGTGTGTGTGTGTTGGGGGGGGATTACACTTCCAGTGCATATAAACATAGAACTTATACCACACATAAACTTAATCAAGATATGTTGAAACACTTTGAAAAATAAAAAAAATAGCACGTTCAAGCAGCCAAGCAGTTTTTTCTAGATCAGATTTTAAAATTATTTATGACTGATTAGAAAATTATTTCAGATATCAATCAAATTAAACTATTTAACCCTTACAAAATATAGGAAAACAGTCTATAAGACATCTTACCCTGGTGATGGGATTTATGGCGGTTCTCTCATTAGCGAATGCAGTTTGTTGCACCTCTCTAGATTAATTAGTTTAGTCAGAAAATAAAACAGTCAACTTCATTTGAAAATTTATTATTCAAGATATTGAACCTCTCTAGCAATTTTCGTTGACTAATAAAAAAGTATGTCCCCAGGAAAGACGTTTGTTTTATTAAAATCAGAACAGACAGCAGTCTTTCTTAAAGGTACCGATATTCATGAAGCTCGTCTGATATACAGTAAAACTTCGATTATTCGAACACTAAAATACGTATTATTATCGATCTTTAAGACAGGTGGCAGTTTAATGAATGGCGAAAGTCATGCAGAAAGCTCCTGTAGGAGCTTTCTGCATGACTTTCACCATGCATTAAGCAGCCACCTGCCTAAAAGGGTCTAAATTCTTCTATACCGAAAATTCGAATAATCGAGGTTTTACTGTATATTCAAGCTGTATTAGGGGTTTTTTTCAATTAAGAAAAAAAATCTCACAATTTATTAATATTTTCAGAGTCTTTTCATAGATGCTGATATAAAAAATATCAAGACAAAATAAATGTCATTCAAATTTGAATTGTGTCATCAAATAAGACCTATTATGATTGATGATTGGGAACAGACCATGCCTGTATTGACCAACCATCTGTCAGTTATAAATGCAGCTGTTGTAATCAGTACAAATGTACATGTATAAGAAAATGAACATATTTTTTACATATGTTGCTGTCAGTGATGTCACGTATCCATGGGATGCATGTACAAATAGTAAGATTAGGCAAAGAATGAACCCAAATCGTGACCAGCCTCTAATATGAAACTACATTTTTCATTTAAAAAAGTGTCAAACATGGTACCTCTACAAATTATTGAGACTCGTGAATCATTAACCCATTCCCTTATATGCTCTTTTTTTTTTAGATCCAACCCCTTTGAACAAATCTACCGAAAAGGGGCATTAGCAAGAGAAAAGGATTGTTTTAGAAATTTTATAGTTTGAAACCATTGTGATCAAATGCTCTATTTATCACAATGGTTTCAATAGTTTACTTTTACAGAAGCGTAGAAAGGCGTATTTATGGATGAAAGGGATTAAAAGCGTTACAATCATCAGCTAACAGTGTAGACCCTATCCAGAGCAAAGCAACACTCTGATCAGCTAACAGTGTAGACCCTAACCAGAGCAAAGCAACATTCTGATCAGCTAGCAGTGTAGATCCTAACCAGAGCAAAGCAACACTCTGATCAGCTAGCAGTGTAGATCCTAACCAGAGCAAAGCAACACTCTGATCAGGATTCACAATGCCTTTTCATGACTGATAATTCAAGCAACAATGACGTCACATTTTATAGGTTTATTGTTAGATCTCGTGGTGTCTTTTTAAGTTTTTAAAGATTAGATCTGAATCTATACTGTTTCTGTAAAACCTACAACCTTCCCAAAACTCTAACTAAAATAAACAAATTAATCAAATATGCTATTCTATCTCATTGTTTGTAATTTATATCAAAATCTGTTTCATAGGTATAAATAATGTATGATTATTTACATTTTGAAAAAATATGAAAAATTAATAAAATAATAAATGTGTATAATATTATTTTCGTTCGTGTATTTTGTGTATTTCAAACCTAGATGACACACACGCACGCACGCACGCAGAACGCACGCACTAGAAAACACCTCAATTACTCAACTTCACTACTCCAGTCCAACGGCAAATCCCTATGTAGACAAAATTGGAAGGTATATGGAAGAGCACTTCTCCACCCAGTATAAAAAGAAGGGCACTTCTCCTGAAGGACACTTCTCCGCGATTCTGAAATGATGTCTGATAAGTTGTGAAATAAGTTAAACGAAATGAGATTTTGTTTCTGTGTCTAAAGGATTTTTATATAGTAGACGAAATGGGATTAGACGAAATGGGATGTAACCTCATGGGCATGGCAGAAACTGTGGAATCAGATCTATATCACATAATAAACAAACAGAACAGACCTTGATCAGACGGTTTCTACAGGACCTGTCTGAGCTAGGTCTACTTTGTTTTCAAGGGCATTAAAAGACATATTTATGGGTTAAATGATTCGTTCAAGACCTTTTAACATTAAAATACAGTGCTCCCTCTCTACAACGACATCCTTTGGAATACGAAGAGTGTGTATGTTGTTCAGAGGGAGTTGTTATAGGGAGGGAAAATCGAACATAATTAACTTGTTTGCAGATCCGCATATCAGGTGTATTGCGAATACTAAAACCGTTATGCCTCAATCAAACCCTATGTTGTAACCACTCTTTAGAATCGTCACAAAGTGACGATTCTAAAGAGTGGTCACAACATAGTGTTTGATAGAGGAATAAAGAAAATACGATGGAAAAATAGGTTCTTTCTGGAGCCTTGTTGTTTCGGAAACAGTGACATGCGTTGTTGTAAGGAGGGAATCGTTATTGAGAGGGTCGTTGTAGATAGGGAGCACTGTAGCAGTCTGAAATGATGTTACTATTCAGCCATGTATTTCTGTCGGTTTCCTAGGTTTAGGGTAAAGCTGGTAATTTATCTATCGGTTTCCTAGGTTTAGGGTAAAGCTGGTAATTTATCTGTCGGTTTCCTAGGTTTAGGGTAAAGCTGGTAATTTGTCTGCATTTTCAAAGCATCCTACATAAAAAATAAAGCATTTACAATACATACAATATGTTTCACATCCTACAATCAGTGCATATTCATTTAACAACGGATAACTAAAGTGAAAAACAAAGGATCTACTCGGTGAGAGCGCCACCTAGTTAGACAAAGGCAGATAACCGACAAAGGTCGCACATAACGTATGTGGAAATTGAAATGTAATCTGACCCTTTTCTGATAAAGAATATGAATCAAATGTGAAAAATATCGATGTGATAAAGCAAACCATTGTTCTGTTTGTATGGCAATACTATTTATATTAAGAATGGAAGCAGTAAAATATGATATTTAACCGCGACTTCATATGTAATTGCAAACAGCTTGGACTTCAATGTGATGCTGAGTAATTCAACGTACGCTAAGGATCCAAGTTGTTTTACACTTGGTCAATAGTTGTCAAAAGCCTGTTCAACTTAGAAGTTACTGTAGTCATAACTGTACCAAAGACAAATTTAATCAGGCATGATTTCACGTATAACCCATTCCCGCATAGGCTATTTTTAGATATAACTTCTTTGAATAAATCTACCGAAACAGAGCATTAACTAGAGAAAAGGAATTTTTTAGAATGTTATAGTTTGAAACCATTGTGATAAATATACTCTATTCATCACAATGGTTTCACAAAGTGACTTCTACAGAGTCGTCAAAAGTCGTCAATACGAGGGAGTGGGATAATGGCTAATTAATGGTGTAACAAATGTACTAACAGTGACACGAGTGTACTAACAGAAACATAACTGCGTCATCAACATCCTGCCAGTAAATAAATATGTTAGAGACGTGTGTATGACAGTCGTAACAGTAACATGACACTTAGACACTAGCGGTAACATGACTGTACTAAAGTAACATGACTCGATAACAGTAATATGACTGTGCTTACAGTAACATTACTCACTAACAGTAACATGACTGTACTTACAGTATCATGACTGAACTAACAGTAACATGACTCACTAACAGTAACATGATTGTACTATCAGTAACATGACTGTACTAACAGAAACACTATTGTACTAAAAGTAGCATGACTCCCTAACAGAAACATAACTGTACTATCAGTAATACGACTCACTAACAGTAATATGATTGCTACTAACAGTATCATGACTAACTAACCGTAACATGACTTATAACTGTACTATCAGTAACATGACTGAACTAACAGTAACATGACTCACTCAGGGGCGTGTCTGGGCATACGCACATACGCATGTGTGACACATGGTTTAACAAGTCGAAATTCTAAAAATGCTGAAACGGCATTAAAAATTGATGCCTCACTTTGGTAAGGTCATAGAAATTCTCACAAAAAATGATTGCGCTCAAGCTTTAAAAATTCTGTGATTTTCAAAAGCTTTGGAGTTTAGATGAAGGACAGATTTGACAAGGTGGTCGTTAAATTTACTAGAACAAGTTGTATAGTAGAGTCCTTTAATAATTATTCCATCATAGCGTATAGTAGATCTAGTCCACTATTGTTTTTTCTATATTTTGAAAAATAGCCCCTATCTTGGCCATGGTTTTCAATTTATAAATTAAAAAAGGTCACATAAGCGACGTTTCTTGCATAATTATACTGAAATCTGCCCTGTGATTTCATAGAACATCAGTTTGAATGTTCCGCTACAGCGATACACAGACAATTAACTTCTGACGGCCAAGTGTTAAAATGATTCAAATTGGGTTTAAAAGGATTGATATAGGATACTACATATGGATCATTTCTGCAAAATCATCTTTATTTATTTATGTTTGGGAGAGATTCACCTTAGAGAATAATTTTAACAAAATTATACTGAAATTTGCTTTGTGATTTCACTAGAAAAAGTTTTTTTAAAACTTCTGCTATAGCAATATAAAGAAAATTAGCACCACCTTTCGTGGCCTTAACGAATCCAAACGGTTTGAACAAATCTGGTAAAGGGTCACCTAAGGATTATTCCAGCAAAATTACATTGTATACTGAAACCTTCCCAGTGGTTTCAAACAAATACGATTTTTAAATGTTTCACTATTACGTTTTAATTTTTAAAGCATCTGAAAATATGAGATGAAACAGGTGTGACTCTTTCGGCACTTTTCAGTTTTGAGTAGGTGAAACTTTAATCAAAGGCTAAATATTGAAACAAAGTGTGCGCGTTAAAACCCTCATATATAATCATACCAATACTGGTGACACTTCGATACACATATTATATATCTCAATCCTATGCGAAATGTACAGGACCTTACTAAAAGTCGTCTGAATACACACCAGATTAGAATCTATTACAAATTAGTGCTAGAACAAATATATGTAATCTATTTTATTAAAATGCTAATGCATACATGTATATGTTTTGGTTCTGTTTCTTTCAATCATTTTCACGTCTAATAAGCGTATTCTGTTGTTGTTTGATTAGTTGTAATTAAACCTTTGTACGTCTGGCGATAGTGGATATTCCTCGATTTCCATCTATAAGTGTACGAGTAAAATAATAGTTGAGTGGATAGTGGGGGATGAAGAACATCATGCAACACATTCGCGTTATACTTACCAGTCTCTATCATCCTTATTTTTGAAAATGCAAAAGTGTGATCTCTTAACATTTTAAAATGTGTTTCAGTAATAATAATTCTAAATTGAAAAATATAGTTTGCCTAAAAAGATTAAACATGGCTTAAATGGTACCAAAATACACTTTTTTACGAATTAAAAAAAATAGCCGAATGTGTTTTATATTGTAAGCAAATGCATTCCAGGAAAATAATTCTAATGGAGCGGAAATGGCAACAGTATGCATTTTTGCACCCCCGAATAACGACTGTTTTTGAGAGTTTTCATAACCAATACCTTCTTATAATTCTGTTAGTTTTTAGAAAAGAACCGTTGCAACGCTATTTTGCTCAAATGAACTATACCAAATTAAATGGGGTTTTTTTTTAAAAAAAAAAAAGATCACATTACGGTGACTATTTAGGGATAGTTTTTAAAAAAAACTGTAACTTGACAAGCAGTGCAGACCCTGATGATACTGGATCTGCACTGATTGTCTGAATGCCTTCTTCTCATTCCCTTAAGACGCCTAGCTTTCCCTAGTATTGGTGCGTATTCAAGAATTATGATCAGGCACGCTCCTGACACTAACAGTAATATGATTGTACTAAAAGTAACATGACTCCCTAACAGTAACATAACTGTACTATCAGTAACATGACTGAACTATCAGTAACATGACTGTACTAACAAAAACACTATTGTACTAGAAGTAGCATGACGCCCTAACAGAAACATAACTGTACTATCAGTAACATGGCTGCTGTATGTACAGTAACATGGCTGTACTAATAGTAACATGACTCACTAACAGTAACATGACTGTACTAACAGTTACATGACTCACTAACAGTAACATGACTGTACTATCAATAACGTGCATGTTCTAATAGGAATAAGACGCCAAAACACTGGTAATTACATTACTGTACTAATAGTAACATGACTGTACTAGCAGTTACATGGCGACAGCAACATGAGTGTATTAATAGCAACATGAATGCACTGACAGTAATGTGGCTGCACTATCACTTACATAAATGTACTACCTGTAGTATGACTGCACTCAAATTTACACGACTTTACTAACGGTAGCATGACTGTACTAACAAATACATGATTGCACTAAAAGTAACATAACAACACTAACGATAATATGGAAGTCAGAGCACCTGCAGGGAAGCCGTTAAGGGCACGGCAAATCCAGTACAAAGTAGAAATTTTATGTTGTTTTATGTTAAGACCAGACTTAAAAGTATTGCACATTTTTACATGTTCTACATTTTATTATCGACTTTTACCACTCGTTAGGAAATATAATTGCAATCTACGGACGTTACTGCAACAAAGCATTTCTCAACCAGAATTTTACGGGGATGTTATCAACAGACTTAGGAAAATTTTGGGTCATATCCATTTTCATGATTTGTTTATAAAACGCATTAAAACCTTTAAGAAGAACGTTTATGATCCTGTTATATTGCAACGCACTGCATGTTTGGTTATTGACCCTTTTATAATCGGTAGCTACGCTTCCCTCTTTGTTTGCGCGATGACAGGCCGAGGGTAGTACTCTATGATGGTATACTCTTAAACTTAGACGAGCTTACCAGACTCATATATTACTTTTTCCCCGCCGTGTCCTTTACGGCTTCCCTGCAGGTGCTCTGACTTCAGCAAAGTCATTGAGTACATATTTGACGGATTTTCAGTTATTATGCTATGTTTTACATATTGTCATGTGTTTACCATCTTCTATGTTGTGGGTAAGTCCGGCGGGGATACCTTTATTTACACTATTTGTAAAGCTATGGTGACTTTGAGAGAATTATGAGGTTAGGACGTCCGTAAACCGGTTTAAACCCCCAATGGTGATTTTGCTACGTGCCAAGGCGGTACTCTCTTTGTCACCCTTACTTGTTTGTCTTTCGTCTTTGTACTTGTACTTTTGTTCATGTATGGAATGTTTATTTCTTGTACTTGTACGCTGTTAATGTTTTCTGTGTTCATCTCGTGTATATGCGTTTGTTTGGGTGTGCATTTTGTGTGTGTGTATGTGTGTGTGTGTGCGTGCGTGCGTGCGTGCTTGCGTGCGTGCGTGCGTGCGTGCGTGTGTGTGTATATATATGTGTGACCTGCTATCTGTCGATGTTTTGGTGGTGGTTGCGTCTTGTATGTGGCTTTGCCTGCTTGACTTTACTACTTTTTCATTTACTTAAATTGCGTTTAATGTCATATTGAAGGTCACAGAGACACCAATTGGTATAAGACACTGTACGAGTCGAGCTCCTACCTAGATGAGCTCTACGATCAGGGTCTTTATTGTCATTCAAAATCTTCTAGCAAGTTTAGGCATTCCATACTGAGTTGGCTCAATAGCTAAGCACTGATGGTCTATTCCAGACCACAATAATAAAACACTAATGGGATATGGCTATTCCGCTCTGAAAACCGGCACTGAAATGATTTTATTTGTTGACTATGGATACTATCACGTTCGTGCCTCATTAGTCAACTCGTTAATAACATGATGAAAATGAAATACGTATAAAAGATTCTCTTACATCATATGTGTTGGTACAAACATATACACCTTACAGATTGAATGATAGACTGCTGCTTAACTCTTTGATTGTCAGTGTCGCATCTGTGATTCGGCTTCTCATCAGGATTCAAACGGTTTGTTACTGTGACCACGTGTTTGAAACAAAAATGAATCAAATGTAGCAAATGACAATTTTAGCAGACGACATGACACTATGAATTTCATTTTGATTAATGACTTTGGAACACGTTTGGACACCAAAATTTCATTCTGCTCTGAGTTGTAAGATAACATAAATCTGATTGATTGAAGAATAGTCTCTGATTGGTCAAAATAGGGCATTGGTTGAAGAATAGTCTCTGATTGGTCAAAATAGGGCATTGTGATTAGCTGAATTTCAATCCGTTTTAGGGTCTCAAGCTGGATCTATCAGATGTTTAAATAGACCATTGTTAGATCTTCCGGTCCAATATCAATAGATCCCCAGACTGTATAGAGACTTTAAAGGGATTAACCCGGGGGTTTGTAAAGACCATTGTTAGACATTCCGGTCCTATATCAATAGACCCCAGACTGTATGGAGACTTTAAAAGGATTAGCCCAGAAGTTTGCAAAGACCATTGTTAGACCTTCCGGTCCAATATCAATAGATCCCCAGACTGTATGGAGACTTTAAAGGTATTAGCTCTTAGGTTTGAAAAGACCATTGTTAGACCTTCCGGTCTTCTTTCAATAGATACCCAGACTGTATGGAGACTTTAAAGTTATTAGCCCCGAGGTTTGAAAAGACCATTGTTAGACCTTTCGGTCCTATATCAATAGATCCCCAGACTGTATGGAGACTTTAAGGGGATTAGTCCCGAGGTTTGTAAAGACCATTGTTAGGCTTGGCTGATGCAATGATGGTGAAATACTGTAGCTAAAAATAACTGATATCATTCTAAGAATAGATACCCATACAGCGCCCTCTACCCACGCATGCGCTTGAAGGAAAACAACATTGGTCATTTCAGTCATTTGATCTGAGGACGTCGAAGAGTATACATGGTAGAAAGAGGTACCTTATTTATTTATTTATTTATTTATTTATTCATTTAACTTTATTTATTTATTTATTTATTAGACTTGTGTGTCTCTAATACATGGTCTGATAAGAAAAGGGCCTGACCCTCAATGCCCGTGAGTACTTACCAGATCGAGGTATACACGTCAGCTCTGTATACCGTGTAGCTCCAGATCTTTCACAATTTAAATCTCATGTGACGCCATACATGACCGACTGCTATCCACGAAAACCCGTGACAAACTACAATCTCCTTATATGCAAATGAGCTCCTCTCGTGTTACTATATATAGAACAAAATGGCCGCGATTACGCAAGATTACGTCATCTTTGTTTGACTCTAAAGAGGCCCCAATACTACTAGTGTTAAATGTGATGTTTAACATGATGTTTCCACAGCGGGACAAGTGTTAAAGATCAAAAGGAAAAGATTCGATATTAATGTGTGCGCATCTTGAGACATTATCGCATTTCAAGCATCTGTGTCGTTCATTTATGATGGTTATATTGATCTAATATAGTCATTTTACATGGAAAAAATTATGTTTGAAGAAATCGCACTGATTATCAAACTAGACTTGGGGGAGATTTGGATTATACTACAACGAAACTACTAAACAGGGTACGCAGCGCATACTATATGACAGCACCGGGGGATTCATACACTTTATTTAACAGTTACCCGATCCATATCCATGAAAGAAATTATACCTGTATGTTTTATTAACCCTTCTCTTGCTGAATTTTAAATACATTTGTCATTCTTTACCTATGCCCTGTTGTATAATTACATATATCTTCACTGTGTACAAGTATTTCGATGTGCAATCACTGTTGTGGAGTGCACTGGTTGCACAATCAATTTGTAAATAGTGCAGACCATGATGAGACAGCTCCTGCAGGAGCTGTCTCATCTGGGTCTTCACTATTTACAGGTAGGTATATTGACGTGAATAGCAAGCGAAGGGTTAATTAGCTGATTTATATCATCATATGAACATATTTGATCATGATAGAAGTTGTAGCATCAAACTATAGTAATCGATATACAGGAGACATCTGATATGGATTCACTCTTGCAAAGGCGTCAACATATGTGTCTATTGAATTAAGGATTCAAACAGCTCTCTCGCTTATGTAATATCTAACTCTTAGCCTGCTCATAGAAATCTGACAGGCATTTGCATACAGTTTCGATCCAAATGAGTAACTCATTAGGATCAAGGATTTCCCCACCCAGTCAATAGTTTCTCAGAATTTCTAACCCATTGCAAGACAGTAAAAGTGTAACAGATCGTAGTTTTGCCAAACATGTTTCAAAAGATTAGGGATTGTTTATTTGAATAATTGCATCCTTATAACAGCGTTTGTACTGCTAATTCCACTTGTTTAAGAGAAGCATTTCATTTCATTTACCTAAAAGTAATTAAACCTTTCCCTGTTCTGTATTTAGGCCAAATTTCAATAGCTACTGAATATTCATTAACAAAATAGTTATAAAGAAATCTGGAAGGTGGATCATTGTAGACATTTTAGGAAGTAAAGAATCAGATCTATCAAATTCTATTAGCAAAAAGTGTAGACCCTGATCAGACGGCTCATCTACTCTGTTTGCAAATGCGTGAAAACACGTTTATGTGAGGGAAAGGGTTAAACATTTCTTTTTATACAATAACGTAAACATATAACAAAATATGTTCATAGTTTCGTCCTTGACCTCACAGAAACGCCTTACCATGCCTTTATAATCAGATTAGACCCAGGCTAGGCGGCTACTGCAGGAACTGTTTATATCAAGGTCTGTTCTGTTTGATTATCACATAAAATAAAAACACTAAATATCATTAAAGTTGAATTGGGTGATTTTAACCATTGACCTCATAGAAACGCCCTTCCACACATTTTATTATACCCCCCCCCCCCACAACGAAGTTTGGGGGGTATACTGGAAACATTTCCTGTGGTCACATACCATTGTATATACATGTAAACATCTAGTGTATACTTAGGCTATCAGTATCTTTTTCATGCATATTCATCATATAATACGTTAACGAAAATTTATTATTTCCTAAAATACACAGTTCATTGCATACATGAAAGATTATTTCAGTGTTTACCCTTTAGCCCGCCGAGAAAATAATTATTTTTACATTTGTCCAACCACTTCATTTTCAAAATTCAAGTTAAAACAAATGTGTCAACAGTTTCAATCCTGAGTAGACGTCGTGTTTACTCGACGTCTCATCTGGATCCAAACTGTGTTTAAATCACTAATCGGCCGGTCAGTTAATGTCTGTGTCCGAATGTCATGTACAAAACTGGTATATATCTATCCGGCAATACGATCACGGTGAAATATAAAACAGGAATCAATCGTACACTTCCATTAAAGACAGTATATTAGCATTGATTACATAAACGGTTCAGAAATAATGACTCTGATTAATATTAGTTTGCCAATGAAGTCCTTTGATATTCATCTTTTCACCCTTTTCCCGCAGTCCGCGACCTGACAGCTCTGGCAAGCAGATTATATTCCAGCGAAACGCCTGGTAACTTGACGTGTCATCAGGATCAAAGCTATTTGACACTCGGTTAACCCATTCCCTGTTCTATAGCAAGTCTAATTTTCAATACCTACTGAATAGTCATGGACTAAATAATTATAATGAAATTAAGAAGGTCGAACATTGTAGTCATTTTAGAAATTAAAGAAGCTGATCTATCAAAGTCTATTACCAAAAAGAGCAGCAGACCCTGGTCTGTGTCTACTCTGTCTGCAGATGAGTGAATACGCATTTATATGAGGGAAAGTGTTAACTGTTTAACATTATGTTTCCACAGCGGGACAAGTGTTAAAGATCAAAAGGAAAAGATTCGATATTAATGTGTGCGCATCTTGAGACATTATCGCATTTCAAGCATCTGTGTCGTTCATTTATGATGGTTATATTGATCTAATATACTCATTTTACATGGAAAATTATGGTTGAAGCAATCGCACTGATTATCAAACTAGACTTGGGGGAGATTTAGATTATACTACAACGAAACTACGACAGCACCGGGGGATTCATACACTTTATTTAACAGTTACCCGATCCATATCCATGAAAGAAATTATACCTGTATGTATATTAATTAGCTGAAGATTTATATCATCATATGAACATAGTTGACCATGACAGAATTTGTAGCGTCAAACTATATTAATCGATATACAGGAGACATCTGCTATGGATTCACTCTTGCAAAGGCGTCAACATATGTGTCTATGGAATTAAGGATTAATACAGCTCTCTCGCTTATGTAATATCTAACTCTTAGCCTGCTCATAGAAATCTGACAGGCATTTGCATACAGTTTCGAACCAAATGACTAATGACTAACTCATTAGGATCCAGGATTTTCCCACCCAGTCAATAGTTTCTCAGAATTTCTAACCCATTGCAAGACAGTAAAAGTGTAACAGATCCTAGTTTGGCGAAACATGTTTCAAAAGATTAGGGATTGTTTATTTGAATCATTTGAATCAGCGTTTGTACTGCTAATTCCGATAGTTTAAGAGAAGCATTTCATTTCATTTACCTAAAAGTAATTAAAAATTCTGAAGGGTGGTGATCCCCCGAAAGCAAAAATTGCAACACAAAAAGAGAAAATTGCAGACTCGGTTTTATTGAGTCTGTTCATGAGCAGTAATTGAAAGTGCAACACTGCTCACGCCCCCTAGCACCGGCTTAAGCGGTATTCAATTTTCAGAACAAGAAGTACTGAAATTCATGATCTCGAAGGATCAGAAGGTATAACAACACTGAAAATGAAGTACGGGGAGACGTTTTACGGCCGCCACACAAGCACTTAACACCTGCTGTTGTGAAGATTATAAATTCTGAAGGGTGGTGATCCCCCGAAAGCAAAAATTGCAGCACAAAAAGAGAAAATTGCAGACTCGGTTTTATTGAGTCTGTTCATGAGCAGTAATTGAAAGTGCAACACTGCTCACGCCCCTAAACCTTTCCCTGTTCTGTATTTAGGCCAAATTTCAATAGCTACTGAATATTCATTAACAAAATAGTTATAAAGAAATCTGGAAGGTGGAGCATTATAGACATTTTAGGAAGTAAAGAATCAGATCTATCAAATTCTATTAGCAAAAAGAGTAGACCTTGATCAGACGGCTCATCTACTCTGTTTGCAAATGCGTGAAAACTCGTTTATATGAGGGAAAGGGTTAAACATTTCTTTTTATACAATAACGTAAACATATAACAAAATATGTTCATAGTTTCGTCCTTGACCTCACAGAAACGCCTTACCATGCCTTTATAACCAGATTAGACCCAGGCTAGGCGGCTACTGCAGGAGCTGTTATATCAAGGTCTGTTCTGTTTGATTATCACATAAAATAAAAACACTACATATCATTAAAGTTGGATTGGGTGATTTTAACCATTGACCTCATAGAAACGCCCTTCCACACATTTTATTATACCCCCCCACAACGAAGTTTGGGGGGTATACTGGAAACATTTCCTGTGGTCACATACCATTGTATATACATGTAAACATCTAGTGTATGCTTAGGCTATCAGTATATTTTTCATGCATATTCATCATATAATACGTTAACAAAAATTTATTATTTCCTAAAATACACAGTTCTTTGCATACATGAAATATTATTTCAGTGTTTACCCTTTAGCCCGCCGAGAAAATAATTATTTTTACATTTGTCCAACCACTTCATTTTCAAAATTCAAGTTAAAACAAATGTGTCAACAGTTTCAATCCTGAGTAGACGTCGTGTTTACTCGACGTCTCATCTGGATCCAAACTGTGTTTAAATCACTCATCGGCCGGTCAGTTAATGTCTGTGTCCGAATGTCATGTACAATACTGGTATATATCTATCCGGCAATACGATCACGGTGAAATATAAAGCAGGAATCAATCGTACACTTCCATTAAAAACAGTATATTAGCATTGATTACATAAACGGTTCAGAAATAATGACTCTGATTAATATTAGTTTGCCAATGAAGTCCTTTGATATTCATCTTTTCACCCTTTTCCCGCAGTCCGCGACCTGACAGCTCTGGCAAGCAGATTATATTCCAGCGAAACACCTGGTAACTTGACGTGTCATCAGGATCAACGCTATTTGGCACTCGGTTAACCCATTCCCTGTTCTATAGCTAGTCTTATTTTCAATACCTACTGAATAGTCATGGACTAAATAATTATAATGAAGTTAAGAAGGTCGAACATTGTAGTCATTTTAGAAATTAAAGAAGCTGACCTATCAAAGTCTATTACCAAAAGGAGCAGCAGACCCTGGTCTGTGTCTACTCTGTCTGCAGATGAGTGAATACGCATTTATATGAGGGAAGGTGTTAACTGTTTAACATTATGTTTCCACAGCGGGATAAGTGTTAAAGATCAAAAGGAAAAGATTCGATATTAATGTATGCGCATCTTGAGACATTATCGTTTTTCAAGCATCTATGTCGTTCATTTATGATGGTTATATTGATATAATATAGCCATTTTACATGGAAATTTATGTTTGAAGAAATCGCACTGATTATCAAACTAGACTTGGGGGAGATTAAGATTATACTACAACGAAACTACTAAACAGGGTACGCAGCGCATACTATATGACAGCACCGGGGGATTCATACACTTTATTTAACAGTTACCCGATCCATATCCATGAAAGAAATTATACCTGTATGTATATTAACCCTTCTCTTGCTGAATTGTAAAATACATTTCTCCTTCTTTACCCATGCCCTGTTGTATAATTACATATATCTTCACTGTGTACAAGTATTTCGCTGTGCAATCACTGCTGTGGAGTGCACTGGTTGCACAATCAATTTGTAAATAGTGCAGACCCTGTTGAGACAGCTCCTGCAGGAGCTGTCTCATCTGGGTCTTCACTATTTACATGTGGGTATATTGACGTAAATAACAAGCGAAGGGTTAATTAGCTGAATATTGATATCATCATATGAACATAATTGACCATGACAGAAGATATAGCGTCAAACTATATTAATCGATATACAGGAGACATCTGATATGGATTCACTCTTGCAAAGGCGTCAACATATGTGTCTATGGAATTAAATATTAATACAGCTCTCTCGCTTATGTAATATCTAACTCTTAGCCTGCTCATAGAAATCTAACAGGCATTTGCATACAGTTTCGATCCAAATGAGTAACTCATTAGGATCCAGGATTTTCCCACCCAGTCAGTAGTTTCTCAGAATTTCTAACCCATTGCCAGACAGTAAAAGTGTAACAGATCCTAGTTTGGCCAAACATGTTTCAAAAGATTAGGGATTGTTTATTTGAATCATTGCATCCTTATAACAGCGTTTGTACTGCTAATTCCGCTAGTTTAAGAGAAGCATTTCATTTCATTTACCTAAAAGTAATTAAACCTTTCCCTGTTCTGTATTTAGGCCAAATTTCAATAGCTACTGAATATTCATTAACAAAATAGTTATAGAGAAATCTTGAAGGTGGAGCATTGTAGACATTTTGGGAAGTAAAGAATCAGATCTATCAAATTCTATTAGCAAAAAGAGTAGACCCTGATCAAACGGCTCATCTACTCTGTTTCCAAATGCATGAAAACTCGTTTATATGAGGGAAAGGGTTAAACATTTCTTTTTATACAATAACGTAAACATATAACAAAATATGTTCATAGTTTCGTCCTTGACCTCACGGAAACGCCTTACCATGCCCTTATAACCAGATTAGACCCAGGCTAGGCGGCTACTGCAGGAGCTGTTATATCAAGGTCTGTTCTGTTTGATTATCACATAAAATAAAAACACTAAATATCATTAAAGTTGAATTTGGGGATTTTAACCATTGACCTCATAGAAACGCCCTTCCACACAACGCAGATCCCGATCAGACGGCTCCTATAGGAGCTGATGTAAGAAATAATGGCATCATAAATATTAATTGGATTAATTTTTATAATAAAACATGACCTCGGGAATATTTGGCCATGGCAGAAACTGTAGAATCATATCTATATTATTTCACAAGCAAACGAAGCAGACGCGTATCAGCTCTGGATCTACCATGCTTCTGGTTGATAATGCGTAGTAATGCGTATTTCTGGGGTAAAGTATTAATATTCCTAACGGCTTATGGGTTCAGCATTTACTTGTATATACAATTGTTAAAACTACACTATCGAGCATACAGTGGCCAGT
Source organism: Azorinus chamasolen (assembly GCA_963576725.1). NCBI lineage: Eukaryota > Metazoa > Mollusca > Bivalvia > Cardiida > Solecurtidae > Azorinus > Azorinus chamasolen. The sequence continues at coordinate 13,994,861 of OY755243.1, read as the reverse complement.
GGTGATATACAGTTGAACTTCGATATCTCGAACTCGGATAACTCGAACTTCGGCATAGCTCCAAATAAAAGTTCAGTCCCTCCAAAACGTACAATACATAATTACTCTAAAATATATTACCCACGCATATCTAGAAACACGTGGGACAGCTTCATGCAGGTATAAAGTGATGCTGAAAGCTCCTACAGGAGCTTTCAGCAGTAGTTTAGCCCTGCATTAAGCTGTAAAATTAAGAAATTATCCAGATCCGAAGTCGGATAACTCGAACTTCTGTTATCTCTGATTTTTTTGGTACCTTGAAGTTCGAGATATCGAAGGTCAACTGTATAGGCAACGCTGCGTCTTCAATTAAACATTCTCAGATGAAATCCAAACCAGACATTGAAATTACAGATTTATTTTCATGTATGTCGAACATATTTCATTAACATTAAACATAATTTGAGTAAGATAATGTTTCATTTGAACCCGCTATGAAAAATATAATGCCTGCTCAATTTTGAATCTGGTGCAAATTGGACTATTTCGAATCGATTAAGATTTTTAGAAACTGTTACCGGGTATCAGACAGCTTGCATCCTGGTGAGAGACCGAGTTACTCGTAGTCTCATCTGGACATAAGCTATTAGCAAATTCAAGTCAGATCGCGAAGAGCAAAATAAGGATTAATTCCAAGGCGTACTTCCATCTTCCCCCTGTTATTTGTGTGTTTGTTTAGCCTTTGTGCGTCTCTCTTTGTGATAAAAATGTACATCTGCTGTACTTGCTTGTCATTGTGCTGGTTGGGTGGTTGGGTGTTTTGTATGTGGCGTTTCCTGCATGACTCATAAATGTACTTTTAATATTTACATAAGATGTTGCCTTATCATCATCATTAAATCTGACCCCAACATAAAACAACATTAAATTTCTACCATGTACTGGATTCCGAATCTACATAAAAATCCATATAAGGCGCATTTTATTGCTAACTCTGGTTGTTGTACTACTGCTAAACTATCTAAACTTTTGACGTCATATCTTACATAATGTTTTACATATTGTCATGTGTTTACCGTCTTCTATGTTGCACACATATATTTCTTCGTTGAGCTCTTATTATTTCTCTAGACTCTATACTACTCTACCTCACCATGTCATAAAGGATAAACAGATTAAATTAATAGAAAAAAACTTTTGCCAGAGAAAATAAAATGTTCCTCGCTTGTAATGTCCAACGTTCGTTCTTGTCGAATTCAGAAGTTGAACATTACACAATATGGACTTGCCTTGATGTTTGTAGATCTCTATCTTTTCTTTTAGATACCATATTTGTGCGATATGGGGATACCATACATCGTCAAGTTGTTGGTATACCTATGGGGTAAAAATTGTGCCCCTCTTGTTGCAGATTTATTTTTGTATTGCTATGAGAGGGATTTTATGCTAAGCTTAAAACCTGATACACAAGCTGATATTGTTATTGCTTTTAATAAAACTTCAAGGTATTTAGACGATATTTTGAATTAGGATAATCCTTATTTTGAAACTATACATGTAGTTGTTTTCTATTTACCCACAGAACTTACTTTAAACAAAGCGAGTCGATCCGACTCTAAGGCCACCTCCCTTCAGAATTTATTTCCTTTTTAGATTTGGATCTTTTCATCACTAATGATACAGTTTTGTCCAAAATACACGTATACGATAAAAGGGGATATTTTGATTTCAAAATTGTTAACTATCCTTTTCTAGATGTAAATGTGCCCATTCTACATCTTATGGGGTTTACAATTCTCAACTTATTCGCTTTGTCCGAGCCTGTTCGTTGCTAGATGATTTTAAAAGTCGTAATTTTATTATAACTGATAAATCTCTTTAGCAAATCTTTTTCTAAATTTTATAATCGAAGTTGACCTCTCATTAGTAAATGTAATTGCAATCTATGGACGTTATTGCAACAAAGTATTTCTCATCCAGAATTCTATGGTTATGTTTTCTACAGGAAAGTTCGCGTCTTACCCATTTTCATGATTTGTTTATTAAACGCATTAAAACTTTTAGGAAGAAAGAGTATGACCCCATTATATTGCAACACACTGCATGTTTGGTTATTGACCCCTTTACACTCGGTAACTACGTTTCCCTCTTTGCTTGCAAGATGACAGGCCGAGAGTAGTACTCTATGATGGTATACTCTTAAACCCAGAAACGCGTCGAGCTAACCAGACTCATGTATTGCATTTTTTTGTCGTGCCCTTAACGGCTTCCCTGCAGTTGCTCTGACTTTAGCTAAGTCATTGAGTACATATTTGACGGACTTTCACAGCGTTTGTCATGCTATGTTATCCATATTGCCCTGTGTTGACCGTCTCCTATGTTGTGGGGAAGTCTGGCGGGAACATCTTTATTAACACTATTTGTCAAGCTAAAGTGGCTTTGCGATAAGTGTGAGGTAAGGACGTCTGTGAAGCGGTTTAAACCCCAAGTGGTGGTTTTGCCACTAGCCGTTCAAGGCGGTACTCTATTTGTCGACCTTGCTTTTGTGTTTGTTTTGTTCCTTTGTGTTTGTGCTTTTGTTTGTGTTTGACTTTGATGTATTTTGTCTCGTGTGTTTGTGTGTGTGTGCGTGCGTGTGTGTGTTTGGAATCTTAATCTTTCAGTTATACCATATCTTAATAGCGCTGTTTTCACACAGGAAATGTTCTTTCTAAAGCGTTTCGCATGAATAAATTACAATACAAAACTCAGTATATTAATGTATATAGGATATTTAAAGTACAAATATGAGTCATGCAGGAAACATCACATACAGAACAAACAGCCGCCCAAAGAGCAACACAAGAAAACATAGCAAATGTACATAACTATCAAAAACATAAGGAGACGCACAAAGACAAAATAAACATACAATAGGGGGAACTTTGAATGGTCAGTGACAAAAGTAACTGGAGGGTTAAACCGGTTAAGGGGCTTCCAACCTCACACTTATTCCATCCCCAGCCTAAAAGACAAACAGTGTAAATAAACGTATCCCCTCTCCGACTAATCTACAACAACCGCGATCGCAAATACAGTGGTAAAGTGCAAACTAAACATTCTGAAGGGTGGTGATCCCCCGAAAGCAAAAATTGCAACACAAAAAGAGAAAATTGCAGACTCGGTTTTATTGAGTCTGTTCATGAGCAGTAATTGAAAGTGCAACACTGCTCACGCCCCCTAGCACCGGCTTAAGCGGTATTCAACTTTCAGATCAAGAAGTACTGAAATGCATGATCTCGAAGGATCAGAAGGTATAAGAACACCGAGAATGAAGTAAGGGGCGACGTTTTACGGCCCCCACACCAGCACTTAACACCTGCTGTTGTGAAGATTATAAATTCTGAAGGGTGGTGATCCCCCGAAAGCAAAAATTGCAACACAAAAAGAGAAAATTGCAGACTCGGTTTTATTGAGTCTGTTCATGAGCAGTAATTGAAAGTGCAACACTGCTCACGCCCCCTAGCACCGGCTTAAGCGGTATTCAACTTTCAGATCAAGAAGTACTGAAATGCATGATCTCGAAGGATCAGAAGGTATAAGAACACCGAGAATGAAGTAAGGGGCGACGTTTTACGGCCCCCACACCAGCACTTAACACCTGCTGTTGTGAAGATTATAAATTCTGAAGGGTGGTGATCCCCCGAAAGCAAAAATTGCAACACAAAAAGAGAAAATTGCAGACTCGGTTTTATTGAGTCTGTTCATGAGCAGTAATTGAAAGTGCAACACTGCTCACGCCCCCTAGCACCGGCTTAAGCGGTATTCAACTAAAACATATTTAAGTGAAACCAACTGTATCAATGATTGAGCTGCAAACAGAGTAACTGTAGAAAAGTAATAAAGGGTACGACAAAAAACGAAATAGTACAGATATCCGACGTCCTCCTTTCGTGTCCGGATTTAAGAGGTCGCTTTCATAGAGTACAAAACCTTTCTTGTCGGCGTACATGCAATGAGGCCAGTGTGATTGCCAGCTGTAAAAGGGTTGACAACCAAACATGCAGTATGTTGTAGTACTATAGGATCATATCACCTTTTAATTATTTTTTAATATATTTGATGAACAAAGTGAGAAATTTGGCATGTCCCACAATAATCTTACGAAGTTTGTAAATCATATCACCGGAACATGCAGGATGTGGAATACCGTGTAGCGCCTTGAGGTTACATTTGTACTTGCCAATAAGTGAGAGATTTCGATAATGAAATTTAGAGAAATGTTTTCTTAGTTTATGGTCTCTGTTTCCTTGCTTAAGCAGCTTTCCAGTTAAAATGAGATTTCGACTTAAAATCGTCAATAGATGAACAAGCTTTAGCGAATCGAATAAGTTGAGATATATAAATCCCGAAAGATATGGCACGGGGAACATCTCCGTCAAGATGAGGGAAATTTACAATATTAAAATAAAAATCATCTCTTTTGTCATATATTTTAGAAGCAATCATTCCATAAGGTCTAAATCAAGAATAAACTGCATAAGTGTCGGAAGGGTTAGCTTTATTCAATTTGAGTTCTTTTGGGTAAATTGTAGGAATCAGAGCATCAAAGAAAGGAGCATCAAAGAAAGGGTTATCTAAGTTAGAAATATCATCCAAATATCGAGAAATTTTATTGAAGGATTTTATAACATCTTATTGTGATTGTGGATTCAAACGTAACATTAAATCTCTCTCATTGCAGTACATAAACAAATCGGCGATCAGTGGTGCACAATTCGTACCCATAGGAATACCAGTCACCTGGCGATATATAGCATTCCCATTTTTAAGATATAAATATCAATGAGAATAATAAGAATCGAACTAATTGAAGAATCATAGTTAAAACCCAATTCATCTTTTTCCGTCAGCTTATATGCTGGTAAATCAAGGGAAATAGACGCATACTCTGATTATATTGTGTCAGCTCACTCAGATCACCAAAACTCAAATGCAACATTCTATGTACAGTGTCGGTACGTCACACGGTTACGATCCATAATCACCTGATTTAGGTGTATGTATGGATTACAACACTATACCTAAAATAGTGCTTTCCATAAGTGAGTCAATTTTGTAGCTAATGCATATAAACTACACGATACAGTACAAGTATTACAAATAAAAGACCATTATATACACCCAATATGCCAAAATGGCAAAGGAATAATATCAGACCGATTGAGACCCACAATGCTGCCTTGGATCGGTTCAGGTATGACCGTCCCACTGCCTATACGATAAATGAACCCGTTCCCGGTGAGCAAGAATAAAGAACTTAGGTTAAATTAACAGTAATCCCTGGCGCTAGTTAAAACAGGGTGTAGCAATGCAAGCCATATAACATATATGGTACCCCAAGACAACAGTGCTCCCGTGGCATTGGTAACTGGACAGGGAAACCCTACTCACACAGCACCCGCATTTCAAACAGCAAGGGAATTCGCTGTCAAGCTTCATTTTTAACTCTACAATCTAATTGTCCAGCAGGCATGTTTTAATTCTTCCGCTGCCTGGAATTGTCGTCTGCAAAATATGTGGCCTTCAGCTGTCGTCTGTTCAATTTTCACATTTTAATTTTCTTCATGTTTGGTTTGAAAACACATAATCAGAAAAACAAACAATTTGTATCCTAATGAGAGTCCAATGGTCAATGAAGATGAGTTCTTCGTGCAATAACAATCAGATATATTTCTCACCAAGTAGAAACGCATAGAGTCGGTGAGAAAGTGTGCCTCTCGGACATACCAAACATGAAAGGGTTAACAATTTCATTAATGTGCGGTCACATTTGTAAACAGTTTGGAACATAATGGGACTCATAAAGCTCCAAGCTGTTTAACACACACTGGCCGCGTTTGTGTAAAGAAACTGGATAATTAATACAGTTTAGAAAAATAATTCGGCGATTACTTTTTACATGTAATTATGATCAGACATTTACTGCTTTAGTTCAAATACATATGATTATACAGTGCTCCCTCCCTACAACGACCCTTTGAATAACGATTCTCTCTTTACAACAACGCATGTCACTGTTTCCGAAACAACAAGGCTCCAGAAACAACTTTTTCCATCGTATTTTCTTTATGCCTACATCAAACCCTATGTTGTGACCACTCTTTAGAATCGTCACTTTGTGACGATTCTAAAGAGTGGTCACAACATAGGGTTTGATTGAGGCATAACGGTTTTAGTTCTCGAAATACACCTTATCTGGGGATCTGCAAACAAGCTAATTATGTTTGATTTTCCCTCCCTATAACAACTCCCTCCGACCAACACATACAATCTTCGTATCCCAAAGGGTGTCGTTGTAGAGAGGGAGCACTGTATCAGTCCCCGTTGTTTACATCTATGATAATTGCCCTCGAGAAGTAAAGGTTATTTTTAAATGATTATTTTTGTTCGCAAACATCATCTTTTGCTTATGTTTCAGAATGACCTTTCCTTCATTTTTGTCTCTGAAACATACAATTTGGATCCTGATGAGATGACGCGCTCCTCTGCGTCTCATCTGGATCCAAACTGTTTGCACAAGTAATCAAATATTCGCCCATCCCAGCAAGCCATGTGAGTCGCTTCTGACGACTTCGGCAGTGAAAGAGCATTGAAGCTGTGGTCTACTGAATGGAAACAAAGAATCAGAAAACTCATTTGGAAGCTATATGCATAGTTGTTTCTTTTTCATCAAACTTCCACCTGCTTTCAATATATGCAGCTAATATTCTGAAAATTGGTGATCCTTCGAAAGCAAAAATAGAAAGCAAAAAGAGAAAATTGCAGACTCGGTTTTATTGAGTCTGTTCATGAGTAGTAATTAAAAGTGCAGCACTACTCACGCCCCTAAGTTTCTTTTCAGTGGTATTTGTTGGCAAGGATGTAGCCTCTGTCGTAGATGCGACCACTCTTAACTAATCGGCGTTTTCCAGCGAACTCGGAAAACTACTCAATATACATTCAGCCATTTGTGTACGATTTATTCCGGCGATATTCGCATCGTATTTTGTGTAAATAATCATAATACTTATCCATCCAGTACAACAAACAATTTCAACGAAGATGAAATAATTCAAAATGTTTAAATCATTTTACACCAACATGATAGTATTTCATCAGTTTCTCCAATTTACATGTAAAGCTGCGAGATCATGTCGCAACTAGACATAAATTTCAAGCAGCGCGTTATTGATTGTTTTGTACTAGAATGGCACGGAGGTTTAGAGAGAAATGCAATTTTGGAAGAATACAAAAACTTTAAAGCACATTTTGAGTATAAATCATATCTTGATAATGTACCTGCACATTTACGATTTTTTTTCACTAAATTAAAACTATCAGCACATTGTCTTAGGATACATACTGGTTGTTTTGGTTCAAATCGAATCCCAAGAGATGAAAGGTACTGTCTATTCTGTAACCTGCATGATATATAGGACGTATACCATTTTATCTGTGTTTGTTCATGCTATAAAGATATCGGAAAATATTTAGATATGAAATTTATATTAATCCCTCAGTTTACAAGTTGATTTTATTGTTTAGTAATCATGATAAAAGGTTATTGAAAAAATTGGCCACTTTCATCAAAGAGGCATTTGTCAAACGAAACAGTAACGTAAACTGGAATTGAAAATAAGAACAATGTCGTTTAAACGTTTTATGAGGCAGCTTATCACGCCTTTAGGAGAGTGTACTTGGTGGCTAACAGTATGGTTCGATCTTAATCATCGCTCGGCCATTTTGATGTCTGTAATTAACTGCTAACAGAATGGTTAGGCCTAACCCTTTATCCACAGTACTTCGCCCGGCCAGTTTGCGTACATTGACATGTCAAGGGGTCGGTTCTGTATTTGTGGATTGTATGGCTTAAAGCCAAACTCGGACATTATATCACATATTTGTTTTCCTCGTATATTATTACGATGCCACATGAACTCCATCAACACATAGAGAACATGTACATCTTTGAAAAACTGTCTTCCACCATTTAAGGCTACCAACTCTGATTGTTCAATATCCATTTTTATGAAGACAGATTCATTGTGAAACATTGGAGCAAGATCATCAAGTAAAATAGTGTCAATTGCATGCTTTTCACCAGTTCCCTTTGCAGATTTCACGTAATTTCCACCTATATTCTTGTAATCCGGCATCAATATTACAGATTCATATTTATCAGAAACAGCATTCCAAATTAAAGTTACTTTGTCCTCCAAATCATTCAGTTTCAACGATCTTGACAACAACACCAGATTCATCGTATTTGCATCAACCGCTAGTACTCGTCTTCCCAGCTTCGCACAGCTGATGGTGAATACCCCGACGTTACACCCGAGGTCTAACAGTGACATTCCGGGATGATCTTTCAGAACATTAGCAGTCATATCAACAAGGGCTTTTTCCCATGTTCCTGTACGGATGAGACTTCCAGATACATGAACATCGATCTCCGCGGGATATGTGCAAATTGTCGAGTCTTCTACTGGGGTCTTGAAGTTTACGCATTTGTATTTGGAAGCAAGATGTTCATTGGTCACCATTGAAGCGTTAAATATATGCACATCATTCCGAAATGTCTTCTTCATTTCTTTTGCATTGGATAAAGTTTCATTAACATTATCCGTGTTTGTTTCGTAATGTCGATCTGTTTTATTATGAAAGACAATTTCCTTTTCTGTGCGTAAATTAATGAGCCATCCCAAAGTATAATAAACAAATACACAGACAAATATGATCCGAAAGATATTAGTCGGCATGTTCCTGACTTTGATAGGATACGCCATGGAGATCCCGTTGTCTGTGTGGTAGCTATGCAATATTTGATATATTTGTTATATCAGACGAACTGCATCAAAATTGCAGTATAACTTTGTAAGACTGCAAATCTGGCAAAATTAACCTTGTTGACAGCTTTGACTGAAAATTAAATAATAGATTTTGAGTTGTATCGTACAAACTAAAGATCAAACAAAAAGCAAATGCTTAACATATATAAACTGTAAATTAGTGTTTAAACGTTTACCTGATAAATAGCCATGCATAAAATATTGACATCGTGAATATCTGAGTCTACTCTCTTTGCAAAGGATGTCAAAAGGTACTTCTATCGGGTAATGTTTGAATTTAAATACTCATGCATAAAATAATGACACCGTGGACAGGGCAGAACTTGTAGTATCAAATCTAATATGATTCCATACAGATCAGAAAGCGTAGACTTCTGATCTGAGTCTACTCTCTTTTCAAAGTACTTCCATCGGGTAACGGGTTGAAGTTCTTGAAAAAGCGTTTATATTCCTTTTTAAAACGCAATCACATTATGATAACATTTTGAAACATTTCTATCCGTATATACATTCTTTAGACGTTCGCCCTCTCTCTCTCTCTCTCTCTCTCTCTCTCTCTCTCTCTCTCTCTCCCCTCTCCCTCTCAACATCTGTTGTTTCTGTTTTATCCCAGCACAAACATTTACTTGTACTCCATATATACGCCATTTAACACTTTCGCAAACAGAATGGATGCAGATCAGAAAGCTCATGTATGAGCCATCTGACCAGGGTCTGTTCTGTTTTCCTTATGGTATTATATAAAGATTATTAAACGGGTGACTAGGGCCGCAGAGCGATATAGGCCAGTCACTTTGATATTGGCCCGATGGCTTTATTACATTTGTGGAAAGAATGGGATCTTCCAGGTGCAATATTTTCTCAAAGGATTGAAAGGATCGGACGTTGGTGAAAAATTCAGCAGTTTGAGGGAATGGCGCCATTCTGACGTTATTTGGATGACGTCAAAATGACGGTTTTACATTATTCAAAAATAGGCGTTGGAACGGGCGGCTAGACTGCACTTTTGTTTACCGGTAAGTGCATTGTGCATGTGCATAATCTGAATCGAATCGGGCAAGGATTGTCTTTGTTAAAGCGACGGTTTGGGGCCTAATCGGTATGTGTACGAGCACTTTGAAAACATTTGCAGCATCGGAACAGAATAATGCCTTCGCCATGTATTGAGGTTCTGTTGCTATAGATTTAGAACAATTATCTTGGCAGCGGGCATATATCGGTTATAGGCCCGTCGCTAGGTCCGTATATGCCCGCTCCGACAATACGACTGAATTTTTTACCGATATAGGACCATTTTGAGTGTAAAAATGTTACTATTTATAGTAACAAATGTAGCGACGGGCCTATAACCGATATATGCCTGCTGCCAAGATAATTGTTCTAAATTTATAGCAACAGAACCCGGATACGTAGCGAAGGTCTTATTCTGCTCCGATGCTGCAAATATTGTCAAAGTGCTCATACACGTACCGATTAGCCCCAATTTCCAAACCACAATCCTCGCCCAATTCTATTCAGATTTATGCACATGCGCACTTAGATCTACACGTATCGGTAAAGTGAAATCTAGCGTAAAACTATAGTGTAAAACCGTCATTTTGACGTCATCCGAATGACATCCGTCAATGACAGGATAGCGCCATTCCCTCATTTGAGTTTTTAAAACCGTTTTTATTCTGAGAAATAGTGTATGCTCCATCTCTGATCAGATGAAATGTTCACCAATGTTTTGCAAATGTAATAAACAAGTATCAAGGGGCGTCCCATATCACGCAGCGGCCCTAGTCACCCATGTAATAACCTCTATTTATATTCTGGGTGAGCCTTCGACTAAATTAAAAGTAGAAATTCAAAAAAGAGAAAATTGCAGACTGTTTTATCGAGTCGAGTCTGTTCATGAGTAGTAATTAATAGTGCAACACTACTCACGCCCCCTAGCACCGACTTAAGCATTATTCAATTTTCAAAACTAATAACTGCTGTTGTGAAGTACATATATTATGAAAATGGTGAATTCATAATGAATAATGAAGATCTATTCATCCATCCAAATCGCCACACAAGACATGCTCATCCACACACCTTCCAGGCTCACTCATGCAGAACACAGACTATGAAATACTCTTTCTTCCCCAGAACTATTGTGGACTGGAATTCTCTACCATCTGATATTACACCAAGCCACTCAGTAACTGCCTTCAAATCCTCAATCTGTTCTCTTTACTAAGCTGTTTGTTTTGTTCTGCGTCCTCTTTCGCATAACACTCACACCTCTGACATAATCTTCAATTTGCTGAATGTGATCAGTATTATTTAGACGTTATTCAGATGTAGATGGAGCTCCTTCGAAAGCAAAAGTAGAAATGCAAAAAGAGAAAATTGCACAGTTGATTTTATTGAGTCTGTTCATGAGTAGTAATTAAAAGTGCAACACTACTCACACCCCCTAGCACCATCTTAAGCAGTATAATTTTTCACAACCAATAACATCAAAACTAATGATCCCTGATTTTACAGTTGTAGCCAGGGCAACACTTTTCTTGTTTATCGGACATTATAAATATTAAACTAATTAATAGTTCTATATACATTATTTTTATGGTCAAGGAAGAAGTCCAGTGTAGTTTAATTCTTTTTTGAATATTCCTACCCTATATACATTATTTGCACGTTATGTTTTATTGTTGCTGGTTTTGTTTATTCCTTTTTAGTTTTGTTAAAGGATGGGGAAACACATAAACATCTGTTGTTTCCGTTTTATCAGCACAAACATTTACATTTACTCCAAATATGTACGCATTTTTAACACTTTCGCATACAGAGTGGACCTAGATCAGACGACTCATGTAGGAGCCATCTAATCAGGGTTTGATCTGTTTAGTTATGGCTTATTTTCTGGTCCTTCGGGATCATTAGTTTTTGGTGTTTTTAGTTTTGAAAATTGAGTACTGATTAAGCCGGTGCTAGGGGGCGTGAGTAGTGTTGCACTTTTAATTACTACTCATGAACAGACTCAATAAAACCGAGTCTGCAAGTTTCTCCTTTTGGATTTCTACTTTTGTTTTCGAAGGATCACCCATTTTCAGAATTTATATAAAGCTGATTGTACAATGTAACCATGGTCAACACGTTTTTGTTCATATGACTATATGAATATCAAACTAATTAATATTCTTATATACATTAGTTTTTAATGAATGCCATTAGATAAATGATCAAGGAAATAATCCAGTGTAATCTAAATTATTAAATAGTTGAAACCTACCTTTAAAGCAATGTCGAACCGACCACTTTTCCAAATACTGATTCAAGCCACGTATATTAGCAATTATAAAAAGATGATACCGATAGCACGATCCAACTTTACAATACTGATGGTGACATATTGTAGCCTCAACTACAGAAAAACATACAGCTCAAACAGCAGCTTGAACTCCTTCACTGTCAGTGTCGATTCTATGATCACCTTGGCAAACACGTGTACATCATACTACAAGCAAATTCTGCCAAAGAATGCATTTTCTCACATAACTTCCCTTATCTCCGGGTTAGAACACCGGGTTAAGATTATCTTATCAGTAACACGTGTAAGATAACTTAAGAATATATATGACGTCAAACATGCAAAAACCGATGTTTACATGTCATTAAAAGGGCGAAAATAGATCTAGATCTACATTGCTTTGGTTATGTGAGAAAAAGAATCTGATGCTCGTTGTCTTTTAAGACAAAGGTTGTCTTAATAACATGTTCTAAGGCTGGTTTAGGAACATGTGATCTTAAAAGACAACTCGCAACAGATCCTCTTTATCCCTCATCGGGGTCTGCTCTCAGCGTTTCTACATCCCTCACCTTGAATTTGATGCGGACTAATATACTCAGGGAGCCAATAGTGCCTACAATGCACCCCCCCCCCTTAGACTTTTTTCATGGGTACAAAACTGTTCAGAAAAGTCTCCTGAATCAGAATCGCGAATGTACTCAAGTTTAAATTCTTTATGGCTATGTGCATTTTAACCGTTTCCATGGCAACACCCCATGATGACCCATACCTTCCAATTCGCCCATATCACGGCCAGTTTTTGTCCTAAACCTATAAAAACTAGTACCAAGTGTAAGATAAAACATTGGGCTTTTATTTCCAACTTGGTTTTTTAAAATAACTTATTTGCATACTCATGGATTTTAATGAGAACCTCAAAACTAGTAGAAAAAGTATAGAAATAACGTAAACCTTTAATTTTTTTATCCTACAAATATCAGAAAACAACTTCAAATGCAGTTTAACATGATGACAAAAACCGCAGAAAACAAAATATCCAATTTGAGGACCAAAGCATTAATTTTAAGTACCATTTTCACCGTCCATATCACAGCCAGTTTTTGTCCTAAACCTATAAAACTGGTACCAAATTGGAGATAAGACATTGCGCTTTTATTTCCAGCTGTTGTTATAAATTACCTTATTTGCATACTCATGAATATTAATGAGAACATTAAAATAGTAAAACCAATATAGAAATAACGTAAATAATGTTCAATTATTTTAAAAATATTCACGGTTTGTCCTACAAATATCAGAAAACAACTTCAAATGCAGTTTAACATGATCCTCCGAAAACAAAATATCAAATTTCAGGACCAAAAAATTAACTCTAAGTAACATTTTAACTGTTTCCATAGTAACCATTCATTTCACTCTGTTCACGCATATTGTGTTATAAGACCCCTACCTGCAAATATTTTCCATAACACAGAAAGTGTTTGTGCTAACTGTATAAAACTGGTACCAAATTAAAGCTCAGACCGTTTACTTTTCTTTAAAGGCTATACTTAGGAAATACCTTATTTGCATAAACATGAATATTAATAAGAATAATTAAAAAATGGTAAAATAATACATATTTATCCTACTAATATCAGAAAACAACTTCAAATGTAGTTTAATTTGATGACAAAATACTCAGAAAGCAATGTATCTAAATTGATAACCAAACAATGAACTGTAAGTAACATTGTTACTGTTTCCATGGTAACCGATCCTTTCACAAATTTTGGAAAATTGACATCTACCTGTAATACTCCGCTAGATCTCTATTATTTTTTATGAATAATGAAATAAATTGTTATAACCATAGATATGAGGCATTGCTTTAATAGTACATATTACTTTTCTGATATAAACTAATTTGCATATGTATGAATATTTATGAGAACAGTAAAAGATGTTGAAATTTTCGAAAGACACCAGTCTTTCTCTTATAAAGCAAACAAAAATGCAAAATTGTTAGCTAAAGCTTAAAATGATCACTAAATTATCACCAAGAGTGTTAGCTAAATAAATTTGGGACAAATTATATAGCACTGATTCGGCTGATTGTTATATATCTGTTTCCTAGGCAACCATTCTAACCTCATTGTTCATATTACAGAGTGTTTAAATTCCTGCAACATACAAAGATGTCGCAGTCTACTTTCCCAATAATTATAAAAGGTTATGATATGAACATATAGCTGATGTATGAATATTCATGTTTGTTTTACATTATGCAAATTACCTCATTGGCATCCTCATGAATATTAATTAGTGATAAGAAAACAAAGAGAAACAATATAGAAAATAACATGTTTGGCACTAGTATGCCGAGCACAACATTACACCATTCTCCAAATATAGCTTGCAATGATAAATGTACCTTTTGGTGATGAACAATATATTGTTTTTACTATTTTTAACGTTCTCATTAATATTCATGAATATGCAAAAAAGGTAATTTAAAACAACAAGCTGGAAATAAAGGCACAATGTGTTATCTCCAATTTGGTACCAGTTTTATAGGTTTAGGAAAAAACTGGCTGTGGTATGGACGATTTTGCAGGTACGGGCCATCATTACAAAAACTGGGGTGATGCCATGGAAACGGTGAAAATGGTACCTAAAATTCATGCTTTGGTCCTCAAATTGGATATTTTGTTTTCTTGGGGGTTTGTCATCATGTTCAACTGCATTTGAAGTTGTTTTCTTATATTTGTAGGATAACAAAATTAAAAGTTTACGTTATTTCTATACTTGTTTACTATTTTTAAGGTTTTCATTAATATTCATGAGTATGCAAATAAAGTAATTTAACAAGTTGGAAATAAAAACCCAATATCTTATCTTTCATTTGGTACCAGTTTTATAGGTTTAGGACAAAAACTGGCTGTGATATGGGCTAATTTTAAGGTATGGATCATCATTACGAAAACTGGGGGTTTCCATGGAAACGGTTAAAATACACATAGCCTAAAAGAATTTAAACTTGAGTACATTCGCGATTCTGATTCAGGAGACTTTTCTGAAAATTTTGGTACCCATGGAAAAAGTCAAGGGGGTGCATGGTAGGCACTATTGGCTCCCTGTGCAATAGGAAAACTATATTTATATCATTTGTATATATAAGAGATGCTGTGCAACCTTTTTAATTAATTGAATGATGCAGTCAGATTAGTTGGTTTCATTTTTAAGATGTCCATGATGTTTCAACATTATAACATGATGAAATTGAAAATTGTCAAAGAAATCTTGTAAATTGCAGTACCCTTGGAAATATATACAATGTTGTACATACATACATGTATACATGTATGTACATACATACAAGTGGTCTCTATAACGACCACTAAATTACACCAATTATTTTGTGTTAAAGGCATGTGGCTGCTTAAAGCAAGGTGAAAGTAAAACAGAACACTCATGTAGGAGCGTTCTGTTTTACTTTCACCTTGCTTTTTCACCTACTCTAAATACCAACTAATTAACACAATTTAGTCTTCGTTATAGAGAGGTTTTACTGTATCGGAGAATTTTCAGGATTCTATTTTAGTTTACCTAAGAAAAAGGGATGAAGATAAAAGTGCGCACCGAAATACTAAAGTCGTCATTTCTCCACCAAACCCTATACTCTGACCATTCTTTAGAATCGTTTCGAAGAGACACTTCTAAAGAGTGGTCACGATACAGGGTTTGGTGGAGAAATAAAGAAGTTATTCTTGAAAATGTTTTTCTGGTCCTCTGGCTTATAATCTGCTTCGATTACAAGAGATGATGGTCTGAGAAAGAGGCTTGTAAGTGCATGCTTATATTGAAAATATCTGCAATACTTTACATACAAGGGTCAGTTATATTTACTGAAATATGAAAGTTTTTTAAAGATTATAGTCTAGTCTACCTAAGAATCTGCTTCGACTGGCCATTTCCCTGTCGGGCGGTATAGTGACCGTCATGCATACATCAAAATGGTATGTAGCACTCTGACTTCCTAAGATGTATTCATACAAGAAATCTGGAAACTGCTTAGGAGATATCCAGACAAAATTAACAGACATATTTTACTTCAATTCAGGTCAAGGTCATGGTGAAGGTCACAGAGACGCCAATTAGTATGAGACACTCTGCCTTCCAAAGATGCGTTTAAAAAGAAATTTGGGAATCCTAATCAATGTCGTTGAGTGTAATTTCCACCATACAAATTCTGTTTGTCTGTTTGTATTGACGTTAGTTTCTGCTCACTATGGGCTTCGAACAAATCACTTGATAAACCTTTACTAATATTTAGGCCAATGTCTGGGCCAAAGTCAAGAGAAGTCCTAACCTAAGGAATGTATATTCTGAAAGAGGGTGATCCGGACAATTTTCCAGATAACATTTCATTAAAATCGATGTCGAGGTCAATGTCAATGTTACAGAGACACCAAAGTAGTATGCAACTCCCGTTTTCCGTGATGCATCCACGCAAGAAATTTAGTCATCCTAATTGGAAAAGTAGTAAAGTCAAGCAGGCAAAGCCACATACAAGACGCAACCACCACCAAAACACCGATAGATAGCATGACACACGCACACAACCACACACCCAAACGCACACTCACACACAAGACGAACACAAAAAACACCAACAGACACACAAGAACTAGAGACAAACACTGCACACATGAACAAAATCACAAGCACAAAGACGTAAGGCAAACAAAAGGAAGGGTGACAAAGAGAGTACCGCCTTGGCACGGTCAGTAGCAAAAACACCACTGGGGGTTTAAACCGGTTTACGGACGTCCTAACCTCACACTTCTCTCAAAGTCAACATAGCTTTACAAATAGTGTAAATAAAGGTATCCCCGCCAGACTTACCCACAACATAGACGATGGTAAATACAGGACAACATGTAAAACATAGCATAATAACTGAGACAATCCGTGAAATATGTAATTTGCTGAGTCAGAGCACCTGCAGGTAAGCCGTTAAGGGCACGACAGAGAAAAAGTAATACATGAGTCTAGTAAGCTCATCCCGTATCTGATTTTAAGAGTATGCCATCATAGAGTACTACCCTCGGCCTGTCATCGCGCAAGCACAGAGGGAAGCGTAGCTACCGACTGTAAAAGGGTCGATAACCGATCATGCAGTGCGTTGCAATATAATGGGATCATAACCTTTCTTCTTAAATGTTTTAATGCGTTTTATAAACAAATCATGAAAATGGGTATGACCCCGAATTTTCCTAAGTTTGTAGATAACATCCCCATAAAAGTCTGGTTGAGAAATGCCTTGTTGCAGTAACGTCCGTAGATTGCAATTATATTGTTTAAGAAGTTTATCAGTTATAACTAAATTACGACTGTTAAAATATTCAAGCAAGGAACAGGCTCGGGCAAACCGATTAAGTTGAGAAATATAAACCCCATAATATGTAGAACGGGGCACATCTCCATCTAGAAAGGATAATTAACAATTTTAAAATTAAAATCTTCGCTTTTATCGTATATTTTGGACGAAACTTTATCATTTGTAATTGAAAGATTCAAATCTAAAAATGAAGCTATAATGTCAGATTGATTCGCTTTGTTTAAAGACAGTTCTTTTGGGTAAATTGAAGAAATCATAGTTTCAAAATAAGGATTATCTAAATTCAAAATATCGTCTAAATACCTTGAAGTTTTATTAAAAGCATTAACAATATCGGTCTGTGTATCAGGTTTTAAGCTAAGCATAAACTCCCCCTCATAGCAATACAAAAACAAATCTGCAACAAAAGGGGCACAATTTGTACCCATGGGTATACCAACAACTTGACGATATATGATACACCCATAACGTACAAATATATTATCTAAAAGAAAGGTAAGAGATCTACAAACATCAAGGCAAGTCCACATTGTGTAATGTTCAACTTCTGAATTCGAAAAGAATGAACGTTTAACATTAGAAGCAATGAATATTTGGTTTTCTCTGGCAAAGGTTTTTCTATTAATTTAATCAGTTTATCCTTTATAAGATGGTGAGGTAGAGTAGTATAGAGTGTAGAGAAATAATAAGAGCTCAGTGAAGAAATGTTATACTGTTCATTTTCAAGTTTCGTTAAAACATCATTTGAATTTTTTATGGACCAAACAACATTAATTTTCATATATTTTATCACAGTAACGTTTTACATGTTCTTTGATCGTAGTAAGACAGGACGTCAAAAGTTTAGATATTTTAGTAGTGGTACAACAGCTAGAGTTGGCAATAAAACGCACCTTAAAAGGGTTTTTATGTAGTTTCGGAATCCAGTACAAAGTAGAAAGTTTATGTAGTTTTATGTTAGGACCAGACTTAAAATTATTGCACATTTTTACATGTTCCGAGACTATATCTTTTTCAGGTGTTTGAACTGTTATATAAGTTTGTGAATCAGTTAGCTCCTTCTTTAAAACATCAACATAATACAATCTTCAAATAATGATTACATTATTTGATACCTTGTCAGGAACAAGAACATAATTTGAATGAAAATTAGAAATGTTTTTCCTCAAATACCGAAATGTAACTCTAGGTCGAGGTGGTAAAAGCTGGTAATTTGAGTTGTAAAAAGTAATACGCGTATCAATAATATCAAAAATACATTTCGTCCAATCCGAAAGGGCATTAACATCAGCATTTTCTCGTCGACACCATTTGATGCAGAATTCTTGAATAGCTTCCGCAATATGAGTTCGACAAGCGTCAAAATCAATAAGGGAATGTAATCTATACAACGGCGATAATCCGATGAGCGATTTTCCGAGTATATGGTCTAATCCGAGGGAATTTGTATGGTCCAGACATGAAATATATTATTTCAATACAATTATGTACCGTGTAATCCGAGTCTCGATAATCCGATTTTTCGAGCACGCTTCTCTGTCCCTTCAATCAATTGCTTCATTAATATACCTGCCTAATCCGAGCATGCATCGCGGACACTTCGAAGTAAATTTATCACACCACCATTGTTGATGTCTTGCGACTCCGTGTGCCCTCAGCAATTAAAGGTGCCACTGTGTTAGTTTGCTACTATGTGTGAATAACTCCGGGTCCAACAGTATACATGTATGTTGGCAGTAATTGTGAGCGCATATTGTGTATAATGCATCGATTCTTTACTTATATAAGTGATAACAGTAAACACCATTCACAGCCGAGACCGAAGTTTCACTGTAGTTTGCTCCGTTCTACGGACCCTTCACAATAAACCCAAATTTGGTTTCAAACTATTACACATTCATTCTCAGTGTTGTTATACCTTCTGATCCTTCGAGATCATGAATTTCAGGACTTCTTGTTCTGAAAATTGAATACCGCTTAAGCCGGTGCTAGGGGGCGTGAGCAGTGTTGCACTTTCAATTACTGCTCATGAACAGACTCAATATAACCGAATCTGCAATTTTCTCTTTTTGTGTTGCAATTTTTGCTTTCGGGGGATCACCACCCTTCAGAATTTATAGAACAGTCGTAGCTTCTAACCTCATACATATGGATTTGAGTTTGCCTAAGTTTCCATTCGTAGACATTTCATTTTAGTTTTGGATGTAACAAAGAAACATCGCTTCGCTCCCATACTGTTTCGTGATAAGAAAAATCAGGGCTGGTTGAATTAATTAATACTCGGAACACTCGGTGTTATTCGTCTGAAATACTCTATAAATATTGTTTACTCTTGTAATAAGCGTTTGGTTGAACGAGACTTTTCTAAAAATACGCAAACAAATCAATTTATCTGTTAAGCATTCTGTAGGCAGACAACACATGTTATGTGCATACACTGTACGATATATTTGACACGTTGACTCCACAAAGTGTGAATTCATGGATAATTCGAGGGTAGCGGTAATCCGAGCATTTTCCCAGTTCCCGACAGTCCTCGGATTATCGCCATTTTACCGTATTTAGGTCATTTAGTTAGGAGGGCCCTGAGACGTTTATCCTTAATGATATCAAACTTACCAGTAATGACATGACCAACTAGTTTATAGCAAAAGCTAGAAATGCTACAATCTCAAGAAATAGGGGCATTGACATCAATATTTAAGTCAGAGACAATTTTATTGTAGTTAAAATAACATTCCTAATAGGTTTATTATATTGCAACACACTGCATGTTTGGTTATCGACCCTTTTACAGTCGGTAGCTACGCTTCCCTCTTTGCTTGCGCGATGACAGGCCGAGGGTAGTACCCTATGATGGTATACTCTTAAACTTGGATACAGGAGGAGCTTACCAGACTCATGTATTACTTTTTCCCTGTCGTGCCCTTAACGGCTTACCTGCAGGTGCTCTGACTTCAGCAAAGTCATTGAGTACATATTTGACGGATTGTCACAGTTATTATGCTATGTTTTACATGTTGTCCTGTGTTCACCGTCGTCTATGTTGTGGGTAAGTCCAGCGGGGATACCTTTATTTACAATATTTGTAAAGCTAGGGTGACTTTGAGAGAAGTGTGAGGTTAGGACGTCCGTAAACCGGTTTAAACCCCCAGTGGTGTTTTTGCTGCTGACCGTGCCAAGGCGGTACTCTCTTTGTCACCCTTCCTTTTGTTTGCCTTGCGTCTTTGTGCTTGTGGTTTGTTCATGTTTTGGAACGTTTGTCCCTGGTTCTTGTATGTCTTTTGGTGTTTTCTTTGTTCATTTCGTGTGTGTGTGTGTGCGTTTGGGTGTGTGGTTGTGTGTGTGTGTGTGTCATGCTGTCTATCGGTGTTTTGGTGGTGGTTGCGTCTTGCATGTGGCTTTGCCTGCTTGACTTTACTACTTTTCCATTTATTATATTTATAACAGATGATAGGCGAATCAGAGTTGATGAAATATTTTGGAATAGTATCGATTACATTCTTATCACGAAATATACTTTGAATATCAATAAAATCGATGAAGTTTCAGAAAATATCTTTTATGTTCAGATTCTTTATCAATACGAGGACGAAGAACATGCTGTGTGTAACTTTGTATAAGTGAGGCAGTATTAATTAACGGATCTGTACGCATACATATTTTATCAGCCTCTTCGTCTATGGACCTGAGACAGGAAAAGGGTAAAGACGACAAGATAACATAAAATGTTTGCCAGTTCGTTTTAGAATGGTATGTAAATCATGAATAAACATATTACGACGTAATTTACGCTTAATATTACCATTTCTACGTCTACCATGTGATCTACTTTAACGTTTTCGAATAGAAAATATAGAGAAAATATCGATGCTTAGATCTTTAGACATGTTGCCGCTTTGGAAAATGTTATCATTATGGCCTAAAGGAAAAGGTGTTTGTAACTTCTTTATCCAGTCTAGCTCTGTGATAAAACGAGCTTTAGATTTTAAACTGCTAGTAGTTTTAGAATCATAATAATTTTGTTCTACTGGTTGAACCGAAACATATTTGAAAGAATATCCTGTATGACGAAAATGCTGGTAAAGAAAATTGCGTACTTTTTTTATCCGGTAATGGTAACTGTGTTCACGAAACCTAGTTTTTAAAGTACGTCCTGTCTGACCTACATATTGAATGCCACAGCGTGGTGCATTTCATGTAAGAACATATATGTAAGAACATATATAATATTAGATGAGTTTCAGTCTAAATCAGAATTAATCTTCACACTAAACACATTAACAAGAGATTTAATTGTTGATCTAGTAGAAACAAGGGCATGTTGTATTGCTATGCAAGACATGAGTCCCCCACCGGACTGAAAAAAACCCTCCACTCTCCCCATCCCACCCACCCATGGTGTGGTTGACCATGGTATATACATGACCACCTGCATGGTATTAGTACCTACTTTCATACATTGAATCAGTAAACAAAAAGGTATTGTCCCGACAAGAAAATATGAAAAAGGGGAGTAACTCCAAAAATATTAATGCTAGAGTTATTGCCCTTGTGCATGACACTACACCTCAGCATGCTTGTTCCATATGAGAAGTTTCAAATCAATTGAACCAGTACATAAAGAGTTATTAACAAGAAAATATGAAAAGGGGAATAACTCCAAAAATATAGATGCTAGAGTCATGGCCCTTGTGCATGACACTACCCCTCATCATGATTGTTCCATATGTGAAGTTTCAAATCAATTGAACCAGTAGATAAAGAGTTATTGTCCGGAGAAAAATATGAAAAAGGGGAATAACTCCAAAATTATTGATGTTAGAGTTATTGCCCTTGTGCATGACACTACTCCTCATCATGCTTCTTCAATGTGTGAAGTTATAATGAATTTGGCCTAACTTTGTAGGAGATATGGCCCGGACAAGAAGCGTGACAGACGGACGGACAGACGGACGGACGGACGGACAGACGGACAGATGGAATCGAGCAAACCTATAGTCCCCCAACCGGTAACCGGTGGGGGACTAATAAAATTGCAACACATACACCTCTTAGTATTGCACTTAGTAATTATTGGATACACCCTATGTCTTTTGTACAACTAATGTGAATTTAGATGGGCCTTACTATAACGATGGATAGATTGCTTTAAAGGAAACAGAATGAATTTTGGTCCATTATGAAAAATGTTATTAAAAGCAGAAGAGGGAACATGAAAAGACGAATCAGAAGACAATTTTAGAGGTTTAATACAAACTGACGGCTGTAGTGATTGGCAATTAGCCAGGTTACGAGGAATTTTAACAGGAGACACAGAGTGTAAGTTTAAGTTTATTACTTTAAGTATAGGGAGATTATTCATAATTTATGTAGTAATTGTAGCACCCTTCCGTAAAAAGCGACATACATATGTAACTAAAAGAAAAGTTGTGTTAAGAATAAAAACATACCAGAGGTTACGACAAAAATAAAGAACACTAAGGATATGAAGGAAAACATTGAATGGGTAAAAAGTAAGAAGTAAGAAAAGCGAGTAAGGTAAAGTCACACTAGAGAAAACGCAAAGGGCACAAATCTTAAAAGGGAAATTAAAATAGTCACACAATATGTCGGTGAGTACCGAAGCCACCATGAAGTGCAAAGTACGGTGTTAAGGTATGAGGAAACGCATTGAATGTAGAGCAATTCCTACAAGAGGAAGAAAATGTACGGGGAGACCCAAGAGGTTGAGGATATACTATCCGGATCCGGACAAATTTCCAGAAAAATGTTTACTAAAACTGAGGTCACAGTTAAGTTCAAGGCCACATATACAACAAAATTGTTTGACAATCTGCGCCTTCTAAAAATGCATCACCACAATGAATTTGGAAATCCTAACAATGCGCTTGAAAATATATCATCAGGTCAAATTTCAAGACAGTTTTTAGTAAATTGAAGTCAATATCAAATTCAGTGTCACAAAGACGCCAATGGAGTATGCAACGCTCCGTCTTCCCAAGATGCACCCATACAATAGATTATGAAACCATAACATATGTGGTTGAGGAGACACATTCTTGACCGAAGAACAGACGAAAGGGGCGGACGGACGGGATACAAATGTCAGTCCCCCTCCATATTCATAACAAGTATACATTAGTTTCTAAAGTTCAACGAGTTCCGTATACATATACCATAAGAACACTTTGCTCCATAAATACGCCTTTCTATGTCTTTGCCAACATAGTAAACTCTGTAGGAACCGTCTGATCAGGGTCTGCTCTATTTGCTTATGATATGATATAGATATGATTCTACAGTTTCTGCCATAACTAAAAGCTTCCTGATTGCATGTGATACTATGATAATATCTATTGTTATCCATGATATCATTATTTCTTACATGATAAAGAGAGTAACGCATTGGAACGGTCAGTGGCATACCCACCCCAGTGGGGTTAAACCGGTTCAGGGACGTCCTAACCTAACACCTATCTCGCAGTCATCCCAGCTGTAAATGAAGGCATCCCCGCCAGAATTCCCTACAACATAGAAGACGGTAAACACAGCACAATATGTAAAAATACATGTATGAGCCATGCAGGAAACACCGCATACAAAACACACAACCACCCAAACAGCGCCACAACGACAAACAGCAAATGTACATGTATATAAAAGACACAAAAAGACGCACGGACATAACAAACAAACAATAGGGGGAAGATGGAAGTACCGCCTTGGAACGGTCAGTGACAAATGTCACAGGGGGTTAAACCGGTTTAAGGGCGCCCAACCTCACACTTATTCCATCCCCACCCTAACAGACAAACCGTGTAAATAAACGTATCCCCTCTCCGACTTATCTACAACAACCGCGATGGCAAATACAGTGGTAAAGTGCATGTAAAACGAACATAGCATGACAACAACCGACAGAGAAAAGGAAATACATGAGTCTGGTAAGCTCATCCCATTTCTGGGTGTATGAGTATATTATCATAGAGGACTACCCTCGGCCTGCCATCGTGCAAGCAAAGAGGGAAACGTAGCTAACGACTGTAAATGGGCCAATAACTAAACATGCAGTGCTTTGCAATATAATGGGGTTATAATCTTTCTCCTTAAAGTTTTAATGCGTTTAATAAACAAATCATGAAAATGGATATGACCGCCCAAACGTTCCTAAGATTGTAGATAACATCATCATAGAAGTATGTGTGAGAAATACCTTGTTGCCGTAGATTGCAATCATATTTACTAATGAGAGATACATTTCGATAATAAAATTTTAAAACATCTTTCAAAATCTTGTGATATCTGAAACCTTGCTTAAGAAGTTTACCAGTTATAATTAAATTACGACTTTTAAAATCTTTAAAACAAAGAACAGGTTCGGGCAAAGCGAATAAGTTGAGAAATGTAAACCCCATAAGATGTAGAACGGGGCTCATATCAATCTAGAAATGGATAATTAACCATTTTGAAGTTAAGATAATCCCTTTTATTGTATAGCTTTCACGAAACTTTAACATTTGTGACGGAAAGATTAAAATCTAAAAAGGAAGCCATAGAGTTGGATCGATTTGCTTTGTTTAAAGTAAGATCCTTCGGATAAATAGAAGAAACCATAGTTTCAAAATAAGGATTATCCAAATTCAAAATATCGTCTAAATACTTTTGTGAGTGTGCGTTTGGGTGTGTGGTTGTGTGTGTGTATGTGTGTCATGCTGTCTATCGGTGTTTTGGTTGTGGTTGCGTCTTGTATGTGGCTTTGCCTGCTTGACTTTACTACTTTTCCATTCTGAATTCGCAGTACCCTTGGAAATATATGTAAGGTTGTACATACAAGCGTCAGTCATATTTACTGAAATATCAGATAATTTTAAGGATTATATTTTAAATTTACTAAGAATCTAGAATCTAAAGAATGTTAAGAAAGTTCGTTCCTATTTTTGAGCCCATGTCTAACAAGAAAACTACAAGACAGAATCACCTGAAATGGAAAAGTAGTAAAGTCAAGCTGGCAAAGCCACATACAAGACGCAACCACCACCAAGACACCGACAGATAGCATGACACACACACATACACACAACCACACACCCAAACGCACACTCACACACGAGATGAACACAGAAAACACCAACAGACACACAAGAACACTCCACACATGAACAATATCACAATCACAAAGACGCAAGGCAAACAAAGGAAGGGTGACAAAGAGAGTACCGCCTTGACACGGTCAGTAGCAAAATCACCACTGGGGACTTAAACCGGTTTACGGACGTGCTTACTCCACACTTCTCTCAAAGTCACCCTAGCTTTACAAATAGTGTAAATAAAGGTATCCTCGCCGGATTTACCCACAACATAGACGACGGTGAACACAGGACAACATGTAAAACGTAGCATAATAACTGTGACAATCCGTCAAAAATGTACTCAATGACTTTGCTGAAGTCAGAGCACCTGCAGGTAAGCCGTTAAGGGCACGACAGGGAAAAAGTAATACATTAGTTTTTACTCAATAACCCGAGGGACCACCTTTTATTTTTTATTACATTTTTTAGACGATCGGGCATAGAGTAGACTAATGCTGTCGTGTGATTCAGTGGAATAATGTTCCAGGCTTGACGTAAACGACGTCGTAAGGCAGGCATTGACGTAGGAGGTGGCTCTTTGTCCACTTCTGTGTCCAGAATGTTCCAAAGAGTTTCTATTACATTTAGTTCTGGTGAATTGCCAGACCATTTTTCTTTTCCTATGAAGTTCGGAAGATTGTTTCTACACCATTGCTGTGTGCTCATGGCCATGTGGGGAGTGGCACCATCATGTTGGAATAATGCCTCATTGGAATCCGACACCAGTTTTCTGTTGCTGATTATCCCGTCCGTGACATATCTCCTTAGAGCAGGTTATAGCTTTTTTCCAAAATGTCCTTACGGTAATACTATGAATTAACCGTTTTTCCGTTAGGGGCGATGTGAAGTTTGCTTAACCCATGGGCACCCATGGCACCCCATATATAATACCATCACTTTGCTACTGTCCTTTGCGCAAACCACCTCGGGGATATCGTCATTCTGCGATCCCCACACAATATCATTATTTTGGTTCGGCTTGTCGAGAGATTTTTCATGGACTCGTCGGAGAAGATGTAGTTATCCGAGTCTTCCCTGGAAGGTGCATGCAATGCCGAGCAAACTAATCTTTTTTGCCGTTGTTTGATGTTGAAGACGTGGGCTTTTTGTCACTTATAAGGTCTCCATTAATGCTTATATTTCAAATAATTACAGTTAGTTACATGACTGACACTTTTTCCGATCGAATTAAGACGTTTTTGGTACTTTTCTTGTAGAGTTACCATGCTTGTACTTGATCCTATTGATTGTTTCCTTGACCCTCCCCTGTATTTTTAAAGGACGTCCCGACCGCTCCGAATCACAAAGGTCGCCAGTGTCCCTCCACCTGGCCTTCCATGTACGAAACAAGCGCTGAGACTTTCCCATCAGATCAGCGATTCCATTGTCCACGAGTCCTGCATTTTTATACGATAGAACTTGTACCCGTTCTTGCTCTAGCGACAGTGATTTTGGGTCTTTAACCTTTGAATGTACCGCCGATATTATGTCAAATTTGTACTCCCGTAGAATTTGTACTTCCCAGTCCATATTCGACGTAGACAAGGTACTCTCCGGTCTATATTCTATATAGAATATGGACTCCACTCCCGTGGACGGAGGGAATATGTACTCTCTTGGGGAGTGCTTTTTCTACAAGGCAATTGATTTCTGTATAATGTACATAAACACATTCAATTAATAATCAACAGTCTGTAACACAGTTACTAATTAATCACATTGATGTTTTGACCAGCAATAGCTGTTGTCACTGACCGTTTCAATGTAGTACTAGTATTCTCATATATCTCCTAGCAAATGTGGGTTTTTCGGTGTTATAGCGAGGCGCGTAGGCACGTTCTGAAGATTGGGTACAAGAGGGGTGTCCCCTCCAATGCTGATTTTTTAAATTGGTGCTTTCTTATATGCTATTTAGATGCATTCTAAAACGATTTAGGGACTCTTATAGCTCTTAGCATTTAACTAATAAAACACCATTATGTTTGTAAATTTACTACATCCGTCCTAACCAGCGAACTCAAATCTGAAAAATTGCCAGCTTTGTTTTAATGTTAACCCTTCGCTTGCTATTTACGTCAATATACCTACCTGTAAATAGTGAAGACCCAGATGAGACAGCTCCTGCAGGAGCTGTCTCATCAGGGTCTGCACTATTTACAAGTTGATTGTGCAACCAGTACACTCAACAGCGGTGATTGCACAGCGAAATACTTGTACACAGTGAAGATAAATGTAATTATACAACAGGGCATGGGTAAAGAAGGAGAAATGTATTTTAAAATTCAGCAAGAGAAGGGTTAATACATAGAACTTATACCTGCATGTTCGTACTGACAAACAATATTTGGAAAAGTAAAAAATAAATATACATGTATTTTATGCAGATGGTTTAATTATTCGCAATATATAATTCGGAGATAGAGCATTTTGGTGAAAAAAGCTGAAAAGTATTTAAATTTGTACTGCTATATTGGGAGATTGGGCGAAACGTCGCGACAAAGTTTTGACACAGGGCAACCTAATTCTATTCAATAGAAATATCAACAGAAATGTATCTGTCAGCTTTGTAAGTCTTTGTTGCAAAAAGCAAAGAAGATAAACAAGTTCTTATAATACACGCGGCGATAATTTGTAACTGAAAAAATTAATGCAAACTTAGCTACTGAAATAGAAGGTAATACCAAAAATAAAAATCATGATCATGTTATGTCGGTCATTAAATTATAATAAGGAAATGGAACAATTTGCGCTATAGGGATATTAACGCGGTACTGAAACAACCAATTCTAACAATTGCAAAAGTAAGGTCGGAGTGACTAGTAGTTTGGACCCAGTATCAGATCCAATATTTATGGCGTTTTATCTGGATTCAAGCTGCATGAAAACATTGCAGGTAATCAGAGAGAATCCAAAGAGTAATGCATTTCCCTGTATAGCATCCATGTAGGATCTAACGACATCGTGAATATTTATTACCTGAATTTGTATAATGGCATATGTTTATTGACAGAAACTGTCCGATCTTTTTAATTTGATAAGCAAACAGAGCCAACCCTGATCAGATGACTCCTACATAAGGTTTTATGAGTTTTATTGCTCTACATTATGGTATATTGGTTAATTAGTCTATTTCAGGAAACAAGCTGCTACCAGACACAAAGCTGCTCTCCAATAATGTTTAATGTATATGATTCAAAAAGATGATTCAAACAGATGGGCTTATTGGAGCTTTATCGCTCTACATTATAGTAGCATGGTCTCATCGTCTATCGAACCTCTTAACCTTTGACCAGGAACAGAAACGGTTACCATGAATACTGAAGAAAAAAATAAATCAGAAGTTCAAAATAATCTTTTATACATACATGTACCTTGAAACAAGTAATTTTATTCCCATCTATTAATCCCCAAAACAATCCAGTGTTCCCCACCACCCGCATAACAAAAACAAAAATGGCTGCCAGAAAAATATCACCTGCTTATCGAACCTTTAGTTTAGAAACTGTTTACTGTAACATAATACTCATAGTCACGCTATTTCATCATGGGCATGTGACCTTTGCATAAGCTGAAGGGGTCAGAGCTGTCAAACATTTTCAATGTGGTACACTTTTCAATTTATGTTGATATTCTATAACGTATTAAGAGTTATCTCGTGTTTAGCATAGTTGAAGGAAAAATAAACTGTATTTACATGTTTATGACGCATATTTCGTTTTTAAAGCTACGAGGCGTTGTTTACAGACAAAGCAACAGTACTCATGATTTTATGACGTAGTGTGCACTTGTGCATGCGTAAAAACACAAAAAATGAAAGGTTCGGAAAACAGGTGAGGTTCGATAGAAGGCGAGTCTACGATATATACGTTAATCAAATTTATTTCAGGAAATAAGCTGTCACCAGTAACAGCCTTGCTCTCCATTAATTTTGGTGTATATGATTCTAATAGATGGGCTTATTTGAGTTTTATTGCTCTACCGTATAGTATATGGGTTAATTAAATCCATTTCAAGAAACATGCTTCTACACATTACAACCACATCTGCTATCGGACAATCGATGATCAGAATGAATAATAATACATATAATAATAACGCTCCACTGGAGACAGATGAAAGACAGACAGACGTTTACCTTACATGATGGGAATAAGATTATTGCAATTTAATACTATTTCTCGGATTTCTAAAGCACCTCATGTACCTTCTACTTTTCCCCACCCACTCAATATCCCTGCAACATAGCATGTTTCGGATATGATTGAGATAAACAAAAATGATAGAGAAATTTAGAAGTAATAAATCCCTGAATTCTATTTATCTGTCTAAATCAGTTTTCAGTCCAGAAATATTTACATTCATATTAGAGTTAAAATATTTAAATGTGGTTCCATCATCTTTTTACAAGTTTTTTATTTAATTGGCGCTGGCCAGCAATGTGCTTGAGAGGTGATGGTCTAATTTACCGACACTGTTTGGCATTTCTCAACCAGACTTTTATGGGGATGTAATCTACAAACTTAGGAAAATTCGGGGTCATATCCATTTTCATGATTTGTTTATTAAAGGCATTAAAACATTTAAAAAGAAAGGTTATGATCCTGTTATATTGCAACGCACTGCATGTTTGGTTATCGACCCTTTTACAGTCGGTAGCTACGCTTCCCTCTTTGCATGCGCGATGACAGGCCGAGGTCAGCAAAGTCATTGAGTACATATTTGACGGATTGTCACAGTTATTATGCTATGTTTTACATGTTGTCCTGTGTTCACCGTCGTCTATGTTGTGGGTAAGTCCAGCGGGGATACCTTTATTTACACTATTTGTAAAGCTAGGGTGACTTTGAGAGAAGTGTGAGGTTAGGACGTCCGTAAACCGGTTTAAACCCCCAGTGGTGTTTTTGCTACTGACCGTGCCAAGGCGGTACTCTCTTTGTCACCCTTCCTTTTGTTTGCCTTGCGTCTTTGTGCTTGTGATTTTGTTCATGTGTGGAACGTTTTTCTCTGGTTCTTGTGTGTCTTTTGGTGTTTTCTTTGTTCATCTCGTGTGTGAGTGTGCGTCTGGGTGTGTGGTTGTGTGTGTGTATGTGTGTCTTGGTAGTTGCGTCTTGTTTGAGAAATTATTTATTTATCTTATTTTATGTTATTTTCTGTCTTCCACTTTCAACATCAAAAGGTTGCGCCAGTAATAGAACAGAACTGATGGAGGTTAATGGCGGTAAAAGTTACCTACGCTGGGTCAGAATTAGCTCGTTCATTTTCAGAGTTGGGTTCTCAAGCTTTTGATAGGTCAGATTTTAGCCAGAGGCTCAAATCTGACCAATCAACAACTTGAGAACGAACTCAGACTCAACTTAAAGCTTTTATAAGCATGGACCCAGATGTACTGTTATCTGTTATATCTCCTGTATCGTTGACGCCGTCGGCGTTTGTCGTCTTCGTGAAAAATAAATTAAACCTGGAAATAACTTCTTAAATATTCAATCTAATCTAATGAAACTTAACACATTTGTTCACCATCACAAGGGCTACAGTATGATAAAGGACCACTACTCTGTAAGGCTTTTTGACATAATTATTCCCCTGTACGGACATAGAAATAACAGAAAAACCTTGGCCGCAACTGTTTTACATTTCGAGATAATCCCATGAAATTTCACACGTACCTGCTAACCATTACACGTCATATGACACATGACCATAGCTCTTTTGACAAAAATATTTCCCTTTGCGGACTAAGGAAATAACAGACGAGGGATTGATTTCACATACGGGGCTCTTGTTTATATTTTCAATGGGCTTGTTTGTTTTTTTCTCCTCGTGCTAGTTTGTGCTGTTGAAGAGTTGTCTAATGTGTATGTTGTCTTTCCTGCATAATCTATATATTTACCTTTTAGATACATCTCTTTCGTGTGTATGTACATGGAACTGAAAATTAAGGATTTTTTTAATTATTCCGATTAAACTGCAGTTTTCATAAAGTTGATGGCATTGTTTGATTCGGGTCGTTCTTAAATGTTTGTCATCTTAATGAAACTTAAGTAAAGAAATATCTGATTCTCCGATACAGTAGGAAAGCTGTATTTCTTACCGCTTAAGCGAAATGGAATTTCGAGTGATCTTTGGAATCCTTTTGGATCGGATGAGAGAACAGGACGTCGACGTCCCATGAGGATCCAACTTATTTGACACTCTGATAATGGCTATGAATAGAAATTCCAGAAAGGCACACTCTGAAATGTGCAGCAGACCAGAATATTAGTAGACAAAAATACTTTGGTGTCGAAAATACATGTATGGAGCGGTCCCGTGATCAAGCCAGAGGTTGCTGGTTCGATTCCCCGCTCTAACAGCCTTTCAAATGAGACTTATGAGACACGTCTCCATATAACCTTCTGTGTTGGTGGGATGTTAATGGAAAAGTAGTAAAGTCAAGCAGGCAAAGCCACATGCAAGACGCAACCACCACCAAAACACCGATAGACAGCATGACACACACACACAACCACACACCCAAACGCACACGCACACACACACACACGAAATGAACACAGAAAACACCAAAAGACACACAAGAACCAGGGACAAACGTTCCACAACATGAACAAACCACAAGCACAAAGACGCAATGCAAACAAAAGGAAGGGTGATCAACTCAAACAAGATATCGAAAATGTTAAATGATGACGACCCCTTCATTAAATAACATGTATCTGAATCGCTTCATTATGTCGTCTAACCTATAATTCGTTGCTCTTAAACTCAAAGAGTGTCGGCTTGTCGGTCTTTCAATTTTGTAGTCGATTTTTTATTTGCCAAAACTCTTTCGCCGATTTGACAGGTGAACTGTGGGCCAAGATTTCAACGGTTCTGTTACTTTAGTTGTCCGCCGGTGGACTTAACCCAATACTATCCCTTATATCCTGAGCGCCAAGGAGGGAAGTTATTTCTATCTTCCGCAACGCAACTCCTAGGCTATGCTGGCCGGTGGTTTACATGTTGAAACAGCCTAAGATATAAGACGCCGAGTAACTCATCCGGATAAAAGCTGTTTGACACTCAATCAGCATTTCTATGAAAAATCAAACCAGTTTTTAAAGATTTAAAGATGAAGTAGGCGAGAGTATGAATATGCGCATATTTTAATGGAATGCTAAGTGTTACCTAGAGCAATCACTGATGAGACAAAATGCCCTCAACCCCACATTGATATATGTCAAGTATTGGTCAGTTACCTCTGCCATTTCTTTTACAGATTTGAGTTTTCTTTCTTTTAAGAAAATTTTCAAGCTTTTGCTTGAAGACTGCATAAATTGCTCACGCAAAATTAAATCCTTTAAACCCTCAAAAGTTTGCTCAACTTTAGCTAATCCCATCCACCTTAAAACATATTCTTCCATTCTAACAACAAATTGCTGTGCAGTTTCCCCTACTTCCATCTTACAATTTCGTAACTTTTGTCTAAACCCTTCTTCAGTTAACTGGAACCTTTTCAGTAACGAGTCTTTCAGAACATCATAGACAACAGAGTCTTCAGCAGATAATCTCGAATATACATGTACATCGAGAGATCTACCTTGCAAAAGGGCACTTAAATTGGTAGCCCATTCTTCCTTTGGCCATTTAGCATTTTCAGCAAATCTTTCAAAACGCTTAAGGTAAGCATCAATACTATCCTTATTTTCAATAAAATGAGGCAATTTTGGAATCTTAGCCTTAACGTCTATCTTGACTGGTTCTGAAAAAACCCTACTCCTTACTCTTTCCATTTCTAACAGTAATTCTTTCTCTTTCTGAGCATGCTGAAATGCTATACGTTTCATTTCTCTTTCTTGCATTCTTTCTTCTCTTTCTCTGTCATCTTTATTTTTCTCTTCCTCTTTCAAGTCTGCTTTTTTGCTCTCCTCTCGAACGAAATTTAACAATTCTGTTCCACTCAACCCAAGCTCTTTCCCAATAGCTACAAATTTCTCCATTATCTTACATTAACAGTAACTAAATATCTCAATAAAACATCATATATACATGACTGTGGTTCCAGTGAAAATCTTTTCTATCTGAAATTTTGTTTCTTCAATTACGAAAAAAATGATCCCGGACGAGCCCCCATTTGTCAAAATGTTCCACTGTACTTGGAGAATTAGTGATTCCGGGTTCTTTTAATAGAAACATCAGATAAACACTACAACAACAAAACAAATACCACGTCTTATCTTAATGGTATTTAATATATAATATGATAAAACTCATAGCAAATAAGTTACCCTACACTAATATGAACTAAACACGACTCACTACACCTCTCAAATAGTCTCAAATTATCACACACATGATAATAATCCACACAGGATACTCTTGCCACTAAGGCGTAATGTCAAATATAAAGTCCACTCAGGATAATATGGCCACTAAGGCTTAGAGTTAATATTTCTCCACACATGATAACACGGCCACTAAGGCTTTAGAGTCAATATCTCTCCACACAGGATAATAGGGCCAATAAGGTTTAGAGTCACTAAATATTTCACTTCAAGTCATTGGTAACTTAAGGTAACTTCACTCTACCATACATCACATTGTATCAGCTAAAAATAATATCTACATATCTATGGACGATGTTACTTCAATATACAAATTGGTCTTAGCCACTAAACTCTATCACATTAGGATATACACAAACTGCTTCTTGGCTAAGCTAGTCACACGTCACAATTAAATACCAAAACTGATTAGTCACGTGCTAAAACACAAAAGTTATTCGCCAACTTTGCATCTAAGGATATTTTCCCTGGTCTAGCTAGGCGCTGCAGTCATAGGTATGGTCTACATGGTTCTTTGGACGGTACAGCCTACATCTAAAACCCCTGATAGAATCTGACAATGGTCGTCATATGCAACTGCATGAAATTCTGCTATGTCATGTTCTCAACCATGTGCTTTTCTCTACCAAGTTTTCTTAAAAACACATCTTGACCAAGCGCACTGTGCTGTAAGACTGACCAAGATTACACATAGCTCTATCTCATGTAAATTAAAAACCAGTCACCCGTGACTCTATCATACAGGTAGATACACTGATACACTCTGCAGTATGTAGATTTAAACTTCACCATAAACCCAATACCCAAACTGACCAATACTTGACAATATAAAATAAAGCCTTTTCACATTAAGAACATATTTGCATGTCAGCAACGATGTATATTGGATCAAGGGACATAACTCTGTCATTTCAATCCCGATCCATTCAAAAAGTACATCCAGCACAATTACACTCGATAGTGACTATGTGTATGGAGTTTCATTCAAACTCTTTAAAACAGTATAAAAAGTTTTTTTCTCAGTGTTTGCCCTTCTCTATTGGCTATAACTCTGCAATAACGAATCTGACAGAGGCAACAAGTATGTCTTGCACAAGAATGTTTAAATATTATAATGTGAATAAGGTTTCAATGAAATACATTATTTAAAAATAGATCTACAAAAACTGTATCAGTAGTTTATGCAATAATACTATGTGGACAGACCAACACATCGGCCGACCGACAGACCAACCGACTTACGCACCGACCGACCAATCAACCGATAAGTTTAATCTAATGTACCCGCGAAACAAAGTGTTTGGGTATAATTTTAAAGGGGAGCAATTTTTCTACAGGAGTACATATTCTACGTGAGGGGAGTCATACTATTGTGGGTCTCTTACCAGGTGAGTACTTATTCGTTGAAGAATAAGTACCCCTTTAGCGGTAGAAAATGGACTGGGGAGTACTCAATATTGATATCTTAGAGCTTAATGTCGGGCATAGATATGCGAAAAGCTTTAAGAGCTTTCTGCATTTTGAGAAGTATACACTTAGTTTTCTCAATCTAAAATGAGCGTGTGTTATTTATTTGGCTAAACACAAGTTCTACTCTACTGATCGGACTAAGAGTAAAACATTGCATAACACTTACACTGGCTAGCTAGTATCAGTGCACTTGGTTCTTATGAATAAGGGGAAACCTTAGAACTATTATATTATTGAAAAGGTATACTAAGTAAATCTATACACCAAATATCTAAGCTCTGGGACAAGTAATTTTGACAAGAAGATACTAGTGACCCCAAGGACTGTTTAAAACACAGTCTGCTACAGAAATATGGCCGACCCTGGGGCGGGGCCAATTTTGACCCCAGAAATTTTATATCACTTTTGTAGAGGACCTAAACATGATGCTATGTGCCAAATATGAAAGCTGAGAACATTCATGTTTCAGCGAAGAATGTTTTCAAAGTTTTCAATATAAGTTTCTATTGAGAACTTGACACCCCCAGGGCGGGGCTAATTTTGACTCCAGGCACATAATTTATATAACTTTTGTAGAGGCCTTATAGGTGATGTTATGTGCCAAATATGAAAGCTGAGAAACCTGTAGGTTCCAATTGTTGACGACTGACAACACACAACCCATCCCGACGGACATCAGGCGATCACAAAGCCCTGGGCACTTTTTGCTCTAGTGAGCTAAAAAGAAAGAATAATGATAACAACAACAAGAAACAGAGTAACGACAAGAAAACGAGTAAATACAATATGTTCACACTTTGTTTGGGGGTATAATAAATATAAATAAACAAACCTAGATGATGACAATTTATTAAAGAAACAAAACATACATACTGCTACAGAAAATATAAAACAACCAACGTAATGTCAGATCTATATGCTACTGTTAGTGAAGTATGTCATGATTTGAAAATAATAAAATTATAGACTATATATTTTCACATAAATATTTTTCCATGTTATTGGTGAATTGTGACATTTTTAACTGTTTTGATCCAGATAAGATTAAAGTTAATATAAATATCCTATCAGGAGACAACCTTTTTGATATTCTTAAATTGACATTCTTAAAATCAAACACAATGATAACCTTTTTGTGTTAATTTGTTCTTTACAAGTGCTTTTGCAGACTAATACTTGACCTGAGAATTAAAGAAAAGTGTCTAATACTTGTACAACATTGATATACATGGGTATACAGGAATGATTTTAATTGCCAATGTGGAATGTTCCTTCAATTTCATTGTAGAGTCCATTCAGTACGAATGAGTTCCAGGAGTTTTACTGACAAACAGTGCAGAAGAGGAACCCTCTGATTTGGATCTACAGTGATTGTAAATAACAGTTAACAAGTTTCAAACATTCAAACGGCTTATTCCTTTACTTCAAATATACAGTAAAACCAGAATTCTAGTAAAGAAGATTGTAGATACTTTCATGCTGGTAGCTGTTTAATCAAGCGTGAAAGTCATGCAGAAAGCTCCTAGAGGAGCTTTCTGCATGACCTTCACCCTGCATTAAGCTGCCACCTGTCTCCAAAACCGATAATTATAGTAAATTGAACATCCGGCTTAGAGAGGTTTTTTTATTGTACACATTTTTATGTCTTTACAAACAGGGTAGACCAAGTTCAGACAACTCCTGTAGGAACTTCTAATCAGGTTTAGAAATATAGATATGATTCTACAGTTTCATTTATGGCTAAAAGTTCACTTGTTCATAGGCCACTATAAAAATCAGCTTATTGATTCATAAAGCTATTACAGAAATATTCATGGAGTAAAGGGATACGATCTTTGGACCAACTCCCATTGAGCATAACTGATTCATTTACCACCTGCAGAAATGTTCCCGGTTCTGTTTTGGAATGTAGGCTATGGTCCTGTAGAATCATATCTATATTACATCATAAGCAAACGGAGCAGACCCTGATCAGACGGCTCCAAACAATAGCTATCTGGCCTGGGTTTACTCTGTTTTCAAAGACATAGAAAGGCGTATTTATGGAGTAAGGGGTTCAATTGTCTGTTCAAAATTCAAACAGGTCAATCTTACCATGAATATTTAGGGATGTTTTTAAAGAAAAATATAACATGACAGACAGCTCAGGGTCCGATAAAAGGGTTCTGCTAGGAGTCTTCTTATCTGGGTCTATACTGTTTGCAAAGGACATAAGTTTCCCGCCCTAAAAGGTTAAAAAGTAAATCAGTTAAAATTATATATACGACAGATAGTTTTCAATTCATCTAAATATTACTATGTCAAGTTGGGTCAAGACTAGATCTCACGCACATCATCAAACCCTTTACCTCATGAATGTTCACATCAGAAATATTAATGTATGAATATTCATTAGTGGAATTTTCGTAATGGCATTATGAACAAGGGGATTTTTATCATGACACTCACTGTTGAGTCATATCTATATTACTGCAGGCCTTGATCAGATGGCTCCTACAAGTGTTGTCTAATCTGGATCTACTCTGTTTACAAAGGCATCAAAGGTGTCAGTAAAGTGGTTAAGCCTTTACTTCATATATAGGCCGTTTAAAGCCTTCGCAAACAGAGTTGACCCTAATCAGATTGCTCCAAACTGAGTTAACCCAGATCAGAAGGCTCCTGTAGCAGAAAACTGATTGGGATCTGTTAATGAAACTATTATAGATTTGACAGTTTCTACCAATACCAAAACATTCTCTGTAGCTATAAGGTCATTATTATGTTATTATAAAAATCAGCTAATAAATATGCATGATGTCTGTTATATATTCAAGTAGATCTTGCGTAACGTCACATTACTTCTAGCATCAACGAGCCTTGATGTCATTGACATCCGTTTCTGTTGTTATTGTTGCTTTTGTATGATGTGACATGTTAGATGTGAATTAGAGAAATTAAGAATTGTAGGTTACATGTTATTTCTTAATTATTCCTATACGATAATGTCATTATGTCTTACATAAATATTCAACAGAAAATAAAAATGGTTAATAATGTCAAAACATCAAATGAGATTTGGTTGAACACAGAAGATAAAAAAGCCAGATCATTTCATCTTTCATCGGTTTGCAACTTTTAACCCTTCGCTTGCTATTCACGTCAATATACCTACCTGTAAATAGTGAAAACCCAGATGAAACAGCTCCTGCAGGAGCTGTCTCATCATGGTCTGCACTATTTACAAGTTGATTGTGCAACCAGTGCACTCCGCAGCAGTGATTGCACAGCGCAATACTTGTACACAGTGAAAATATATGTAATTATACTACAGGGCATGGGTAAAGAAGGAGAAATTTATAGTAAAGTTCAGCAAGAGAAGGGTTAACCCTTTACTCCATAGATACCCATTTTAATGCCTTTGCAAATAAAGTAG
Source organism: Azorinus chamasolen (assembly GCA_963576725.1). NCBI lineage: Eukaryota > Metazoa > Mollusca > Bivalvia > Cardiida > Solecurtidae > Azorinus > Azorinus chamasolen. Next base: position 13,956,011 of record OY755243.1, on the reverse strand, counting down.
ACCCAAATCACATGACTGATAAATGAACCATCTGATCAAGGTTTGCTCTGTTTGTTTGTGGTCACATTTAACATCTGCAGATACTAGAAGGCTGACATTCTGAATATGGTAATGAATTGTCTTGTTATCGATTCAGTTTTTCAACAAGAATGTTCAAAGGAAATGGTTTAACCTGCTGAAAGTGTGACATAAAAGGCTTGATAGACAAGAGTATGAAATAAGCATGACAGATAACTGAGAAAAGATTACTAACAGTCACCCTGAAGTACCTTTTAACCCTTTAACAACATCATGAATATTAATTAGAATAGATTAACCCTTTCCTCCATAAATTCGCCTTTCTACGCCTCTGTAAAAGCCACTTTCTGAAACCATTGTGATAAATAGAGCATTTGCTCCTAATGCTACACAATTCTTAAGTTTTCTATTTCTCTAGTAAATGCTCCTTTGTGTAAGATTTATTTAAAGAGTTTGGGTCTAAAAATAGCCTGTGAGGGAATTAGTTAACTGTTATAATAGCGAAAGGGCACAGGAATATTAAGCTTTGGCAGACATTGTAGAATCATGTCTTTATTACATATGAGCACCGCTCCAGGAAAACCGGGCTTAATGACATCGGTGGAATGACGTCAGAAATGAGGTGTAAACGTTTGACGTCATTGTTGACATACTTTCGTGTTGTATTTTACAATCGCTACATTTCTATCGCTATTTTCTCTGATTACGTTTGATGTTTGCATATCTGGATAACTGGACATGATGGATAGTGAGCTTGAGGTAAGCGAAATTTTCTTTTATTCCTAAATATATTTCTAAAAACTTTGAAAAGGTGCTAGTGTTTGATGTACGTCTCGATGGCGCCATTTTTTATTTTCGCGGAATATTTTGCCCGCATTTTGATGCACTTTTATTCCAATTTAGATCTACATAGAACTCGAATCGCAAATTACCCTTAGAGTGTCATAGTATGTGTATAATCAAGAGATATTTTATGTTGATCTAGGTCTATAATTATTATTAGAAATAGATCTAGATCTAGATTTTGACCTGCATTATTCATGAGCAATATGTAGATCTAGATCTACACTGTCTAAGTTAAACGCCGTTTTCTCCAACACCCCTGAGAAAGAAAAGAACCCCTAAGAATCTAACGTTAGATGTATAAATGCAATAAACATTTAAACACACTGTCGAGGAGCTATCTTGTCAGGGTCTATTCTGTTTGCTGGTGGAAATACGCAGATCTGATTCTAAAGTTTCTGCCTTGGACAAATTTTCCTGTGTCTATATGCAATTAAACAAATTCAGTCAATAAATAGTCATAATGTCATCATAAATATTCATGAGGTAAAGGGTTTTAGCTCTAAATCGATGGGACAGATGTAACTCTCGAGTAATGTCTATGACTAGCATGAACTCTTACTACTATAATTGTAGCCAAGCCACACCACACTTTTGTTTATAGTACTCGTAATTACATGACCTTTCATGCAATTACATGGTATATTTACAACTACTGGGTATATTCAAAACTACTAGGTACATAAAAAATAATTATAGATTCTCACTACTGGGCACATAAAAAAATACAAATTCTCATGGAATGATGCTACTGCTTGCAAGCCCATGCAAAAAGGTTGTTTAAGGGTATTGGCTTATAACAATGGCAGACGGATTAACCCTTTACATCATATAAATGCCTTTTCACTCCTTTACAAGGTAGACCCAGATCAGACAGCTCCTGCTCTGTTATGAGCTGCTTATGAAAATATAAGAGATCTGACCCTACAGTTTCAACCAATACCAAAACCCTCCTGTGTACATATTTTCTTATAAATATTCCGCTATTAAATATTGCTGGCGTCATTATTTCTTACACCAATATTCAACAGGGAAAGGTTTAACCCATTCCCTCACAGGCTATTTTTAGACCCAACCTCTTTGAATAAATCAACTGAAAAGGAGCATTTACTACTGAAAAGGAATATTTTTGAATTGTTTAGTTTTATAACCATTGTGATAAATAGAGCATTTGCTTCATAGGAGCAAAATGCTCTATTTATCACAATGGTTTCAAGTAGTGACTTTTACAGAGGTGTAGAAAGGCATATTTATTGAGGTAAGGGTTAAACGCTACTGTGATAAAATATATGAAAATTCTGGTATTAATGTTTTTTGGTCCATAAAAAATTCAAATGATGTTTTAACAAAACTTGAAAATGAACAGTATAACATTTCTTTACTGAGCTCTTATGATTTCTCTACACTCTATACTACTCTACCTCACCATCTTATAAAGGATAAACTTTTGCCAGAGAAAACAAAATGTTCATTGCTTGTAATGTTCAACGTTCATTCTTTTCGAATTCAGAAGTTGAACATTACACAATGTGGACTTGCCTTGATGTTTGTAGATCTCTTATCTTTCTTTTAGATAATATAATTGTGCGTTATGGGGATACCATATATAAGTTGTTGGTATACCCATGGGTACAAATTGTGCCCCTCTTGTTGCAGATTTGTTTTTGTATTGCTACGAGAGGGATTTTATGCTTAGTTTAAAACCTGATACACAGACCGATATTGTTAATGCTTTTAATAAAACTTCAAGGTATTTAGACGATATTTTGAATTTAGATAATCCTTATTTTGATACTATGGTTTCTTCAATTTACCCAAAAGAACTGTCTTTAAACAAAGCTAATCAATCTGACATTAATGCTTCATTTTTAGATTTGAATCTTTCAATTACAAATGATAAAGTTTCGTCCAAAGTATACGATAAAAGAGAAGATTTTAATTTTAAAATTGTTAATTATTCTTTTCTAGATGGGGATGTGCCACGTTCTACATCTTATGGGGTTTATATTTCTCAACTTATTAGGTTTGCCCGAGCCTGTTCTTTGCTTGAAGATTTTAACAGACGTAATTTAGTTATAACTGATAAACTTCTTAAGCAAGGTTACAGATATCACAAACTTCGGAAAACTTTTTCTAAATTTTATTATCGAAATTTACCTCTCATTAGTAAATATAATAGCAATCTACGGACGTTACTGCGACAAGGCATTTCTCAACCAGAATTTTATGGGGATGTTATCTACAAACTTAGGAAAATTCGGGGTCATATCCATTTTCATGATTTGTTTATAAAACGCATTAAAACATTTAAAAAGAAAGGTTATGATCCTATTATATTGCAACGCACTGCATGTTTGGTTATCGACCCTTTTACAGTCGGTAGCTACGCTTCCCTCTTTGCTTGCGCGATGACAGGCCGAGGGTAGTACTCTATGATGGTATACTCTTAAACTTGGATACAGGATGAGCTTACCAGACTCATGTATTACTTTTTCCCTGTCGTGCCCTTAACGGCTTACCTGCAGGTGCTCTGACTTCAGCAAAGTCATTGAGTACATATTTGACGGATTGTCACAGTTATTATGCTATGTTTTACATGTTGTCCTGTGTTCACCGTCGTCTATGTTGTGGGTAAGTCCAGCGGGGATACCTTTATTTACAATATTTGTAAAGCTAGGGTGACTTTGAGAGAAGTGTGAGGTTAGGACGTCCGTAAACCGGTTTAAACCCCCAGTGGTGTTTTTGCTACTGACCGTGCCAAGGCGGTACTCTCTTTGTCACCCTTCCTTTTGTTTGCCTTGCGTCTTTGTGCTTGTGATTTGTTCATGTGTGGAACGTTTGTCCCTGGTTCTTGTGTGTCTTTTGGTGTTTTCTGTGTTCATTTCGTGTGTGTGTGTGTGTGTGTGCGTTTGGGTGTGTGGTTGTGTGTGTGTGTGTCATGCTGTCTATCGGTGTTTTGGTGGTGGTTGCGTCTTGCATGTGGCTTTGCCTGCTTGACTTTACTACTTTTCCATTAATAGATTAAAAATGTTCACAAAATGGGGGTTTACTTAACTGTTGCGGTGGTGTTTGCTTGTATAATGAATAGGCCATGACAGATGTACTGGTACTTGCATATGGTTTTGTGCAAGTACAATGTAAGTATCAATGGTACCCATTAAAACAGAATGTCAAAGTCTTTAAAATCTGTATTTCACTTCACCCTATTTTTTCTTTAAACTATGCTTAACCCTTTCAGTGCAGGAAATGAGTCACTAATGTCCTTTGCAAACAATGTAGACCAAGATGAGAGGGCCCTAGATCAGGATCTGCACTGTTTGTTATGTTACACATTTCTATAAAAAAAAAACAAATCCCTGAATATTCAATGTAGGCTTGACCTGTTTGAAATTTGGAATAGTCCAGTTGTAAATGTGTTGAAAGGGTTAAGATGGTTAAATCCTAACAAAGGCTTTGATATTTTAATCATTAATTGTAAAGTTTCCTAAATTACTCAATTTTATTAATCCTTTGCTTACTAAGTACTTAATGTCTGCAAAACTTATCATCTGCCACAATGTTAAAATTCATTTCTCTTCCATTTTGCTTTCAAAATGAAGTGTACCAAATAGGCTAGAGAGTGATTTGGAAGAAAAGTTTCCCTTATCATGTTCACTTCTCACTATTTTGAGCTTAGGGAGAAGTTACAGTATATAGAACATGTATAGTGATACAAAAATCAAGTTATGAACAACAGCTTGAAAACACTGAAAATATTAAAGACTTTGAGCAGATGTTAAATTTTTTAGCATTAAGGTTTAACCCTTTTCTACATATAAATGCTTTTTCTAGCATTTGCAAACAGAGTAGACCCAGATCTGACAGCTCATACAGGATCTGTCTGATTAGGGCCTGCTCTGTTTGCTGTTGACATGATATAGATATGATTCTACAGTTTTTGTCAAAGCAAAAACAATCTTTTAAAGGTTCACATTATAAAAATTCAGCTAATAAATATTCATGAGTCATTATTTCTTTCATGAATAATGAACAAGTAAAGGGTTTATTCACAAATGTTTCCAATATTCATTATCATTGAACATTTATATGACAAATATTAAATTTTAAGCCTGAACACAACTACTGTGTTAGAGCAAAACAGCAAACAATTTAATAATTCAATGTTAGACATCAATAAAATTCAACGTGCTTGCAAGGCCTGTTATTCATTTCATTATTTAAGAATCTATGATTATGAGTATTTTTAGAGTAATCCGAATCCTATCTTTTACAACTTAATGCTATTCCTATCTAGAATTTTCTCAAAGAAGAAGCAAAAAAATCAAAGGAATTTTAGAACAACAGATTTATTGACTTTTAATTTGCATTTATCCCTTAACTTGCATTACATATATTTTAAAACTATGGTGTTTGTTTGTTGTTGTTGTTTTTATCTAATTTTGTGCCCTCCTTTTTAGAATCAAACTATTTGACAAAGAAAACAAACATGTTATAATAAATTGCATCTATTTAAAAGTAAGAAATGTCTAAAACTGAAAATATCTAATGGCTGTAAAACTCACTGCAATTGCAATATATGTGCAAATGTCCTACATGGAATCATTCATCTGAACATCTGATTAAGAAAAGAATCTACACTAAAATCCGGTGATGAAAGAATGAAAAAAAATCTAATTTTCTAATTTAAGCAGTATGATAATGAGGGAATTGCCTGCCTTCAGGATAAGCTTTATACAAAATACAAGGTGGTAGAAAAAGCTACTTCTACTAAAATAAGGAATAGGTTGTTTTAATCAAATAATAACATGAGCTGATGGTTGATGAAATGGACCATGACATTTAAAACAGGGAAAACCCAGTAAAGGCACACAGGATATCATACCAAGCCCCAGTTTTAAAGTGGCCCATGTAATGGCTGTGCTGAGCCAGTTATTTTTCGAACGATGCTATCACCAACAAAAATTAAATCTTACATTTTTTAGATGTACAAACATGTATGTCATGCTGAACTTTGATGTTGATTTTATCCTGTAACTCAAAAAGTATCTTTAACCCTTTGAATGTGGAGCATGCATACCCTGACATTTGTAAACAGTGTTGACCCAGATCAGAGGGCTCCTAGAGGAACTCCCTGGTCAGAGTGTACACTGTTTGTTATTCAAAATCATCAAGCAAGTTTGCGCCTATCATACTACGCTGCCTCTATAGTTAAACACTGGTGGGTTACTTTACTTCCACATTGAAAGGCTCAAGATTAATAAATATGTATAGGCGGGTTAATAACGGACTTAAATTACCCTTTTTAGACTTCTTAAATTACCCTTTTAGACTTCAAAACGTACAACTGATTAAATTCAAAATTTAGCATGACCTGTGTAACACAAACACATAAACTTTGGTTTATGTTGGTGATGGTATAGTTTTGAAATGACAGGCTCAGATAAGTCACTTGTTGGGCGTCTTTGAGAAGCTGGGGTCTGGATTACTGTAATGTCTCTGCTGTAATTCACTTGAATAGCTGGACAGATAATCTTTACAAATAGTGCAGATCCAAAGTAAGTATCCATAGTTTATTTAATATGTAACATAGTATCATTTCCTGAAGATATGGTCATCCCTGCCTGGTCTGTCATCACAGCCTTTTAAATTAATGAACCCTTCCCATGCTAAATGTGACCTGATTGACATTTGCAAACAGCTTGGATCCAGATGAGACACCTGGAACCTTAGGTTTCAAGCTGATTAATGCATTGTCAATAATTTCTTAAAAGCTTGAGAGTATGAATCAGATGTAAGTAAAAATTGTTATCTGTCAGAGTTTTCACAGGCTTTATTTGTTCACTATGAGAAAGCTTAACATTGAAATGATTTCAACCATGTTTATTCATGCCTAAGATTTGCTTTTATTGTGCCAGGACACTCAGTATGAGTACTGCACATGTATGCAAACATTACATTTTTTCTCTATAATCTATGTCTTCAAAGGTGTATTACTGTTATGGACAATTATAGCCATTGGTCAGAATTTGCCCTTGTGACATTGAAGGAGTAGGTCTATGCAAGATCAAGACGCTTAGGCCAAGATTTTTTCAAAAGATTTCAAAGAAATATACTGGTAGCTGTCAATACAAACAGGCATACTTTGCTTTGTCCAATCCTGCCATAGTGATGATAAACAAATGGGTGGAGTTTGACGTTGTCACCATAAATGGTGCAGTAGAACCTTTAAGTGACCATTAGAAAAGTTCTAAATTTTGGTCTTTAAGACAGGTGGTAGCTAAATGCAAGTCAAAAGAAATGAAAAAAGCTCCTATTGGAGCTTTCTGCATTACTTTTACCTGCATTAAGCAACTACATACTTTTTAAGCTATGCTCAATCAATGAATGGTCACTTAAGACAGATTGTACTGTACAGCAGTTATATACTCTGGACAACCAAGTAGATAAATGTGCACTATTTAACCCAGATACATTGCCTTCCCGTAGATGGGGTAAAATACTTTGTTCCATGTTATGGTTGTTATTCTATGACAAGCATTTAATGAGAAATTCAATGTGAATGATGTGGTTGCTATGGCATCTATATCATGTAAAACATTCTCTAGTCTAATAACTGCCGAAAAAGCACATGCTTTCTTGTTAAGCTAGGGAAGGGAATTAAAACTTATGAAAATGGTTGGTTCATGGAAGCATGAGATGTTCTTAAATGACTCTGTGAAAATTGGAAATATTTTTAACTAGTCAAATATAACAAGTTAACTCATAAAACTCATAATAACTGTTAAAATAACTCAAGAAAATAAAACAAAAATCTTAAACTTCAATAATTAAACTTAACCCTTTACCCAATGTAAGAAATAATGACATCATGATTTAATATCAATTAATAGCTGAATTTTTAACAGAGCACATAAAACAGAAAATTTTGGTCATAGCAGAAACTAGAATTAAAATCTATATACATGTACTTCCAAAAGCAAACAGCGCAAACCCTGCTCAGACAGCTGCTATAGGAGCCATCAGATCTGGATCTACGCTGTTGGTAAATGTGCCAACTCATTTATATGAGGAAAAGGGTTAAGATTCATTAACCAACTGTTGTTCCCTGCAGCACAAATTCTTTTTTTCTCTCATTCATTTTAAAGGTAATCTTTTTGTGTTTTTTTCTAATGTTACAATTTCAATATTCACATGAATATCGAAATGGATTTGTTTTAAAAAATCTTTTAATTCTTAACGAATATTAAATAAGAGTGATCTAGCAATGCTTTGGGACTACTATTATTTTTTCTCTACATATTTATTTTGCAATCAAATATATATTTCATATGTAGTTGAAGCTAGCATGTGTGCTATATCTTCTGTATATGTGAGAGGTATATCATATCCCTGGATACATATAGCGTGGGTATATCTAAATTACATGGTATTCTACTTCATCTGTTGGCTGTCAACATTTATCATTTATTACTGCATTAACCTGTTGTATGTGAGAAATGAGTAAACATCATTTGAAAGCAGTGTGTAGAGCCAGATCAGAGAGATCCTAGAGAAACACTCTAATCTGGGTATGCACTCTTTATCATTTAAAATCCTCCAGCACTTGTAAGTCTTTCATACTTAAACCCATTCCCGAATAGGCTATTTTTAGATCCAACCTCTTTGAATAAATGTACTGAAAAGGAGCATTAACTAGAGAAAAGGAAATGTTTTAGAATTTTGTAGTTTGAAACCATTGTCATAAATAGAGCGTTTGCTCCTATAGGAGTAAATGCTCTATTTATCACAATGGTTTCAACAGGTGACTTTTACAGACGTGTAGAAAGGCGTATTTATGGAGGAAAGGGTTAATGAAATTTATATTTAAAGACTGATGGGTTGTTCCACTTTGAAAATTCAGCATTCAAAGGTTTATAGTAAAGAACATTTTGTACCTTACAAATCCAAGAGAGAACTAGCAATTGGAAAAAGAAAAAAGGTAAAAGTTACCACCCACTTGTACTTGTATTAATTATTTCTACAAATTTCCTCAGCCCAAAAGATATATCTTACTACAATTAGTGCTAATTTATGCTATCTACTTTAATCTAACTTTTAATTCTATGAGCAGATAAGATATACTACAACTGATGAAGCCCAACCTTCATTTTTAACTCATTTAAATATGACCATCACAATTAAGATTAATTCACATTTTTAAAGGGCAAAACACTTTCAATTTCACAAATTCACAGCAAAATAAGATAAGCCTCCAGCCCAAACCACTCTCTAATGTTGAAGGTCAGAGGTCAAATCCAGCCAATCGGAATGCTCAGCCCCACAACAGATGGATTATTTGTTTCAAACAAAACTAAGGAAAATATAAACATATATATCAAATTCAAACTGAACCTGAACTTCACCAATAGCCCCATTGAGACTTGGAAATACACAACTAAAACAAAGTCTCAAAATAACTCGAGATTTGAAAATTTCAAAGTTTCAAGTTTTATTCAATAACTGGGAAAGACTTGGAACTCGTTTGGTAAAATTCAACTCAGGAAGTGTACTAGGTATGCATGCTGTATGAATCTCTTGCAAGAGTAATTTGTACATTCAATATCTCAAATTGTTAAGCAAAATAATTCAACTTTGCACCATTTTGATAAATTTGAACTAGACTGACATAGCAGCAAATAGTGTACAATGTAGACCTTGGTCAAATGGCTCCTCCAAGAGCTGTTTGATCTTAGACTGCACTATTTGCCTAGGTTAGTCTGTCCAGATACTTTGGGGTAATAAGGGTAAATTTCTGAAGCCAATGAAACAAAGTTATAAAGTAACATCAGATAGAGCATCTAAAGTCAATTACAAATCTGTTACAGTAAAACCCCTCTGAACCAGACGTTAAATTCAGTGGCCATTAGTACCAAAATCAGTTTTTAATGAATATTCATGAAGTAATGAATTCTTGTATAAGTATTCACTAGGTTAAGAGTTAATCTTGCATCATGTAATTGTCAAACAGTATAAACCTGTAGTACACTTCCTTATGTAATGCAAATGCCATGAAGCAGAAAATATCTGGCTAAGATGACAATATGTCGCTACATCAACATCTAACCTTCAGCATTCTATGAAAACTAACATCTGCAAAACTCGTCATCTGTCTCAATTTTCGAAGATGAACTTTCTTCCATTTCCATTCAAGACAGAATCAAACAGTTTAGAGCCTTTACCTGATAGAGACGTTTTTTGACTACAGTAAAACCTCTCTATAACGGCCACTAAATTACATCAAATATTTTGTGTTAAGGGCAGGTGGCTGCTTTAAGCAAGGTGAAAGTAAAACAGAACGCTCCTGAAGGAGCATTCTGTTTTTCTTTCACCTTGCTTTAAGCTGCCACCTGCCCTAAATACCAACTAATTAACACAATTTAGTGGCCGTTATAGAGAGGTTTTACTGTACTTTATAAACAGAAAAGACCCAAATCAGATGACTCCTGCAGGAGCCATCTGATCAGGGGCTGATCCGTTTGCTTACAGAATATTATAGATTTGATTCTACAGTTTCTGCCAAGGCCAAAAATGCACATTTCATTGTAAAAACTGATTTAATAAATATTCATGATGTTAATATTTCTTACATGAAAATTTATCAGGAAAAGATCTGTATCTCAAGATTCAAAATGCTTGCAAAGGTATGTAACCAATAGAATGCTAAAGATTATTTCTAACTGAGCCAGATATTTACTTCCTTTCCAAGAAAATGATATGTTAGATATGAAAAGCAAAGCAAGTGATCACAATGAGATAAATAATTCATGAACCTTTTTGCAAAATTTAATAAAGACTTAAAGAATCAAATATTTCATATTCAATATACATATATAATCAGACAATGCTATAAGGTCTACTGAACGGGAACAAATCAATTTCTGGATGTGGAAATATATGAAATAACATGAATTAACCAAATATCTTTCATGACCACTGACCTAAAAGTTAAGAAAGAATGAATGTATTATAGTATGGATGGTTCTGGCAAATATACTCTCTCCATATTCTAACATAAAATCTTATTTTTATATACTAAAACCAAATGGCAAACAATGAAAATGACAAATATCTCTGTGCTTTATTTTTTTAAATTTCAAAAGTCAATTTGCCAAAACATCACCCAAAATACAAACTGCTATCAAATATTTAACCCTTTACCTCATAAATATATATCTTAATGCCTCTGCAAACAGAGCAGACCTAGATCAGAGAAAGCTGTCAGATCAGGGTGTGCTCTGTTTGCTAATGAAAAACTATAGCTCTAATTTTACAGTTTCTGATATAGCCAAAATGTGTCTTGTTCATATGCCATTATAAAACTCAGCTAATAAATATTCATACAGTATTTATCTCATAAGGTAAAGGTTTAAATGCAAATTCAAATCAGCAGTGTCCTGCAGTATTCTGGTGTTGTTGGGTTTTTCAGATAAATGATACAGTAGTTGTAAATATGCATTTAGAACAAAAATTACAAAAATAAACTGACAATCAAAGTTAACAGAGATGTTTTCTACTGTATTATTCATTGTGTCAAGTGTCTAATTGTAAGTTTTTAACCCTTTAACCCTTTCCCTCATATGTTATTTTTAGTTCCAGCCTCTGAGTAAATCTACTGAAAAGGATCATTAACTAGAGAAAATGATTTTTTTTTAGAATTTTGTAGTTCTGAAACCATTGTGATAAATAGAGCATTTGCTCCTTAGCAGCAAATGCTCTATTTATCACAATGGTTTCAAAAAGTGACTTTTACAGAGGCATAGAAAGGCGTATTTATGGAGGAAAGGGTTAAGCCAGACCTAGATCAGACAGCTCCTGTAGATGAATCACTTCATGATTAGCCATTAACTTAATTTTTATGGGTAAAAAGTTAAAAGGGAGTTTTTGGCTTTAAACAGCCAAAAAAAGTACGGACAGATCTATATAATTTCGCAAGCAAACAAAGCAGACCCTGAACAGATAGCTCCTATAGTAGCCATCTGATCTGGGTCTTCTCTGTTTGCAAATGCATGAAAAAGTGTTTGTATGTAGAAAAGGGTTACAGAAAAAAGACTACCATAATTGCTTTATGATTCTTTGCTCAGTATGTTGCAATGATAAATTTATCAAATGTTGACTTTAATTTCCTGAAACAAATCAGTATCTGTGTGTGTTTAGTTTGTGTGTTTATTTCCAAATATCCATGCAGTATTTGCAAGTGCATGCTTAGTTACAATCAACATCTAAATAACATGCTTGAAAATGCAGATCTATAAGTAACAATATATATACAAAGTGTTAAAGATCACATGATTTAAAATTTGCAAGTATAGAATTTATCAAAATAAGAGCCTTTAGCCACATTAAGTATCACTTTTGTTATGGATAACAAAAATCTAATCTTGTAGTTTCCATTACTAATTCTGAAAGGGGTCTATCCCCGAGAGCAAAAATTACAACACAAAAAGAGAAAATTGCAGACTCGGTTTTATTGAGTCTGTTCATGAACAGTAATTGAAAGTGCAACACTGCTCACGCCCCCTAGCACCGGCTTAAGCGGTATTCAATTTTCAGAACAAGAAGTACTGAAACTCATGATCTCGAAGGATCAGAAGGTATAACAACACTAAGTTTACTGCAAACAAAGTACAATTTTTCAGTATAAAATAGATAAGAAATCCCAATTGTTGAAAGAATAAATATTCTAATATTAAAGGTATAAATATTATAAATGGTATTATAAATGAATTATATTGTCTAACAACATACTTGAATATAAATACATTACCAACTAGCTGCACTTACTTTAAAAGGAGTAAAATAAATACAGTACATGGAATTGCTTGTATTGAACATCTTTCCATGAGTCAAACAAAAGAGCGATACAAAATACAGAAGAAAGAAATGATTCTCATAAAACTAGATTTCCGAGTTGTACTCATAGAGTTCCAGATAAGTAGAGCATTTCAAATGCAAAAGTCCTCATATCCACACTAAACCATTGGTTATGGCTATTCACTGGAATTGTCACTTTAGCCCTTAACTTCATGAATATTTCTGTTAGAAAATAATGACATCATGAAAATAATAAACATGAATATTAATAATACCATATGAATACAGGATTTTTTTGCCCTGGCAGAATCTGTAGATCATATCTATATTAATTAATAAGCAAACAGAGCAGGCCCTGATCAGATGGCTCCTGCTGTAGCCATCTGATCTGGGTCTACTCTGTTTGCAAAGGTATAGAAATGCATACTTATGGAGTAAAGAGTTAAGACAATTCTAAACCATAACCACAACTAATGTTTTATTGGAGAACTAAAGGAACCATCATTGCAAATGTCAACCCCTCTTATCTGGAGTTCTGTCATTAGTTCAAGGAGGCCACACTGTATCTGTAAAGAAAGTTGTATGATACTATACCCTGTACTCAAAGTTGGACACAGTGAAATAGACGATCTCCAAAATACAGTTGAGCCTGTTGATTGGCATATCTGACCACCAGTGTCGCAGGACAGACTTGTCGACGTTCTTCAATACCCAGATAAAACACACCAGAAGATTCCTGGTGTCTTCTGCATTAAGCTGGCATTTTCGGATCTGAAATTTGACCCAATACATAACACACATGTTTCCTACCATTCTATTAGCACTTTGAAGAAGACTTCAAGTGATAGGCTTTATCATTATCATAACAAACCATAACTATATAAACAAATTAACAAATGCAAGTATTTTAGAACACAAAACTATTTCTGTAATTCCTTATTTAATACACATTTTATTTCCCGTTGCTAGAAGTTCATTAATCCTACAAATTTTGCCGATCACAGCAGAACCACTCTATAGCAACCACATAATGCATTAACCCTTTCCCTGATGTAAACACTTGTTAATGCCTTTGCAAACTGAGTAGATCCAGATCAGATGACTCCTGTAGGAGCCATCTGATCAAGGTCTGTTCTGCTATAATAGATCTGACTCTAAAGTTTTTACCAATACCAAAAAGTCATGTGTACATATGCAATCGTTAAACTTGAGCTAATAAATGTTCATGATGTCATTATTTCTTACATGAATATTGAACAGGGAAAGGGTTAACATGAATATGTTTCAAAACAGGGACCTGTTTAATGCAGATTAAAGTAATGCAGAAAGCTCTTATTGGAAACTTATGGATATACTTTCATCCTGCAACAAGCTACAACCTGTCTTGAAAATTAAGAATTAGTCCTCTTTTGAGCAGTTATTATAGAGAGGTTTATCTGTACTACACACAAGGTGATAGTACTCAGTATGCTGATCTGTGTGACACTTACCCTAGCACTAACGTCACCTGTGTTCTGTTACTGGTCTGTGAGTCTACCAAACAGTGTCTGTCCAGCTATGGCCATGGCCACTCTGGCATTTATTGTGTCCAGCTCATCAAAGTCTGCAGCCATCCTGTATCTTCCTTCAGTGTTTGGATCATACAGCTGTGGAATACTTTTTATTACGATGCCGATAAGCGGCAGGTAGAGTGAGGCAAGTCTTGCCTTCATTTCAAGGTCTGTGTAACGTACATCCAGGTCATGGTTTGAGAAGAGATTGAGGACTACACTGATGGCTTTGTGATGAATGGTGGCATTGCTATAGGTGAACAACGAAAGGATTGTAATGATTAATATCTAAAGGACTAACTAGAAATACAGTAAAACCCTTCTAAAATGAACTTTAGTAAAAATGAATTCAGATAGATTATGATTAATGCAGGATGAAAGTAATGCAGAAAGCTCGTTTGAGAGCTTTCTGCATGACTTTCCCACTGCATTAAGCTGCCACTTATCTTACAGACCAGCATTGAGCATCCAGTTTAGTTTTACTGTATGTCGATTAAACACAGATGCCAATCCTGTGTAACTATGGTATGACCTATATCAAGGTTACCCCAGTTGGGTATGTTCATAATAAAATTAGCAATCATCCGACAAAGAGATTGGACCCCCCCTACACACACCAACCCTACTTCCTGCTTTTAGAAGAAGTGACACAAAACAAAGCAAAATATAAGTGACCTTAGGTTCACAACAGTTTGTTTTCAGGAACAGCTTTCTAGAACAACAAAAGAATGCTCACTTTGTGTCCAGTGCATTAGAAAGATCCTTCGACACCAGAAATGCAATTTTGGAAGAATACAAAAACTTTAAAGCACATTTTGAGTATAAATCATATCGTGATAATGTACCTGCACATTTACGAATTTTTATCACTAAATTAAAACTATCAGCACATTGTCTTAGGATACATACTGGTTGTTTTGGTTCAAATCGAATCCCAAGAGATGAAAGGTACTGTCTATTCTGTAACCTGCATGATATATAGGACGTATACCATTTTATCTGTGTTTGTTCATGCTATAAAGATATCAGAAAATATTTAGATATGAAATTTATATCAATCCCTCAGTTTACAAGTTAATTTTATTGTTTAGTAATCATGATTAAAGGTTATTGAAAAAATTGGCCTTTTTCATCAAAGAGGCATTTGTCAAACGAAAGAGTAACGTAAAGTGGAATTGAAAATAAGAACAATGTCGTTTAAACGTTTTATTAGGCAGCTTATCACGCCTTTAGGAGAGTGTACTTGGTGGCTAACAGTATGGTTAGATCTTAATCATCGCTCGGCCATTTTGATGTCTGTAATTAACTGCTAACAGAATGGTTAGGCCTAACCCTTTATCCACAGTACTTCGCCCGGCCAGTTTGCGTACATTGACATGTCAAGGGGTCGGTTCTGTATTTGTGGATCGTATGGCTTAAAGCCAAACTCGGACATTATATCACATATTTGTTTTCCTCGTATATTATTACGATGCCACATGAACTCCATCAACACATAGAGAACGTGTACATCTTTGAAAAACTGTCTTCCACCATTTAAGGCTACCAACTCTGATTGTTCAATATCCATTTTTATGAAGACAGATTCATTGTGAAACATTGGAGCAAGATCATCAAGTAAAATAGTGTCAATTGCATGATTTTCACCAGTTCCCTTTGCAGATTTCACGTAATTTCCACCTATATTCTTGTAGTCCGGCATCAATATTACAGATTCATATTTATCAGATACAGCATTCCAAATTAAAGTTACGTTGTCCTCCAAATCATTCAGTTTCAACGATCTTGACAACAACACCAGATTCATCGTGTTTGCATCAACCGCTAGTACTCGTCTTCCCAGCTTCGCACAGCTGATGGTGAATACCCCGACGTTACACCCGAGGTCTAACAGTGACATTCCGGGATGATCTTTCAGAACATTAGCAGTCATATCAACAAGGGCTTTTTCCCATGTTCCTGTACGGATGAGACTTCCAGATACATGAACATCGATCTCCGCGGGATATGTGCAAATTGTCGAGTCTTCTACTGGGGTCTTGAAGTTTACGCATTTGTATTTGGAAGCAAGATGTTCATTGGTCACCATTGAAGCGTTAAATATATGCACATCATTCCGAAATGTCTTCTTCATTTCTTTTGCATTGGATAAAGTTTCATTAACATTATCCGTGTTCGTTTCGTAATGTCGATCTGTTTTATTATGTAAGACAATTTCCTTTTCTGTGCGTAAATTAATGAGCCATCCCAAAGTATAATAAACAAATACACAGACAAATATGATCCGAAAGAAATTAGTCGGTATGTTCCTGACTTTGATAGGATACGCCATGGAGATTCCGTTGTCTGTGTGGTAGCTATGCAATATTTGATATATTTGTTATATCAGGCGAACTGCATCAAAATTGCAGTATAACTTTGTAAGACTGCAAATCTGGCGAAATTAACCTTGTTGACAGCTTTGACTGAAAATTAAATAATAGATTTTGAGTTGTATCGTACAAACTAAAGATCAAACAAAAAGCAAATGCTTAGCATATATAAACTGTAAATTAGTGTTTAAACGTTTACCTGATAAATAGCCATGCATAAGATATTGACATCGTGAATATCTGAGTCTACTCTCTTTGCAAAGGATGTCAAAAGGTACTTCTATCGGGTAATGTTTGAATTTAAATATTCATGCATAAAATAATGACACCGTGGACAGGGCAGAACTTGTAGTATCAACTCTAATATAATTCCATACAGATCAGAAAGCGTAGACTTCTGATCTGAGTCTACTCTCTTTGCAAAGTACTTCCATCGGGTAACGGGTTGAAGTTCTTGAAAAAGCGTTCATATTCCTTTTTAAAACGCAATCACATTATGATAACATTTTGAAACATTTCTATCCGTATATACATTCTTTAGACGTTCGTCCCCCCCCTCTCCCCCCTCTCCCTCTCAACATCTGTTGTTTCCGTTTTATCCCAGCACAAACATTTACTTGTACCCCATATATACGCCATTAAACACTTTCGCAAACAGAATGGATGCAGATCAGAAAGCTCATGTATGAGCCATCTGACCAAGGTCTGTTCTGTTTTCCTTATGGTTTTATATATAGATTATTAAACGGGTGACTAGGGCCGCAGAGCGATATAGGCCAGTCACTTTGATATTGACCCGATGGCTTTATTACATTTGCGGATAGAATGGGATCTTCCAGGTGCAATATTTTCTCAAAGGATTGAAAGGATCGGACGTTAGTGAAAAATTCAGCAGTTTGAGGGAATGGCGCTATTCTGACATTATTTGGATGACGTCAAAATGACGGTTTCACATTATTCACAAATAGGTGTTGGAACGGGCGGCTAGACTACACTTTTGTTTACCGGTAAGTGCATTGTGCATGTGCATAATCTGAATCGAATCGGGCAAGGATTGTCTTTGTTAAAGCGACGGTTTGGTGGCTAATCGGTATGTGTACGAGCACTTTGACAACATTTGCAGCATCGGAACAGAATAATGCCTTCGCCATGTATTGAGGTTCTGTTGCTATAGATTTAGAACAATTATCTTGGCAGCGGGCATATATCGGTTATAGGCCCGTCGCTAGGTCCGTATATGCCCGCTCCAACAATACGACTGAATTTTTTACCGATATAGGACCATTTTGAGTGTAAAAATGTTACTATTTATAGTAACAAATGTAAAAAAAATATAGCGACGGGCCTATAACCGATATATGCCTGCTGCCAAGATAATTGTTCTAACTTTATAGCAACAGAACCCGGATACGTAGCGAAGGTCTTATTCTGCTCCGATGCTGCAAATATTGTCAAAGTGCTCATACACGTACCGATTAGCCCCATTTTCCAAACCACAATCCTCGCCCAATTCTATTCAGATTTATGCACATGCGCACTTAGATCTACACGTATCGGTAAAGTGAAATCTAGCGTAAAACTATAGTGTAAAACCGTCATTTTGACGTCATCCGAATGACGTCAGGATAGCGCCATTCCCTCATTTGAGTTTTTAAAACCGTTTTTATTCTGAGAAATAGTGTATGCTCCATCTCTGATCAGATGAAATGTTCACCAATGTTTTGCAAATGTAATAAACAAGTATCAAGGTGGGGTCCCATATCACGCAGCGGCCCTAGTCACCCATGTAATAACCTCTATTTTTATTCTGGGTGATCCTTCGACGAAATTAAAAGTAGAAATTCAAAAAAGAGAAAATTGCAGACTGTTTTATCGAGTCGAGTCTGTTAATGAGTAGTAATTAATAGTGCAACACTACTCACGCCCCCCTAGCACCGGCTTAAGCATTATTCAATTTTCAAAACTAATAACTGCTGTTGTGAAGTACATATATTATGAAAATGGTGAATTCATAATGAATAATGAAGACCTTTTCATCCATCCAAATCGCCACACAAGACATGCTCATCCAACCACCTTCCAGGCTCACCCATGCAGAACACAGACTATGAAATACTCTTTCTTCCCCAGAACTATTGTGGACTGAAATTCTCTACCATCTGATATTACACCAAGCCACTCAGTAACTGCCTTCAAATCCTCAATCTGTTCTCTTTATTAAACTGTTTTGTTCTGCGTCCTCTTTCGCATAACACTCACACCTCTGACATAATCTTCAATTTGCTGAAGGTGGTCAGTATTATTTAGACGTTATTCAGATGTAGATGGGTGCTCCTTCGAAAGCAAAAGTAGAAATGCAAAAAGAGAAAATTGTACAGTTGATTTTATTGAGTCTGTTCATGAGTAGTAATTAAAAGTGCAACACTACTCACGCCCCCTAGCACCGGCTTAAGCAGTATTCAATTTTCACAATCAATAACATCAAAACTAATGATCCCTGATTTTACAGTTGTAGCCAGGGCAACACTTTTCTTGTTTATAGAACATTATAAATATTAAACTAATTAATAGTTCTATATACATTATTTTTTATGGTCAAGGAAGAAGTCCAATGTAGTTTAAAATGTTTTTGAATATTCCTACCCTATATACGTTATTTGCACGTTATGTTTTATTGTTGCTGGTTTTGTTTTATTGCTTTTTGTGTTTTGTTAAAGGATCTGTTGTTTCCGTTTCATCAGCACAAACATTTACATTAACTCCAAATATGTACGCATTTTTAACACTTTCGCATACAGAGTGGACCTAGATCAGACGACTCATGTAGGAGCCATCTAATCAGGGTTTGCTCTGTTTAGTTATGGCTTATTTTCTGGTCCTTTGGGATCATTAGTTTTTTATGTTTTTAGTTTTGAAAATTGAATACTGCTTAAGCCGGTGCTAGGGGCGTGAGTAGTGTTACATTTTTAATTACTACTCATGAACAGACTCAATAAAACCGAGTCTGCAAGTTTCTCCTTTTGGATTTCTACTTTTGCTTTCGAAGGATCACCCATATTCAGAATTTATATAAAGCTGATTGTACAGTGTTACCAGGGTCAATATATTCTGAAAATGGGTGATCCCTCGAAAGCAAAAGTAAAAATGCAAAATGAGAAAATTGCAGACTCGGTTTTATTGAGTCTGTTCATGAGTAGTAATTAAAACTGCAACACTACTCACGGCCCCTAGCACCGGCTTAAGCAGTATTCAATTTTCAAAACAAATAACATCAAAACTAATGATCCCGAAGGACCAGAAAATATAACAACACTGAGAATGAGGTACGGGGCGACTTTGTACAGCCGCCACACAAGCACTTAACACCTGCTGTTGTGAAGTACATATATTCTGAAATATATTCAACACTTTTTTGTTCATATGACTATATAAATATCAAACTAATTAATATTCTTATATACATTAGTTTTTAATGAATACCATTAGATAAATGATCAGGGAAATAATCCAATGTAATCTAAATTATTAAATAGTTGAAACCTACCTTTAAAGCAATGTCGAACCCAACAATTTTCCAAATACTGATTCAAGCCACGTATATTAGCAATTATAATAAGATGATACCGATAGCACGATCCAACTTTACAATACTGATGGTGACATACCTCAACTACAGAAATACATACAACTCAAACAGCAGCTTGAACTCCTTCACTGTCAGTGTCGATTCTATGATCACCTTGGCAAACACGTGTACATCATACTACAAGCAAATTCTGCCAAATAATGCATTTTCTCACATAACTTCCCTTATCTCCGGGTAAGAACACCGGGTTAAGATTCTCTTATCAGTAACACGTGTAAGATAACTTTAGAATATATATGACGTCAAACATGCACAAACCGATGTTTACATGTCATTAAAAGGGCGAAAATAGATCTAGATCTACACTGCTTTGGTTATGTGAGAAAAAGAATCTGATGCTCGTTGTCTTTTAAGACAAAGGCTTGCTTAATAACACTTTCTAAGGCTGGTTTAGGAACATGTGATCTTAAAAGACAACTCGCAACAGATCCTCTTTATCCCTCTTCGGGGTCTGCTCTCAGCGTTTCTACATTCCTCACCTTGAATTTGATGCGGACTAATATACTCCGGGAGCCAATAGTGCCTACCATGCACCCCGCCCCCCACCCCCCCCCCCCCCCCCCCCCTTAGACTTTTTTCATGGGTACCAAAATGTTCAGAAGAGTCTCCTGAATCAGAATCGCGAATGTACTCAAGTTTAAATTCTTTTAGGCTATGTGTATTTTAACCGTTTCCATAGCAACACCCCGTGATGACCCATACCTTCAAATTCGCCCATATCACAGCCAGTTTTTGTCCTAAACCTATAAAACTAGTACCAAGTGAAAGATAAGACATTGGGCTTTTATTTCCAACTTGGGTTTTTAAAATAACTTATTTGCATACTCATGAATTTTAATGAGAACCTTAAAAATAGTACAAAAAGTATAGAAATAACGTAAACCTTTAATTTTTTATCCTACAAATATCAGAAAACAACTTCAAATGCATTTTAACATGATGACAAAAACCGCAGAAAACAAAATATCCAATTTGAGGACCAAAACATTAATTTTAAGTACCATTTTCACCGTCCATATCACAGCCAGTTTTTGTCCTAAACCTATAAAACTGGTACCAAATTGGAGATAAGACATTGCGCTTTTATTTCCAGCTGTTGTTTTAAATTACCTTATTTGCATACTCATGAATATTAATGAGAACATTAAAATAGTAAAAACAATATAGAAATAACTTAAATAATGTTCAATTATTTAAAAAATATTCACGTTTTGTCCTACAAATATCAGAAAACAACTTCAAATGCAGTTTAACATGATGAAAAAATCCTCCGAAAACAAAATATCAAATTTCAGGACCAAAAAATTAACTCTAAGTAACATTTTAACTGTTTCCATAGTAACCATTCATTTCACTGTGTTCACACATATTGTGTTAGTAGACCCCCACCTGCAAATATTTTCCATAACACAGAAAGTGTTTGTGCTAACTGTATAAAACTGGTACCAAATTAAAGCTAAGGCGTGTACTTTTCTTTAAAGGCTATACTTAGGAAATACCTTATTTGCATAAACATGAATATTAATAAGAATAATTAAAAAATGGTAAAATAATACAGAAATAACGTAAACCTCTCAATTTTTATCCTACTAATATCAGAAAACAACTTCAAATGTAGTTTAATTTGATGACAAAATACTCAGAAAGCAATGTATCTAAATTGATAACCAAACAATGAACTGTAAGTAACATTGTTACTGTTTCCATGGTAACCGATCCTTTCACAAATTTTGGAAAATTGACATCTACCTGTAATACTCCGCTAGATCTCGATTATTTTTTATGATTAGTGAAATAAATTGTTACAAACATAGATATGAGGCATTGCTTTAATAGTACATATTACTTTTCTGATATAAACTAATTTGCATATGTATGAATATTTATGAGAACAGTAAAAGATGTTGAAATTTTCGAAAGACACCAGTCTTTCTCTTATAAAGCAAACAAAAATGCAAAATTGTTAGCTAAAGCTTAAAATGATAACTGAATATCACCAATATTGTTAGCTAAATAAATTTGGGACAAATTATATAGCACTGATTCGGCTGATTGTTATATATCTGTTTCCTAGGCAACCATTCTAACCTCATTGTTCATATTACAGAGTGTTTAAATTCCTGCAACATACAACGATGTGGCAGTCTACTTTGCCAATAATTAAAAAAATGTTATGGTATGAACATATAGCTGATGTATGAATATTCATGTTTGGTTTACCTTATGCAAATTACCTGATTGGCATCCTCATGAATATTAATTAGTGATAAGAAAACAAAAAGAAACAATACAGAAAATAACATGTTTGGCACTAGTATGCCGAGCACAACATTACACCATTCTCCAAATATAGCTTGCAATGATAAATGTACCTATATTGTTTTTACTATTTTTAACGTTCTCATTAATATTCATGAGTATGCAAAAAAGGTAATTTAAAACAACGAGCTGGAAATAAAAGCACAACGTCTTATCTCCAATTTGGTACCAGTTTTATAGGTTTAGGAAAAAACTGGCTGTGGTATGCACGAATTTGCAGGTTCGGGCCATCATTACGAAAACTGGGATGTTGCCATGGAAATGGTGAAAATGGTACCTAAAATTAATGCTTTGGTCCTCAAATTGGATATTTTGTTTTCTTGGGGGTTTGTCATCATGTTAAACAGCATTTGAAGTTGTTTTCTGATATTTGTAGGATAACAAAATTAAAGGTTTACGTTATTTCTATACTTTTTTACTATTTTTAAGGTTCTCATTAATATTCATGAGTATGCAAATAAAGTAATTTAACAAGTTGGAAATAAAAGCCCAATATCTTATCTTTCATTTGGTACCTGTTTTATAGGTTTAGGACAAAAACTGGCTGTGATATGGGTGAATTTGAAGGTATGGATCATCATTACGAAAACTGGGGGTTTCCATGGAAACGGTTAAAATACACATAGCCTAAAATAATTTAAACTTGAGTACATTCGCGATTCTGATTCAGGAGACTTTTCTGAACATTTTGGTACCCATGAAAAAAGCCAAGGGGGTGCATGGTAGGCACTATTGGCTCCCTGTGTAATAGGAAAGCTATATTTATATCATTCGTATATATAAGAGATGTTGTGCAACCTTTTTAATTAATTGAATGATCCATTGAATGATGCAGTCAAATTAGTTGATTTCATTTTTAAGATGTCCATGATGTTTCAACATTATAAAATGATGAAATTGAAAATTGTCAAAGAAATCTTGTAAATTGCAGTACCCTTGGAAATCTATACAATGTTGTACATACATACATGTATACATGTATGTACATACATACAAGTGGTCTCTACAACGACCACTAAATTACACCAATTAATTTGTGTTAAAGGCAGGTGGCTGCTTAAAGCAAGGTGAAAGTAAAACAGAACACTAATGTAGGAGCGTTCTGTTTTACTTTCACCTTGCTTTAAGCAGCCACCCACTCTAAATACCAACTAATTAACACAATTTAGTCGTCGTTATAGACAGGTTTTACTGTATCGGAGAAATTTCAGGATTCTATTTTAGTTTACCTAAGAAAAAGGGCTAAAGATAAAAGTGCGCACCGAAATACTAAAGTCGTCATTTCTCCACCAAACCCTATACTCCGGCCATTCTTTAGAATCGTTTCGAAGAGACACTTCTAAAGAGTGGTCACGATACAGGGTTTGGTGGAGAAACATTCTTGAAAATGTTTTTCTGGTCCTCTGGCTTATAATCTGCTTCGATTACAAGAGATGGTGGTCTGAGAAAGAGGCTTGTAAGTGCATGCTTATATTGCAGGATCCTTGGAAATATCTGCAATACTTTACATACAAGGGTCAGTCATATTTACTGAAATATCAAAGTTTTTTAAAGATTATAGTCTAGTGTACCTAAGAATCTGCTTCGACTGGCCATTTCCCTGTCGGGTGGTATATAGTGACCGTCATGCAGACATCAAAATGGTACGTAGCACTCCTAAGATGTATCCATACAAGAAATCTGGAAACTGCTTAGGAGATATCCAGACAAAATTAACAGACATACTTTACTTCAATTGAGGTCAAGGTCATGGTGAAGGTCACAGAGACGCCAATTAGTATGAGACACTCTGCCTTCCAAAGATGCGTTTAAATAAGAAATTTGGGTATCCTAATAAACGTCGTTGAGGGTAATGTCCACCATACAAATTCTGTTTGTCTGTTTGTATTGACGTTAGTTTCTGCTCACTATGGGCTCCGAACAAATCACTTGATAAACTTTTACTAATATATAGGCCAATGTCTGGGCCAAAGTCAAGAGAAGTCCTAACCTAAGGAATATATAATCTGAAAGAGGGTGATCTGGACAATTTTCCAGACAGTCGAGGTCAATGTCAATGTTACAGAGATACCAAAGTAGTATGCAACTCCCGTTTTCCGCGATGCATCCACGCAAGAAATTTAGTCATCCTAATTGGAAAAGTAGTAAAGTCAAGCAGACAAAGCCACATTAAAGACGCAACCACCACCAAAACACCGATAGAAAGCATGACACACGCACACACACACGCACACACCCAAACGCACACTCACACATGAGACGAACACAGAAAACACCAACAGACACACAAGCACTAGAGACAAACACTCCACACATGAACAAAATCACAAGCACAAAGACGCAAGGCAAACAAAAGGAAGGGTGACAAAGAGAGTACCGCCTTGGCACGGTCAGTAGCAAAAACACCACTGGGGGTTTAAACCGGTTTACGGACGTCCTAACCTCACACTTCTCTCAATGTCACCCTAGCTTTACAAATAGTGTAAATAAAGGTTTCCCCGCTGGACTTACCCACAACATATACGACGGTGAACACAGGACAACATGTAAAACATAGCATAATAACTGTGACAATCCGTCAAATATGTACTCAATGACTTTGCTGAAGTCAGAGCACCTGCAGGTAAGCCGTTAAGGGCACGACAGGGAAAAAGTAATACATGAGTCTGGTAAGCTCATCCTGTATCCAAGTTTAAGAGTATACCATCATAGAGTACTACCCTCGGCCTGTCATCGCGCAAGCAAAGAGGGAAGCGTAGCTACCGACTGTAAAAGGGTCGATAACCAAACATGCAGTGCGTTGCAATATAATAGGATCATAACCTTTCTTTTTAAATGTTTTAATGCGTTTTATAAACAAATCATGAAAATGGATATGACCCCGAATTTTCCTAAGTTTGTAGATAACATCCCCATAAAATTCTGGTTGAGAAATGCCTTGTCGCAGTAATTTGATTTGTAAAAAGTAATACGTGCCAAGGCGGTACTCTCTTTGTCACCCTTCCTTTTGTTTGCCTTGCGTCTTTGTGCTTGTAATTTTGTTCATGTGTGGAACGTTTGTCTCTGGTTCTTGTGTGTCTTTTGGTGTTTTGTGTGTTCATTTCGTGTGTGAGTGTGCGTTTGGGTGTGTTGTTGTGTGTGTGTGTGTGCCATGCTGTCTATCGGTGTTTTGGTGGTGGTTGCGTCTTGTATGTGGCTTTGCCTGCTTGACTTTACTACTTTTCCATTAAGAAGTTTATCAGTTATAACTAAATTACGACTGTTAAAATATTCAAGCAAGGAACAGGCTCGGGCAAACCGATTAAGTTGAGAAATATAAACCCCATAAAATATAGAACGGGGCACATCTCCATCTAGAAAAGGATAATTAACAATTTTAAAATTAAAATCTTCTCTTCTTTTATCGTATATTTTGGACGAAACTTTATCATTTGTAATTGAAAGATTCGTATCTAAAAATGAAGCTATAATGTCAGATTGATTCGCTTTGTTTAAAGACAGTTCTTTTGGGTAAATTGAAGAAATCATAGTTTCAAAATAAGGATTATCTAAATTCAAAATATCGTCTAAATACCTTGAAGTTTTATTAAAAGCATTAACAATATTGGTCTGTGTATCAGGTTTTAAGCTAAGCATAAAATCCCCCTCATAGCAATACAAAAGCAAATCTGCAACAAGAGGGGCACAATTTGTACCCATGGGTATACCAACAACTTGACGATATATGGTACTCCCAAAACGTACAAATATATTATCTAAAAGAAAGGTAAGAGATCTACAAACATCAAGGCAAGTCCACATTGTGTAATGTTCAACTTCTGAATTCGAAAAGAATGAACGTTGGACATTACAAGCAATGGCCATTTGGTTTTCTCTGGCAAAGGTTTTTTCTATTAATTTAATCAGTTTATCCTTTATAAGATGGTGAGGTAGAGTAGTATAGAGTGTAGAGAAATCATAAGAGCTCGGTGAAGAAATGTTATACTGTTCATTTTCAAGTTTCGTTAAAACATCATTTGATTTTTTTATGGACCAAACATCATTAATTTTCAAATATTTTATCACAGTAACGTTTTACATGTTCTTTGATCGTAGTAAGACAGGGCGTCAAAAGTTTAGATATTTTGGTAGTGGTACAACAGCTAGAGTTGGCAATAAAACGCGCCTTATAAGGGTTTTTATGTAGTTTCGGAATCCAGTACAAAGTAGAAAGTTTATGTAGTTTTATGTTAGGACCAGACTTAAAATTATTGCACATTTTTACATGTCCCGAAACTATATCTTTTTCAGGTGTTTGAACTGTTATATAAGTTTGTGAATCAGTTAGCTCCTTCTTTAAAACATCAACATAATACAATCTTCAAATAATTATTACATTATTTGATGCCTTGTCAGGAACAAGAAAATAATTTGAATGAAAATTAGAAATGTTTTTCCTCAAATACCGAAATGTAACTCTAGGTCGAGGTGGTAAAAGCTGGTAATTTGATTTGTAAAGTAGCTCCGAGCAATAATTCAGTCAACCATAGCTAATCCGTTGTGCGACTCGAGCGACAATTCGTGTGTAAATCCATTATGTCACACTGACACCTATATGCTGTTGTGTATGACTGATTAGGAGAATACTGAATTTCAATTGAGAATCACGTTTTCTATATTTATAAAGTAAAAGAAATATTGTCGGTTAAATTCGTTTATTTCTCTCTTGTTCCAGAACGATAACAATAGGCGCGTTCGATTTGTCACTTCTAGAAAAAAGATCGTGTGACAGAAATAAATTTCAATCGAGTTCGGTCATAAACTGAACTTAGAATCTAAAAATTATTCACGGCAACAGTATTCTTGTCAAATTGAACATAAATGCGTAATTATTTTTATTCCGTTTTCCTCTAGTTTTCTCAGAAGGAAACTGGTGAATAAAATAGAACATGTTCTTCCGAACAATTCTTCTCCTGGTGGACCTAATCGCACACGTTCATTTTTCAACTTGCGGATTGCGATTCATGGACGTAGGCATACATTTTGTTATGAATTCTAAACAGGTCTGTCTGTCTGTTAATCTGTCTATCTATCTACCTATTTATTAAATCATGAACGCATCCATCCGTCTGTCAAAATACGTCTGTGTAGTGTTCCCTCCCAACAACAACACCCTCCCCACAACGGCACTTTTATGTGTTTCCGTAAAGTGTCGTTGTTCGGAGGGAGCACTGTAATATCAAAAATACATTTCGTCCAATCCGAAAGGGCATTAACATCAGCATGTTCTCGTCGACACCATTTTATGCAGAATTCTTGAATAGCTTCCGCAATATGAGTTCGACAAGCGTCAAAATCAATACGGGAAGGTAATCTATATTTAGGTCCTTTAGTTAGGAGGGTCCTGAGACGTTTATCCTTAATGATATCAAAATTACCAGTAATGACATGACAATAAATTTGTTCTACTGGTTGAACCGAAACATATTTGAAAGAATGTCCTGTATGACGAAAATGCTGGTAAACAAAATTGCGTACTTTTTTTATCCGGCAATGGTAACTGTGTTCACGAAACCTAGTTTTTAAAGTTCGTCCTGTCTGACCTACATATTGAATGCCACAGCGTGGTGCATTTCATGTAAGAACATATATAATATTAGATGAGTTTCAGTCTAAATCAGAATTAATCTTCACACTAAATACTCTACCATTAAAGGCATTTCAAAGCTCCTTATATAAGTGACCCCCCCCCTATATACACAGTATCCAGCTGTGCTCCTGCAGTGTCCAGTCAGGGTCCATAGCCATAAGAGATAAAGTTATGCAATTATACATTGATCCTCTGTGATGGTAGCCCGCCTTATCAGTTTGTGTATCAGATGCCTGACAGTCTGCTCCCAAATTACATAGCATGGGGTTTAATGGGTCAACATTCCTTTCGAAATGCCTTTAACAAGAGATTTAATTGTTGATCTAGTAGAAACAAGGGCATGTTGTATTGCTATGCAAGACATGAGTCCCCCACCGGACTGAAAAAAATCTCCACTCTCCCCATCCCACCCACCCATGGTGTGGTTGACCATGGTATATACATGTACATGACCACCTGCATGGTATTAGTACCTACTTTCATACATTGAATAAGTAAAAAAAAAGTTATTGTCCCGACAAGAAAATATGAAAAAGGGGAGTAACTCCAAACATGTTAATGCTAGAGTTATTGCCCTTATGCATGACACTACACCTCATCATGCTTGTTCCATATGAGAAGTTTCAAATCAATTGAACCAGTACATAAAGAGTTATTAACTGGACAAGAAAATATGAAAAGAGGAATAACTCCAAAAATATAGATGCTAGAGTCATGGCCCTTGTGCATGACACTACCCCTCATCGTGCTTGTTCCATATGTGAAGTTTCAAATCAATTGAACCAGTAGATAAAGAGTTATTGTCCGGACAAAAATATGAAAAGGGGGAATAACTCCAAAATTATTGATGTTAGAGTTATGGCCCTTGTGCATGACACTACTCCTCATCATGCTTCTTCAATGTGTGAAGTTATAATGAATTTGGCATAACTTTGTAGGAGATATGGCCCGGACAAGAAGCGTGACAGACGGACGGACAGACGGACGGACGGACAGACGGACAGACGGAATCGAGCAAACCTATAGTCCCCCAACCGGTAACCGGTGGGGGACTAATAAAATTGCCATGTACCTCTTACTATTGCACTTGGTAATTATTGGATACACCCTATGTCTTTTGTACAAATAATGTGAATTTAGATGGACCTTACTATAACGATGGATAGATTGCTTTAAAGGAAACAGAATGATTTTTGGTTCATTATGAAAAATGTTATTAAAAGCAGAAGAGGGAACATGAAAAGACGAAGCAGAAGACAATTTTAGAGGTTTAATACAAACTGACGGCTGTAGTGATTGGAAATTAGCCAGGTTACGAGGAATTTGAACAGGAGACACAGAGTGTAAGTTTAAGTTTATTATTTTAAGTATAGGGAGATTATTCATAATTTATGTAGTAATTGTAGCACCCTTCCGTAAAAAGCGACATACATATGTAACTAAAAGAAAAGTTGTGTAAAGAATAAAAACATACCAGAGGTTACGACAAAAATAAAGAAGACTAAGGATATGAAGGAAAACATTGAATGGGTTAAAAGTAAGAAGTAAGAAAAGCGAGTAAGGTAAAGTCACACTAGAGAAAACGCAAAGGACACAAATCTTAAAAGAGAAATTAAAATAGTCACACAATATGTCGGTGAGTACCGAAGCCACCATGAAGTGCAAAGTACGGTGTTACGGTATGAGGAAACGCATTGAATGTAGAGCAATTCCTGCAAGAGGAAGAAAATGTACGGACAAATTTCCAGAAAAATGTTTGCTAAAACTGAGGTCACAGTTAAGTTCAAGGCCACATATACAACAAAATTGTTTGACAATATGTGCCTTCTAAAAATGCATCACCACAATGAATTTGGAAATCCTAACAATGCGCTTGAAAATATATCATCAGGTCAAATTTCCAGACAGTTTTTAGTAAATTGATGTCAATATCAAATTCAGTGTCACAAAGACGCCAATGGAGTATGCAACGCTCCGTCTTCCCAAGATGCACCCATACAATAGATTATGAAACCATAACATATGTGGTTGAGGAGACACATTCTTGACCGAAGAACAGACGAAACGGGCGGACGGACGGGATACAAATGTCAGTCCCCCTCCATATTCATAACAAGTATACATTAGTTTCTAAAGTTCAACGAGTTCCGTATACATATACCATAAGAACACTTTGCTCCATAAATACGCCTTTCTATGTCTTTGCCAACATAGTAAACTCTGTAGGAACCGTCTGATCAGGGTCTGCTCTATTTGCTTATGATATGATATAGATATGATTCTACAGTATAACTAAAAGCTTCCTGATTGCATGTGCTACTATGATAATATCTATTGTTATCCATGATATCATTATTTCTTACATGATAAAGAGAGTAACGCATTGGAACGGTCAGTGGCATACCCACCCCAGTGGGGTTAAACCGGTTCAGGGACGTCCTAACCTAACACCTATCTCACAGTCATCCCAGCTGTAAATGAAGGCATCCCCGCCAGACTTCCATACAACATAGAAGACGGTAAACACAGGACAATATGTAAAAATACATGTATGAGTCATGCAGGAAACACCGCATACAAAACACACAACCGCCCAAGCAGCGCCACAACGACAAACAGCAAATGTACATGTATATAAAAGACACAAAAGACGCACGGACATAACAAACAAACAATAGGGGGAAGATGGAAGTACCGCCTTGGAACGGTCAGTGACAAATGTCACAGGGGGTTAAACCGGTTTAAGGGCGCCCAACCTCACACTTATTCCATCCCCACCCTAAAAGACAAGCCGTGTAAATAAACGTATCTCCTCTCCGACTTATCTACAACAACCGCGATGGCAAATACAGTGGTAAAGTGCATGTAAAACGAACATAGCATGACAACAACTGACAGAGAAAAGGCAATACATGAGTCTGGTAAGCTCATCCCATTTCTGGGTGTATGAGTATATTATCATAGAGGACTACCCTCGGCCTGCCATCGTGCAAGCAAAGAGGGAAGCGTAGCTAACGACTGTAAATGGGCCAATAAACAAACATGCAGTGCTTTGCAATATAATGGGGTCATAATCTTTCTCCTTAAAGTTTTAATGCGTTTAATAAACAAATCATGAAAATGGATATGACCGCCCAAACGTTCCTAAGATTGTAGATAACATCATCATAGAAGTATGTGTGAGAAATACCTTGTTGCCGTAGATTGCAATCATATTTACTAATGAGAGATACATTTCGATAATAAAATTTTAAAACATCTTTCAAAATCTTGTGATATCCGAAACCTTGCTTAAGAAGTTTACCAGTTATAATTAAATTACGACTTTTAAAATCTTTAAAACAAAGAACAGGTTCGGGCAAAGCGAATAAGTTGAGAAATGTAAACCCCATAAGATGTAGAACGGGGCTCATATCAATCTAAAAATGGATAATTAACCATTTTGAAGTTAAAGTAATCCCTTTTATTGAATAGCTTTCACGAAACTTTAACATTTGTGACGGAAAGATTAAAATCTAAAAAGGAAGTACAAAAATGAGTCATGCAGGAAATACCACATACAGAACAAACACTCGCCTGAACAGCAACACAAGGAAACAGCAAATGTACATGGGTAGAAAAAACAACAAGAGACGCACAAAGACAAAACAAACATACAATAGGAGGAAGATGGAAGTACCGCCTTGGAACGGTCAGTGACAAAAGTCACCGGGGGTTTAAACCGGTTTATGGGCGCCCAACCTCACCCTTATTCCATCCCCATCCTAAAAGACAAACAGTGTAAATAAACGTATCCCCTCTCCGACTAATCTACAACAACCGCGACAGCAAATACAGTGGTAAAGTGCATGTATAACAAAAAAACATTTAATTGAACATACTGTATCCACCTATCGCTAGTGTACTCAATGATTGAGCTGCAAACAGAGTAACTGTAGAAAAGTAATAAAGGGTACGACAAAAATGAAATAGTACAGATATCCGACGTTCTCCTTCCATTTCTGGATTTAAGAGGAAGCCATGGAGTCGGATCGATTCGCTTTGTTTAAAGTAAGATCCTTCGGATAAATAGAAGAAACCATAGTTTCAAAATAAGGATTATCCAAATTCAAAATATCGTCTAAATACTTTTTGTGAGTGTGCGTTTGGGTGTGTGGTTGTGTGTGTATGTGTGTCATGCTGTCTATCGGTGTTTTGGTTGTGGTTGCGTCTTGTATGTGGCTTTGCCTGCTTGACTTTACTACTTTTCCATTCTGAATTCACAGTACCCTTGGAAATATTTGTAAGGTTGTTCATACAAGCGTCAGTCATATTTACTGAAATATCAGATAATTTTAAGGATTATATTTTAATTTACTAAGAATCTAACGAATGTTAAGAACGTTCGTTCCTATTTTTGAGCCCATGTCTAACAAGAAAACTGCAAGACAGAATCACCTGAAATGGAAAAGTAGTAAAGTCAAGCAGGCCAAGCCACATACAAGACGCAACCACCACCAAAACACCGATAGACAGCAAGACACACACACATACACACAACCACACACCCAAACGCACACTCACACACGAGATGAACACAGAAAACACCAACAGACACACAAGAACCAGAGACAAACACTCCACACATGAACAACATCACAATCACAAAGACGCTAGGCAAACAAAGGAAGGGTGACAAAGAGAGTAACGCCTTGGCACGGTCAGTACCAAAAACAGCACTGGGTGTTTAAACCGGTTCACGGACGTCCTTACCTCGCACTTTTCTCAAAGTCACACTAGCTTTACAAATAGTGTAAATAAAGGTATCCCCGCCGGACTTACCCACAACACAGACTACGGTGAACACAGGACAACATGTAAAACATAACATAATAACTGTGACAATCCGTCAAATATGTACTCAATGACTTTGCTGAAGTCAGAGCACCTGCAGGTAAGCCGTTAAGGGCACGACAGGGAAAAAGTAATACATTAGTTTTTACTCAATAACCCGAGGGGCCACCTTTATTTTTTATTACATTTTTAGAAGATCGAGCATAGAG
This sequence comes from Azorinus chamasolen, assembly GCA_963576725.1. Taxonomy (NCBI): domain Eukaryota; kingdom Metazoa; phylum Mollusca; class Bivalvia; order Cardiida; family Solecurtidae; genus Azorinus; species Azorinus chamasolen. The sequence goes on along the minus strand of OY755243.1, from coordinate 13,922,742 downwards.
TAGACTAATGCTGTCGTGTGATTCAGTGGAATAATGTTCCAGGCTTGACGTAAACGACGTCGTAAGGCAGGCATTGACGTAGGAGGTGGCTCTTTGTCCACTTCTGTGTCCAGAATGTTCCAAAGAGTTTCTATTACATTTAGTTCTGGTGAATTGCCAGACCATTTTTCTTTTCCTATGAAGTTCGGAAGATTGTTTCTACACCATTGCTGTGTGCCCATGGCCATGTGGGGAGTGGCACCCTCATGTTGGAATAATGCCTCATTGTTTTCTGTTGCTGATTATCCCGTCTGTGACATACCTCCTTAGAGTAGGTTATAGCTTTTTTCCAAAATGTCCTTACGGTAATACTATGAATTAACCGTTTTTCCGTTAGGGGCGATGTGAAGTTTGCTTAACCCATGGGAACCCATGGCACCCCATATATGATACCATCACTTTGCTACTGTCCTTTGCGCAAACCACCTCAGGGATATCGTCACTCTGCGATCCCCAAACAATATCGTTATTTTGGTTCGGCTTGTCGAAGAGATATTTCATGGACTCGTCGGGGAAGATGTAGTTATCCGAGTCTTCCCTGGAAAGGTGCATGCAATGCCGAGCAAACTAATCTTTTTTGCCGTTGTTTGATGTTGAAGACGTGGGCTTTTTGTCACTTATAAAGTCTCCATTAATGCTTATATTTCACATAATTACAGTTAGTTACATGACTGACACTTTTTCCGATTAAATGAAGACGTTTGGTACTTTTCTTGTAAAGTTACCATGCTTGTACTTGATCCTATTGATTGTTTCCTTAACCCTCCCCTGTATTTTTAAAGGACGTCCCGACCGCTCCGAATCACAAAGGTCGCCAGTGTCCCTCCACCTGGCCTTCCATGTACGGACCAAGCGCTGAGACTTTCCCATCAGATCAGCGATTTCATTGTCCACGAGTCCTGCATTTTTATACGATAGAACTTGTACCCGTTCTTGCTCTAGCGACAGTGATTTTGGGTATTTAACCTTTGAATGTACCGCCGATATTATGTCAAATTTGTACTCCCGTAGAATGTGTACTTCCCAATCCATATTCGACGTAGACAAGGTACTCTCCGGTCCATATTCTATATAGAATATGGACTCCACTCCCGTAGACGGAGGGAATATGTACTCCCCTGGGGAGTGCTTTTTCTACAAGGCAATTGATTTCTGTATAATGTACATAAACACATTCAATTAATAATCAACAGTCTGTAACACAGTTGCTAATTAATCACATTGATGTTTTGACCAGCAATAGCTGTTGTCACTGACCGTTTCAATGCAGTATTAGTATTCTCATATATCTCCTAGCAAATGTGGGTTTTTCGGTGTTATAGCCAGGCGCGTAGGCACGTTCTGAAGATTGGGTATAAGAGGGGGGTCCCCTCCAATCTCCAATGCTGATTGTTTAAATTGGTGCTTTCTTATATGCTATTTAGATGCATTCTAAAACGATTTAGGGACTCTTATAGCTCTTAGCATTTGACTAATAAAACATCATTATGTTTGTCAATTTACTACATCCGTCCTAACCAGCGAACTCAAATCTGAAAAAGTGCCAACTTTGTTTTAATGTTAACCCTTCGCTTGCTATTCACGTCAATATGCCTACCTGTAAATAGTGAAGACCCAGATGAGACAGCTCCTGCAGGAGCTGTCTCATCAGGGTCTGCACTATTTACAAGTTGATTGTGCAACCAGTACACTAAACAGCGGTGATTGCACAGCGAAATACGTGTACACAGTGAAGATTAATATAATTATACAACAGGGCATGGGTAAAGAAGGCGAAATGTATTTTAAAATTCAGCAAGAGAAGGGTTAATACATAGAACTTATACCTGCATGTTCGTACTGACAAACAATATTTGGAAAAGTAAAAAATAAATATACATGTATTTTATGCAGATGGTTTAATTATTCGCAATATATAATTCGGAGATAGAGCATTTTGGTGAAAAAAGCTGAAAAGTATTTAAATTGGTACTGCTATATTGGGAGATTGGGCAAAACGTCGCGACAAAGTTTTGACACAGGGCAACCTAATTCTATTCCATAGAAATATCAACAGAAATGTATCTGTCAGCTGTGTAAGTCTTTGTTGCAAAAAGCAAAGAAGATAAACAAGTTCTTATAATACACGTGGCGATAATTTGTAACTGAAAAAATTAATACAAACTTAGCTACTGAAATAGAAGGTGATACCAAAAATCAAAATCATGATCATGTTATGTCGGTCATTAAATTATAATAAAGAAATGGAACAATTTGCGCTATAGGGATATTAACGCGGTAATGAAACAACCAATTCTAAACAATTGCAAAAGTAAGGTCGGAGTGACTAGTAGTTTGGACCTAGTATCAGACCCAATATTTATGGCGTTTTATCTGGATTCAAGCTGCATGAAAACATTGCAGGTAATCAGAGAGAGTCCAAAGAGTAATGCATTTCCCTGTATAGTATCCATGTAGGATCTAACGACATCGTGAATATTTATTACCTGAATTTGTATAATGGCATAATTATGTTTATTGACAGAAACTGTCCGATCTTTTTAATTTGATAAGCAAACAGAGCCAACCCTGATCAGATGACTCCTACATAAGGTTTTATGTGTTTTATTGCTCTACATTATAGTATATTGGTTAATTAGTCTATTTCAGGAAACAAGCTGCTACCAGTCACAAAGCTGCTCTCCAATAATGTTTAATGTATATGATTCAAACAGATGATTCAAACAGATGGGCTTATTGGAGCTTTATCACTCTACATTATAGTAGCATGGTCTCATCGTCTATCGAACCTCTTAACCTTTGACCAGGAACAGAAATCGTTACCATGAATATTGAAGAAAAAAATAAATCAGAAGTTCAAAATAATCTTTTAAACATACATATACCTTGAAACGAGTAATTTTATTCCCATCTATTAATCCCCAAACAATCCAGTGTTCCCCACCACCCGCATAACATAAACAAAAATGGCTGCCAGAAAAATATCACCTGCTTATCGAACCTTTAGTTTAGAAACTGTTTTCTGTAACATAATACTCATAGTCACGTGGTTTCATCATGGGCATGTGACCTTTGCATAAGCTGAAGGGGTCAGAGCTGTCAAACATTTTCAATGTGGTACACTTTTCAATTTATGTTGATATTCTATAACGTATTAAGAGTTGTCTCGTGTTTAGCATAGTTGAAGGAAAAATAAACTGTATTGACATGTTTATGACGCATATTTCGTTTTTGAAGCTACGAGGCGTTGTTTACAGACAAAGCAACGGTACTCATGATTTTATGACGTAGTGTGCACTTGTGCATGCGTAAAAAAAATAAAACAATGAAAGGTTCGGAAAACAGGTGAGGTTCGATAGAAGGCGAGTCTACGATATATATAAGTTAATTAAATTGATTTCAGGAAATAAGCTGTTACCAGTAACAGCCTTGCTCTCCATTAATTTTGGTGTATATGATTCTAATAGATGGGCTTATTTGAGTTTTATTGCTCTTCCGTATAGTATATGGGTTAATTAAATCCTTTTGAAGAAACATGCTTCTACACATTACAACCACATCTGCTATCGGGCAATCGATGATCAGAATGAATAATAATACATTTAATAATAACGCTCCACTGGAGACAGATGAAAGACAGACAGACGTTTACCTTACATGATGGGAATAAGATTATTGCAATTTAATACTATTTCTCGGATTTCTAAATCACCTCATGTACCTTCTACTTTTCCCCACCCACTCAATATCCCTGCAACATAGCATGTTTCAGATATGATTGAGATAAACAAAAATGATAGAGAAATTTAGAAGTAATAAATATCTGAATTCCATTTATCTGTCTAAATCAGTTTTCAGTCCAGAAATATTTACATTTATATTAGAGTTAAAATATTTAAATGTGGTTCCATCATCTTTTTACAAGTTTTTTATTTAATTGGCGCTGGCCAGCAATGTGCTTGAGAGGTGATGGTCTAAATTACCGACACTATTTGAATGTCAGTCTAGGGAGATAAACAAAACAAGATAAAACATAAATTTATCCGTAGTCAAAGTGCAACTATTGTTGAATCAAACACATATAAGAAGAAAACGACTATACGTTTATAAAATGAATTAATACATGTCTGTATTAATTTAACGCAACACAATACTTGAACAATTTGTGTTAACCACTGCCTGCTATGCTCAGTCATTTGCACATGGTTTGGACTCAGATAAGACGTTGAATAAATCGGCCTCTCTTCAGTATCCAAGCTGTTTGCCACCCTGCTATTTGAGAAATTATTTATTCATCTTATTTTAGGTTATTTTCTGTCTTCCACTTTCAGCATCAAAAGGTTGCGCCAGTAATAGAACAGAACTGATGAGGGTAATGGCGGTAAAAGTTACCTACGCTGGGTCAGAATTAGCTCGTTCATTTTCAGAGTTGGGTTCTCAAGCTTTTGATTGGTCAATCAAAAACTTGAGAACGAACTCAGACTCAACTAAAAGCTTTTATAAGCATGGACCCAGATGTACTGTTATCTGTTATATCTCCTGTATCGCTGACGCCGTCGGCGTTTGTCGTCTTCGTGAAAAATAAATTAAACATGGAAATAACTTCTTAAATATTCAATCTAATCTAATGAAACTTAATACATTTGTTCACCACCACAAGGGCTACAGTATGATAAAGGACCACTACTCTGTAAGGCTTTTTGACATAATTATTCCCCTGTACGGACATAGAAATAACAGAAAAACCGTGGCCGTAACTGTTTTACATTTCGAGATAATCTCATGAAATTTCACACGTACCTGCTAACCATTACAAGGGCTATAATATGACACATGACCATAGCTCTTTTGACAAAAATATTTCCCTTTGCGGACTAAGGAAATAACAGACGAGGGATTGATTTCGCATACGGGGCTCTTGTTTATATTTTCAATGGGCTTGTTTGTTTGTTTCTCCTCGTGCTAGTTTGTGCTGTTGAAGAGTTGTCTAATGTGTATGTTGTCTTTCCTGCATAATCTATATATTTACCTTTAGATACATCTCTTTCGTGTGTATGTACATGGAACTGAAAATTAAGGATTTTTTTTATTATTCCGATTAAACTGCAGTTTTCAAAAAGTTGATGGCATTGTTTGATTCGGGTCGTTCTTAAATGTTTGTCATCTTAATGAAACTTAAGTAAAGAAATATCTGATTCTCCGATACAGTAGGAAAGCTGTATTTCTTACCGCTTAAGCGAAATGGAATTTCGAGTGATCTTTGGAATCCTTTTGGATCGGATGAGAGAACAGGACTTCGACGTCCCATGAGGATCCAACTTATTTGACACTCTGATAATGGCTATGAATAGAAATTCCAGAAAGGCACACTCTGAAATATGCAGCAGACCAGAATATTAGTAGACAAAAATACTTTGGTGTCGAAAATACATGTATGGAGCGGTCCTGTGATCAAGCCAGAGGTTGCTGGTTCGATTCCCCGCTCTAACAGCCTTTCAAATGAGACTTATGAGACACGTCTCCGTATAACCTTCTGTGTTGGTGGGATGTTAAATCAAACTCAAACAAGATATCGAAAATGTTAAATGATGACGACCCCTTCATTAAATAACATGTCTCTGAATCGCTTCATTATGTCGTCTAACCTATAATTCGTTGCTCTTAAACCCAAAGAGTGTCGACTTGTCGGTCTTTCAATTTTGTAGTCGTTTTTTTTATTTTTTTATTTCGCCGATTTACAGTGCACCAAGATTTCAACAGTTCTGCTACTTTAGTTGTCCGCCGGTGGACTTAACCCAATACTATCCCTTATATCCTGAGCGCCAAGGACGGAAGTTATTTCTATCTTCCGCAACGCAACTCCTAGGCTATGCTGGCCGGTGGTTTACATGTTGAAACAGCCTAAGATATAAGACGCCGAGTAACCCATCCGGATAAAAGCTGTTTGACACTCAATCAGCATTTCTATGAGAAATCAAACCAGTTTTTAAAGATTTAAAGATGAAATAGGCGAGAGTATGAATATGCGCAGATTTTGATGGAATGCTAAGTGTTACCTAGAGCAATCACTGATGAGACAAAATGCCCTCAACCTCACATTGATATATGTCAAGTATTGGTCATTTACCTCTGCCATTTCTTTTACAGATTTGAGTTTTCTTTCTTTTAAGGAAATTTGCAAGCTTTTGCTTGAAGACTGCATAAATTGCTTACGCAAAATTAAATCCTTTAAACACTCAAAAGTTTGCTCAACTTTAGCTAATCCCATCCACCTTAAAACATGTTCTTCCATTCTAACAACAAATTGCTGTGCAGTTTCCCCTACTTCCATCTTACAATTTCGTAACCTCTTTCAAGTCTTGCTTTTTTTTGCTCTCCTCTCGAACGAAATTTAACAATTCTGTTCCACTCAACCCAAGCTCTTTCCCAATAGCTACACATTTCTCCATTATCTTACATTAACAGCAACTAAATATCTCAATAAAACATAATATATACATGACTGTGGTTCCAGTGTAAATATTTTCTATCTGAAATTTTGTTTCTTCAATTACGAAAGAAATGATCCCGGACGAGCCCCCATTTGTCACAATTTTCCACTGTACTTGGAGAATTAGTGATTCCGGGTTCTTTTAATAGAAACAGCAGATAAACACTACAACCACAAAACAAATACCACGTCTTATCTTTAATGGCATATAATATATAATATGATAAAACTCATAGCAAATAAGTTACCCTACACTAATATCAACTAAACACGACTCACTACACCTCTCAAATTATCACACACAGGATAATAATCCACACAGGATACTCTTGCCACTAAGGCGTAATGTCAAATATAAAGTCCACTCAGGATAATATGGCCACTAAGGCTTAGAGTTAATATTTCTCCACACAGGATAACACGGCCACTAAGGCTTTAGAGTCAATATCTCTCCACACAGGATAATAGGGCCACTAAGGCTTAGAGTCACTAAATATTTCACTTCAAGTCATTGATAACTTAAGGTAACTTCACTCTACCATACACCACATTGTACCAGCTAAAATAATATCTCGTACATATCTATGGACGCTGTTACTTCAATATACAAATTGGTCTTAGCCACTAAACTGTATCACATTAGGATATACACTATGCACTAAACTGCTTCTTGGCTAAGCTGGTCACACATCACAATTAAATACTAAAACGGATTAGTCACGTGCTAAAACACAAAAGTTATTCGCCAACTTTGCATCTAAGGATATTTTCCCTTGTCTAGCAAGGCGCTGCAGTCATAGGTATGGTCTACATAGTTCTTTGGACGGGACAGCCTACATCTAAAACCCCTGATAGAATCTGACAATGGTCGTCATATGCAACTGCATGAAATTCTGCTATGTCATGTTCTCAACCATGTGCTTTTCTCTACCAAGTTTTCTTAAAAACACATCTTGATCAAGCGCACGGTGCTGTAAGACTGACCAAGATTACACATAGCTCTATCTGATGTAAATTTAAAACCAGTCACCCGTGACTCTATCATACAGGTAGATACACTCTGCAGTATGTAGATTTAAACTTCACCATAAACCCGATACCCAAACTGACCAATACTTGACAATATAAAATAAAGCCTTTTCACATTAAGAACATATTTGCATGTCAGCAACGATGTATATTGGACCAAGGGACATAACTCTGTCATTTCAATCCCGATCCATTCAAAACGTACATCCAGCACAATTACACTCGATAGTGACTATGTGTATGAAGTTTCATTCAAACTCTTTAAAACAGTATAAAAAGTTATTTTTTCAGTGTTTGCCCTTCTCTATTGGCTATAACTCTGCAATAACGAATCTGACAGAGGCAACAAGTATGTCTTGCACAATAATGTTTAAATATTATGTGAATAAGGTTTCAATGAAATACATTATTTAAAAATAGATCTACAAAAACTGTATCAGTAGTTTATGCAATAATACTATGTGGACAGACCAACACATCGGCCGACCGACAGACCAACCGACTTACGTACCGACCGACCAATCGACCGATAAGTTTAATCTAATGTACCCGCGAAACAAAGTGTTTGGGTATAATTTTAAAGGGGAGCAATTTTTCTACAGGAGTACATATTCTACGTGAGGGGAGTCATACTATTGTGGGTCTCTTACCAGGTGAGTACTTATTCGTTGAAGAATAAGTACCCCTTTAGCGGTAGAAAATGGACTGGGGAGTACTCAATATTGATATCTGAGAGCTTAATGTAGGGCATAGATATGTGAAAAGCTTTAAGAGCTTTCTGCATTTTGAGAATTATACACTTAGTTTTCTCAATCTAAAATGAGCGTGTGTTATTTATTTGGCTAAACACAAATTCTACTCTACTGATCGGACTAAGAGTAAAACATTGCATAACACTTACACTGGCTAGCTAGTATCAGTGCACTTGGTTCTTATGAATAAGGGGAAACCTTAGAACTATTATATTATTGAAAAGGTATACTAAGTAAATCTATACACCAAATATCTAAGCTCTGGGACAAGTAATTTTGACAAGAAGATACTAGTGACCCCAAGAACTGTTTAAACCACAGTCTGCTACAGAAATCTGGCCGACCCTGGGGCGGGGCCAATTTTGACCCCAGAAAATTTATATCACTTTTGCAGAGGACCTGAACATGATGCTATGTGGCAAATATGAAAGCTGAGAACATTCATGTTTCAGCGAAGAATATTTTCAAAGTTTTCAATATATGTTTCTATTGAGAACTTGACACCCCCAGGGCGGGGCTAATTTTGACTCCAGGCACATAATTTATATAACTTTTGTAGAGGCCTTATAGGTGAGGTTATGTGCCAAATATGAAAGCTGAGAACCCTGTAGGTTCCAATTGTTGACGACTGACAACAAACAACGCATCCCGACGGACATCAGGCGATCACAAAGCCCTGAGCACTTTTTGCTCTAGTGGGCTAAAATGAAAGAATAATGATAACAACAACAAGAAACAGAGTAACGAATAACAACAACAAGAAACAGACAAGAAACAGAGTAAATAAAATATGTTCACACTTTGTTTGAGGGTATAATAAATATAAATAAACAAACCTAGATGATGACAATTTATTAAAGAAACAAAACATACATACTGCTACAGAAAATATAAAACAACCAACGTAATGTCAGATCTATATGCTACTGTTAGTGAAGTATGTCATGATTTGACAATAATAAAATTATAGACTATATATTTCCACAAAAATACTTTTCCATGTTCTTGGTGAATTGTGACATTTTTAACTGTTTTGATCCAGATAAGATTAAAGTTAATATAAATATCCTATCAGGAGACAACCTTTTTGATATTCTTAAATTGACATTCTTAAAATCAAACACAATGATAACCTTTTTGTGTTAATTTGTTCTTTACAACTGCTTTTGCAGACTAATACTTGGCCTAAGAATTAAAGAAAAGTGTCTAATACTTGTACAACATTGATATACATGAGTATACAGGAATGATTTTAATTGCCAATGTGGAATGTTCCTTCAATTTCATTGTAGAGTCCATTCAGTACGAATGAGTTCCAGGAGTTTTACTGACAAACAGTGCAGAAGAGGAACCCTCTGATTTGGATCTACAGTGATTGTAAATAACAGTTAACAAGTTTCAAACATTCAAACGGCTTATTCCTTTACTTCAAATATACAGTAAAACCAGAATTCTAGTAAAGAAGATTGTAGATACTTTCAGGCTGGTAGCTGTTTAATCAAGCGTGAAAGTCATGCAGAAAGCTCCTAGAGGAGCTTTCTGCGTGACCTTCACCCTGCATAAAACTGCCACCTGTCTCCAAAACCGATAATTATAGTAAATTGAACATCCGGCTTAGAGAGGTTTTTTATTGTTCACATTTTTATGTCTTTACAAACAGGGTAGACCAAGTTCAGACAACTCCTGTAGGAACTGTCTAATCAGGTTTAGAAATATAGATATGATTCTACAGTTTCATTTATGGCTAAAAGTTCACTTGTTCATAGGCCACTATAAAAATCAGCTTATTGATTCATAAAGCAATTAAATAAATATTCATGGAGTAAAGGGATACGATCTTTTGACCAACTCCCATTGAGCATAACTGATTCATTTACCACCTGCAGAAATGTTCCTGGTTCTGTTATCGAATGTAGGCTATGGTCCTGTAGAATCATATCTATATTATATCATAAGCAAACGGAACAGACCCTGACCAGACCGCTCCAAACAATAGCTATCTGGCCTGGGTTTACTCTGTTTTCAAAGACATAGAAAGGCGTTTTTATGGAGTAAGGGGCTCAATTGTCTGTTCAAAATTCAAACAGGTCAAGCTTACCATGAATACAACATGGCAGACAGCTCAGGGCCCGATAAAAGGGTTCTGCTAGGAGTCTTCTTATCTGGGTCTATACTGTTTGCAAAGGACATAAGTTTCCCGCCCTAAAAGGTTAAAAAGTAAATTAGTTAAAATTATATATACGACAGATAGTTTTCAATTCATCTAAATATTACTATGTCAAGTTGGGTCAAGATTAGATCTCACGCACATCATCCAACCCTTTACCTCATGAATATTCACATCAGAAATATTAATGTATGAATATTCATTAGTGGAATTTTCGTAATGGCATTATGAACAAGGGGATTTTTTATCATGACACTCACTGTAGAGTCATATCTATATTACTGCAGGCCTTGATCAGATGTCTCATACAAGTCTAATCTGGATCTACTCTGTTTACATTTAGGCATCAAAAGGTATCAGTAAAGTGGTTAAGCCTTTACTTCATATATAGGCCTTTTAAAGCCTTCGCAAACAGAGTTGACCCTAATCAGATTGCTCCAAACTGAGTTAACCCAGATCAGAAGGCTCCTGTAGCAGAAAACTGATTGGGATCTGTTAATGAAACTATTATAGATTTGACAGTTTCTACCAATACCCAAACATTCTCTGTAGCTATAACGTCACTATAATGTTATTATAAAAATCAGCTAATAAATATGCATGATGTCTGTTATACATTCAAGTAGATCTTGCGTAACGTCACATTAACTTCTAGCATCAACGAGCCTTGATGTCATTGACATCCGTTTCTGTTGTTATTGTTGCTTTTGTATGATGTAATATGTTAGATGTGAATTAGAGAAATTAAGAATTGTAGGTTACATGTTATTTCTTAATTATTCCTATACGATAATGTCATTATGTCTTACATAAATATTCAACAGAAAATAAAAATGGTTAATAATGTCAAAACATCAAATGAGATTTGGTTGAACACAGAAGATAAAAAGCCAGATCCTTTCATCTTTCATCAGTTTGCAACTTTTAACCCTTCGCTTGCTATTCATGTCAATATACCTACCTGTAAATAGTGAAAACCCAGATGAGACAGCTCCTGCAGGAGCTGTCTCATCATGGTCTGCACTATTTACAAGTTGATTGTGCAACCAGTGCACTCCGCAGCAGTGATTGCACAGCGCAATACTTGTACACAGTGAAAATATATGTAATTATACTACAGGGCATGGGTAAAGAAGGAGAGAAGGAGAAATTTATAGTAAAGTTCAGCAAGAGAAGGGTTAACCCTTTACTCCATAGATACCCATTTTAATGCCTTTGCAAATAAAGTAGACCCAAATCACATGGCTGATAAATGAACCATCTGATCAACGTTTGCTCTGTTTGTTTGTGGTCACATTTAACATCTGCAGATACTAGAAGGCCGACATTCTGAATATGGTAACGAATTGTCTTGTTATCGATTCAATTTTTCAACAAGAATGTTCAAAGGAAATGGTTTAACCTGCTGAAAGTGTGACATAAAAGGCTTGATAGACAAGAGTATGAAATAAGCATGACAGATAACTGAGAAAAGATTACTAACAGTCACCCTGAAGTATCTTTTAACCCTTTAACAACATCATGAATATTATTTAGAATAGATTGACCTTTTCCTCCATAAATACGCCTTTCTACGCCTCTGTAACAGCCACTTTCTGAAACCATTGTGATAAATAGAGCATTTGCTCCTAATGCTACACAATTCTTAAGTTATCTATTTCTCTAGTAAATGTTCCTTTGTGTAAGATTTATTTCAAGAGTTTGGGTCTAAAAATAGCCTGTGAGGGAATTAGTTAGCTGTTATAATAGCGAAAGGGCACAGGAATTTTAAGCTTTGGCAGACATTGTAGAATCATGTCTTTATTACATTTATATCATAAACAAACACGGCAAACCCTGATCAGACGGCTCCTACAGGAGTCTTCTGATACATCTACTCTGTTTGCAAAGACATAGAGCGGCATATTTCTGGTTTTGGTTTTTATCTGGTTTTGCATCGTTTTAACCGTATTTCAGTCATATCCAACGTCCAGCTAATCACAGGTGGAGGAAGACTCTAATGTGAAAACACACATTCTAAACTAGCTCTTTACTCCATTCACATGTATAATTTAAGTTCCACCCTTTTTGCATATTTACGTGTACTATTTCGACGAATATTTTTGTATGTCTATAGAGGCAATTATTTCTATACAAGGTATGATAAACTCAGGCCTATCTGATCCTGATAACAAATAGTGCAGACTCTGATCTCACAGCTCTTATAGGAGAAACATAGCTTGCAAAAAAGTGTATCAAAAAATACAATGTATTTATATGGAGTAAAGGACTTCAAAAACAACATAAAAGTTAATATTTAGCATTTTAGGCCTGTAAAAGTAGTTAACCTGGTATCCCTTAGAATTCATTCAGTTAGTAGAAAAGGACTCATAAAATTCATAAAATAACATCTACCAGTGTTCATGGCATAACTAACACAAGTTACATAAGAAATACATATAAAATTATGAATTCTGTAAAAATGAACAAAAAAGAACACTATACGATTATCATTTCAATATGTATCATTAACTGATAAATATTCATGTAAGTAAGAAATAATGACATCATGAATATTTGTAATGGTATATGGACACTATTTTGACCGATACTTTACAATATCAGATGTATATTGTTCAATAACAAACAGACCAGACCCTGATCAATGGGTTCCAGCAGAAGTCAAAAGGGTTAAGCTAAATAAACAAGAGGGCCAGAATGGCCCTGACATCGCTCACCAGACAATCAGAGGAGAAGATTTTCAAAGTTTTCACATATGTTTCTATTGAAAACTTAACACCCCAAGGGTGGTGCCAATTTTGACCCCAGGGACACAATTTATATAACTTTTGTAGAGGACCTGAACATGATGCTGAAAGAATGTAGTGAAAGAATGGATAGAGCATAGACCACTGGAACTTGTATTAATTCTTTGGATGCTAGAGGCGGATTCTCCCACCACTAATGACCTATGCAAACAGTTTGGATCCAGATCAGGCCCCACATAATGTGGGGCCTGATCTGATATCCAAATTGTTTGTACATGAGACTGAACTTCTGAAAAACTTAGAAAGAAAGTGTGTAGTGGGATTCTCCCACCACTAATGACCTATGCAAACAGTTTGGATTCAGATCAGGGCCAATATAATGTGGGGCCTGATCTGATATCCAAACTGTTTGTCAATGAGACTGAACTTCTGAAAAACTTAGAAAGAAAGTGTGTAGTTAGGATAACTTATGAATATGCTGCAGACAACAATTTAGCAGATGACAAAATTACCCAGCATGCAAAGAGTTAAGCTGAAATTCACAACAGATATGCTCTATATTGATATCTGGTAGCTTAATGCAGGGCATAGGTATGAAAAAAAACTTTAAGAGTGTTCTGCATATTGAGAACTATCCACAGTTTTCTCAATCTTAAATGAGTGTGTGTTATTTGTCTAAACACAAGTTCTACTCTACTGATCAGGCTAAGGGTGATTATATAAGAACTCACACTGACTGGTCTCAGCTCTGCAGGCTGATATATTAAGGAGAAACCTTTAGAATGTCTTTTCTGACATGAAGACTTCTGTACACACAGGGCAGGGCCAATTTTAACCAAAGAACTATGATACTCATAAAACCCATAAAGTTATGCCAAGTAAATCTATACACCAAATATCTAAGCTCAGTGACATGTAGTTTCTGACAAGAATATTTTTAAAGTTTTTCCTATGCATAACTAGTGATTCCCATGGGCTGTTTAAGCAGTCAGCTACCAAAAACTGGCAATCCCTGGGGTGGGACCAATTTTGACCTTAGGGGCATAATTTATATAACTTTTGTAGAAGCCCTGAAGTTGAAGCTATGTGCCAAATATGAAAACTGAGGACCTTCTAGTTTTAGAGAAGATGATGTTCAAAGTTTTCACTATATGTTTTCTATTGAAAACTGAAAAACCCTGGGGCAGGGCCAATTTTGACCCCAGGGGTATAATTTATATAACTTTTGTAGAGGACCTACAGATGATGCTATGTGCCAAAGATGAAAGCTGAGAACCCTGTAGATTCAGAGGAGAAGATTTTTAAAGGTTCAAATTGTTGACGACTGACGACAAAAAGAACAATAATTTGATTTATATTATAATATTAACCCATAGCCCGCCAGTCATATCCTGTATAATTTTGTAAAGATTTGCCTAATTAATATTCAAGGAGGGCGAGTGATATAAAATACGTGGCGGGCTAAGGATTAAAATACCTTACAGTAAAATTCCTTTGCATATACTGTAAATGAAAGGAGCAGTAGAAGTAGAAGTCAGCCTCAGCAATTCTGAGCTTTCTGACACATGAAGGAATTCATACAACAAAACATGAGGACAATTAATACATTCGCTCATAGGCTATCTTTAGACCCAACCTCCTTGAATAAACCTACTAAAAAAAGAAGCATTTACAAGAAAAAAGGACAATTTTAGAAATCTTTAGTTTTGAAACTGTGATAAATAGAGCTTTTGCTCCATAGGAGCAAATGCTTGACTTGTCACAATGGTTTAAAAAAAAAGATTTTTACAGAGGTGTCAATGTGACGAAATAGCTTAACTGTTCTCGAAATAAAACCTAAATTATCAATCTGGTTGGTGTCCTGGTAGAAGGGGTCTCGTGTATTTGCTAACCATATACAGGGCTCAATCTAGAGGCTTTGTTGGAGAAAAAAGATCTCCCTAACCCAGCTGACCTCTCCCTGTTTGAGCTGAGAGAGATCATAATGGGAGATACAAAATCAAGATAAAATCTTCTCCCTGAATTGCACTAAAATTCTCCCTGATGGAGTGCTCCAGCTTGAGCCAAGCATGAAGAATCAGATCAGCTCTTGAAAAGGAATACATGATCTGTTCTGGGTCTGCTATGTTCGCTATGGCAGTTTAACCCTTGTTCATAATGCTATTATAGAAGTTCAGCTAATTATTATTCAAATATTAATTATTTCTTACCTGAATATTCATAACATAAAGAGTTAACACCATGGCAGACACTAATAAAGACCTTAAACAGACCTGTAGACATGAAGAGTACTGGCCAAAATGTTATAAAACCTTTTGCTCAAGTCTGAGCTCATTCTCAAGTATCTTATTAGTCAAAACTTTAGCTTGCTCAATTTCTGGGTCCATGCTTATATATTATAAAGTTTTTTAGTTGATTCTGGGTTTGTTCTCAAGCTTTTGATTGGTCAGATTTGAGTTCTCAAGCTTTTGATTGGTCAGATTTGAGCGACTCAGACTCAGGAATTTTAAATTAAGATTATCCTGAAGAGTTGTCACTGCTTTTGGTTTTGCCGAGAAATAAATAAACAATGGTGTGAAATTTACCCCTACTATTTCGAGCCCCCCTCAATCTACCCATACCAAACACTTCTTTCATCCTTTACCTATGAATATTCATATTAGACTCCATCCATTTTGAATATAAAAAAACCCATAAAATATCTATTAAAAAGAACAACCTAAAATATGGAAATTGATTGCCATGGCAAACAGCAGAGAATTTGTAATATACATGATAAGCAAAAAGAGCAAGCCTTGATAAGGCAGTTCCTACAGGAGCCATCTGATCTGGGTCTATCTTGTTTGTAAAGGCATCTCCATCAAGTAAAGGGTAAACAAGATGTGTTTGTGAAACACTATGCCCCCTCGATATGATATCTGACCCTGAAGGATGACCTTGATCTTGACATGTCACTCCTCAAACTGTGCAGCTTCATGGGGTACACATGCATACCAAATATCAAGTCTGTATCTCTAATGGTTCAAACGTTATGGCCAATGTTAAAAGTGGGTAACCTTTGACCATAAAGGATGACCTTGACCTTGACATGTCACCCCTCAAACTGTGCCGCTTCATGAGATACACATGCATACCAGTATCAAGGCTGTATATCTACTGGTTCAAACGTTATGGCCAATGTTAATGACCTTTGACCTTCAAAGATGACCTTGACATGTCACCCCTCAAACTGTGCAGCTTCATGGGGTACACATGTATATCAACTATCAAGTCTGTATCTCTACTGGTTCAAAAGTTACGGCCAATGTTAAAGTCGGTGACCTTTGACCCTGAAAGATGACCTTGACATGTAACCCCCAAACTGTGCAGCTTCACGAGATACACATGTATACCAAATGTCAAGTCTGTATATCTACTGGTTCAAAAGTTATGACCAATGTTAAAGTTGGTGACCTTTGACCCTGAAAGATGACCTTGACCTTGACATGTCACCCCAAAACTGTGCAGCTTTATGAGATACACATGCATACCAAATGTCAAGTCTGTATCTACAGGTTCAAAAGTTATGGCCAATGTTAAAGTCTGTGACCTTTGACCCTAAAAGATGAAATTTACCTTGACATGTTGCCCCTCAAAATGTGCTGCTTCATGAGATACACATGCATACCAAATATCAAGACTCTATCTCTATTGGTTCAAAAATTATGACCTTTGACCCTGAAGGATGATCTTGACATGTCACCAGGTTCAAAAGTTATGGCCAATGTTAAGGTCGGTGACCTTTGACCCTAAAAGATGACCTTTACCTTGACATGTTGCCCCTCAAACTGTGCAGCTTCATGAGATACACAAGCATGCCAGATATCAAGTCTCTATCTGTACTGGTTCAAAACTTATGGCCAATGTTAAAGTCGGTGATTTGACCCATATGTTTGACCTCTGACCTTTAAGCGTGACCTTGACCTTGACATGTCACACCTCAAAATGTGCGGCTTTATGAGATACATATGCATGCCACATATCAAGTCTCTATCTGTACTGGCTCAAAGTTACGACCAATGTTAAAGTTACAGACAAACAAACAGACAATTTGACCTTTGACCCTGAAGAATGACCTTGACATGTCACCCCTCAAAATGTGCAGCTTCATGAGATGCACAAGCATGCCAAATATCAAGTCTCTATCTCTACTGGTCGAAAGGTCATGGCCAATGTTAAAGTCAGTGATTTGACCCATATATTTGACCTCTGACCTTGAAGGATGACCTTGACCTTGACATATCATCCCTCAAAATGTGCGGCTTTATGAGATACATATGCATGCCAAATATCAAGTCACTAGCTGTACTGGCTCAAAAGTTATGACCAATGTTAAAGTTACAAAGAAACAGACAATTTGACCTTTGACCCAGAAGGATGACATTGACCTTGATATCTCACCCCTCAAAATGTACAGGTTCATGAGATACACAAGCATGCCAAATATCAAGTCTCTATATGTACAGGTCCAAAAGTTATGGCCAATGTTAAAGTCGTTGATTTGACCCATATATTTGACCTCTGACCTTGAAGGATGACCTTGACCTTGACATTTCATCCCTCAAATTGTGTGCCTTTATGAGATACATATGCATGCCAAATATCAAGTCTCTATCTGTACTGGCTCAAAAGTTATGACCAATGTTAAGGTTGAATTAAAGTTACAGCCAAAAAAACAGACAATTTGACCTTTGACCCTGAAGGATGACCTTGACCTTGACATGTCGGTGATTTGACCCATATATTTGACCTCTGACCTTGGAGGATGACCTTGACATGTTAACCCCTCAAAATGTGCGGCTTTATGAGATACATATGCATGCCAAATATCAAGTCGCTATCTGTACTGGCTCAAAAGTTATGACCAATGTTAAAGTTGCTGACAAACAGACAAACAGACAGGGCAAAAACAATATGCCCCCCAGATTTGATCTGGGGGGCATAAAAAGAAAGAGTGTCAAAATATCATGACAGTTATGGATCCTCATGAACAACTCATCTGGATTCAAACAGATAATCAAGGCTATAGCAAACTTGCCCGTACTGTGTATAGTTATTGCACATCAAAACCAAGACAATATATACATGTAGTATCCAACTAAAAGTGGTACCTGTCTGGTTTAGCATAAACGAAGACAAGTCATTGGGATTACAAGCACTGTCTGGCAATGCCTATACTCAGAGGTCGAGATGAGATGAGTAAATTTAACCCTTTCCCTGTTGCATATTCATGTAAGAAATATTGACGTCATGGATATTAATTAGATTATTTTTTTATAATGGCATATTAACACATGCCATTTTGGCTCAGGCAGCAGCTGTAGAATCAGATCTATATTACACCATAAGCAAACAGAGCATAACCTGATCAGATGGCTCCTATAGGAGCTTTCTGATCTGGGTCTACTTTGTTTGCAGATGCGTAAAAATGCACTTACATAAGGGAAAGGGTTAAACATTTCAAATAATTTCTCCACCAAACCCTATACTATGACCACTCATTAGAATCGTCTTAAAGAGACAATTCTAAAGAGTGGTCACTGTATAGGGTTTGGTGGAGAAATTACTGTTTTAGTATTTGGGTATGAACCCTTATCTGTAGCTGTGTATACTGTCTGATAATTATCAACACCACATTAAGTTACTATCAGAGATGGCATTGATCAATCACTGTTTTTAAATACGCGCATTTTTAAGCCTTTGCAAATGGAGCAAACCCAGATAAGATCGCTCCTGTAGAAGCAATCTAATCAGGGTCTGCTCTGTTTGCTAATGACACTGATGAAACTCTGACTATTGACAATTTACCTCATAGAAAAGCCTTTTTACACCTTTGCAAACAGAGCAGACCTAGATCAGATGGTTCCTGTAGAAGCCATTTAATAAGGGTCTGATCTGTTTGCTTATGACACTGACCAAATACTATTTACTTAATAAAGATTAATCAATTTTTGGCCATGACAGAAATTGTAGAATTATGTCCATATTATATCATAAGCAAACAGCAGACCTAGATCAGACAGCTCCTATAGGATCTGGGTCTACTTTGTTTGCAAATGCGTGAAAATGCATTTCTATGAGGGAAAGAGTTAACAAATATTCATGCAAGATCCTGCCTATTATGAATATTACATGCAGTAAACATAAATAAAGACAATTACAGTAACACTGTAAACAAAAGAGTCAGTCTGTAAAATAAGACAAGTGTTTTAAGATGTGTGTCCATCTGCCAGCAGCTGTGACAAAAAAAGTGGAACACAAAAGTGTGTCAGAGAGAAAGATGAACAGACAAACAGATAACAGAGAAGAGATTCACAGGTGTCACCTTGCTAAAGAATGTCACACAAAAACAGAGGAGACTCTGTCTACTGAGACTCTGCAACCGCGTAAAAAGGTGGAATTATACCTCAGAGAGGCACCTTTTGATGCCCTTGCAGGAGCCATCAGACCAGGGTCAACTCTGTTTGAAATATTATAAATTTGATTCTACACTTTCTACCATGATCTAAGTTCCGCTTGTTCATAATGCCATTATAAAACAACAGCTAATCAATATTCACTACATATCTATTGTTTAACCCATTCCCTATTCTATGTTAATTAATATTGCAAATTTCAGTACCTACTGAATATTCATGGACAAAATAGTTATAATGATATATGACTTGTAGAACATTGTAGCCATTTTAAAAAGTAAAGAGACTGATCTATCAATTTCCTTTAGCAAACAGAGCAGACCCTGATCAGACAGCTCCTATAGGAGCCATCTGATCTGGGTCTACTTTGTTTGCAAATGCATGAAAATGCATTTATATGAGGGAAAGGGTTACACAAATATTCATCAGGTAATGGGTTTATAAAGCACTTGATCCATATCTGCACTGCTTGCAGAGCATACAATATCCCTAATGCACAACATATCAGTTACATATGCAGGCACAGCTGCACATCTACAGTTGAACCTGTTTTAAGTGGCCATCTAAAATAGGTCCAATAATGGGTCTCTAAGGCAGGTGGTAATTCAATTCAGATCAAACGAATGCAGAAAGCTCCTATAGGAGGTTTCTGAATTACTTTTTCCCTGCAATAAGCAAAAACCTGCTTTTTAAGACTACTTTTGCCCTGCATTAAGTATACACCTGTTTTTAAGATTCCTGCATTAAACAACCACCTGCTGTTTTAGATTCCTATGTTCAATAAATGATTGGCCCCTTAAGACATGATCTACTGTATATTTAATTGCCATGATAATATTTCCCATCCAACAAGTTAACTTTTTATTCCATAAATATTCATGCAAGAAATAACAATACTGTGAATTTCAATTAACTGATTTTTTATCATGGCAACATGAACAGGATTTTTTTAATCAAGACAGAAATATTGTAAAATTAGATCTGTATTATTGCATTGGAGTCATCTGAGCAAACTGGAGCATTGGAGCAAACTGGAGTCATCTGATCTGGACCTACTTGTTTTGCTAATACAGTAAAATCCTTATAAACAGAAATTCTAGTAGAAAGAATTTCGACACTTTTAGGCACTTGACTTTTAGGCAGGTGGCTGTAAATGCAGGGTGAAAGTCATGCAGAAAGCTCCTAGAGGAGCTTTCTGCATGACTTTTACCCTGCATTTAGCTGCCACCTGTCTCCAAGACTGATATTTATAATAAATTTAACTTCTGGTTTAGAGGGGTTTTGCTGTATATAAAAAGGTGTTTCTATGGAGCAAATGATTGACCCTTTACTTAGTGAATATTCATGTAAGAAATCATGACATCATGAATATTAATGAAATTGATTTTATAATGACACATGAACATAGGAATTCTAGGCCATCCATGGCTGATACCAGAAAAATATCTAAATTGTATCATAAGCAAACTGAGTAGACCCAGATCAGACATTCCTACACAAGCTGTCTGATCTGGGTCAACTCTATTTGCAATGGCATAGAAAGGCGTATTTATGGAGGAAAGGGTCAAATGGCATTGGCAATATGTAAACCCACAGATCGGAGAGTCCTGTAGGAGCATCCTCGTCAAATTCTGCACTGTCTGCTATTCAAAATTCTTTGAAATAGATTTTATTTGTTTATACCAAGTTTATAATGAGCACTCTACAATTATACAATGTAGACCAGTAACATGAACTTCTGAGGAGGCAGGATTAACCCTTCGCTCCATAAATATTCATGGAAGACTCCACCCGTTATGAACATAAATTAACAAGGGCATGTTGTATTGCTATGCAAGACATGAGTCCCCCACCGGACTGAAAAAAAACCTCCGCTCTCCCCACCCCACCCACCCATGGTGTGGTTGACCATGGTATATACATGACCACCTGAATGGTATTAGTACCTACTTTCATACATTAAATCAGTAAATAAAAAGTTATTGTCCCGACAAGAAAATATGCAAAAGGGGAGTAACTCCAAAAATATTGATGCTAGAGTTATTGCCCTTGTGCATGACACTACACCTCATCATGCTTGTTCCATATGAGAAGTTTCAAATCAATTGAACCAGTACATAAAGAGTTATTAACTGGACAAGAAAATATGAAAATGGGAATAACTCCAAAAATATAGATGCTAGAGTTATGGCCCTTGTGCATGACATTACCCCTCATCATGCTTGTTCCATATGTGAAGTTTCAAATCAATTGAACCAGTAGATAAAGAGTTATTGTCCGGACAAAAAATATGAAAAAGGGGAATAACTCCAAAAATATTGATGCTAAAGTTATGGCCCTTGTGCATGACACTACTCCTGATCATGCTTCTTCAATGTGTGAAGTTATAATGAATTTGGCCTAACTTTGTAGGAGATATTGCCCGGACACGAAGCGTGACAGACAGACTGACAAGAAAATATGAAAAAGGGGAATAACTCAAAAAATATCGATGCTAGAGTTATGATGCTTGTGTATGACACTACCCCTCATCATGATTGTTCCATATGTGAAGTTTCAAATCAATTGAACCAGTAGATAAAGAGTTATTGTCCGGACAAAAAAATATGTAAAAGGGGAATAACTCCAAAAATATTGATGCTAGAGTTATGGCCCTTGTGCATGACACTAGCCCTTATCATGCTCCTTCAATGTTTGAAGTTATAATGAATTTGGCCTAACTTTGTAGGAGATATGGCCAGGACACGAAGCGTGACAGACGGACTGACAAGAAAATATGAAAAAGGGGAATAACTCCAAAAATATTGATGCTAGAGTTATGGCCCTTGTGTATGACACTACCCCTCATCATGATTGTTCCATATGTGAAGTTTCAAATCAATTGAACCAGTAGATAAAGAGTTATTGTCCGGACAAAAAAATATGTAAAAGGGGAATAACTCCAAAAATATTGATGCTAGAGTTATGGCCCTTGTGCATGACACTAGCCCTCATCATGCTTCTTCAATGTGTGAAGTTATAATGAATTTGGCCTAACTTTGTAGGAGATATGGCCCGGACACGAAGCGTGACAGACGGACGGACGGACGGACAGACGGACAGACGGACGGACGGACGGACGGAATCGAGCAAACCTATAGTCCCCCAACCGGTAACCGGTGGGGGACTAATAATTCTTATATGGTTATAAATAAAACAGGTGGACACACAGAAAGTATAAAATCACATCAAACATATTCTGTAAGCAAATAGAGCAGACCCAAATGAGATGGCCACTACAGTATCTAGGTCTATAGTCCAACAAGATTCACCTGACATTGACCCTTAATTATGCAAGACTAAATTAAAGTGAGATGACGTAGTATATATCAATACTCGCCAGTACATCGTACATAATAAAATCCATATGAGGCACATTCTTGGCGATACATTTGTCAATGGTGAATGGTACAGTAAAACCTCTTTATGACGGCCACTAAATCACATTACATATTTTGTGCTGTTAAAGGTAGGTGGCTGCTGAAAGCAAGGTGAAAGTAAAACAGAACGCTCCTATCGGAGCATTCTGTATTACTTTCACCATGCTTTAAGCCACCCCCTGCTCTAAATACCAACTAATTAACACAATTTATTGACCATAATAGAGAGGATATACTGTATTTTAATCTGGTATACCTGGATATATTAAGTGCACTCATGTATAAATAATTCACGGAGACTACCAAAGATATATATAGAAACCCAGCATAGTGTGAAATTATGATAATAGAGGTCAGCAACGTCAGGTGAATCTTGTTGGACTATACCCTGTTGCAAAACGTCTCTCTATAAATAATAGGTAAACATAGACAGTACTTTTGCACATTGGAAAATATAGTCTTTGTACATGAAAGCTTTAGAAAGGAATGGAAGGGTTTACCCTTTACTCCATGAATATGCATGTAAGAAATAATGACAACATGAATATTAATAAGTCTGTTATAATAGCATATTATTGAAACAGGAATTTTTAGCCAAGGCTGAAACTGTAGAATGATATCTATACTATATATAGGAGCCGGCTGATCTAGGTCTACTCTGTTTGTAAAGGCATAGAAATGCGTATTTATGGAGTAAAGGTTTAATACTTACCAATAATGAGAGACATACATAAATGACATACAGTTAAACCTCGCTCATTTGAACACTCAAATAAGTATCATTATTGGTCTTTATGACGGGTGGCAGCTTGTCCCTTTACTTCATAAATATTCATATAATAAATAATGACATCATGAATATTAATTAGATTATTCATTAAAAAGGTACATGAACACAGGAATTATTGGTATTAATGGCAGAAAATGTAGAATCACATCTATATTATTTTATAAACTGGGTAGACCTAATCACATAGCACCTGTAGGAGTCATCTGACTTGGGTCTACTCTGTTTGCAAAGGCATAGAAAGGTGCATATTTATGGAGGAAAGGGTTAATGCTGGGTGACATTCATGCAGACCTTTCTCTGGGAGTGTTCTACATGATTCACTGTGCATTAACCCTAATCCTGTTCAACAGCCATGTAAGAAATTATGATGTGATGAATAGTTATTGGTTTAAGTTTTATAACGTGAACTTCACTTTTTTTTATAAAAACTGTAAAACCAGATCTATATTATGTCAAAAGCAAATAGAGAAGAAAGAAGAAAAAGGGATAAGCAGCCAACTGCCAAAAAGTTTCTCAACTCCTCTTAACAAAATATTCCAATTAGTGAGGTTTAAAGCATTCCCTCCTAGACTATTTTTAGACAGAAGCTCTTTGTATTAATCTACAGAAAAGGAGCACTTAATACAGAAAAGGATAATTTAAACTCACCAAATCTACAAATTTTATCTTGTGACCACTCTTTGAAATCATCATAATGAGACTATTTTTAAGGGTCTGGTGAAGAAATAACCAAGTTCTTCTTGAAAAAAAGTTCCATTTATGCTTGTAATTTATTAATTTCCCTGTTTGATATTCAAGAAAGAAATAATATTTCCATGAATATTAATAAGCCACACTATTGTGAAACTATATTAACAAAGAAATTATTGACTGTGGCAGGGAGTGTATAATCAGTTCTATATAATTCCATAAACAAAACAGAGCAGTCCCTGACCAGACAACTGCTAGTGGAGACATCTGATCTGGGTTTACATTGTTAGAAAATTGAGAAAATGTATTTACATGTATATATGGGAAAGGGACATGCCTCTGTAATAGCATTTCTTTCATTTCTCCACCATGACCATGAATATGAAATAATATGGAATACTCCACTTATCTGGAGCTGCAGTGTATGTTCGATCTTTTCAGTGTTTTTTATATGTGATACAAGGCATTTCATGCAAAACTTGATGCTGTTGAATGACTGATATGGAAGTGTTCTGTACAGGTGCAAAAAAACCAGATATTCAAAATGATGTTTTTGATTTCAAACTACAAGCAGTCTTGATCAAAAGGATCAAATATTTTGTTTGAGCAAGTAGATTTTCTGATCCTTAATAGAAGAGTTAAAACTTCCATTTTCTGCTATAAGGGCAGGTCATAATTTTTAGAATTTTACAGCCTGAAATATTTGAAAAGGGATATTTTGATGAATGGAGCAGATTTTTTCAGACGACTGTTTCCTGAGCATAGATAAGGCTGATATTTCCCTAGAAGACCTTAATTTATGAACCGTCCTCTTTTAGCTCATTATAAAATATCCTAAAAGAATGTGTGTTTAGTGATATGTACAAAAAGTATGTTACATTACAATTTTTGTAATGAAACAAATAAACGGGGAAATACATGACATTTAGTGGTCCAATGGAAAACAAATCTCAATCCTTTTCTCTATGTATATAGTCTAATGCAAGAACTATCACTAAAGATGATGGATACCCCCACAGGGCAGCTTTAATTCCAATCAAAATTTGTGACACCAACTACCCATGTAACTGGACCAAAACCAAAAATTAAAATACTGAAAGTTCAAGGGGAGATAATTCTGTAATTCCTGCAACTAAACATATGAAAAGTGCATCTTGCATATCTGCTATTCGTGGTTATAATGAATGGCAGGTATCAATTCAATAACTTTCAAATTGAAGAAGGAGTTTGCGACACCAACTCCTTATGCTTTATGCGAAAATGACAAAAAAAAACCACAATGCTAAACACATGAAAATTGTGTCTTCCACATCTACAATTCATGGTTATTATGTACAGTAAAAGCTCTCTATAACGACCACTAAATTGTGTTAATTAGTGTGTATTTTTGGCAGATGGTTGCTTAAAGCAAGGTGAAAGTAAAACAGAACGCTCCTATAGGAGCGTTTCGTTTTACTTTCACCTTGCTTTAAGCATCCACCTGTCTTTAACACTAAATACTTGATGTAATTTAGTAGTCATTATAGAGAGGTTTTACTGTATACTACATATACGCTGAAAAACTTTCAAATTGAAGGAGAAGTTCGCGACACCAACTTCCCAAGTTTCAAGCAAAAATGACAAAAAATTACTCACTACACCAACTACCCATGTTTTATACCAAAATGACAAAACTAAGTTCAAGGACACCAACTACCCATGTTTTATGCCAAAATGACAAAAAACTAAGTTCAAGGGGAGATAATTCGGCAATGTGCAGCTCTAAACACATGAAAATTGTGAGTTGCACATCTACTATTCATGGTTATTATGTATACTAAATATAAACTGAATAACTTTCAAATTCAAGGAGGAGTTCACGACACCAACTTCCCAAGTTTCATGCAAAAATGACAAAAAATATTCAAAGTTCAAGGGGAGATACTTCTGCAATGCCCAGCGTTAAACATATGGAAACCGCATCTTGCACATCTAATATTCATGGTGATTATATATACCAAGTATAAATTCAATAACTTTAGGTGGAGTTCACGACACCAACTACCCATGCTTTATGCCAAAATGACAAAAAAAATCTCAAAGTTAAAAGGGAGATAGTTCTGCAATGCGCCCCTCTAAACACATGACAAATTGTGTCTTGCACATCTACTATACATGGTTATTATGTATACCAAATATAAACTGAATAACTTTCAAATTGAAGGAGAAGTTCACTCTCTTCCCATGTTTCATGAAAAAATGACGAAAAATATACTCAAAGTTCAAGGGGAGATAATTGCGCAATGTCCAGCACTAAATGCCTAAAAGTTGTGTCTTGCACATCTACCATTCATGTTTTTTATGCATACCAAGTATAAATTTAACTAGAACTGTAAGCCAAAGGCTAACGAATACCCCCACCTGTCTGCTTGTCAGAACACCTATCATCAATCTGAACATATGTACATACAGAAACATGAAGAGATTTAAAAAAAAATACATGCCCCAACCTAATTTATGTAATAAAAATGAAGAATAATTCAGAGAAACAAGACCCTTTCATGAGGTTTTTGTCAAATCCAAAGTACTAAAGCTAGGTACCTTTTCAGAAAAACATTAAGTTCAAGGACAATAACTCTGACAAAAATTATTCAACCAAACCCATATTTGAACTTAAGCTGTACCTCATCTAGATTTAGGTCTATGTCAAATATGAAGTTAATATCTCTAACCACTTCCAAAGAAAGACCGGAAAATTGAAAATTTGACAAAAAATTAAAGTTCAAGGGCCATAACTCTGTCAAAAATTATTCAACCAGACTGAGATTAGGAATTAAGCTGTAATTCATCTAGAGTTAGCTTTATGCCAAATATAAAGTTAATATCTGCAACCACTTTCAAAAAAAGTCTGGAAAATCCCAAATTTGAAGAAAAAAATTAAAGTTCAAGGGCAATAACTCTGGAAATAGTTATTCAACCTGGCTGAGATTGTAACATAAGCTGTAGCTTTGTACTAAATATAGAGTTGATATCTCGAGTCACTTCCATAAAAAGTCCAGAAAACCGGAAAACATTGATAGGGGACTAAAAAGGGGAGATAACTCTTGAAGTAGTGGTCCGATCATAATGGAAATATTGGGTGCAAAGGTTTATATGGTCATATAGCTATACATGAACTTTCAACAAAACTGTAGAAGAAGGCCGGACAAAATTGTGTACACGGACGGACAGACGGACGGACTGACGGATAACCTGATTCCAGTATACCCCCCCCAAACTTCGTTTCGGGGGGGGGGGGGGGGGGGGGTATAATAACTTTTAAAACTGAAGGAGGAGTTTGCGACACCAACTACCCAAGGTCAAATGCGGACGGACGGATGGACCGCCAGACAGGGTGATTCCAGTATACCCTCTCAAACAAGTTTGCGGGGGTATAATAACATCATGAATATGATTCTTTTGTATATGGACATAATTACGGCCACTGGAAGTTTTGGCTAAGGCAGAAACTGTAGAATCATACCTATATCATTCCATAAGCAAACAGTGCAGACCCTGAGCATATGGCTCCTACTAAAGTTGTCTGATCTTGGTCTATTGTGTTTGCAAAAATATCAAAAGACATCTATTGTGTAAAGGTTTAAACTAAATCTTTACCTGACAAGATACGACATTTAATGCCTTTTTAAAAATATTAAACCTAGATATAGGAGCTGTCTGATCTGTGTCTGCTCCTATGCTAATGGAATAATATAAATTACTTCTACAATTTCTGACATGGCTAAACATTCCTGTTTTCATGTCATTATACATGATTAAAAAAATCTAAAATTCCTGTCAATAGGTCTTACATGAATATTAATCACGAAAAGGATTAATGAAATAAAATGATATATACACATTTGACCTGGAAGTTGAAGGTAATTTCTGAGCATTTGACCTGGAATTTGTGTCTGAGGATATATGTTTGACACAAGATCTTCACAGTTGAGCTGGAATTTGAAGGTCATTTTTGAGGACATGTTTGACACACAATTTATACAGATGACCCGGAATTTAACCCTTTGCCTGTTCTATGTTTATTACCAATTTTAATACTTACTGAATATTCATAGACAAAATAGTTATTATGAAATATGGAAGGTGGAACATTATATCCATTTTAGAAAGTAAAGACACAGATTCTTGAAATTCAAATAGCAAACAGAGTAGACCCTGATCAGATGGCTCCTCTAGGAGCCGTCTGATCTGGGTCTACTCTGTTTGCAGATGCGTGAAAACACGTTTATATGAGGGAAAGGGTTAAATGTAGTTTCTGAGGACATATGTATGATACAAGACCTACACATTTGACCAGGAATTTGAAGGTAATTTCTGAGGATATATGTATGGCACAAATCTACACATTTAACCTAGAAGTTGAAGATTTTCCAAGAATGGCACAACATCTACACATTAGACCTGGAATGTGAAGGTAATTTCTGAGGATATAGGAATGACACAAGACCTACACATCTGACCTGGAAGATAGTTTCCAAGGATGGCACAAAATCTACACATTTGACCTGGAATTTGAAGGTAATATCTGAGGATATTAGTATGACACAAGCTCATTTAACCTGGATTTTGAAGGTAGTTTGTGACAAAATACCTATGACACACCCTGAATTCAAAAATCAGTAAATGCTATTATTCTTTCAAAAAGCTCTTAATACTTTATAACCTAACAAATCCCTAAACCCTTTACTTCATATATGCCTTTTTTATGCCTTTGTATACAGAGCAGACCCAGATCAGATGTCCTTTGATTGAGCCATCTGAACAGGGTCCGCACTGTTTGCTCATTCAATCCGATCTTACAGCAGAGGTCTAAACAAGATGCGTACATTGAAACAGTTTTCAACAATAGCTTCTTTAATTCTCTACCAAACCCTATGTTGTGATATATCTTTAGAATGGTCACAACAAAGGATTTGGTGGAGAAATGACAATTTCAGTTTTTGAATACGCACCTTTATCTGTCGCCCTGAACAGTTTAACCCTTTCCCTCATAGAAAGGCATTTTCACGCATTTGCAAACAGAGAAGACCCAGATCAGACGGCTCCTAGAGGAGCCGTCTGATCAGGGTCTGCTCTGTTTGCTAATAGAATTTGACAGATCTGATTCTTTACTTTCTAAAATGTCTACAATGTTTCACCTTCCATATTTCTTTAGATCTATTTTTCAATGAATATTCAGTAGGTATTGAAATTTGGCCTAAATACAGAACAGGTAAAGGGTTAAGCCATGTTCAAAAATGTCTTGTTCAAATGTCATTTACAAAAATCATGTAAATAATATTCATACCATCATCATTTCTTCCATTTAACCCTTTCCTCCATAAATACACCTTTCTACACCATTTGCAAACAGAGTAGACCCAGATCAGATGGCTCCTATAGGAGCCGTCTGATCAGGGTCTGCTCTATTTGCTTATGAAATAATATAGATGTGATTCTCAATTTCTGCAGTTGCTACTATAGCCAAAACCTCCTGTGTCAATATCTGAATATATACATAATACCATTGAGGTCATTATTTCTTTTATTAATACAGTAAAACCCCTCTAAACCGGAATTCTAGTACAAAAGAATTTAGATACTTTTAGACAGGTGGCTGCTTCATGCAGGGTGAAAGTCATGCAGAAAGCTCCTAGAGCTGCCACCTGTCTCTAAGACCGATATTTATACCAAATTTAACGTCCGGTTTAGATGGGTTTTACTGTATTCATGGAGAAAAGGGCTAATATTTATGAGGTAAAGGGTCTATCCTGAAAACAATCCTGTATTATCCTATCCAATATTAACATTCAGTTCACCTGCAGTACCAGTAGTACCACTGGAATTCAAAGTAACTTTATGGTAGTCTCCAGATGGGTGTTCTGGGTCTTGAACAACTCTAGACTCATCTACCTCCTTAATTATTTTATCACATTTGAAACTTTGCTCAACAAACTCTCCCGTGTCACTAACATCATCTGTAGTTCTTGCAGTGATCTCAAAATCTGTGAAAGATTTGTGTTGCAAAGACTGATCGGTCACTGCTAATACTGGGCCAGCAACCAAATCACACGGGTCAATATTATCACATATTGTTTCTTCAACATTACTTTCTCCATTTTCTAGATCAATGGATTTAATGGTGTCACCACTATCTAATTCCATATCCAAGCCTCTTCCATAGCCATCAAGTGGATCAATGGAATCACAGCTGAATTGTAGAATTCCAGTTGGTGGCTCTTCTGCTAGTCTAGAGGCACTGTCAGTTTCAGATAATTCATCTGAAATATTTTTGAAACTGTCTTCACACTTGATACTTAAGCTGCTGTGTTGTTCATTTCTGGTGATTATGGCATCATTTGAAACAGGGCTGGTCAAAGTGTTAAAATGCACTTGAACCTTTTTTTCTTCTCCTCTACAACCATGAGATAGTGTTGTTTGAGATTCACTATTTAGTCCTTCAGGATAATCTTTTTCTAAAGATTCATTCATCTTTTCATTAACTGCACTTACCTTTGGCTCATTCTCTGCACATCCACTAGTTCGAGATCCATATATGCCATATCCTTGTAAACCATTATCACTACTCTTATCTCCTCTGTCTTCTGAAGTTTGTTGTGTTGCTTCCTCTGGCTGCATCTCAATACTACCAGTTTCATTATTTTCATCAAGTTCAGTTTCAATTTCAGACAATTTATCATTTTCGTCACAGACTGGGTCCAGTTTGCCATATATCTCATACATGATATTGCAGCCTACACTTAAACTCTCAGCCTGATGATAGTGAGGAAGCTTCTCATGAGAATCAGTCGAACTTACAGCATTGATACAGTTTAAGGGCAATCTTTCCTCTTCTGACTCATCCTGCTTTTGATCATGTTGTGTTGTGTTTAAATTAAGCACAGAGTCACTATCACAGTTTGTAAGCAGTCTTTCTGTTACCTGAGAGTCTTCAGTTCCATTACTAATCAGGGAACTAGTTCCACTATCAGTGCAGGGATTGCAGACATCTTTATGAATATCTGAAGATAAGCTCCTACGTTTGATGCTTGGAAAGCCTGTCTTCTACAAAAAATAGGAAAGACAATCATTATGAGAACACAATGCATCTTTTTGTATACATTTAGTGTACTGAACAAGATATACTTGCCAGAATATTTTTTTTTCAAATTTCAAATTAACAAGGAAGATGTTGGCATGACAAAAACAGAAAGACCTACCTGTAAATTATTCTGTAAGCAGACAGAGCAGACCCTGATCAGATAGCTCCAACAGAAGCTGTTTGATCTGGGTCTGCTCTGTTTGCAAAGGTTCCAAAAGTCACCTTTATGAGGGAAATCATAAATAAATGACTTCATCAATATTAATTTGCTGATTGTTAATACTGGTAATGGAACACTGGAATTCTTGGCTTTGGCAGAATCTGTAGAATCAGAAACAGAGCAGACCCTGATTAGACAGCTTCTATAGGAGATGATGACATTTCACATTTATTTTTGGAGGGTTTGAAATAGAAGCAAATATTTATTATGATTGTTTATTTACCTGTTTAATGCTCATATCAAGCAAATCTACTAATGATTAGTATGTGTGTACACAAATTATATTCATAAATATCAGGGTCCATGCTTATAAAGCTTTTTAGTTGAGTCTGTGTTCGTTCTCAAGTTTTTGATTGGTCAGATTTGAGCCACTCAAGCTTTTGATTGGTCAGATTTGAGCCAGTGGCTCAAATCTGACCAATCAAAAACTTGAGAACGAACACAGACTCAACTAAAAAGTTTTATAAGCATGGATACTGATGTGCTCATCTTTATTTAAAGTGATCGGACTTGTTGCAACAGTAAAGCCACACAGAAGTCCTCACCATGGAAACATTGCCATGTTTAAAGTCAGCTGTGTGTAAATGAATTTCTATTAACCCTTTCCTCCATGAATATTCAAGTAAGAAATAATGGCATCATGAACATTAATTAGATTTATTTGTTATAATAGCAAATTGACACAGGAGCTTTTGGCAATGGCAGAAACTGTAGAATCATATCTATATTATATTATAAGCAAACAGGAGCCATCTGATGGTTAAGCCTGCAGTATTGCAAATATTTCACTCAGAACACAGTTCCGTAGTAATTAAGTAAATATTATGAAAATGTATGTTGTTTACTTTTAGACAGGCTTTAACCCATTCCCTCATAGGTTCTTTTTAGACTCAACCTCTGAATAAATCTATTGAAAAGGAGCAATTACTAGAGAAAAGGAATATTTTAGAATTGTGTAGTTTTTCAACCATTGAGATAAATGGAGCATTTGTTTCATAGAAGCAAATGCTCTTTTTATAGCAATTGTTTCTGAAAGTGACTTTTACAAAGGCGTCAATATAAGGGAATGGGTTTATCACCTCTTTTCTTTCTAGAACAAACTAGAACTATCACTAAAGGTGATGAATACCCCCGCACAGCAGCCTTGATTGCAAATCCAAGTTTGTGCCACCAACTACCCATGTAACACGAAAAAATGACAAAAATACTCAAAGTTCAAGTAGAGATAATTCTGTAATGCTTGCCACTAAACACAAGAAAACTATATATGCCTTGCATATGTACTATGCGTGGTTGTTATTAATTTCAAGTATCAATTCAATAACTTTCAAATTGAAAGAGGAGTTTGCGACACCAACTCCCCATATTTCATGACAAAAATAACCATAAATAGTCTAAGTATAGGGGTAGATAAATCTGCAATGCCCAGCTGTTGTGTCTTGCACATGTACCATTCATGCTTATTAAATATACAAAATATAAATTCAACTAGAGGTTTTTGTCACAAAAACGGATGTCTCCCCTCTAATAAAAACAATATGTAAAGGGAAATCACTAAAAATGTTATGGACTTGATGATTGATACTTCCCCTCATTATGCACTTTCCACACCACATTTTTCAAGAAGAAAATGATAACAACTAATAACTCCAAATATATTGACACCAGAGTTATGGCCCTTGTGCACGACACTACACTTACTTTCATCATGCTCTTTCCATAAATGAAATGTCATTCCAATAGCATCAGTCGAACAAAAAATGTAATAAAGGGCAATAACTACAAAAGTATTGAAGCCAGAGTTATGGCCCTTGTTCATGACACTTTCTCTCATGCTCTTTCCATGTATGAAGTTTCAATACAATGGCAAGAGCCATGTAGGAGTTATCATCCGGACAAGAAAGCATTAAACAAATGTACAAGGGGCAATAACTCTCAATTTATTGAAGCCACAGTTAAGGACATTATGCATGACACTTCCTCTTATCATGATATTTTCATGTATGAAGTTTCATTCCAATGGCATGTGCCATATAGGAGTTATCATCCTGACAAAAAATTGTGATTTTTTTACAAAGGGCAATAACTCCAATATTATTGAAACAAGAGTTATGGACCTTAAGCATGACACTTTCTCTTATCATGATCTTTCCATGTATGAAATTTCAATCCAATGGCATGAGCCATATAGGAGTTATCGTCCGGACAAAAAATTGTGAAAAAAAATTACAAGGGCAATAACTCCATTATTAGTGAAGCCAGAGTTATGGACCTTGTGTATGACACTTCCTCTTGTCATGATCTTTCCATATATGAAGTTTCAATCCAATGGCATGAGCCATATAGCAGTTATCGTCTGGACAAAAAATTGTGAAAAAAAATTACAAGGGCAATAACACCATTATTAGTGAAGCCAGAGTTATGGACCTTGTGCATGACACTTCCTCTTGTCATGATCTTTCCATATATGAGGTTTCATTCCAATGGCATGAGCCATATAGGAGTTATCGTCCGAACAAAAAAGTGCTATTTATTTTTACAAGGGGCAATAATTCCTACATTAGTGAAGCCAGAGTTATGGACCTTGTGTATGACACTTCCTCTCATTATGCTCTTTCCATATATGAAGTTTCAATCAACTGGCATCAGGCGTATTGAAGTTATCGTCCGGACAAAAAGTGTGACGGACAGACGGACAGACAGACAGACAGACAACTCTCACGAAAACAATATGTCTCCCCCATATAAATATGGGGGGGGGGGGGGGGGAGACATAATAACTCTAAAAAACTGATGGAGGAGCTCGCTACACCAGCTCCCCATGTTTCATGCCAAAATGACATAAAATACTCAGTTCAAGGGGAGATAATTCTGCAATGCCTGGGGCTAAACACATGAAATTGTTTCATGTAGAAGTAGTTTGCGTCACAAGATTTGTGCCAGGTTGTGCCATGGACAAACAGACAGACAGACCAACCGAATGACCGCCCAATCGACCGAACAATACACTGACTCCTAAATACCCCCTCTCACACTTCGTTTGCGGGGGTATAATAAATGGACAATCAACTATTTCCTTCTTATAAACGTTTTTTTCTCACATTTGCAAACAGAGTAGACTCAAATCAGTTGGCACCTATAAGAGCCTTCTAATAAAGGTCTACTCTGTTTCCTTATGAAATTATAATAGTTTCTGACAATACCAAAAATCCCTATGTACATAATGCCATTATAAAAAATTAGCTTATAAATATTCACAATGTCATTATTTCTTACATGAATATTCAACAGGGAAAGGGTTAACGCACCTGCTATCAATTCATTATAATTTTTTGAGGTCGAGTGGCTAGATGTAAAACAACATCAGATCACCTACACATGCTTCTCGAATGGGTGGGACATAATTATTCAATGGGTGGGACATTCATATACAGTAGGTGGGGTATACCTACATATATAACGGGTGAGGTAAACATATACAATGAACAGTGTATGAAAATAAAACATATAATGGGAAGAGTACACATATAAATGCCTGGGGCATAAATATACAATGAGTAGAGTATACATATTAGTGTTGAAACAGTTACTGGAAATTTGTAACCATTTAATTCAGGAGTATTAACCACAATTAACCGGTTAATCGGAGCTCTGTCTCACAATCATTCAAACCTGGGTACATCGTAAATCTTTGTACTAAAATGAAATTACAATGCATATATCAGCATATGATGAAAGAGCAATGAAAAGGACCATTGTTATTGCATGTATTGATATATGCTAATAATAATTACCTGGACAGTAATATTGATATGTTTCTGCGCACAAGAAATGTCACAGATGTTCAATTTATGTACAGTATATGTAGATCTAGAAACATGTGTATAATAAAACACTTGGTTAAGATTTTATCTTGCGATAATATTATTGTTAATTATGTATAAGGCGAATCTCTGTTTGTAAACAAACCCGTCGATTTCGCGCATGCGCAGTTAACTGGTGGGCAAAAACACCAACAACGACCTATGTATCTCTACGTAAAGGCTAGGCAACAGTTAGCCTACACATCATTTAACGACTGTGTTGGTTTTGAATTGTTGATTTCTGTACATTTACTGTATCCTCTGACTATAATGACAATTATGTTTTAGTTTCTAAGGATTGATACAACAAGAAACTTGAATAAATCGGCCCTGTAAACTACCAGCTGAACTTTGAAAAAAAAACACACACAAAAAAAACCCGATCCCTTGATCTGGCCTTTCTTTGAAATGGGAGACATTCTTATATATTTGTTGGACATGCCTGATATGTCGATCAACAGTTTAGATCAACAGCATTTAAAATTTTAATTCTCGTTTTATTTCAATAATATCTAGATATTAAGTTATACAGTCTCATGTCGTTCATTCGTGTGTTGTAAAATGTCTTTCTGGCTACTGTACAGTACCGTAGCAGATCTAGTAAAAGTATTTTAGAATAGATCTAGATCATATCAATCTATATTATCTTTAAAACTATATTTCACAATAAACTACCTTTTTCAATATACATGTATCTAAATCGTTGGGATTTAATTATGCTTAGCCATAGATCTTAGTCAAAACATAGTTATCTTCTATTGTTCGGGAAGCTGTTTAACAAATCATAACTTTAGACAATTGGCACATAGTTTGGTAGTTGTCACAATAGAAGCATTCCTGTTACGTAATAGGTCATAACTTTGTTGATAAGATAGTGTGTGATAGATGGCAGTTCCGTGATCGCTGACCCTTGTCCCCTGCTGAGAAATTAGGGGATTTACTGACCATCTGGCACCTTTGATCGTTACTGTTTTCCTAGATCTAGTAAGTAAATTAGCAATATTTCGGCTGAGTAAGTAATGTAATAATATAGTCTCCAACTGTCTAACACAATACATTTTTAGTATTCAAAACAAATAGTGTGTATTGTTAGAATCTTTGAATGCGGTGAATAAAAGTACAGACATTTGCAAAATGTAGACCCAGACAATATATTTAGCTAAACAAGCAACCTTCTGACCAGGGTCTTCACTGTTTATTATTCAAAATCATATAGCAAATTTAAGTCTTGTTACATAATGAATGGGATCTACAGTTAAACAATGATGGGTCATTCCACCTTAACATTTAATAATTCAAAGATGTAACCCTTTCTCTAATATAAACGTGTGTTCGTGTATTTGCAAACAGCGTAGACCCAGATCATACTGGGGCTACTCTGTTTATTTATGAAATTGTAATAGGTCCGACTCTACAGTTTCTAACAACAGAACAATCCTGTCTACAAATGTCATTAGAAACATTAGCTTATAAATAGTCATGATATCATTATTTCTATAGCAGGGAAAGGGTTTGTGTATTTTACCAATATTTAACTTTTTCTGATTATAATTTTGTACTGTGCATTACCCATGCTTTGAAAAACTTATATCTTTCAATTCCACAGGTTGTCATGTTAAACTGTTGTTATTTTTGTTACATAGCCGGCAAATAGTTTATTGTAGATCTGTCGTGTTATTTGTTGTACAACCGACTCCAAATAAAGATGTTTGTTTCGTGTAAATTCATCTTCCAGAATCAATTTTCGGTTCATGTTTATGTTTTTACATGTACTATCCATGTAATTATCATCAAAGATTGCACCATAATCGTTTTTTATTAATCTTAACAGAAATTTTCAAAGTGCTGTCAATGTTTCTGTTATTGTTTACATATCAGCTGTCAGTCTTTTTGCCCACCAAGCTTTTCTCGGCTAAGATAACAGGTGCGCGTGACGTCACGGCGATTCGCCCTATATCAGGCTCTTTTAGCGGATATGCAAATAGGAAAACACAATTGGGCATCGAAAGTCAGAGCATTGCTAAATGATACAGGTTTTGCCTATGTCTGGAATAACCCTGAAGGGGTAAATATGAAATGTTTTCATGTTATTTGTTAGACCAATAAACCCAATTATTTCTCAGTGTTATTATTATTTATTTACTGGTCCTTTGGGAAAATTAGTTTTTATGTTAATAGTTTTGAAAATTGAATACTACTTAAGCCTGTGCTAGGGGGCATGAGTAATGTTGCACTTTTAACCCTTTCCCTGTTCTATGTTTATTACAAATTCCAATACCTACTGAACATTCATGGACGAAATAGTTATACTGAAATATGGAAGGTGGACAATTGTAGCCATTTTAGAAAGTAAAGAAACAAGTGTATCTAATTCTATTAGCAAACAGAGCAGACCATGATCAGACAACTCCTCTAGGAGCCATCTGATCTGGGTCTACTCTGTTTGCAAATGCGTGAAAACACGTTTATATGAGGGAAAGGGTTAATTACTACTCATGAACAGACTCAATAAAAACTGAGTCTGCAATTTTCTTTCTCGCAGTGCTGCTTCTGGTTCCGAAGGATCACCCACTTTTAGAATATATAACATCAATAAGTAGCAGTTCTTTATACTTATTTAACCCTTTCCCTGTTCAAGTTTAGTCCAAATTTCAATACCTACTGAATATTCTTTAACAAAATAGTTATAAAGAAATCTGGAACTTGGAACATTGCAGACATTTAAGAAAGCAAAGAAACAGATCTATCAAATTCTTTTAGCAAACAGAGCAGACCCTGATCAGACGGCTCCTCTAGGAGCCGTCTGATCTGGGTGTACTCTGTTTGCAAATGCGTGAAAATAGGTTTATATGAGGAAAGGGTTAAACATTTTAAAACTGCTGTTGGATTTGAGCCATATCCTGACAAAATATCGGCTAGATTCCGAATGCCATTTACTAAATTCAGATTTTCATCACACCAGTAACAAGTAGATATGGAACTAACAGAATAAACCATAATGAAAGATATTGTACTATTTGTACTCAGGGCTATTCCAGGAAAATCTCCCTGGGGGGTAGGAACGAAAGTCTAAATTAGGGGTACCACCAATAGAATTTTGATTGTTTTTACCCCACCACCAAGAGAATAAAAATTCATAATATACCCCCACCTAGAGAATTAAAATTACCCCCCCCCCCTCCAAAAATAAATAAATATATTTTTACATCTATCCTTTTTGTCAAGCCGACTTGCAAACCCGAATGACAGCCCAGTGTATTGCCACATTTGTGCATTAGTCTGACAGTCTTTCATTTCGTCCTGTTGCCGTGGTTCTGTTATTGCAAGTAGTTTTCTCTTCGCCGACCTCGGATTCACTACATGTACCTGTGCTACTGCTAGGACTCTGTGTTTTATTAAAAAAATCCTGTCAATGTCTTTTGGTTGTTATTTAGGTCTATTTTCGGTTTATTTATTTGGTTTTGTTCATCCGGGCTTTTACATCGAGAAGCAAGAGCAGTGATTCATTGAGACTACCGGTGTCTTCTTACTTTTTTACGGTCTAGTCTGAACCAATCAGCCGCTCATTATGGAAGTGTGATCAGATAAGTATCCAGATGATCAGGACTTAAATTTGCATGCGTCCACAGTATTCAGACAACGGAATTTTCGCGGGAGTTTGTGTCAGAAAAAGGTTTTCCGCTAATTTTCATTATTGTCAAAGAAAACGGCTTGCATGAAGTGTTTTACTTGACAAACCACCCCATCAATTTAATTTCTGATGTTGAAATAACCCCCCCCCCCAATAGAATTTTAATCAAATTTCCACCCCCACCAACAGAATTAAAATTTCTTTTGCACCCCCCACCAAGGTAATTTTAATAGGCTGTCGTTCCTACCCCCCAGGGAGATTTTCCTGGAATAGCCCTCAGGTGATATTGAAGATGAATACCATTTTACCCTTATATGTAGCGCTATATAATGATGTCCGTAAACAGTATATAAAGAAATACTGTTTAAATAGGCAAAGTGTTTGGAAATTCGTTGAATTAATGAGTTCTAAGTCTTGTAATTGTTTTCCTATTGAAAAACCTATGTAAATATGTTTTGAAGCTTTTTTAACTCTTTGCACGCTAAGTAATTTTTCATCTACAACAATTGTCGTCTGCTTCAATTCTTAAAATAAACTTTCTTTAATTTTTTTTTCAAAAATATGGTCAGGGTGACAAACATTTTGGATCCTGTTGAGATGCCGCATTATGCGGCGTCTCATCTGGATCCAAACTGTTTGCATAGGTAAACACGGTTTTGCCGCTAGCGTGCAAAGAGTTAATTCGCCAAAATATTGTTAACAGAAGTAATGTACAGTAGATATTATGATTACATACCTTACAGTATAGGTGGTATGCCAAAAAAAGGAAAAGAAAAAGACAACGGAAAAACATGTATTAAATTATCTCATCTATCAAGCAATTTAATAATTTTGCAACTGCCTTAGCATGTTTCACATTGTTTCGTACATAACCATTCCACAGAGATTTTTTTCTTTCTTTCCTTCCTTCTTTCATTCTTTCTTTTTGTCTTTCTTTCTTTCAATACTCTCTCTCTCTTTTATGTGTATACATGTAACTTATACTAATCCTCAATCATATTTGTTAAGACTGAGAAAACAAGAAATGTTGTCTATTTCGTTATACTAAATTCTTTATAATTGCAGGTACACATACTTTGTTGATATGTAGAAACAGATTACATTGCTGTCACATATACAATTGTTTATACAATTAATTGTATCATGTAACAAGAAACATGTCAATGTTTACGTTACTAATGAAATGTTTTGAATCTTGAAAAAAAATCTTGTTCAAACTTTCGAAATCTTTCAGACCAACGACTTTAAAAACAAGAGGGCCATGAGGCCCTGAAGCGCTCACCTGAGATACCCCAGGGACAGGGCCATCATTTGTACAACCTTGGTAGAGAACCACAAGGCAAAGCAGTATGCCATTAATTAAAGGTCTAAGCCTTATGGTTTCAGAGAAAAATGATATATTTTTCCCATGAAAACTGATAAGCCAGGGCCAAGTTTCGCCCAGAGGTCATGGTCGTAAGTTGAACAATATTGGCAGAGGACCACAAGCCAAAGCTACATGCCAAATATCAAAGGTCTAGGCCTTACAGTTTCAGAGAAGAAGATTTTTAAAGATGTTCCTATGAAAAACTGATAAGCACTTGGGCGGGGCCATTTTTTGCCTGGGGTCATAATTTGAACAATCTTTGTAGAGGACCATTAGATCATGCTACATACCAACTATCAAAGGTCTAGGCCTTACAGTTTCAGAGAAGAATAATGTTAAAGAGTTTCCTATGAAAAACTGATAAGCCCTTGGGCGGGGCCATTTTTGTCCCAGGGGTCATAATTTGAACAATCTTTGTAGAGGACCATTAGATCATGATACATGCCAAATATCAATGGTCTAGGCCTTACAGTTTCAGAGAAGAAGATTTTTAAAGATTTTCCTATGAAAAACTGAAAAGCCATTGGGCGGGGCCATTTTTGGCCCGGGGGTCATAATTTGAACAATCTTTGTAGAGGACCATTAGATCATGCTACATGCCAAATATCAAAGGTCTAGTCCTTACAGTTTCAGAGAAGAAGATTTTTAAAGATTTTCCTATGAAAAACTGATAAGCCATTGGGCGGGGCCATTTTTGGCCCGGGGGTCATAATTTGAACAATCTTTGTAGAGAATCATAAGATCATGCTACATGCCAACTATCAAAGATCCAGGCCTTACAGTTTCAGAGAAGAAGATTTTTAAAGATTTTCCTATGAAAAACTGATGAGCCCTTGGGCGGGGCCGGGGGTCATAATTTGAACAATTTTTGTAGAGGACCATTAGATCATGCTACATGCCAAATATCAAAGGTCTAGGCCTTACAGTTTCAGAGAAGAAGATTTTTAAAGATTTTCCTATGAAAAACTGATAAGCCCTTGGGCGGGGCCATTTTTGGCCCGGGGGTCATAATGTGAACAATGTTTCGTTCCCCCTAGCCAATGATACTTCTGACAAAATTTGGTTAAAATCGGGTCAGCAGTTTCAGAGGAGATGTCGTTTGAAAATGTGGACGGACATCGGACGACGGACGGACGCCGGACGCCGGACACCGGACGCCGGACGACGGACAAATAGCGGTCACAATAGCTCATCCTGAGCCTTCGGCTCAGGTGAGCTAAAAATTACCGGTATTACAGACGACAAATAACCAAAGTGAAGAAGAAAATCAATCGGTTTGATGTGCTAAATAGAACAACCAACAAATAAAAACTGAACATTGAAACTAATGCATATACTTCAACAGTTTTACTGAACATGAAAACAAATTCAAAAGTCTTTTTATGACCATTGTAACCTCTAGCGCTCTACCGACAAACTAAGGAAGAAATTTATCCGGTTAACGGGTTACAGATTTTGTAACCGGCTAATCGCCATTTCGTAATTGCCAACAGTTCACCAGATAATCGCTTCAGCACTAATACATATACAATGAATGGGGTATACATATATACAATAGGTAGAGTATACATATACAATGGATGGGGCATAAATATACAATGAATGGGGTATACAAATACAGTGGGTGGGACATATATATATATATATATATATATATATATATATATATATATATACAACGGGTGGGGTATACATGTACAATGGGTGGGACATACATATACCACGGGTAAGGTAAACATATACAATAAACGGAGTATGAATATAAAATAGGAGGAGTACACATATAAATGGCTGGGGTATAAGTATACAATGGGTAGAGTATAGTCATACAATGAAATGGTTATACATATATAATGGGTAGAGTATACATATACAATAATGGATAGAGTATACATATATAATGGATAGAGTATTCATATGCAATGAATTTGGTATACATATACAATGGATGGGGCATAAATATACAATGGATGGGGCATAAATATACAATGTGAATGGGGCATACATGTATAATGGGTAGAGTATATATATACGTGTATGCCATGGATGGGGCATACATATACAATGGGTGTGGCAAACATA
The DNA here is from genome assembly GCA_963576725.1 of Azorinus chamasolen. Taxonomy (NCBI): domain Eukaryota; kingdom Metazoa; phylum Mollusca; class Bivalvia; order Cardiida; family Solecurtidae; genus Azorinus; species Azorinus chamasolen. The sequence goes on along the minus strand of OY755243.1, from coordinate 13,879,882 downwards.
AATAATGGGTGGGGTATACATATACATTAGGTGTGGAATACCTATAACAACAAGATGTGTCTGTGAAACACTATGCCCTGCCCAATTTGACCTTTGACCCTGAAGGATGACCTTGACCATGACATGTCACCTCTCAAAATGTGCAAGTTCATGAGATACACATGCATGCCACATATCAAGTCTCTATCTCTACTGGTTCAAAAGTTATGGTCAATGTTAAAATCAGTGATTTGACCTATATATTTGACCTCAAAGGATGACCTTTACCTTCACATGTCAACCTCAAAATGTGCAACTTCATGAGATACACATGCATGCTAAATATCAAGTCTCTATCTCTACTGGTTCAAAAGTTATGGCCAATGTTAAAGTCGGTGATTCAACCTATATATTTGACCTCTAACCTTAGAGGATGACCTTGACCTTGACATGTCACCCCTCAAAATGTGCGGCTTTATGAGATATATATGTATGCCAAATATCAAATCTCTATCTGTACTGGCTCAAAAGTTATGACTAATGTTAAAGTTGGTGACAAACAGACAAACAAACAGACAGATAGACAGACAGACAGACAGTGCAAAAACAATTTAAAAATCTTACACTTCTTACCTGACAGTTAACTGTTTTTGGTGCTAAATCATCTAAAGGCGGAACAGTGACATGTGCTTTGCTCTCAAGCCTGTTTTTGCACCTAAAATAGATATATTCTATATCTTCACCCTTTACCCAATACACAAGCCATCTGGTGCCTTTGTTAATGGGGTAGACCTAAATCAGATGGTTCCTGTGGGATCAGTCTCATAGGTGTCTGCTGGTGTGGATAATATAGTTCTGATGTTCATATGGTAATTTGAAAACATTCCTGGTATCATTATTTCTTACATGAATACTCATGAGGTAAAGGATTAACATAACAGGTATATTTATGATTTAAAACATCACCTGCAGACCTAAAAAGTGTACAACCTTGGCCTATGAAGTGTGTAACCTTGACCTATGAAGTGTATAACCTTGACTTTGAAGCATGTAACACTGACCTTTGAAGAGCATAATAGTGACCTGTAATTGATTGTGCAGCCTTGACCTATATCCTTAACCTATGAGGTGTGTAACCTTGACCTAAGAAGTCTGTGCACTTAAGAACACCATAAATTTATTCCAGATCACTTACACAAACAGTTTGGATTTACATGAGAAATGATTTAACACTGATTAAAATCTTGACAAGAAATATCGACATGAAATCAAATCGGTTTTTCCTTCACTATTAACTAGTAATTTCTAAGTGCTTAGGGGCATAACTCCCAGAAAAATTGCAGAAGGAAAAATCCCCGACAATATGCGCAACTACATATTGTGTCCTTGCTACATACAAGCTTTTATGAAATTCTGTAGAACAGTTTGAGAGGAGTTGGGCTTACAAAGGTAGGGTCAAGAGACCTAGTGATTTCTAAGTTCAAAGGGGCATAACTCCCAGAAAAATTAGAGAAGGAGAAATCCCCAACAATATGCACATCTACATATTGTGTCTCTGTTACATGCAAGGTTTTATGAAGATCTGTTGAGCAGTTTCAGAGGAGTTGTGCTTACAAGATTGGCAGCCGCCAGTCCGCCCAACAGCCTGACCATCCGACCGCCTGTGTGGAAAATCCGGTTTAAAAATATACGTTTATTCAAATATTTGAAGCAGAGGACCATTGTTGTACAGTACACATAACTGATATAACGCATTTACACCAATATTATTTATGATTAACTTATTCAAAGTGACAAGCGGGTGTGAATGCTCCTCTGTCGTCATTGTCAAAAATATAAGGGCCATAACTCAAAACGTTTGAAATTAAGAGTTATGGTTCTTATGTAGGGGACTTCCCCTCAATGAGATCTACTAACCTATGAAGTTTCATCTTGATATGTCTTATCCTTTTCGAGTTATGGTCAATGTTAAGATTTCGGGCGATGACGACGCGAATGCCAGAGTTTAACGACAATAGCTCGTGCTTTCTTCGAAACAGACGAGCTAAAAATAACTCTTGCATCAAATTATTCAGCAAATAGTGCAGGCCCAGATCAGGAGCCCTCTAATCTGGGTCTACACTGTTTGCTTTTGTCCCATTTATAGTACAGCAGGAGCACATGGGTTAATGCTACAGACCAATCTGTGATGACCTTGGCAAACAGTTTAGATCTAACTGAGATGCTGCTTAACTCTTTCTACCATAAATACGCCTTTCTACGCCTCTGTAAAAGTCACTTTTTGAAACCATTGTTATAAATAGAGCATTTGCTCCATAGGAGCAAATGCTCTATTTATTACAATAGTTTCAAACTACAAAATTCTAAAATTTTACTTTTCTCTAGTAAATCATACTAAATGCTTCTTTTCGGTACATTTATTCAAAGGGGTTGTGTCTAAAAATAGCCTATGAGGGAATGGGTTAACTCAGTTTTGAAGAATACAAAGGGCAGAAAACTGTTTTTACAACAGAAACAGACGAGGTGTTTTGCAGATGAAAAGTACTTAGTATTAACCCTTTACCTGCTCTATGTTCATTTCAAATTTCAATACCCACTGTATCTCCATGGATATAGATAACCATCTACCTGTTCAATATTCATGTTACAAGTAATGACATCACAAATATTTATTGCTGAATTTGTGTAATATAACAACAAAACAGGTTTCTGTTTGTTTACCTTGGTGGAAACAGTAGACATAGAGCTATATAATTCACTAAGCAAACAGAGCAGTCCCTGATCAGTTGACTCTTACAGGAGCCATTTGATCTGGGCTTACTCTGTTTGCAAATGGTGTGAAAAGGCATTTACATGAAGGATTTTCAAAGCAATATAGAATGTCCACAGGTCCATTTGGTGAGCAAAGGGAAAGCACCATTACAATGAAAAAGAGTATCAGAGAGACAGGATTACTTCTCCTGTATAGGAGTCATCTAATCTGGGTCTACTCTGTTTATGATATACACCAATACTCCTTACGGTCACCTTAAATGAATGGTTACTCATCTTAACCGTCAGTTTGAAATCCTTAATGGAAGGTGAAAGTCAAGCAAAAAGATCCTCTAGGAGTTTCCGGCATGACTTTTACCCTGGATTAAGCAGCCACCTGCCTAAAAGTATTTCAATACTTCCCTATTAGAATTACAATTTAGAAAGGTTTTACTGTATTGGTAATGTAACCCTTTACTGTTTAGAGATTCCTTCTCTTGCCTTTGAAAACAGATTAGACCTAGGCCATCTGATCAGAGTCTGCTCCATTTGCTAATGTGATTACAGTAAAAGCTCTCTTTAACGACCACTAAATTACATCAAGTATTTTGTGTAAAAGGCAGGTGGCTGCTTAAAGCAAGGTGAAAGTAAAACAGAACAGTCCTATAGGAGCATTCTGTTTTTCTTTCACCTTGCTTTAAGCAGCCACCTGCAATAAATACCAAATAATTAACACAATTTAGTGGCCGTTATAGAGAGGTTTTACTGTATATAAATCTAGCACAAATATATCATACAAATTCAGCAAATAAATATTCGAAATGTCTTTTTGTTTCATGAATATTCACAGAAATAGTTGCCAGGTTGTTTTTTTTTCAAGAAAATTCCATTATTTCTCAAGCACACACTATGTCAATACACTGTTTATAAGTGTCTCTTAGCGATGATTCTAGAGAGAGGTAAGAATATAAAGTCTGGAGGAAGAATGATGTGTTGTACTTGAAATACAAAAGAGCGTGTCCTATGTGGCTATTCATTTATTGAACACAGGAGTCTTAAAAGCAGGTGGCTGCTTAATGCAGGGCAAACGTAATGCAGAAAGCTCCAATTACTTTTGACCTGCATTAAGCTAGCATCTGCCTTAGAGACTCATAATTAGACTTCTTTTTGATGACCGCTTAAGACAGGTTCTATTGTATGCCCGTGTACACTTGGCTACAGAAATTAAGACAAACTTACCGCTTGAACATGAAGACAAAAACTGTGAGTGCGATGAGAATTACTATTCCAATAAGTATTGCATACATCCAGCGATTTGAAGCTGAAAATAATTGAAGGATCTTATTTATTAGCACACAAATTACAGTCAAACCTGTTTTACCTTTTTCCTGTTCAATATTCATATACGAAATAATGACATTATGAATATTTATTAGCTGAATTTTTATAATGGCATATGAACATATGAGATTTCTTTTCACAGACAGAAACAGCAGAAATAGATCTATATTATACCATACACAAACAGAGCAGACCCTGATCAGACAGCTCCAGTAGGAGCCATCTGATCTGAGTCTACTCTGTTTGCAAAGGTGTGAAAAGGCATTTATATGAGGAAAGGGTTAAATGACATTTATATGAGGAACGTTTTAAATGACCACCTACTGAATAATTTAAAAGTCATGTGACAGGTTATTGTTGGACAACAAATATACATACAATTCCTTTTGGAGCTTTTTACATTTGTTTATTCACATAATTATTGAACCTGTAAGTGGTTGCTTAATGCTCATCTCCATGAGTATTAATGTAAGAAATAATGACATGATGAATATAATTAGAATAATTATTATAACAGCACATGGACACAGGACTTCTTGACAATGACAGACTTGTAGAATCATTTCACAAGCAAACAGAGCAAACCCTGATCAGACGGCTCTCCTACAGGAGCCATCAGATCTGGGTCTACTAAGTTTGCAAAGGCATAGAAAGGTGTAAATTATGGAGTGAAGTGTTAACACCGGCTTCACTATTGATATTTACAATGAAAACAAGAGCACTGTAATCCCATGCAACTGCAGTCTATTGGTAGAGTGAATACATTTTAACCCTTCGCTTGCTATTCACGTCAATATACCTACCTGTAAATAGTGAAGACCCAGATGAGACAGCTCCTGCAGGAGCTGTCTCATCAGGGGGTCTGCACTATTTACAAGTTGATTGTGCAACCAGTGCACTCCACAGCAGTGATTGCACAGTGAAATACTTGTACACAGTGAAAATATATGTAATTATACAACAGGGCATGGGTAAAGAAGGAGAAATGTATTTTAAAATTCAGCAAGCAAAGGGTTAACATTTTTAAAGGGACATTGTGAATATGTGGGTTATTGTTCTTACTTATATTAGCATATTATGTCATACCACTAAATGTATCAGCAGTAAGTCAATGACAATCGATAATTTTTCTTATTTTATAAACAAGCAAGCTAAACATGGGCCCCAAGGTCAAGAAACTTTCTACTTGAACCTCAGTTCATTTTCAAGCATCTGATTGGTCAGATTTTGAGCAAGTTCAAACTCTGACCAATCACATACTTAAGAATGAACTTTGTCTCAAACTCAGTAGTTTTATAACCTTGGGCATGGTTTATAGTTTTGGTCTTATTATAGTGTAGTACTCAAGTATTACCATAGTGTGTAGTACAGGGGAACCCCTCTAAAACAACCAAAAAGGTTTAATTCTAGGTCTTACAGGCAGGTGGTAGCTTAATGCAGGAAAAAAGTTATGCAGAAAGCTCCCATAAGAGCTTTCTGCATTACTTTTACCCTGCATTAAGCAACTACCTGCTTTTTAACAAGTTCCCCTATGTTCAATAAATGAATGGCCTCTTAGGAAAGGAAGTGTTAGCCATGACAGAAACTATAGAATCATAATTATCTGTATCATATCATAAGCAAATAGAGCAGGCCCCGATCAGATGGCTCCTTATAAGAGTCGTCTGATCTGGCTCTATTCTATTTGCAAATGTAAAGAAAGGCTTATTTATGGAGTAACGGGTTGTATAAATAATCCCTTGACACAGTCTGACTCTACACTCCCTGCAAAACCAAAGTCTGATACATGGCTTATAGCACAACTAATAGAATGGCAAAACAGACAAATACATACACAAAGAACTAATAAATCAATTCATACGAGTCATGCCATAAAAAGCCACACCATATTAACCCTTTGCATGATCCAATGTCACCATTGTAAATCATAAAGAATCAGAACATGCAACTAGTGCAGACCCTATTCAGAAAGCTCCTAAGAAAACTGTCTGAACTGGCCTACTCTGTTTGTTACAGCATGAAAAAGTGTGTTTATAAAATACAGGTTTAACCCATTCCCTCATATTGACACCTTTTGATGCCTCTGTAAAAGGCACTTTTTGAACCCACTGCGATAAATACAGCATTTGCTCCATAGTAGCAAATGCCCTATTCATCACAATGATTTCAAAATAGCACAATTCTAAAACTTTCCTTTTCTCTAGATAATGCTCCTTTTCGGTAGATTTATTCAAATAGGTTGGGTCTAAAATTAGCCTATGAGGTTATGGGTTAAACATTGGATATGACCATGTCTATACTGACCCTAATAAGAAGAGACACAGACTGGTCTGGATCTACACTGTTTTCCCTGACATTATTTCTTTCCTGATGCAGCTCAAAACATTATTTTCTAATACAATGACAAACAAAGTTATTGTACTTACTAGGCCTATTTATTGTCAATGTGACTGGTTCACTTGTTGAGTTCATGCCATTTACACCTACAGCCACCAAAGACACATTGTACTCGTCCCCCGTGTGGAGCTCTGTGTTGGTATAGCTGGTTTCATCCTTTGATACATTAACGACATAGGGAGTTTTACCTTGAAATACAATAACGTATGTACTTAATATGAATAATATATAAGAATTACTATGCTAGTAGTTTGGAAGTTCAGCTGTATTTTGGTGAGTTAGAAAAGTTGTTAAATGCGAGCCTTGGCGAGCATTTAACTACTTTTCTGACGAGCCAAAATACAGCTGAACTTCCAAACTACTAGTATAGTAATTCTTTTATCATGCAACTCCAAGAAAAAAGGAGAAAATGAAGAAAAAGAAAGATTGCTGAAGCGGTTTCGTCCCCTGAATGAAAATACATGCAAGTACGTATTACGTGACGTCATGTTGGCATGCAGTGACGTCATCGACTTTTACAACATAAACACACATGATTTAATCCTTTTATATGGACAAATAGTTGAGACAAGGGTGAGCAAATATGTTAATTTGATGTTTATGTTTAATAATGCCTTTTTCGTCCTTCTGTTTTCCTCCTATTGGCTGAACCAAACTTGCATTCCAGTCGGGTCAGTACACATGCACTATACCTCACAAAATACAGCGTCGACGTGGAAAATATTATGCTAGTAGGAAGTGACTGTATTTCGTGACGTTGCATGATAAATCAGTTTTCAACGCATAAGGCATCTTGTTTATTTGACATTTTATTCAGTTTGTCGCAACATATCAATTTTTTAAAAACTTATTTTGTTTTTAGACAATCTTTCACAGACTCGAAAGAAATCTACCTTTTTACCTAATACTTCCCAAGAAGTGATGTATAAGCCTTTACATCTTTCAACACCTTTTGCACTGTTTGCTTAAGGAACTATATATAATCTGATTGTAGTTTCTGCCCTGGCAAAATTTTCCTGTGTTCATATGCCACTATTAAAAATCATTTAACCCTTTCCCAGTTCAATATTCATGTAAGAAATAATGTCATCGTGAATATTTATTAGCTGAAGTTTTATAATGGCATATGTACAAAGGATGTTTTATTATTAATAGAAACCATAGTCAGATCTATCATAATTCTATAGGCAAACAGAATAGACCCTGATCAGACGACTCCTATTAGAGCTGTCTGTTCTGGGTCTACTCTGTTTGAAATTGCATAAAAAGACGTTCATATCAAGGAAAGAATTAATTAATATTTTTTATGTTTGTTCTTCTTACAAGAGGGTAAATATACAAGACATATTGGCAATTGAATCAGATCTAAATACATGTAGTTCTATAAGTTTTAGAACAAACATTAGACTCAGACCTATTAAAATTTCATAGACAAACAGAGCAGAGTCTGATAAGACAGCTCCTATATATAGGTTTTTATAAACAAATAGTTAACTCATCATCTCATATGGATCCAAACTGTTTTCATAGACAATCACATATATCCTGCATATATAAATGCCTTTTCACGCATTTGCAACCATAGTAGACCCAGATCAGACAGCTCGTATAGGAGCTGTCTGAACAGGGTCTGCTCTGTTTGCTAATAGAATTTACTTTTTAAAATGGTTATATTGTTTCACCTTCAATATTTCATTTTAACTATTTTGTCCATGAATATTCAGAAGGTATCGAAATTTGGACTTAACGTAGAACAGGGAAATGGTTAATAGCACACATGTTACTAAAGCAACACAATATGCCCCTTTAACCCTTTACACCATAAATAACTAGAACTATCACTAAAGGTGATGAATACCCCTACATGGAAGCTTTGATTGCAAATCTAAGTTTGTGACACCAACAGGAGCAAATGACAAAAATACTCAAAAGTTCAAGTGGAGATATTTCTGTAATGCCTGCCACTAAACATGGGAAAACTGTGTCTTGCATATGTACTGTTAGTATGTATGGCAAGTATCATTTCAATAACTTATAAATTGACGGAGGAGTTTGTGACACCAAATCCCATGCTTCATGAAAAAATAACAAAAAATACTCAAAGTTCAGGGGGAGATAATTCTACAATGGTCAGCAGTAAGCAACATTCGTGGTCATTATGTATATCAAATATAAATTCAGTAACTTTAAAACTGAAAGAGAAGTTGGCGACACCAACTACCCATGTTCAAATGCGGACAGACCAAACGCCCGACCAACAGGGCGATTCCAGTATACCACCTTCAAACAAGTTTGCAGGGGTATAATAATTTTTATGTATATTAAAGAAATAAGCACACAGTAAGACAGCTCCTGTCAAAGCCATCTGATCAGTGTCTGCTCTGTTTTTTTCATAAAAGTATATAGATCTGATTCTACAGATTCTGCCATTGGAAAATCATTATGCTGTTCATATGTCATTATAAATATTATCAATATTCAATATTTCATTAATTCTAGCATAAATATTCACCAGCTAAAATGTTGACCACTTCCTCAATAAATACACCTTTCTATGCCTTTGCAAACAGAGTAGACCCAGATCAGACATATCCTATATGAGCCATCTGATCAGGGTCTGCTCTGTCTGCTTATGATATAATACAGATATGATTCTACATTTTCTGTCATGGCTAAAATGAAGGAAAGATCTGGTGCAGGCTATAGAGATTGTGTACTGTACATGTCAGCATGATGCAACAAAACTTACAAGCGTTATCCAGAGTCAAGTCACAGTAGATTACTTGATAGTTCTGTATATAACCTGTGTGGTCTTTGCTGCAGTCCTGGGGCAGCCAGTCTATTCTGAAACCACCCTCTGGCTGGGTCTCTGGCATAATGGGTTCCAATACTGGCTTGCTGGGCCCTGTAAATATTGAACAAGAATTGACAAGGCATATAACTGATAAGTATCCAAAGGAAACAGACACCTACAAAGTACATATATAACAAGAGCCATAACTGAAAGCAGATCATATGGTCTGCAAACATCATACCATCAATCCTATCCAGCTGTATGACTCTAGGTGAAATACTTTTCGAGTTAACCACCTTCCCTGTTCTATGTTTATTGCAAATTTCAAAACCTACTGAATATCCATGGACACAATAGTTAAAATGAAATATTCAAGGTGGAGCATTGTAGCCATTTTAGAAAGTATGGACACAGATCTTTGAAAATTCTATTAGCAAACAGAGTAGACCCTGATCAGACGGCTCCTCTAGGATCCGTCTGATCTGGGTCTACTCTGTTTGCAAATGCGTGAAAACACGTTTATATGAGGGACAGGTTTAAGCACAACACAAGAAGTGAAAAAGATGGACACACTGATTAATGAATTGACATTAAGTTTAAATACCATCTAAAAGTATGTATATTTTAACCCTTTCCCTGTTCTATGTTTATTTCAAATCTAAGTACCTATTCATGGACAAAAGAGAGGAGCATTTTGCCATTTTAAAAAGTAAAGAAACAAACCTATCAAATTCCATCAGCAAACAGAATAGACCCTGATCAGATGGCTCCTATAGGAGACATCTGACCTGAGTCTACTCTGTTCGCAATGCATGAAAAAGCGCAAATAGGATGGAAAGGATTAACCCTTTCCTCCATAAATACGCCTTTCTACACCTCTGTAAAAATCACCTATTGAAACCATTGTGATAAATAGAGGATTTATAGGAGCAAATGCTCTATTCATCACAATGGTTTCAAACTACAAAATTCTAAAATTTTCCTTTCCTCCAGTTAATTCTCCTTTACAGTACATTCATTCAAAGAGGTTGGATCTAAAAATAGCCTTTGAAGGAATGGGTTAAGATTAATTTGTTTTGTAATATGACTCAATTATCTTATTACGAAACAAATTTCAACAACTTTATAAAAAATTGCTTTCAACTGTCAGATTGTGGATTGTATTGATATATACCAGAACATCAAAGGAAAATCATATTCAGACAATTCTATTCAAATAACAATTCTGTCTGAAGAATCCATTCTATACCATACAGTGATGAATTGTGTGTGCTATCTTAAGCTGTATAACCATTTACTCCATGAATATTCATGTAAGAAATAATCACCTCATGAATATTAATTTCATTAATTTTAACCCTTTCCCTTATGTAAGCGCATTTTGATGCATCTCAGATCTGCTAACAAAGAAGACCCAGATCACACGGCTCCTATAGGAGCAGTTTGATCAGGGTCTGCTCTGTTTGCTTATGGTGTAATATAGATCGGATTATACAGCTTATGCCTGAGGCAAAATGTCCTGTGTTCATAATTATGCCATTATGAAAAATAATCTTATTAATATTCATGACTTCATTATTTTTTACATGAGTATACAAAAGGGAAAAGGTTAATGATAGGACAGGACACAGGATTCTTTGGTAATAGCAGAAACTGTAGAATCAAATCTATATTATATCATTAGCAAACAGAGCAGACCCTGGTGGGGTGCCAAATGATAGCACAGATGGTGATTCATGTGTATGTGAAGTTTCATTTGTATAAATGTAGAAATTACTGACATTTAACACTTTATAGCAAAGCCTGACACACAGACAGACAGACAGACTAGCAAGTGAAAAACATAAATGCCCACAGACTATCATAAACAGGGGCAAAAAACTGTTTCCTATATTTCCTAAATTTTCCTCCTATCCCTTTACTACACAAATATTCATGCAAGAAAAAATGATATCATAAATATAAATATGATATTTGTTTTATATGGCCTTACAAACAAGGAAAATTTTATCATGACAGAAACTACACAATCAAATCTATATTAACCCTTCACTTGCTATTCACGTCAATATACATACCTGTAAATAAGGAAGACCCAGATGAGACAGCTCCTGCAGGAGCTGTCTCATCAGGGTGTGCACTATTTACAGGTTGATTGTGCAACCAGTGCACTCCACAGCAGTGATTGCACAGCGAAATATGTGTACACAGTGTAGATATAAGTAGTTATACAACAGGGCATGGGTAAAGAAGGAGAAATGTATTTTAAAATTCAGCAAGCTAAGGGTTAACCCTTAGCCTGCCACAATTTTTTTTATCATTCAACACTCTATGAATATTAATTAGACAAATCTTTAAAAAAAATATACAGGGTTGTATTGAAATGATTTCCTAGGCAAAATGATAGAGCATGCAGGCATGGATTATCTATGGCAAACAGTGCAGACCCAGATAAGAGAGATCCTATAGGATCTCTCTCATCTGGGTCTACACTGTTTGCAAAAGCAACAATAGTTGTGACTGGCAGGCTATGGGTTAATTTATAAGCAAACAGAGTAGGCTCCTCCAAGATCTGGGTCTTTTCTTCTCTGGTAGCAAAGTCATAAAAAGGTTTATCTATGAAGTAAAGGGTTATCTAAGCCTCTCTTTACACTGCTTGCAATATGATATTGTCCTTTTTCTATTGCTGAACAAAAGAGTACAATTACTTTGCCCAATGTGGTAACCACATTTCTGCCAGATTATGCCTGTGTGGACTGGCTGATCTTTGAGATAACCTCTTGTAATAAGACCAAACCGGGTGAAGTCTGTCACAGTTCTATCAATTGTAGACTGATGAATGACTTCCCAATGAGCATGTTCCTGAAAGTAAAACAAAAACAATTCAGTAATACAGTGAAACCTCAATATCTCAAACTCGATAACTCAAACTTCGCGATAGCTCAGTTTAACAAGTTCAGTGCATCCAATATTTACAGTACAGAACTGTTCTACAGTGTTCACCCTAGCCTTGATTTTCACCACGTTCCAGGGACTCAGTGCCCTTTAAAGACTAGTCCCACTGAATCCCATTTTCACAAGAGTCCCAGTTTCTCAGTTTTTACTTCAATTAAAAATGCATGATCTTATATTGAAAATGCTATATCTATATATTTTCATTGTTTTAACATATTTCTATTATCTTTCTAGACAAGCTTTTCTAAATAACTAAAAAACTTAAATGAAGCATGTTTTTGTAACTAGATCTATTATTTTTATTTGTGAGAATATCTTGGAATAGTTTCATGCATGATATTAGTACATTAATCCTTGGATGAGGATTATCAATGTTTCAGCTAAGGTGCATATGTACCACATTGGTTGCTGAAGTTCACATCATTCCATTCAAAGAGCAATAGACAATGCATATAAAGAGGATCTATCAACCACCCTTCTTGGAATAGACGGTTGTGTTTAGGTGGAGACGTCATCATTACTCAGCGTGCCGTTGCTATATGAGCATGTTTAACCCCGCGATTAAGCAATAGATAATAAAATCGCCGGGTTCAAGCTGTGACGTCACTCGATACATGTAAATGTTAAAAAAACAACTGTACTCGTGCAATAGTTCTATTAAAACCTTATACATAAATACTTGAACTGCTCTGATTTAATATTTCGACCACTAAGGGCCTTTTTCAAAGATTATCATGTCAAAATACACGTCACATTTTTGTTACATGCATTAAGCCATTAAATCAAAGAGATTATTCAAGCAGTTCAAGTATTTATGTATTATATTAATTCCCTATTTTGGAATATTTTCTTCATTATAAAACCTTATTATTAATAATAATTTGATGATAGTGACACATAATATTAATAATTTCAACCGTTCAAAACATAAAATACTGACCAGATTACCAGAATAGTAAATAGATCCATCAGCTTTAAGAAATGACTTGACAACCTCCGAATTACCGAGTCCTGGCCAATTTCTTTACGAAAATATATATGATTATGGCGTAAACGTGTACACAGTTCTAACATGTATCAATATGCACATTTACCCTTAACCCCTTCCCTGTTCCATGTTTATTACAAATTTCATTACCTACTGAATATTCATGCACAAAACAGTTATAATGAAATATGGAAGGTGATACATTGCAGCCATTTTAGACAGTAAAGAACAGATCTATCAGATTCTATTAGCAAAGAGAGCAGACCCTGAGCAGACTCCTAGAGGAGCCGTCTGATCTGGGTCTACTCTGTTTGCAAATGTGTGAAAACATGTTTACATAGGGAAAGGGTTATTGTCCTGTTTTATTAACCTGTCAAATTTGAATATTCCTACGTCACTGAAAGGATATATTTAGCTTGGGTAAACCTGTGTTTCAAACGTTTTTCACGAGATTCACAATAAATATACAGGTACTTGAATAAGCCAAGTAGGAAAGCTTTTATTAGCGGAAACAGTCGATATCAACCGAAGCTATATATGGCGTGTTCAGCAAGCGTATAATTTGACAGGTTAATAAAACAGGACAATAACCTATTATCTCATAGGCTATTTCTAGATCCAAACTCTTTAAATACATCTACTGAAAAGGAGCATTTACTAGAGAAAAAGAAACTTAGAATTGTGCAGTTTTGACTTTTACAGAGGTGCCAAAAGGCATCTAGATGAAGAAATGGGTTAACAAATATGCTTCTCATCCCCTCTTAAGACTTAATAATAATGCTTCTTATATCCTCTTGATAATAATGCTTCTATAATCCTCTTGATAATAAGGCTTCTTATATCTTCTTGATAATAATGCTTCTATAATCCTCTTGATAATAAGGCTTCTTATATCTTCTTGATAATAATGCTTCTTATATCCACTTAATAATAATGCTTCTTATATCCTCTTGATAATAATGCTTCTTATATCCTCTTAATAATAATGCTTCTTATATCCTCTTAATAATAACACTTCTTATATCCTCTTAATAATAATACTCTTATATCCTCTTGATAATAATGCTTCTTATATCCTCTTAATAATAATGCTTCTTATATCCTCTTAATAATAACACTTCTTATATCCTCTTAATAATAATACTCTTATATCCTCTTGATAATAAAGCTTCTTATATCCTCTTAATAATAATGCTTCTTATATCTTCTTGATAATGTTTCTTATATCCTCTTGATAATAATGCTTCTTATATCCTCTTGATAATAATGCTTCTTATATCCTCTTAATAATAATGCTTCTTATATCCTCTTTAATTAACGATAATGCTTCTTATATCTTCTTAATAATAATGCTTCTTATATCCTCTTGATAATAATGCTTCTTATATCTTCTTAATAATAATGCTTCTTATATCCTCTTGATAATAATGCTTATTATATCCTCTTGATAATAATGCTTCTAATTTCCTCTTCATGATGCTTCTCATCCAATAGACTGACTATTGGAAGGACCGATTGACTAAAAGACCAACATGATTGATTCCTATTTACTCTACCCCACCCTCTCCTCCCCTCCCCCACTAAACACAACAAGACTTTGTCTTTTGTTTTCAATCATCTAACCCATGAAGTATTGAGCAATTTGTTCAGAGTCTACACTATTTGCTACTATTTCAGTCTAATGTTAAGTTATGAAAACAGAGCCAAATTGACTTGTGGATTTTACAAACCAGTGGAGTGGAGAAACTGAGTGTCAAAATTAGAACTGTCTGATCAAGTTCTGCTCTGTTTGCTTTTGTCTAAGTCCCCACAAGGGGTTTGACTAAAAGGAAGATAGAAAGGTAGATATGATATTGATCTCTAATCCTAAATCTTTTGTAAAAGCAAATTATTACATTTTAAAACTTCAGCTAATAAATATTCATGATGTCACACTTTCTTTTACATGAATATTGAAGACAGAAAGGGTTAAATATTGTTGGTATGATGGATGGACAGAAGAACAGATAGACAAATGAGCATGGGCAGACTAGGCTATAACTTAACCCATTCCCGCATATTGACGCCTTTTAACGCTTCTGTAAAAGTCACTTTGTGAAACCATTGTGATAAATAGAGCATTTGATCCACCGGAGTAAATGCTCCATTTATCACAATGGTTTCAAAACTACACAATTCTGAAAATTTCCTTTTCTCTAGTTAATGCTCCTTTTTGGTAGATTTAATCAAAGAGGTTTGGTCTAAAATAGCCTAAGTGGGAATGGGTTAATGCCTCAAACCTTTAATCCTTTACTCCATGTCGGAAATAGTGACATCATGAATATTGATTATATCAAATTCTATAATAGCTCATTGACACATGAATTTATGGCAAATGGCAGAAACTCTAGAATCATATCTATATTATACGTCATAAGCAAACAGGGCAGACCTTGATCAGGTGGCTCCTATAGGAGTCCTCTAACTTGGTCTACTCTGTTTGCAAAGGCGTGGAAAGACGTATTTATAGAGGAAAGGTTTAATAAGTGTTGCGATAAAAAAGACTTACCAATAAAAAGAACTTACCAAGCAAGAATACTGTCTCTTGCAGGATACAAGCACATGGGATATACTGTGGATATTGTTATTCTCTTGTTTGGCTTCTTTTATTGTTAGAGTGACACGACTCTTTCCAGCAGTCACTGCATGTCCTACAATAAGCTCCGATGGTGTGGGGGCTGAAAATTAAACCTGTTCATATAGATCTAATAATTCTATGATAAAGTTGTGGATATTTTTTGTTAATTTCTATCTCAATGGTACCCATTAGATTCACTTCACTAAAGAGCTTCCAATGCCGGTACTCATTAGATTAGACCCTCTGGGAGCTTTCTACATTACTTTTATCCTGCACTATGCAACCACCTGCATTTAAAAACTTATCCATTACGTGGCCACTTCAGACATGTATTTTCTTACCCAACCCCCACCCCCACCCCACCCCTTATCTGCAACTGAACATACATCACAACAAAAAGAAAGGGTAGCAATTAGGAATTTGTAAACAGAGCAGTGGGGCAAAAGCCCATTTCCTCATAGGCTACTTTTAGATCTTACCTCTTTGAATAAATCTACCGAAAAGGAGCAGTAACTAGAGAAAAAGAAACAAATTGTAGTTTTAAACCATTGAGATAAGTAGAGCATTTGCTCCTTTCTACACTGTCTGCAACAGTAAAATATTCCTTTGTTAATACTGCTATAAAATAATTTGGGTCATTAATATTCATTTCATTATTTCTTACATAAATACTCAACAGTGAAAGGGTTAACCAATTCCCTCATATTGACGCCTTTTGATGCCTCTGTAAAAGTCTATTTTTAAAACCATTGTGAGAAAGAGAGCATTTACTCAAATAGAGCAAATGCACTATTTATTGTTAAAGTTGTTGGATCTAAAATTGCATATGAGGTAATGGGTTAACTAGATATCCTGAATAGTGCATACTTTTCATATTTAACCCTTTCCTTCATATAAACACCTTTTCACACATTTGCAAACAGAGTAGACCCAGATCAGATGGCTCCTATAGGAGCCATCTGATCAGGGTCTGCTCTGTTTACTAATGGAATCTGTTAGTTAAGCTGTACAGTAGAACCTGTTTTAAGCAGCCAATCATTTATTGAACATAGGGGTGTTAAAAAACAGTTGGTTGCTTAATGTAGGGCAAAAGTAATGCAGAAAGCTCATATAGGAGCTTAAATTTCTGCATTACTTCTGACCTGCACTAAGCTACCACCTGCTTACAGACCCATAATTAGACTCCTTTTTCCTCGCCTCTACTAGCTGAATATTTAAAATGGCCTAAGAACATAAGAATGTAAGGCCATAGCAGAAACTGTAAAATCAGAACTACATTATTTCATAAGTAAACAGAGCTGACACTGATCAAACAGCTCTTATTCATCAAACAGCTCTAAGAATTATTTCACTAAAATATGTTTTAATTAAAGGAATCTAATTGTTTGCATCATGAAGTGAAGGGTTATTTGTAGAGTGCAAACAGAATACACACAGATTAGACTTGCTGTAATCCACTGGTCAGATTTTACATTAATATTACACGAATATTCATCAGGTAAAGGGTTAACCTATTTCCTCATAAGCTATTGTGAATGACAAGTGATAAAAAGAGCATTTGCTCCATGTGGTTTCAAAAAGTGATTTTTACAGAGGAATCAAAGGGTGTCAATATGAGGAAATGGTTAAAGATACTTCAACCCACACAAACTCTAATCTAGGTCTACATGGTTTTCAAAAGCCAATTATATTGTTTTGTGAATTCTATGTGTTTACCTCATGAATATTCATGTAAGAATTTATGATTAAATGAATATCAATTAAGTGAATTTTTATTGTGGCCCATGAGAGACAATAAGAGATTTCACATTATTTCACTCTTTCCCTCATATAAATGCATATTCACACCTTTGCAAACAGAGTAGACCAAAATCAGACAGCTCCTAAAGGAGCAATCTGATCAGGGTCTGCTCTGTTTGCTAACAGAATTTGAAAGATATGTTTGTTAACTTCTAAAATGGCTACAATGTTCCACCTTCTATATTTCATTATAACATTTTTTATTCATGAATATTCAACAGGTATTGAAATTTAGAATAAATATAGAACAGGCAATGGGTTAAGCAAACAGACCAGACCCTGATCAGAAGGCTCAAAAAACATAGGCACAAAAAGGACAACAAAGTAATGCGCATTAGACCTTGTCTAAGACTAATCAATATCACACTCAAATATTCTGAAAATGGGTGATCCTTCGAAAGCAAAAGTAGAAATGCAAAAAGAGACAATTGCAGAATCGGTTTTATTGAGTCTGTTCATGAGTAGTAATTAAAAGTGCAACACTACTCATGCCCCCTAGCACCGGCTTAAGCAGCATTCAATTTTCAAAATTAATAACATCAAACCTTGATCCCGAAAGACCAGAAAATATAACAACACGGAGAAAGCTACAGTCAATTGTTCAAACAAGATCCAACAGCACATTATTCTCAGTCAAGCATTAAAAAAATTAATAAGCTGGCAGATCTAATAATCGATTGCACATAAAGAATCAATTAACCATTTGATGGCAGGAAACAAGTTAACCGTTTACTCCATAGATCCACCTTGACACTTTTGCAAACAGGGTAGACCCAGATTAGAAAGCTCCTATACAAGTTGTCTGATCAGAGTCTGCTCTCTTTGATAACGATATTATATCTATAGACTCGTTCCACAGTTTCTGCCTTGGGACTAAGTATTTCTTTACTCATATGACAATATCAAAATTCTGCTAACAAATAAGTGTGATGTCATTTTTTCTTAATGGAATGTTCATGGAGTAACAGGTTAACCCATATTGACACATTTTGACGCCTCTGTAAAAATTACATTTAGAATTGTGCAGTTTTGAAACCATTGTGATACCTATGGAGCAAATGCTCTATTTATCACAATGGTTTAAAAGTTCTAAAATTTTCGTTTTTGCTGGTAAATACTCCTTTTCAGTAGATTTAGTCAAAGAGGATGGGTCTAAAATAGCCTATGAGGAAATGGATTAACAGTTATGAGCATAAAACTAGATCAGCCTTGCTGCAGCCCACTTTTTGCCATTTCAAATTTCTTTTTAATGAAAATTATCTTTTTACCAATTGACCTTAAAGAGATGCCTTTTATCGCCTTTGCAAACTGAGGAGACCTTGATCCTTGCTATTGTAGGGCCTGCCAGATCAGGGTCTGCTCTGTTTGTTTATGAAACATTATAGATTTGATTCTCTACTTTGTGCAAAGTTCTGATGTTCATTATGCCATTATAAAACTTCAGCTTATTAAATATTCATTTAGTCAATATTTCGTATATGAATATTCAGGAGGTAAAGGGTTTAATTTGAATGAATCATTGACAGCCTATTTACCCATGCTTTCTTGGAATACAGTTATGAAGCTCGTGGTTGATGCATTGCCGACATTGTTGCGGGCACGGATGGTGACATTGACAGGTAGATTGTGCGTCTTCAGCTGTGTGCTAAAGAGAGGGTGCCCCAGTACCTCCGTATTTATGTCAGACGATACAACGTACTCCAGTGAACCTGAATTCAATTCACATGTGTCCAATGGCTGGAATGAAAAATAAATTTCATGAATAACTGGCTAACACTAACTTCATGAATAAATAGCAGCTAAGTTTGAATTCATGAGTAATTGATTAAATTTGACTTCATGAACAACTTGTTTGACTCCATTAGTAACTGATTACACTGGAGCTCCGTTATAATGCGGTGCTTCGGAGACATAAATTTTAACCCGCGGTAAATACGGAACCACATTATAGTGTTTTTTTATCTGGGTACTTACATAAACTTACATATACCCCCACCATCCTAAAATAAAGTAATTTCAAACGAAACTGACTTGTTTACTAAAGGAGCTGCTTGATCAGGGTATACTTTATTTGTTTTATGCATGACCCAAAATTTATGCAAGTTGTATGATTAGTTTCAGTTTTTATTTGACGAATGTGTGCATGATAAAAACAACGATAAAAAGGTTTCAGCATAAAACGATCTACAGCTCTCATAATCTTTATTTGGCGAAAATATTGTTGGATAAAAAAAATCGATGGATTTACTAAGACTGATTGAGAACTGAAAATGCCCAACTTTTATATTGAATCTTGAATCATAAAGTTTGTTTTTTATCCACTCATATTAGGGTCATGAAGTTTGTTTTTTCATAAACACCCGATGCCATGCAAATTAAAGTGCAAACTTTGGTGAGCTTTTTATTCATTCGTACATGCATTGGTGTCAATAAGTTTGTTTTCATAAACACCCGACGCCATGCAACTAAAGTGCAAACTTTGGTGGTTTTGACAGTGAAAGATTTCAGTACATGCGCATCTCAATCATACACACAATTAAATGTGTGAACTTCAAACACCAACTGGATTAAGGTTAGAGCTACAGCATTAATTCAGCTGAAGACACAACACTGATGTTAGTTGGAGTTGGAACATTATTTCTCTTAGCAGTCAATAGTCTTGCTACCTGTGTATCGAATTTTTGGGCTCGCTGCTAATATTGGGGTCTGTAGTCAAAGTTATGCAATTAGGATTTTATGCGTA
Organism: Azorinus chamasolen; assembly: GCA_963576725.1. Taxonomy (NCBI): domain Eukaryota; kingdom Metazoa; phylum Mollusca; class Bivalvia; order Cardiida; family Solecurtidae; genus Azorinus; species Azorinus chamasolen. Next base: position 13,859,517 of record OY755243.1, on the reverse strand, counting down.
CACCTATGTCCGGTGCTGTTACAAATATTGTTTATTTTTCACCATTTATTTTATGTTTCATTGCGATATTCAATCATATTATAAGGTATTTACAAAAACAAATTTTGTATGTAACTTTATATGTGGTTTGTACAAGAGAGTTAATTGTAAGATTAATATCTATTAAAAAGTAAAAACAGTGAGAACAAACAGACATTAATTCTGAAGCAGACAACATTACAGTACTGCTAGAGTATAGAACAATTTAACTTGACCTCTCCAATAACTGGAGCTTAAGTGCTTCTTATGGCTAAGGGGAAACCTTTATACTGTAACAGTTTATTTTAAAGTATAACCCACAGGGCAGGGCCAATTTTAACCTCAGAACTATTATATTAACAAAATTTATAAAGGTATACTAAGTAAATATATACACCAAATGTCTGAGCTCTGGGACATGTAGTTTTTGACAAAAAGAATTTTAAAGTTTTCCCTATGTATAACTAGCCAATCCAGCAGTCTGTTACAGAAAACTGAACAAGTCTGCTACAAAAAAACAGGCCACTCCTGGGGCAGGGCCAATTTGACCCCAAGGGCATTATTTGTATAACTTTTGTAGAGGACCTGAACATGGTGCTATGTGTCAAATATGAAAGCTGAGAACCTTCTAGTTTCAGAGCAGAAGAGTTTCAAAGTTTTCACAATATGTTTCTATAGAAAACAATGTAACCCTTGGGCAAGGCCAATTTTGACTCAAGGGACATAATTTATATAACTTTTGTAGAGGACCTACAGATGATGCTATGTGCCAAAGATGAAAGCTGAGAACCCTGTATATTCAGAGGAGAAGATTTTTAAAGATTCAAATTGTTGACAACTGACGATGCATGACGCACACCGATGGACGACGGACATCAGGCGATCACAAAAGCTCACCCTGAGCTCTGGTGCAGAGCTAAAAAAGCAGTAATATCACATTAATGTAGTAGAATCCTAATCCTTTATCTTTTTTCACTGTCGATTTGAACTATAAAGATATTTGATTCCTTGACAGCATATCTATATCATATCCTATTCCTCATATTGACGCCTTTTAACACCTCAGTAAAAGTCCCTTTTTGAAACCATTGTCATAAATAGAGCATTTGCTCCTACCGAGCAAATTCTTTGTTTATCACAATGGTTTTATACCTTCACAATTCTAAAATAAATCCTTTTTGCTAGTAAAGGCTCCTATTCAGCAGATTTATTCAAAGGGTTTGGGTCTAAAAATAGCTTATGAGGTAATGGATTAACTTAATTATCCAAATCAATTTGGATACTTAATCTCTTCTCTCCACAAGTTTGTAAAGCTGATTAACTCAATTTAGCATCATTCTGAAAACTTAAAATTGTGTAGACCCTTCAGGTTGGGTTTGATCTGGGACGGCACTAATTGCCTAAGATCGTTCGTCTGAGTCCTTATTATAATTAGGGTATACATCCACTTTTATGACAGAGACATTGGTATCTTTACTTAACTCTTTCCTTCATATAAACGCCTTTTCACACATCCACAAACAGAGTAGACCCAGATTATATGGCTCCTATGGGAGCCATCTGATCTGGCTCTTTTCTGTTTGCTAATGGAAGTTGATAGATATTTCATTATAACTATTTTGTCCATGAATATTCAGTAGGTATTGAAATATGGAATAAACATAGAACAGGGAAAGGGTTAACTGACTATCGATCAAGTGATCTATTATGCACACCTACCAAAGTTGTTCAAGCTGCTGTATTTCACTTTGAGAGAGGACCATAGAGGGATCATACCTATGATGTTTAATAAAGTTAAGTAATGTTCCACCTTACATATTTCATCATTAACTATTTTGTCAATGAATATTCAGTAGGTGTTGAACAGGGAAAGGGTTAAAGAAATTGTTGACAAGGGACAACGGACAACTGAAATGGGGTGTCAGATCCAAAAAGCTCATCTTGGTAATTTGTTAAAGGAAAGAAGATCTTTTGTCTTGGTGTACATCAGTCTGCCGTAAAAAGTCGCCCCGTACTTCATTCTCAGTGTTGTTATATTTTCTGGTCCTTCGGGATCATAAGTTTTGATGTTATTAGTTTTGAAAATTGAATACTGCTTAAGCCGGTGCTAGGGGGCGTGAGTAGTGTTGCACTTTTAATTACTACTCATGAACAGACTCAATAAAACCGAGTCTGCAATTTTCTCTTTTTGCATTTCTACTTTTGCTTTCGAAGGATCACCCATTTTCAGATTATATGTACTTCACAACAGCAGGTGTTAAGTGCTTGTGTGGCGGCCGTAAAAAGTCGCCTCATACTTCATTCTCAGTGTTGTTATATTTTCTGGTCCTTCGGGATCATAAGTTTTGATGTTATTAGTTTTGAAAATTGAATACTGCTTAAGCCGGTGCTAGGGGGCGTGAGTAGTGTTGCACTTTTAATTACTACTCATGAACAGACTCAATAAAACCGAGTCTGCAATTTTCTCTTTTTGCATTTCTACTTTTGCTTTCGAAGGATCACCCATTTTCAGATTATATTATTACCTTCCAGTAAATGGTGAAGTTGCCATGTGTATGAAATACGTGATCATACAATCCATCAATAGTATCTGGACTTTTGGCTGGCACTGAAAACAAATGACATGAATGAAACAAAGGGAAGCTATCATTCAGAGTGCATTATTAACCCTTTACCTCACAGGCTATTTTAAGATCCAACCTCTTTGAATAAACATCTACCGAAAAGGAGCATTAACTAGAAAAAAGGAAAATTTTAGAATTTTGTAGCTTGAAACCATTGCGATAAATAGACCATTTGCTCCTATAGGATTAAATGCTCTATTTATCATAATGGTTTCAAGAAGTGACTATTACAGAGGTGTCAAAGCGTCAATATGAGGGAATGGGTTAACCCTTTACATTATGAATATTAAAAAAGAGCACTGCATGTGGGTGCCAATGCTCATCTGTAAACACATTTTAGTTATAAATTTTTATTTTCTATGTCCATAAAGGGGCATAATTTTGTAAAAAATGAAGATGTCATAGCCAACATCAAGTTAACGGACGACAACGACGACAATGACAATGACAATGGCGACAACATGAATGCCAGAGTTACAAGAGTAGCTTGTATTTTTTCCTTCGAAAAAAAAAGACAAGCTAAAAATAGTGACTTTATGAACATAACTTAATTTTCATAATGGTATATTAACAATTATTCTTGGTTGAAGCGTACTACTTTAAAAAAAAAACTCATGATATATCATTATTGATTATGAATGGTACATGAAAACTTCAAAAGTCTTGACATGATATATGGTTACCCTTAGTCCCAGTTCTTAGACTCATTAACAAATTTCTAGCTACTTATGGTTTGGCGATATCCTAGATGAGTACAAATTAATTTCTAAAGTCCAAAACGGTTGGAGCAAATTTTCTTTCAAAATAAATGCACAAAAAAGGGACAAAATCTATGGCATACTCTGAATTAAGAGCAAAACACACACCCCCATGTGTATTGGATAATTCCAAAATATCGCATTTTGGTGTACCACCTACAAAAGCGAATATTGGAAAAGTGCAAGCTTCTGCAAATAGCATGTCCACCTTTATTGCAGTGCATACCATTGCAGAAATTGTGCATGCCGGATAACAGTAAGTCATCTGGAAAACACACCCTTCATGGATCTGGGTCCATGCTTATAAAACTTTTTAGTTGAGTCCGAGTTCGTTCTCAAGCTTTTGATTGGTCAGATTTGAGTTCTCAAACTTTTGATTGGTCAGATTTGAGCCAAAGGCTCAAATCTGACCAATCAAAAACTTGAGAACAAACTCAGACTCAACTAAATGTTTTATAAGCATGGATACTGAATAAAATTGGATTAATGACACTATTCCATGTTGTGTCAAACTCATCTAAGGTGTATTATGCTTTTTAAAGATATTTTTGTATGCTATTGTGATGTTATTTATACGAAACTCTCATTAATTTAACTTTAATATCTTAAAACAGTTTAGAGGAAAATTGTAACCAGTCTATTTCCTATATGAAAACATGCAAAGTTGACATAAAACTCATGTCTATATGTCAGCAAGTCGAAAATTCGGCATATGAGGCTAATATCAGGGCATATTTGTAGAACACTATAAAATAACAATTCAGTATAATGTGGTCTTTATCCTATATAATTTATACAGTGGACTGCTTCATCCTAGTACGCTTCTGTAATTAATGGTATGCTTCAGCCATAAACCTATTATGAGAGCATGGCAGGGAGATCATATAATATAACAATTCCCTTGCTGAATTTTAAAATACATTTCTCCTTCTTTACCCATGCCCTGTTGTATAATTACAAATATCTTCACTGTGTACACATATTTCGCTGTGCAATCACTGCTGTGGAGTGCACTGGTTACACAATCAACTTGTAAATAGTGCACACCCTGATGAGACAGCTTCTGCAGGAGCTGTCTCATCTGGGTCTTCACTATTTACAGGTACGTATATTGACGTGAAAAGCAAGTGAAGGGTTATAAATCAATGTCACCTTTGTCTATGGTTGTATAGTTGATTCCTTTAGGTTCACTCCAGTATCCAACAGGCTCTTCTTTGGGCTTGTATCTTCCTGATATACTGACAGTGTAATTACTATGTGCCTTCAAGTCACAGATTATATATGAAACATGCTTCCTGATTGAAATCTTTGATTTTTTTCTCATCGGCTTGAAGTCTACGAATGTTGTCTGAAATCAAAATCAAAATGTTCCAAGAATGAATTCATCATCATTTAGGCATTTACCATATTAATATTCATCTGGTAAATAATGAATGCATGAACATTAATCAGATGAATTTTTCTACTGACATATAAACACAGCTCCGGCAGAAGCTACCTGATCAGGGTTTTCTCTGTTGAATTATGGAATTATCTAGATTTGATTTTCAGTTAATAAATATTAATTATCAGATCATATCTTACAAAACAAGAGCACAGCAAGCGGGTGCCAACGCTCGTCTGTTATCATTTTGGTATGTGTGGATAGGCCTTTTCAAGATGAAACATGCATACCAAATATGAAGGTTGTAAATGAAAAATTGAAGAAGTTATGGTCAATGTTAAGATGTTGGACGACAACGACGCCTACACCGGAGTTACGACAATAGCTCATGATTTCTTCGAAACAGACAAGCTAAAAATGAAACAGGGAAAGGGTTTAATATAAAACTATCTTTGTGACCACTGAATGTGGAAATTAGGTGTCACAGTGTGTAGATTTATCATCACTTGTATGGCCTTGCTGTACAAGCGCGCTTTTATGGTGATGTGGTAGAGTGCATGACTGCGAACCTGGCAACCCGGGTTCGATCCCCGGTTTGAGCGGGTATATTTCTTTATAAGAACACCCGGTTACATTTGGTGCCCAACATGGGACTGTGACTGTATGTGCTCCGAGATCGATTCCCATTCGTTCTCATACCCATAGAAATTCTGGACGAATTTCAACTTGCTGGGGGAGTATGTCACAGTGTGTATGTTTATCATCACTTGGATGGCCTTGCTGTACAAGCGCGCTTTTATGGCAATGTGGTAGGGGCTATAAATATGGATACCTCCATTTATATACAACTATGTAGCTATGGTTTAACCTATGACAAGGGCTATAACAAGGGCTATAACTATGGATACTAAATTTCCATCATATGGAAATGAGTTTGACGCTATACCCGCCCACACACTCATCCTTATGCACCCTCACCCAATCTCCCGTCCTCATACATCAATCAAATAACTAAGAATTTTCTTAAAAAAATCTGATGAAACTGTCAATTGGAATTATTCAGCTAAACAAAACAGAGGAGAAGGTAGAATGGGTCTCCAATTATTTAGGAAAACTAAAACTACCACTAAAGGTGATGAATACCCCCACTAGCACATTTGACACAGAGATAGTGTTATAGAAATAAATCACTATAATATCTGCTACAGTTCAGAAAAAAACTCCAGAAAACCTGAAATTCCCTAAAATTTTCTGAGTCAAAATGCTGTAATTCCGTTAAAAATTAATGTAGTGTAAACAATTCAAACTTGATCTGTAACTCATTATTATAAAGCTACACACCAAATATAACATCAAAATCTGCAAGGGTATAGAAACAAGAGGGCCATGAGGCCCTGAAGCGCTCACCTGAGATACCCCAGGGACGGGGCCATCATTTGTACAACCTTGGTAGAGAACCACAAGGCAAAGCAGTATGCCATTAATTAAAGGTCTAAGCCTTATGGTTTCAGATAAAAATGATATAGTTTTCCCATGAAAACTGATAAGCCACTGGGCCAAGTTTCGCCCAGAGGTCATGGTCGTAAGTTGAACAATCTTGGCAGAGGACCACAAGCCAAAGCTACATGCCAAATATCAAAGGTCTAGGCCTTACAGTTTCAGAGAAGAAGATTTTTAAAGATTTTCCTATGAAAAAATGATAAGCCCTTGGGCGGGGCCATTTTTGGCCCGTGGTCATAATTTGAACAATCTTTGTAGAGGACCATTAGATCATGCTACATACCAACTATCAAAGGTCTAGGCCTTACAGTTTCAGAGAAGAAGAATGTTAAAGAGTTTCCTATGAAAAACTGATAAGCCCTTGGGCGGGGCCATTTTTAGCCCGGGGGTCATAATTTGAACAATCTTTGTAGAGGACAATTAGATCATGCTACATGCCAAATATCAAAGGTCTAGGCCTTACAGTTTCAGAGAAGAAGATTTTTAAAGATTTTCATATGAAAAACTGATAAGGCATTGGGCGGAGCCATTTTTGGCCCGTGGTCATAATTTGAACAATCTTTGTAGAGGACCACTAGATCATGCTACATGCCAAGTATCAAAGTTCTAGGCCTTACAGTTTCAGAGAAGAAGATTTTTAAAGATTTTCCAATGTAAAACTGATAAGCCCTTGGGCGGGGCCATTTTTGGCCAGGGGGTCATAATTTAAACAATCTTTGTAGAGGACCATTAGATCATGTTACATGCCAAATATCAAAGGTCTAGGCCTTACAGTTTCAGAGAAGAAGATTTTTAAAGATTTTCCTATGAAAAACTGATAAGCCATTGGGTGGGGCCATTTTTGGCCCGGGGGTCATAATTTGAACAATCTTTGTAGAGGACCATTAGATCATGCTACATGCCAAATATCAAAGGTCTAGGCCTTACATTTTCAGAGAAGAAGATTTTTAAAGATTTTCATATGAAAAACTGATAAGCCATTGGGCGGGGCCATTTTTGGCCTGGCGGTCATAATTTGAACAATCTGTGTAGAGAACCATAAGATCATGTTACATGCCAAATATCAAAGATCTAGGCCTTACAGTTTCAGAGAAGAAGATTTTTAAAGATTTTCCAATGTAAAACTGATAAGCCCTTGGGCGGGGCCATTTTTGGCCAGGGGGTCATAATTTAAACAATCTTTGTAGAGAACCATAAGATCATGCTACATGCCAAATATCAAAGATCTAGGCCTTACAGTTGCAGAGAAGAAGATTTTTAAAGATTTTCCTATGAAAAACTGATAAGCCCTTGGGCGGGCCATTTTTGGCCCGGGGGTCATAATGTGAACAACGTTTCGTTCCCCCTAGCCACTGATGCTTCTGACAAAATTTGGTTAAAATCGGGTCAGCAGTTTCAGAGGAGATGTCGTTTGAAAATGTGGACGGACGCCGGACGACGGACAAATAGCGGTCACAATAGCTCATCCTGAGCCTTCGGCTCAGGTGAGCTAAAAAACTGCGGAAAACCTGAATTTCCGGAAAATTTCTAAGTAAAATCACTGTATTTCCATGAAAATCAATGAAGCGTAACGAAATGCAAACTTGATCTGTAACTCATTATAATTAAGCCACATACCAAATATCACTTCAATATCTGTATTCCGGTTTAGAAAAAAACTCTGAGTAAAATCACTGTATTTCTGTGAAAAATCAATGAAGCGTAACAAAATTCAAACTTAATCTGTAACTCATAATATTAAAGTCACATACCAAATATCACTTCAATATCTGTAAAGGTTTAGAAAAAACTGCGGAAAACATGATTTTCCGGAACATTTCTAAGTAAAATCACCTTATTTCCATGAAAATCAATGAAGCATAACAGAATTCAAACCTGATCTGTAACTCATAAGAATAAAGCCATATACCATATATCATTTCAATATCTGTACAGGTTTAGAAAAAAACTCCGGAAAACTGAAAAATAACTAAGGGCAATAACTCCTAAAAACACTGAAGACAGAGTTACAAACCTTGTGCACTGTGATCTATCTATATATAAAGTTTGAAGTCAATAGCTTTTATACTTTGGAAGTTATGATCCGCACAATGCGGACGGACGGACGGACGCACGGACATGGTGACTCCAGTATACCCCCACCCCTCCCAAACTTCGCTTGTGGGGGTATAATAATAACTTTATAAAGATTCAAATCCTACTTTGCTGCCAGTACAAGGAGAGGCAAAGGTGAGTTTGAAGATCAGCTGTTTTGCAACAGAATATGGTCGCCATCGAACTCGCAAGCATGTATCATTGTAAACTTTGACCCTTATCGTTGCTGGATCTATGGCTGCAGGCTCATCTGTAAGAAGACAATGAAATTGTATTATTTTAGAGCACCATAGATAGTTACAAGTGCTTATCTTCTGATAACAAGGGCATGTTGTATTGCTATGCAAGACATGAGTCCCCCACCGGACTGAAAAAAAAACCTTCACTCTCCCCACCCAAAAATATTAATGCTAGAGTTATTGCCCTTGTGCATGACACTACACCTCATCATGCTTGTTCCATATGAGCAGTTTCAAATCAATTGAACCAGTACATAAAGAGTTATTAACTGGACAAGAAAATATGACAAGAGCACCGCTGTGCAGCAAAATACGCCCGTCGGCAAAGTCAGTGATAAGCCAATTTAATAGGAAATTGAATCTGTTACAATGTGAAACTATCATTGGCAACTGCCTAGTAGAGCTATATATATAATATAGACCTGTTGTAACCAAATTAAATACTTAGCTTCATCACCATACAGGGAAGACAGCTATTGATTTTGTGACAAGTCCAATGACTTTTCCTGCAGTAACCCCCCTTTTCATACATAGATTTTTAAAAGAAAATAGAAAATACACTGAACGTTTCCAGGTGTATCGAACTTGACCAAGTCATTTTGACTATATACATGCTGACTAAGTTTGATGAGGATTGGATTTTATTTGTTTGAGTTAGAGAGCGGACAAAAAACGAATTTTGTTTAAAATTTGTTAAAAAGTTAATAAAAAAGGGGAGATAATTCAGAAGTGTGCAGGGCGATGATGCTGATTATCGAACTTAGCCGAGTCATTTTGGCCATATACATGCTGACCAAGTTTGAAAAGGATCCGATTCAATTTGTTCGAGTTAGAGAGCGGACAAGAGAATTTTGTTAAAAATTTATTAAAAAAGGGGAGATAATTCAGAAGTGTGCAGGGCGATGTTGCTGATTATCGAACTTAGCCGAGTCATTTTGGCCATATACATGCTGACCAAGTTTGAAAAGGATCCGATTCAATTTGTTCGAGTTAGAGAGCGGACAAACAAAAGTTCACGGACGGACGGACGGACGGACAGACAGACAGACAGACAGACGGACGGACGGACGGACGGACAACGCCACGACATAATACGTCCCGTCTGAAGACGGGCGTATAAAAAGGGGAATAACTCCAAAAATATAGATGCTAGAGTTATGGCCCTTGTGCATGACACTACCCCTCATCATGTTTGTTCCATATGTGAAGTTCCAAATCAATTGAACCAGTAGATAAAAGAGTTATTGTCCGGACAAAAAAATATGTAAAAGGGGAATAACTCCAAAAATATTGATGCTACAGTTATGGACCTTGTGAATGACACTAGCCCTCATCATGCTTCTTCAATGTGTGAAGTTATAATGAATTTGGCATAACTTTGTAGGAGATATGGCCCGGACAAGAAGCGTGACAGATGGATGGACGGACGGAATCGAGCAAACCTATAGTCCCCCAAACCGGTAACCGGTGGGGGACTCGGTGGGAGACTAATAATGAATGGAGTTATTCAGGAACATTTACGCTCAAAACAATTGTCAGCAAGTAATATTAACCATTTGCCTCATATAAATGCATTTTCATGCATTTGCAAACAGAGTAGACCTAGATCAAACTAGAACTATCACTAAAGAGGATGGAATATGCCGCTCAGCTGCCATGATTGCAAGTCAAACAAAACCTTAACCAAAAGTTTCTGATTTGAAACGGACCATAATTCTGTCAAAATGCTTGTAAAAAACCTGGCAACTTACTTTAGTGTGTATATGCCATATAAAATATTAGGTGTAATATATAGTCTTTTTCATTGAGGGGGGTCCTGGTGTGGCTGAATACAGCAGAGTGGCTGTTAATACCAGTTGTCCGTTGAAGCAAGTTGGACTGTATTTATAGTGTACAGCGTCTTGAAAGCATATTCATCAGGTAAAGTGTTATTCAACATAAATCATTGAAATAAATTAAAAATAACAGAGGTCCAGATAAGATGCATAAATTCAAACATTTTCAAGAATAACTTCTTCATTTCTCCATCAAACCCTATGCTGTGACCACTCTTTAGAATTGTCTCAAAGTGATGATTCTATAGAGTGGTCCCAACATAGGGTTCGGTGGAGAAAGAATGATTTTAGTATTTGAGTACACACCTTTATCTGTTCCTTTGAAATACGCTTTTCCATTGGAAGAAAAAAAACAGAGGTAAACCCATTTTTAGGGGAAAACTGCATGATTTTAAAGAAAATCGCAGGTATCTGTTATATAGAGAAAAAAGCCATGCATTGTTGGGTAAAACTTACTTATTTCATCTAAGATGAAGCTCACATTGTGGGTCATGACTGTAATATTCCTTTTTGTGTTATTCACAGTCACTCTAAGGAACATCCGCCAACATGGTTGGAAGTTGTTCCCTTCCCAGATGCAGCCTGTCTTGTTAGTATATTTATCACATTCCCTCCAATCAGTCGATCCAAGTCTGAAAATATCATTTCATTTCATCATACAAAATATTATACACCATGTATTCCTTTCTAAAATTAAATATCAAAGTGTTCTTACCCTTTCCTTCATTTAAACGCCTTTTGATGCCTTTGCAAATAGAGTAGACCCAGATAAGAGGGGTCCTATAGGAGCTATCTGATCAGGGTCTGCTCTGTATGCTTATTGAATTATAATAGATCTAACTGAATTTCTACCAATACCAAAACATCCAGTGTACACTTACATGCCATTATAAAAATTCAGTTAATAAATATTCATGATGTCATTATTTCTGACATGAATACTGAACAGGGAAAGGGTTAAACAAATTGGACTCTGATGAGACATAGTTACTGCCCATTTCATATAGATAAATAAAAGAAAATGTGTCCATAAGACAAACAGGAATAAATGAACAACAGACCTGAAAAGGGGAGACCCGGTACAACTCACTATAACAGGGTTCCCACAAAACAGAAAAAATAAAATTCCCTGACTTTTCACTGACTTTTCCCTGTCCGAATTTCAATTTTCCCTGACCCCATGTTAACAGATTAAGTTTAATTGGTCATCTATGAGCATGATCAATAAATGTTGGCCTCCGTCCTCCCCATCAGCCAATCCTTACCACCTCTCTCTTTATGACAACTATATATTATACAGCAGTAGTGTTTTGATCATTTTAAAAAAAAATATTTTTCACTTTTTCATTTTTAATTGCTCAATATTGAATGTTACATGCAGGATACCAAACATGTCCTAATATGCACCCAAAGTATAAAGTATCTTGAATATTTTCTACCTCTCTTATCCCTTTCCTCCATGATTTTTTATTAGAGACTCCATCTACTATGAATATATAATTAAGTAAAATTTTATTTTTTTTAAAGCAAAGTTAAGAAATATTTTGGCAGTAGACTACAGTAAAACTTCAGATTTATGATATTTTTCTAAGCAAACAGAGTAGATCCTGATCAGGCAACTCCTACAGGAGCTGCCTGATTTGGGTCTATTCTGTTTGCAAAGGTGATAAAATGTGTCTCTATGGTAGAAATGGTTATTCTTTCAGTTTTCTGTGTAAGCTGAATTTTAAAATAGAATGTCATACAGTGTGTAAGACACTGATACAGCATGCTATTAAAATGGGGTGAAAATTGGCCCCGCCCCAGGGCTGGCTAGTTTTCTATAGAAACACATAGTGAAAACTTTGAAAATCTTCTCCTCTGATTTTCTGGTGAGAGATATCAGGGCCTTTCAGGCCCTCCTGTTTGCAATTTAATCAAAATTTTGCATCACTTGAGATGTTTTTCCCAAATTGGGAAAAATAGGTCCTTTTAATGGGTCTACGTAGATGCCAGAAAAGGGTCTAAATTTTCACTGTTTTCATAATAGCAGACAAAATATTGCTGCCCTTACAAGTGAAGACAGTACAGTAGAATATCGAATATCTAGCACTGCTGACCAGCCTGTCCTAACAAGTGAAGACACTACAGTAGAATGACCAATATCTAGCATTGCTGCCTTATTCTAGCACTGCTGTCAAAATGGATGCTGGAGTCTTGCAGAGGTGCCAGAATTCTCCAATGATTTTGTTTTAACAGACTTCATGACAGATATACTATAAAATTTGGATGTGAAATATACAAAGCTAAACAAAGATGTATAAAGATGTTCTCTTTGATTTTATGGCTGAATGCATGTAATAAAAATGTGACGTATATTTTGACATGATGAAAAAGGCCCTTAATGGTCAAAATATTAGATCAGAGCAATTCAAGTATTTATGTATAAAGATGTTTGGTTTAGTCAAAATTGAAGAAACTGCCATAGCCTTTTATTTTCATTCTTTCTCCTTTTTTGACATATTTCCTCAGCCCTCATACTTTGGTTCCAAAATTCCCTGACTTTTCCCTGACTTTTGCCAAATTTCAAATTTCCCTGACCAATTAAAAAATTCCCTGACTTTTCCCTGACCTTGAAAAAAAATAATTTTTCCCTGACTTTTCCCTGTCCGTGGGAACCCTGTATAAGTATACTTCAGACCAAATATCAAATAATTCTAGCATACACAAGCCAAGAAATCTTTGATATATTTTTTTACAGGATTTTATAGGACAGACGTACAGATGTACATACGATCAAGTCAAACTTAATGCCCCCGTCACCTAAAAATGTCAGCAAAGGTTAAAACAAAGTCACTGGTTTCCTTCTTTCATTTCCAAATATAAGAATTAACCCTTTACCTGATAGAGAGGCCTTTACACACCTACTATGTTTGTAAAGGCATGAAAATATATCTATATGAAGAAAAGGGTTAGCACAAAAGGGCAAATTCACTAGTAAAAGTGTGTGAAGTTTCATAAGATTTGTAGGAATAGTAAAGCAGTAAGAGCTAACTTTAATGTTTCCAGACGACAACTAGGAGGACGACAATGTGGACGCTGAATTACTACAGTAGCTCTTTTTTTTTTTCTTCGAAATACAGACTAGCTAAAAATGGACTCAAGCTCTGCCAAACATCTTATTGGCATACGGTACAATCTGCAACTTATATATCAAGAGCATTAGATAAATGTGCATACTAAAATACTAAAATTGTCCTTTCTCCATCAAACCATGTTCTGACCACTCTTTAGAATCGTCTCCTCGTGACAATTCTAAAGAGTGGTCATAACATAAGGTTTGGTAGAGAAATAAAGAAATTATTTTTGAAAATGTTTCGCTTTTAACCCTTTCCCTCATATAAACGTGTTTTCACGCACTTGCAAACAGAGTAGACCCAGATCAGACGGCTCTTAGAGGAGCCGTCTGATCAGGGTCTACTCTGTTTGCTAATAGAATTTGATAGATCTGGTTGTTTACTTTCCACAATGGCTACTATGTTCCACTTTCCATATTTCATTATTACTATTCTGCCCATGAATATTCAGTAGGTATTGAAATTTTGAATAAATATAGAACAGGGAAAGGGTTAAGCATCTTATCTGGAACTTTGATATCAGTTAGGGAAATATTGAGGTAACTTACTGCACATGTGGTTCAAGACTATCGTCATTGATATATTCAGCAATGACATTAATATTTTCAGGGTACTTGTATTTTACACCCAGGGACCATGAGCATATAATCTTCTCCCAGTAATACATCCTGCAGGTAATGTTCAATGGGACGACTGGAAAATCTGTAAAAAAGATGAGACAGAAATAAAGTATCCCTTTCCTTCATGAAAATATTCATGCACAGTAAAACCCCTCTAATGCGGCCACTTAATAAACATGGTTGTCTTTATAAGCAGGTGGTAGCTAAATGCCGGACAAAAGTAATGCAGAAAGCTCCACTAGTTCAAAATACTAAAAAAATTCCTTTCCTCTAATTAATGCTCCTTTTCGGTAGATTTATTCAAAGTGGACGGATCTAAAAATAGCCTATGAGGGAATGGGTTAATAATGGAGTCCATTCAATAACAGGCTACACTTATCACCCATTACTCAATGAATATTCATGTAAGAAATAATGAAATCATGAATATTAATTAGATTAATGTACGGTTACAATGGCAATTAACCCTTCTCTTGCTGAATTTTAAAATACATTCCTCCTTCTTTACCCATGCCCTCTTGTATAATTACATATATCTTCACTGTGTACAAGTATTTCGCTGTGCAAGCACTACTATGGAGTGCATTGGTTGCACAATCAACTTGTAAATAGTGCACACCCTGATGAGACAGCTCCTGCAGGAGCTGTCTCATCTGGGTCTTCACTATTTACAGGTACGTATATTGACGTGAATAGCAAGCGAAGGGTTAAAGACAGGAAGTTTTGACTAGGACAGAAACTGTACAATCACTTTTGTATGTCATAAAATGTCATAAGCAAACAGTGCAGACCCTGGGGAGCCTTCTGATCTTGGTCTACACGGTCTGTAAATGACAGCTGAATCATTTCCGGCATTCAAAGGGTTAATAATTATGAATTAGTCGATCCCGTTACTCCATGAATATTCATGTTAGAAATCATTAAATCATGAATACTAGTTAGATTAATTGTTATAATATAGCATATATGAACAGAGAAATTTTCGGCCATTGCAGAAAATGTAGATCAAATCTATATTATATCACAGGCAAACAAAGCAGACCCTGACCAAGCTGCTCCTACAGGAGCTGTCTGATGTGGGTCTACTCCGTTTGCAAAGGTGAAGAAACTAGAAACTGAGCTCCGGATACAATGCGCAAATTGAAATATTTTCAAGTTTCACTTCTTTATTTCTCCACCAAATCCTATGATGTGACCACTCTTTAGAATAGTCTCTTTGAGGTGATTCTAAAGATTGGTCACAACATAGGGTTTGGTGGAGAAATGAGGATTTTAGTATTTGAGTATGCATCATTATCTGTAGCTCTGTAGAAAGGTGTATTTATGGAGTGTAGGGGTAAAGAGGAAGTCCCTGCAATGAACGCAATATTTTCAATAATATCATAAAACTTGGTATTTGTTATGCTCTATCATTAATATGAAGGTTCCCAATTTGAACTTAATATACTACTTTTCAGCATATATACAAATTAGATTTGTATATTTTAAGTGTTTTTGAAATGCGTCAAATGTAGGGACATCCCCTTTTAATGAATGTACTTACAGTCAACATCAACATAGATACTTTGTATGCAGATCATTGAATCCACGTCCATGCACAGGAAATTCACTGAATTACCCGGTAAGGTGTTCATGTATTCTCTGGTTAAGGGAAATTTCATCTGAAAAAAAAAACATAAGAGAGAGATAATTCAGTAAAAGGTAATCAATGTCAAGAGGAATATGAGCAACAACATAGGCAACTTTTTATTCAGTGTTAACCCATTACCTCATAAATATTCATAAGAAATAATGAATACTAATACAATTGTATTATACCATTCCCTCATATTGATGCCTTTTGACGCCTCTGCAAGTCACCTGTTGAAACAATTGTGATAAATAGAGCATTTGCTCCTATAGGAGCAAATGCTCTATTCATCACAATTGTTTCAAACTACAAAATTCAAAAAGTTTCCTTTTCTCTAGTTAATGCTCCTTTTCTGTATATTTATTCAAAGTGGTTGGATCTAAACATAGCCTATGAGGTAACGAGTTGATGAGCTGAATTTTTATACTGGTATACGTACACAGGATTATTTGGCCATGGCAGAAACTGCAGAATTAAGATCTATATAATTCCTTAATAGCACTTTACTAAAACTTCATATAAACTCCTTTACAAGCCTTTGCAAACAGTGACCCAGATCAGCTAGCTCCTGATCTAGGTCTGCTCTATTTGCCTATGATGTTATATTGACCTGGTTCTTCAGGTTCTGCCAATACCAAAAATTCTGGTTATTAATAAATATTCATGAAATCATGAATTCTTGTATAAAATCTCATAATGGATAGGGTTAAGTTAACAGAACAGACCCTGGTAAGACAACTCTTATTGGAGGCATCTGATATGGGTCTATTCTGTTTGCAAAGGCCTAAAAAGATGAATGTATGAAGTAAAGGATAAACAAATACTTTCAAATGTGCAAACTGTATTGCCTTGCTATTGAATACAGTCAAAAGCTGATAAAACATGGCCCTAAAGCGCTCACCAGACAATCAGAGGAGAAGCTTTTCAAAGTTTTAACTATATGTTTCTTTAGAAAACTAGCCTGCCCTGGGGCTGGGCTAATTTTGACCCAAGAGGCACAATTTATATAACTTTTGTAGAGGACCTGGACATGGTGCTATGTGCCAAATATGAAAGCTGAGAACCTTCCAGTATCAGAGAAAAAGATTTTCAAAGTTTTCACTATATGTTTCTGTTGAAAATTGGCTACCCCTGGGGCGGGGACAATTTTTACCCCTGGGGCATAATTTATATAAGTTTTGTAGAGGACCTGAACATGATGCTATGTGCAAAGTATGAAGGCTGAGAACCACCCAGTTTCCAAGAAGAAGATATTCAAAGATTTCATTATTTGTTTCTATTGAAAACTGCCCACCCCTGGGGCGGGGTCAATTTTGACCCCCGGGCCATAATTTATATAACTTTTGTAGAAGAAATGAACATGATGCTATGTGCCAAATATGAAAGCTGAGAGCCTTCCAGTTTCAGAGAAGAAGAATTTCAAAGATTTCACTATTTGTTTCTATTGAAAACTGCCCACCCCTGGGGCGGGGCCAATTTTGACCCCAGGGCCATAATTTATACAACTTTTGTAGAGCACCTGAACATGATGCTCTGTGCCAAATATGAAAGCTGAGAGCCTTCCAGTTTCAGAGAAGAAAATTTTCAAAGATTTCACTATTTGTTTCTATTGAAAACTGGCCACAATGGGGCGGGGCAAATTTTGACCCTAGGGCCATAATTTATATAACTTTCGTAGTGGACCTGAACATGATGCTATGTGCCAAATATGTAAGCTGAGAGCCTTCCAGTTTTAGAGGAGAAGATTTTCAAAGATTTCACTATTTGTTTCTATTAAAAACTGCCAACCCCTGGGGCGGGGCCAATTTTGACCCCAGGGGCATAATTTATATAACTTTTGTAGAGGACCTGAACATGATGCTATGTGCCAAATGTGAAAGCTGAGAGCCTTCTGGTTTCAGAGGAGAAGATTTTCAAAGTTTTACTATACGTTTCTATTGAAAACTGACCACCCCAGGGGCGGGGCCAATTTTGACCCCAGGGCCATAATTTATATAACTTTTGTAGAGGATCTAAAGATGATACTATGTGCCAAAGATGAAAGCTGAGGACCCTGTAGATTCAGAGGAGAAGATTTTTAAAGGTTCAAATTGTTGACGACTGACGACGCACGACGCATGACGGATGACGGACGATGCACGCCAACGGACGACGGACATCATACAATCACAAAAGCTCACCCTGAGCACTTTGAGCTCTGGTGAGCTAAAAAGGCGTATAATAACATTTTTAGCTGCCATTGTCGCATATGTTACATTACCTACACCAGGATCCAAACCTTTTGTTACTGTGGTAATAATTTTTAAAGAAAATGAGAGAAAATAAAACAAATGTAGTAGACAACAACTTTTGCAGACGACAATATTTGGCAGCAAAATATTAACCATTTCCCTCATATAAACACTTTTTCACTCCTTTGCAAACAGAGAAGACCCGGATCAGATGGCTCCTGTAGGAGATGTTTGATCAGGGTCTGCTCTGTTTGCTTATTAAGTTTCACTAGATCTGGTTCTACAATTAATACCAAACAATGCATGTGCTATTATAAAAATCAAGGTAGTAAATATTCATGATCTCATTACTTCTTACATGAATATTTAATTATAGGCAAAGGGTTAAATATGAAAATGTATCACACTTACAATGTCATACCCCACACATTTTTTGCAAAGGCATCGTACGACACCAGTCCTGTATCAGGAAAAAGCTAAAAAGTAACTTTTACAGTGGCATCAATAGGTGTCAATATGAGGCAAGATGTTAACCCTTTACCTGATGAATATCCATGTAAGAAATAATGGTATCATGAATATTAACCCTTTCCCTGTTCTGTATTTAGGCCAAATTTCAATACCTACTGAATATTCATTAACAAAATAGTTATAAACAAATATGGAAGGTGGAACATTGTAGACATTTTAGAAAGCAAAGAAACAGTTCAATCAAATTCTATTAGCAAATAGAGTAGACCCTGATCAGACAGCTCCTCTAGGAGCCGTCTGATCTGGGTCTACTCTGTATGCAAATGCGTGAAAACACGTTTATATGAGGGAAAGGGTTAATAAGTAGATTTTTATGATGGCATACGGACATAGCATTTTTTAGCATGGTACAAAATGCAGAGTTAGACCTACATAGTTCCATCAACAAACAGAGCAGGACCCTGACTAGCTGAAGGGCTGTTTGCAAAAGTGGGAAATGTCTTCTCTGTCAGGTTAACCCATTTCCGCATATTGATGCCTTTTGACGCTTCTGTAAAAGTCACTTTGTGATACCATTGTGATTAATAGAGCATTTGCTCCATAGGAACAAATGCTCTATTTATCACAACGATTTCAACACTACACAATTCTAAAATGTTCCTTTTCAGAAGTAAATTCTCCTTTTTGGTAGATTTATTCAAAGAGGTCGGATCTAAAATTAGCCTAGGAGGTAATGGGTTAAGGGTTGAACTTTTTCAAACTCAATTAAGTTTTGTTTTCTATATCTTACCTCAATAGCTGTACTATCCAGTTTTTTTATGTATTTAGGGTCAACGATTACATTTTTTTGGATAAAACTGAGGTTTGAAGGTTTGAAGACATTTTGTACACAAGTCAGCGTAATTGTTTCCTTCTCCAACACATACGGGGGAGCTGGTTTAATCTCTGAAAAGATAAATAACCTCAACTACTCTAAGCATTCTGACACCTAATACCCCCTGTCCATAGGTTTTTGTAAAGCTGATTAACCCATTACTCCATAAATACACCTTTCTACACCTTTTCAAACAGGGTAGACCCCAATCAAACAGCTCCTGTAGGAGCAATCTGATCAGGGTCTACTCTGTTTGCTTATGATATAATATAGATTCTACAGTTTTTGCCATGGCCAAAATGCCTGTGTCCACGTGTCTATTACAACAATTAATCTAATTAATATTCCCAAGGTCATTATTTCTTACATGAACATTTATGGAGCAAAGAGTTAATTCAATCTTGCACTATTTTGATGACTTTTAATTACACTGACATATTACTAGCAAATAGCGCAGATCCTGATTAAACTGATTCTTCTGATATTGGTCTGGCAGCTGTCTGGGTCTGCACTATTTGCCTAAGACTGTCAGTCCTTTACATGAAACTGATGCATTTTGGATCCAACCTAAAGCAGAAGAGATAATTGCTCCTATATCAGCAAATATGCTCTATTTATCACAATGGTTTCACAAAGTCACTTTTACAGAGTCATCAAAAGTCGTCAATATGAGGGAATGGGTTAATCCCAACTTTTTATGCATTTGTAAAATAGTGTAGACCCTGAACAAACTGATCCTTCAGGTCTGTCTCTCCTTAAGCTTGGATCAAAACCACATTATAAACAATTCAGTATTTGATCAGGATCCAAAACCTTTGCCAATCCTAAGAAAGACAAGAAATTAAATGAATTGGGTAAAGTTTAATAACCCTTTACTCCATGAATTTTCATGTAATAAATAATAACATCATGAATATTAATTAGGTTATTTTTTATAATAGCACATGGACACATATATGTTTGGCCATGGCAAGAACAGTAGAATCATATCTATGTTATATTTTAAGTAAACAAAGCAGACTCTGATCTGGGTCTACTATGTTTGCAAAGGCATAGAAAGGTGTATTTATGGAGTAACGGGTTAAAGGAAATGATTTTGATCTTGATGTGACTGACGTTTGTACAGAGGATTATCAGTATTAAACATTTAACCTTATACTCCATGAATATTTAAATACATGTATAAGAAATAATGATATCATGAATATTAATTAAGATTATTTTTACTAATTTTTATTTAACCCATTCCAACATATAAGCTATTTTTAGACCAAACCTCTTTGAAAATATCTACTGAAAAGGAGCATTTCCTAGAGTAAAGATAAGTTTTAGATTTGTGTGGTCTTGAAACCATTGTGATAAATAGAGCATTTGCTCCTCTGGAGCAAATGCTCTATTTATCACAATGGTTTTAAAAAGTGACTTTTACAGAGGCATCAAAAGGCGTCAACATGTGGGAATGGGTTAATAATTCATATTTTTGTTACAGTGCCGTTGAACCCAACTCACTCACACACTTTTTCATACCGGCCCATATACACAGGAAACTCTGGTCAGAATGTGTAGAATCAGACCAATATAATTCCCCTGTAGAAGCCGTCTGATCAGGGTCTGCTCTCTTTACAAAGGCATAAAAGAGTGTATTTATGGAGTAAAGGCTTAAAACTATGTCTGTGTTAATGCATAAAATCTTTTATTTATTACTTTCCATCATAGAAACGTGTTTCACGCATTTGCAAACAGTCTCAGTAGACCCCAATCAGATGACTCCTATATGAGCCATCTGAACAGGGACTGCTCTGTTTGCTTATGAAATTTGATAGATCCAAAAATGGCTACAGTGTTCCGCCTTCCATATTTCATTACAACTACTGAGACCATGAATATTCAGTATGTATTGAATTTTGGAATAACCAGAACAGGAATAAAATATGCACAACAAGGCAGATGTGCAGATCAATCCTATGCAGTTTCATGAAAATCCGACCAAAGATTTTGGAGAAACCGTGTGGACAAAATTTTCCATGTAAAAATTTCATAGTCCCATAACTCTAAAGAAGATCATCACACCGGAGCAGGAATAAAATATGCACAACTAGGCATGGTGATGATCAATCCTATGAAGTTTCATGAAAGTCCGACAAAAGGTTTGGGAGAAACCGAACAGACATTTTCATGTAAACATTTCAAAGTTCCATAACTCTGCAGAAAATCATCGAAGCGGAACAGGAATAAGATATGCACAACTAGGCATGGTGTTGATCAGTACTATGAAGTTTCATGAAATTCCAACCAAAGGTTTTAGAAGAAACCATGCAGACAAATTAAAATCAAGACAGATGGATGCCAAGCACAAAAAAATATGTCTCCACAGTATACTGGGGGAGACATAATGAAATGTGGAAGATGGAAGAGTGTATCCAGTTTAGAAACTACAGAAACAGATCTATCGAATTCCATTAGCAAGCAACAAAGCAGACCCTGATCATGTCTCCTGTTGGAGCCATCTGGTCAGGGTCCATGCTTATAAAGCTTTTAGTTGAGTCTGAGTTTCGTTCTCAAGCTTTTGATTGGTCAGATTTGAGTTTTCAAGCTTTTGATTGGTCAGATTTGAGCCTCTGGCTCAAATCTGACCAATCAAAAGCTTGAGAACGTACTCAGACTCAACTAAAAGTTTTATAAGCAGGGACCCTGGGTCTACTCTTTATGCAAAGGTGTCAAAAAGCATTAACAAGGAAAAGCTTGTTCAAATACCATCTGTCTTCAAACCCCTCACTGGACCTCTTTTATCTGGTTCATGAAGAGCAAATTTGTTAGGTTAGTTAGGGTAGACATACAAGTAGTTGGGGGAAGACAAACAGGAAGTTATGACTACCTTTGTCCAAGTGAATGTTTCCTCTATCAAACATGCAGAGGATGTTCACTATTAAATGACAAATGAAGTAGACATTTTTTGTCATAATTACCTCTTTCTATGATGGATTTTCAAATGGACTATTCCACAACTCAAACAGTGAAACCCTGATGGCAGGGCTCCTCTATGAGACATCTCATCTTGGTCTACACTGTTTGCAAAGGACATTAGAGACTTGTTTTGCTCAATGAAAGTGCTATAAACAAAATCATGCTGTACAAAGCAGTGTCTGCTAAATCTAGAGTACGTAATCAGTATCCATGCTTATAAAACTTTTTTGGTTTTGTCCGAGTTTGTTCTAAAGCTTTTGATTGGTCAGATTTGAGCCAAACACAAGCTTGAGAACAAACTCAGACTCAACTAAAAAGTTTATAAGCATGGACCATGGCAGATAAAATGTGTAAATTAAAACATTTTCAAGAATAACATCTTTTTTTCTCCACCAAACCCTATATTGTGACCACTCTTTAGAATCGTCTCTAAAGAGTGGTCACAACATAGGGTTTGGTGGAGAAAGAAGGATTTCAGTATTTGAATACGCAACTTCATCTGTTGCTCTGAGCAATTTTTACTTTTAACCCTTCGCTTGCTGAATTTTAAAATACATTTCTCCTTCTTTACACATGCCCTGTTGTATAATTACATATATCTTCACTGTGTACAAGTATTTAGCTGTGCAATCACTGCTGTGGAGTGCACTGGTTGCATAATCAATTTGTAAATAGTGCAGACCCTGATGAGACAGCTCCTGCAGGAGCTGTCTCATCTGGGTCTTCACTATTTACAGGTAGGTATATTGACGTGAATAGCAAGCGAAGGGTTAAGAAGCTATCACCTGAGTGTCAAACAGCTTGAAAACTGATCAGACAAGAAGTTACTTAGCATCTCAACTAGATCAAAAATGTATGCAAAAGCAAGTAGGATCGGATCATGCCCAGTATGATAACGGTTAACCCTTTCCCTGTTCTATATTTATTCCACATTTCAATGCCTACTGAGTACTGAATATGCATGGACAAAATAATTATAAATAACAAGAGTGCCAGTGGACACAATATACGCCCGTCGGGGTCTTGTTCAACATAAACTGGGGTTAACGTATTTGCTGAACTCAAATTCTAAGCCAAATTTTGCGACCAAGTTTCAAGGTTGTAAATAGGCATACTTTAACAAAAAACCTTAACCAAAAATTCTAAATTGAAAAGTGCCATAATTGTGTCTAAATGCTTGACAGAGTTGCATTGTATTTACTCTTGCCTACAGATGAAGCTTCTGATGGTGAACAAATGTTTCAAGTTTAAAAGCTTTATCTGAAAGGGTTATGTAAATAAGTGGACTTTAACCAAAACCTTAATCAAAAATTCCAAGCTAAAAAGCGTCATAATCATGTCAAAATGTTAGAAAGAGTTATGTACTCTTGCCTACAGGTGAAGGTTGTGAGGGTGAACAAGTGCTCAAAGTTTAAAAGCTTTATCTCAAAGGGTTATGTAAATAAGTGGACTTTAACCAAAACCTTAACAAAAAATTCTAAGTTAAAAAGGGGCATAATTCGGTCAAAATGCTTTACAGAGTTATGTACTCTTGCCTACAGGTGCAAGTTGTGAAGGTAAACAAGTGTTCCAAGTTTAAAAGCTTTATTTCAAAGGGTTATGTAAATAAATGGACTTTAACAAAGCCTCAACCAAAAATTCTACGTTAAAAATGGGCATAATTCGGTCAAAATGCTTGACAGAGTTATGCACTCTTGCCTACAGGTGAAGGTTGTGAGGGTGAACAAGTGTTCCAAGTTTGAAACGGGTTATGAAAATAAATGGACTTTAACAAAGCCTTAACCAAAAATTCTAAGTTAAAAAGGGGCATAATTCGGTCAAAATGCTTGACAGAGTTATGTACTCTTGCCTACAGGTGACGGTTTTGATGGTGAACAATTGTTCCAGGTTTAAAAGCTTTATCTCAAAGGGTTATGTAAATAAATGGACTTTAACAAAGCCTTAACCAAAAATTCTAAGTTAAAAAGGGGCATAATTCAGTCAAAATGCTTGACAGAGTTATTTACTCTTGCCTACAGGTGAAGGTTGTGACGGTGAACAGGTGTTCCAAGTTTCAAAGCTTTATCTCAAAGTGTTATGTAGATAAGTGGACTTGTTCCCCATAAATTGAGGTAACGCAAATGCTAAACGCAAATTCTAAGTCCAATTAAGTGACCTTGACCTTGGATAAACGAGCCGGGACTTGGCAGGCTACTGTAGCATGTCTAGATATACATTATGTTTAAATTTGGGAAGGATCCACCAAGTGGAATTTGAGTTAGAGATGTTACAGACAGACAGACCGGTTAAATGTTTTGCTAAACGCAAATTCTAAGTCCAATTGTGTGACCTTGACCTTGGATAAACAAATCGAGACTTGGCAGGCAACTGTAGAATGTCTAGATAAACATTGTGTTAAAATTTGAGAAGGATCCACCAAGCGGAACTTGAGTTAGAGATGTTACAGACGGACAGACGGACAGACACACAGACAGCGCCATTCCATAATACGTCCCGTTTTTTCAAACGGGCGTATAAAAACTGGAAGGTGGAACATTGCAGCCATTTTAGAAACTAAAGAAACAGATCCATCAAATTTCATAGGTAAACAGAGCAGACCCTGATCTGGGTCTACTCTGTTTCCAAACACGTGAAAAAGTGTTTACATGAGGGAAAGGGTTAAGTATTACTTACTTCGGGCAGGAAGAAAACACTTAGGAAGTCAAGGACAATTCAACATGAATACATGATTTAATCTTAGCTCGTTGAGCAAAATTTTATAAGTAGACAAAGATGTTTGAAGGAACACATAAACATGTCTCCTGCTGGCAAAAGTGTGATGACAAAAGGGGGACATATATTGATAGGTCGCACTGGGGAACAGACAGCGAGATGTCCAGATAAGATGCATATATATTAAAACATTTTCAAGAATAACTTCTTTATTTCTCCAGCAAACCCTGTACAAGGCTCAAATGAGCTTAAAAACAAGAGATGTTTGTAAAACATGTATACCCCCAAGACCCCAAGACCTTTGATCTAGTGACCTCAACTATAGAGGTCATCCAGTGGTCATGACAGCAACTTTGAAGATCCTAAGCCAAACCACTGATCATTTATTGATCTGAAAACATTTCACAAGTTAAGGTCATGGTGACCTTGACCTTTGACCTAGTGACCTCAACAACTATAGGGGTCATCTAGTGGTCAGGACCAACTACCACAGCAAGTTTGAAGATCCCGACCCAAACCATTGAGCAGTTATTAATTGGAAACCATTTTATCAGTTACGGTCATGATGACCTTGACCTTTGACCTAGTGACCTCAAAATAAATAGGGGTCATCTAGTTGTCATGACCAACCACCACAGCAAGATCCTAAGCCAAACCCTTGAGCAGTTATTGATTGGAAACCATTTCACCAGTTAATGTCATGGTGACCTTGACCTTTGACCTAGTGACCTAAAAAACAACAGGGATCATCTAGTTGTCATGACCAACCACCTAAGCAAATTTGAAGATCCTAAGCCAAACCCATGAGCAGTTATTGATCAGAAACAATTTTACAAGTTTAGGTCATGGTGACCTTTACCTTTGACCGAGTGACCTCAAAAACGATAGGGGTCATCCAGTGGTCATGACGAACTACCGCAGCAAGTTTGAAGATTCTAAGCCAAACCCTTAAGCAGTTATTG
Source organism: Azorinus chamasolen (assembly GCA_963576725.1). NCBI lineage: Eukaryota > Metazoa > Mollusca > Bivalvia > Cardiida > Solecurtidae > Azorinus > Azorinus chamasolen. Next base: position 13,833,485 of record OY755243.1, on the reverse strand, counting down.
ATCGGAAACCATTTAACCAGTTAAGAGCATGCTGACCTTGACCTTTGACCTAGTGACCTCAAAATCAATAGGGGTCATCTAGTGGTCATTACCAACCACCACAGCAAATTTGAAGATCCTAAGCCAAACCGTAGAGCAGTTATTGATCGCTAACCATTTCACCAGTTAGTGACCTTGACCTTTGACCTAGTGACCTAAAAAACAATTAGACTCATCTAGTTGTCATGACCAACCATCTAAGCACATTTGAAGATCCTAAGCCAAACCCTTGAGCAGTTATTGATCAGAAACCATTTTCCCAGTTAAGGTCATGGTGACCTTGACCTTTGACCTAGTGACCTCAAAAACAATAGGGGTCATCCAGTGGTCATGACCAACTACCACAGTAAGTTTGAAGATTCTAAGCTAAACCCTTGAGCAGTTATTGATCAGAAACCACTTAACCAGTTAATGTCATGGTGACCTTGACCTTTGACCTAGTGACCTCAAAATCGATAGGGGTCATCCAGTGGTCATGACCAACTACCACAGCAAGTTTGAAGATTCTAAGCTAAACCCTTGAGCAGTTATTGATCAGAAACCATTTAACCAGTTATGGTCATGGTGACCTTGACCTTTGACCTAGTGACCTCAAAATCAATAGGGGTCATTCAGTGGTCATGACCAACTACCACAGCAAGTTTGAAGATTCTAAGCTAAACCCTTGAGCAGTTATTGATCGGAAACCATTTAACCAGTTAAGGTCATGGTGACCTTGACCTTTGACCCAGTGACCTCAAAATCAATAGGGGTCATCTAGTGGTCATGACCAACTACCACAGCAAGTTTGAAGATCCCAAGCCAAACCCTTGAGCAGTTATTGATCGGAAACTATTTCACCATTTTAGGTCATGGTGACCTTGACCTTTGACCTAGTGACCTCAAAAACAATAGGGGTCATCTACTTGTCATGACCAACCACCACAGCAAGTTTGAAGATTCTAGGCCAAGGCGTTTATTAGTTATCGTTCGGAAACCATCGATCTACCGACCGACCGACCGACCGACCGACATGTGAAAAGCAATATACCCCCATTTTTTCAAAAGGGGGGTATAAAAAGGACAAAATCGAGAGAGAAAAATAAAACATAAACAAAAAATAACATTGCGGTGGTCTAGTGGTAATGAGCTTCAATCCAGAGGTCCGGGGTTCAAATCCCGGTCCCTCCCGGAAATTTCAGAGATGTTTTTCAGTGTCTGCCACCCACACCTCCTCTCCACCCAGGGGTTAAAATGGGTAACTGCGAGGGCCACTACCCTGTACTGCAGCTGCATGATTGCGCCACATGTTAGCAGTACTTAATATTGTAGGCGAATGACTCAATGACCAGGGGAGTAAATCATAAATGTACAGTCGGCTAAGCGGTCATTCGAACTGAAAGTAGACTATAACTAGGTACTTTAAAAAGAACAGTTGAAAGGAAAAGAAACTCAGGAAAGATAACCAGCAAGCAATTAAAGGAAGAAGGTAAAAAAGGAAGAAAGACTGGAAGGAAAAAAGAAAAATTGAAGAAAAAAAAGACATGAAAAAAAGGAAAGAATAGAGTGGAAGATGAAAGTATTTTGCCTTACCTCCTCTATTGCATTTATGTTCATCCGCGAACACAATATTGCACATACAGCATGTGATGAGAAATGTTACGATGCCTTTAGACTTCATCTTTGTAGCTGAAATGAGGAGGTTACCAGTATTAAAACTAGAAATGTGCCCATTATAAGGACACTGATGCCCCAACTTCAGATTTTTTGTCACAGATAGTTAGGGCCATAATCAAGTATGCAAAGACTGAAGCGATTTATGCAATTTTTGCAAATAAAGGGTTGCAACTCCTAAGTGACTGAAGCAATTAACATGGCTATCAAATTTGACCAAGATACAATGGCCACGAACGTGTGTAAAGTTTGGTCAGGATTGGACAAATACTTTCCAAGAAAAGAGTTCGGACAAGATAAGTCATTTTTGCAGATAAAGGGCTGCAAATCCTGAACGACTGAAGTGATTTACATGGCTATCAAACTTGACCAAGATATAATGGCCACAAACATGTGAGGGAAGTTTGGTGTGGATTGGACAAATATTTTCCAAGTATGACGAAGTGTGCAGACCCTGATCAAAGGGCTCCTCTAGGACCCCTATTATCCGAGTCTACATTGTTTGCCAATATTAGTTTACATGTACTTGCTTCCCTAAATCCAAGGGTTAATCTGGTACCTAAATATATATATACAGTAAAACCTCTCTATAACGACCACTAAATTGTGTTAATTAGTTGGTATTTTGGGCAGGTGGTTGCTTAAAGCAAGGTGAAAATAAAACAGAACGCTCCTATAGGAGCGTTCTGTTTTACTTTCACCTTGCTTTAAGCATCCACCTGCCTCTACCACAAATTACTTGATGTAATTTAATGGTCGTTATAGAGAGGTTTTACTGTATTTGCACTTGGGAAAACACTATCAACGGATCTGGGTCTAATATCAGAGTTCCAGATAAGATTTGTAAATTCAACTTCTTTCAAGAATATCTTATTTGTTTCTCGATCAAAACCTATGTTGTGACCACTCCCTTAGAGACAATTCTAAAGAGTGGTCACAACAGAGGGTTTGATGGAGAAATGACAATTTTAATATTTGAGTATGCACACTTAATTGCTCTGGTCTATACTGTCTGCAAATGCCAGTGCCAGTGGTTTCCCACATTCCCACATTCAATTTGAGGGTTAGGGTTTCAGAACATATATCCCTTTCCCTTATATAAATGTGTTTTCACGCATTTGCAAACAGATTAGACCCAGATCAGACGGCATCTGTAGGAACTCTCTGACCAGGGTCTGCTCTGTTTGCTAATTGAATCTGATAGATCTGTTTCATTAGTTTCTAAAATGGCTACAATGTTCCACCTTCCATATTCCATTTTAACACGGAACGGGTTTTAAAAGCAATTCAAATCACTATGTGAACTAAAATCATATTGTATGTAAAATCAATGCATTAACCCCTCACCTGTTCAATATTCATGTAAGGAATAATGACCTCATAAATATTTATTGGCTGAATTTTATGATAGCATAATATTATGCACAAAGAATCAATATTTGGGTATTGGAACAAACTGCATGCAGAGTCAGATCTACATGTATTATAATATCACAAGCAAACAGAACAGACCCTGATCACACGGTTCCTACAGGAGCCATGATGTGGGTCACCTCTGTTTACAAAGATGTGCACCCATGAACAAACTCGCAGATCACGTGACAGATGGATAGAGGTAATACTAAATGCTCATCCTTCCCATCCACCCAACCCCATTCCCATCCTCACTCTATGTTGATGACAGGTACCTAAAACATATTTTAATCCATTCATTCATGTAATAAAAAATTTACACCTTTTCCCGTCTCTGTAAAAGATATTTTTTGAAACCATTGAGATAAATAGGGAATTTACTCCTACCATTGTGATAAATACACATGTAGAGCATTGTGATAAAGAGAACATTTTCTCCATAGGAACATCAAAATTCTAAAAATATCCTTTTTTCCAGAAAATGCTCTTTTTCAGTAGATTTATTCAAAGAAATTGTGCTAAAATAACCTATGAGGGAATATAAGCAGACAAATTTTGTTTCAGGTAACAACTCTTAGCAGTTCTTGGTGTCACGTAGTGACTTTTAACCTCTTGATTTGGATCCAATATCTTGGTTTGGATCCAAACATTATATAAATAGGAGAACTCTGTAAGCAGGAAATACTTAAATATAAACCAGGAAATAGAGGCAGGCCACTTGGTCAGGTTACCTGCTTTGCTTGACAATTATATAGCTTCCGGGTATATTGCTATGGCGACTGTCCTGATATGTTAGATTGAATCAGACTTTCCTGTACAAACAGGAAATGTCTGTCACCGGGCTTAGGGAGATATATACTGTCCAATAGTGGACATTTGGGGAGTTCGAGTGGGGCTTTTGAGTTGAGATCAGTTGGAGAGTCAGTCTAGATTAGATCAGTTGGGAAGATTAGATCTAGAAATGCATTATGGGTAAAGTTAGGGACCGCAAGGTACTGGGCAAGCATAGGCCAGTATCGACTTAGAAACAAATAGGAGCAGTCATGTTATAGAACTGTAATTATGTGTTACTGTATTAGACTTTATGAAATATATGTTGTATTAAAAATATCTGAGACTGAAAATGTGTTGTAAATGAAGCCCATAACGCGACACGTATAAAAATGGAGCCGTTGGACCAGGATTCGAAGCGAGTACAAACCACTATATACGATGAGAAAGGAGGAAAACTGGAGAATCGTGAGTACTGTTAAACTCTTTTGTGTTTTAAAATGGCAGATCAGAATATTTCAAAATTATTGCAAAACGTTTCCACGTCTTTAAATGCTTGCAGTATTGCAGAAAACGTACCTAATTTTTACGGGGATTCAAAATTGTTTAAAAACTGGGTGAAGCAAATTGAGAAGTATGGGATTGTTTATGGATTAAATGGAAATCAGCTCAAATTAACAGCCTTTCAAACAAGTAAAGATATTGTTAGCGACTACATTCAGAGATATTTGTCTAAAAATCCACAAGCAGAGTGGAAAGATTTTAAAAATGATTTGGAAGCAAGATTTGGTGAGGTTCATGACGCACACTATTGTTTAAAATTACTCGGTAAAATTAAACAAAATGCAGGAGAAAATGTTCACATGTATGCAGAAAGAATTTGGAATTTGGCAAAAGAGGCTTACAAAACTGTTAATGGAGAATTGCAAATCATTGAAACACAGTTAACAGAGTTTTTTATTGATGGTCTGGCAGAAAAAGATATAAAATTTGAAGTTATGAAACTACAACCTCAGAGTTTTGAAAAAGCGGTTACTTTTGCTGCAAATGAGATAACAGTTAGAGAAAGAATTAAATTAAGAGACAATTCAGAACAAAACTCGAATTTCAAACCGACAATTAAAACGAGAACAAAGAAAACTGGTAGTTTAAAACCCAGACAATATTGTACACACTGTAGGAACATTGGACATATTGTTGATGACTGTAGACATAGGATTAAAAGCAATAAAATGTTCTCAATGAAACGAAATAAGAGATTTAAAGAGAGACAAACGCAAAATAAATGGCGGCCTAAGTTTAAATGTTGGAATTGCGGCAAAAAAGGTCACATCAAGCGGGTTTGTAGAAAGCCTAGAGTTTTTAGACCGAGATGCAATAGAAAATCTTTAAACGGGAAAACTTTCTTCAAAATGAAGTCATTGGAGAAAGTACTAAAAGCAGTCAAACATACACAATTAACCTATGCGGAAATCCTGCTTCGTGCTTAATACGAACGGGCAGACAAAACTTCAGGGCGTTGGTAGACACGGGTGCTGGTGTGAGTTTAATAAGTCTCAAAGCGTATAAAATGTTAAAGAACAGACCGAAACTAATGCCAGAAAATATACAATTAAAATCGGTTAATGGAGGTTTTCTTAAAATACATGGGTGTACATTGCTTAATTTCAAAATTGGGAAGATTGAAAAAGTTCACAAATTCGTAGTTGTCGATAATGTAAGAAATATGATTCTAGGGAGAGATTTTCTACAAGAAAATGGTGTTAGATTATATTTCGATTTAGGCTGTTTGAGAATAGACGACTGCTATGTTTCACTAGAAGAAGATCACCACATTGCTTCAATAACAAGATTAAGTAAAAGCGCAGTATTAAAGCCACAAACTGTCAATGTTGTTTTTGCAAAATTAAAGAAACATGAAGGATTTAAGACAAAAACCACTTATGACTTCAAACACATTAGCAATTCATTTTTTGATAATCAACCAGAATTAGAGGTAGTCGACTCGGTTGTAGAGCTTAGAGCAGACAGAACGATTCCAGTATTGGTAATTAACAATAGTCACAAGACAATTAAGCTTAGAAAAAGGTGTGCACTAGGAAAAATTAATTCAATTAATGATCAAGAGATAAGCTCAGTGGAAGAAACCACTAGAAGTAATTCAACAAATACAGGTTTAACTGAAGAAGAGATTTTAACGGGTTTAAATTGCTCTGACGATCGTAAGGATGTAATTTTGCCACTGCTTCTCAAACACAGACATTTGTTTGCGAGGAATAATTTGGAACTAACTCAAACCAACACAGTAAAAATGACTGTGCCAACAGGAGATCACCCACCGATTAAGTTAAGGCCATATCGTACACAACTGAATAACAGAGCTGCTATTGATAAAGCCATTGACGAAATGTTAGAGGCAAATATAATTAGACCTTCTAAATCTGCCTGGAGCTTTCCCATTGTAATTGTTGATAAGAAAGATGGAAGCAAACGTTTTTGTGTTGATTTTAGGCAGCTCAATAAAATTATCAAACCAATTGCATACCCAATTCCAAACATAGATGATTGTATAGCTAACTTAGGGAAAAGCAAATACTTCACAAGTTTAGACTTAATTTCTGGGTATTGGCAGATTCCAGTGGAGGATAATGATAAACAGCCCTTAGGAAAAAGAACTGCTAAAAACTGCAGTTTTTTAGCAGTGAAATAGCAGTTTTTTGAAAATACTGCCTTCTTTAGCAGTATTTTATCATGGCCATCAGTTGTTGGTGAGCAGTTTACTGCAGTTTTCAAATAACTGCTAAAAACTGCATGTGTAGCTCCATTCATTTGTGACAGTTTTTAACAGTAAAACATAACTGCTACCTGAAAAAATGGTTCAATTTGCAGTAAATAGCAGTACTTTTCTTGGAGCAGTTTTCTAGTTGCTTTTATTTGAACAGAAGAACCAGTTTATAGCAGTTTTCATTTTACTGCATGAAAAAAAACTGCAAACCTTTAAAAGTTATAGGTATAGGATCCTATATCTACTATAGAAATGGAAAACAAATTCGAGCTAGCATATTTTATTACTAGTAGTATAATGACAATGTAGATTCCATATCAAGCTGATGATCAGTGATCCAGCTTCTAAGTAAGAAATAGCTGGCGCATCACCCGTTCCTTATTTGCTAGCGCCCTGTAGCCTGGCATGGCGCCAAGTTGCCTCTTTGAATGTGGAAAAGTGGAGACACTGATCATTCTCAGCGTGAGATCAATTATCTCCATCCACTGGTCCGGTATATTACCCCCTTCCCCATGTAGCATCGCCCCTATTGCGTTGGTCAATTAATTTATGTTATTAACCAATAAAATATAGATAACAAACAACTCCATCTAAGGTTACAAGATGTGTTTGTGAAACGCTATATATACATTATATGCCCCCACTGTATAGCAAATGTAATACCTAAACATTTGTACTTTGACCGTGGAGGATGGCCTTGACATTGTCATGTCACCACTCAAACTGTGAACTAGGCTTCATGAGATACATATGTAAATGCCAAATATAAAGTCTATATATCTCTATTGGTTTGAAAGTAAGTTAGTTGACCTACATGTGTATATCTGGCCTTTGACCTTGAAGGATGACATTGTCCCTAACATGTCAGTTCTGAAAATGTGCAGCTTCAAGAGATATACATGAATGCCAAATATCAAGTCTCTATTTCTACTGATTCAAAAGTTATGCCCAAGGTTGAAGTTGCTGACAAACAATCAAACATTTGACCTTTGACCCTTAAGGATGACCTTGACATGTCACCCCTCAAATTGTGCTGCTTTATGAGATACTTATGCATGCCAAGAATCAAGTCTCTATCTGTAATAGCTCAAAAGTAACGACCAACGTTAAAGTTGGTGACCCCCCCCCCCAAAAAAAAAAAAAAAAAAAAAAAAAAACACCAAAAAAAAAATCACTCTCCGATCTGATTGGGTGGGGGGGTGCACAAAATTTAGGTCAGAGACGTATATATATATCTTATTAGACTATGTTGCGTAAGAATTATCAAATTTTCAATCACAATAAAAAAAAACACCAATTGCTTCCGTAAACCAATTAAATTAATTAAAATCTCCCAACTTGGCTTTGTTAAATTCCTGAAATCAACCCCTAGCTGATTAACACGAATTAATTCGCCGAAACTGTAAATGCGGCCCAGTGCGAGTATCGTAGGTACGAAGCTCGCTGGCCCGAACCGTTCTGGTTCCCTTTCGCGTGTTTGGTTCCTAGCGTATGAAATCTGCTGAAATTCTGGCGGTTGAAGAAGTTATTGGATAATTTCGTTTTGCAATCCCGAAAGGGCTCCAAAGAGGTAAATATAGCTCAGTCTTTGTGTATATTTTATGCAATATTAAAATCGTGTCATTTCCCGGTATATTCTATAAGATTACAGTTTATAAAAACTGTGTTTATTTGCGACGATTTTCAAATTCAAATCGGTCTCCGTTCAAATGCATGGTTTCGGACATCCATGTTTCGGACGAAATGTTATTGTATCATTGCGTTGTATTATTGTGCACAGTATACATTTGTGTTCGAATAATTGAAATGACTAGGATCCACATCAGACATATATTCACGCTGTTTTAATGTTTATTTTCAGTTTGACGTGAATGTATTGATGACTAGTATACAGTTGGCAGTTTCTTATAAACGTTCTATCAACTCCAATGGCAGAACCGTTACATATGCCTTCATGTAAAATAGCCCGCTTGGAATATAATGTCTATGCAGCGACGAACAACTTGATACTGTCCTAGCTGGTTTTTCCAGCCCAAAGGATCGGATGCAAGGTAATGTAAAATAAAATGCTAAATAGCCTCAATTGTAAATAACTAAGTTGTTGAGTCTTGGCAACTATGTAAATTACCCATGATGCAATACTGGGAAGAAACCAATATGGTGGCTACAAACTGTCAATATTTCTAGTTTTAAAAATGTGTCGAATTGTCGATTACATAGCATGACAGTTGATAGAACACAGCCGAATTAGGCTTTAAAAATTCCATAACTGCCATGGTGAGTTAATTATCAATTCTAATAAATTAAGACTAATTAGATTTTTATTATTCAATATTGTTTATCTTCGATTTTCATGTAAGTGGGTGGGTGGGGTAATATTCTAGCTAGCTCTTCACCCCTCTACTCTCTATTTCTGTTTAACGTGACAATGATCAACCATGCAACACCAAAGTCACTGTACCCATGCATCTCATGGGGAGAGACATCAAAATACAACCAATAACCAGATTTATTAAAAAAGAAAATTGAATATGTTTACTTTTTTCCAGCAGTCATGTTTGCAATGAAAATGAAAGTATAGCAAGTAAAATAATATTCTTACCTGTTTTAGTTGGGAACAGACCTATAAGATTTGTTGAGATGTAACCCTTTACACCATGAATGTTCATGGAAGTAATTGCGTCACATTATTACCAGATTATATTTCATTATGGCATAAAATTATGAACACAAATTCTGGCTTAGGCAGAAAATATATTATTCCAAAAGCAAATAGAGAAAATGGGGATTAGTTATCTCTTACACGATTGATCTTGGTCTACTCCATTTGCAAAGTCATAGAAGTGTATGATGTAAAAAGTTAAATATCCAGATTTATGAAATTTTGTCAATAAATTGGACATGTATGTAAATAGGTCAGTCAAAACATGATAAATCTTTCATTATAGGTTGTTGAATTTCAGTGTATAAAACATAAACAGGGAGGAAGAATTAGATTTAATATTATTTTGATAATGTTTATGTTATTAGTATACTGTAACATTTGTTATTGCAGGACTGGGGATACAGCTGTGCCTATAGTCCAGATCAGCAAGCCTGACACACAAAGAGAAGAAAAAGGATAGTTGTCATACAGAAAAATGAAGGTGCTAAAACTTGTCACCATCTTTTCAAAAGACCATAGACTTGCATAAGATTGTGGGGACAGTTTCATGATGGAGCAACTCTTCAAGAAGATAGACAGCACTCTGGATCTTTTGATTTGTTAAAGTAATTTTGCAAGGTGTAAATATCTATTCAAATGGCTAAAAACAAGACTACTACAACTTACTAGAGAGCATGTATTTTGTACAGTTATTGTAGTATAACATCTGTGTTGAAAAGGAGTACATGTGTTCTGTACAAATAGTATAGACCAAGTTTAGAGGGCTTGTAAGAGAGCTGTCTTAACAGGATCTACTCTGTATGCCATCTGTTAGTGTTTTGTAAAATGCCCAGTAATGGTGCAATTAACTTATTCTTAAAAATTAAGAGTGAACCTTTTGAAAACTGCAGCATAAATAATAATTTTCATTTAGCCGTATGTTATGTTTTTCCATTACAGTATATAAAATGTTAAAAAACTTTTGATGGAAATTTATTTGTTCCCCGCCCCCACCCCAGCAAAAAATACTGGCAGTTTTTCTTCCAGTATTCCATGATGTCATTTTACTGCTTAAAAATAATGGCCAGTTATTTTGCAGTTTTTCTTCCAGTATTTTATGATGTAATTTAACTGCTGAAAAAAATGTGGACAGTTTTTCTTCCAGTTTAATGATGTCATTTAACTGGTTCATAACTGGTAAGCCAGTTATTTTGCAGTTTTTTATGACCTCATATGACTGCTAGCTCATTTAAATATTTCGGCCGATTTCACTGCACTTTCACTGCTAAAAACTGGTTTAGAACAAACTGCTAAAAAAACTGCTTTTTACTGGTTCTGAAAAACACTGCTAAATCACTGCAAGTTAACTGCCTTCCTTTTTCCTAAGGGAGAAGTTATCTTTCAGTACTTTCAAAGGAGCATTTGAGTTCCAGACGATGCCATTTGGGATTTCAACAGCCCCGGGGAATTTTCAATCATTGATTCATACTGTTCTTAGAGGCTGCGAAAGCTTTAGCTCATCTTATATCGATGACATTCTTATCCATTCTGAAACCCTTGAGGAACACTTGATACATATAAATACCGTATTGGAACGCTTACACAATCATAATCTAAAGTTGAAAATAACAAAATGTCAGTTTCTTCAGGAGCAGACGAAATTTTTAGGTTTCATAATTGATAAACTCGGCGTAAGGCCTGACCCATTAAAAGTAGAAGCAATCAGAAATTTGCCGCAACCCAAGTGTCAGAGGGATGTTCGTTCACTTTTAGGTATGGCAGGTTTTTATAGGCGTTTTTGTCCAAACTACTCAAAATTAGCAGAACCTTTGATCAATTTAACTAGAAAGAAAATACAGTTTAAATGGACCGAAGAGTGTGAAAATAGCTTCAGACAACTGAAGGACGTGTTAACACAAATTCCGTATCTTTCATATCCAGACCCAAATAAGCCATATACTTTGTATACAGACGCATCGCTTCGGAATATCGGGGCATGTCTTACACAGAAATGTGATGCTGATGAAACTGGGGATTTTGTAGGGGAAAAACCGATCTATTTCCTGTCACATAAGTTAACAGAAACCCAGACTAGATGGAGTACAATTGAAAAAGAATGCTATAGTATCTTTTATAGCCTAAATAAACTTGATCACTATCTACATAACGCAGAGTTTACCATAAGAACCGATCATAGGCCTTTGAAATATATGCTAGAAACGCAAATACAGAACAAGAAAGTAGCTTTATGGAGCTTAACAATCGCCAGTTACAATTGTAAGATTGAATACATTCCGGGCAAACAGAATATAGTTGCTGATTTCCTAAGCAGACCGCCTGCTTGTAACACAAAGAGTAATCAGAGTAATGAAGAAGGGTGTGAATTAGATCAAGAATGTGTGTTAGATATCAATGATAAAACATACGAGATCTCCCCACAAGGCAGCAATTCTGAAAAAGCCCAAAGCGTTAATCTAATTGACTCAACGCACCTAAATATAAAGCAGATTGTTGATAAAGAATGTGAGTTGCCAGATTCTTTCATAGAGCCACTCAAAGAAGTGTCAGAATGTGACATGAAAATTGAACAAAACAAAGATCCCAAAATACTAGAGTTAAGGATGAGACTGAAACATGGGAAGCCTAGCAAAACAGAAGAAAATAGATTTCTTGAGGTAAATAACATATTGCACTATATTTCAAATGTAGATGACGAACCCAGTCTGAGATTATATGTTCCGTTACATATGACTGGAATGGTAATAAACCAATACCATGACGAGAATGGCCACCCGGGTTGTCAAAGACTATTTCATACAATTAAACAGAATTATTACTGGCCGGGCATGGTTAAAGAGCTATATGCATATGTCAACAAATGTGTTAATTGCCAGCCTCGCAATCTATCTGCTATTAAAGCACCTATGTCAGATGAATTAAAGAAGCATTTGCGAAATAAAAAATCAAATAGTTTTCAGAATCAGGATGTAGGTGCCACTGAAACAGATAATCTATCGGATAGGTCAGTAGGAGAAAAATTAAAGACTCAAAGGGTTATTTCTGACAACAGAGAATCAGATGACATGGAGATAGATGCTATCTCAACTGTGCCCAAATGTAGGCGTAAACGGAAAGCAAAGCCTGGCAAGCAGACCGTCAAAAAGGCTTTAACTTCCTGTCTCAATGTTCTATTAGATTCCTTATAGAACAAGATTTCTAAGTAGGGTTAATGAGTGTATGTTTGCAAATAAGACTTCAACATAGTGTAAATAGATGTTATGTAAAAGAATCATATCTAGTAGGGCCGGTATATGACAGATTGACCGGACTGATATGTAAATGAATGACATGTGACCAGAAATACGGGTAAAATGTGTACTGTCATGAGGTAACCCATAAGCTTGACCGGTAATTAATATGCACGAGTGCACGTCATAAAACCCACCACTTAACTAGCTAATTGTAAATTCGGGCGGGCATCAACAAGGAAAATAATAAGATACTGTAAGAAAGTTGCTGTTTTAAATGAGTTGTAGCTATAGGTTAAGAATTGGAAAAATAATTGGGTCTAGGTACTCCTCTGCATAAGCAAAGATTTCAAGGCGGAAACTATCTTTATTAACAGTGAGTAAATACATAGGAATATGTTTTATTAATAATTGATATGCCATGAAATACACAAGCGGGTGAAACAGTTCTCCAAATGGTGACCATGTTATGGTGTGCTTACATCGAGCATTCAAGGGTTGAGTTAAATAGACTTTGACACCAGTTAGAAGAGGAGAAATTAAACGGAGAAATATCTCTCTGTTTGAGTTGGAGACGAACTGTGAAATATTTGTGGTCATTAACTTTTGTGTAAATAGCCAGATAAGAACATTGTCTATTGTTTTATTCATATACACATGCGTGTATATACAAGGAAACTTGTCTGACAGCATTGAATCGGCGCAGAGCGTGGGAACCAGCGAGACCTGAACCAGTCAGCTAAAATCGAGTCCGTGGTTACCATGACAACAACAAGTAAACAACAATGGAAACTAGTCGAGACAACCAGGGACGAATGAGCGGTTACTATGGCGACAGTAACAACCCACAGTAGGACCAGCCAAAAACGACAAGCAGACATTAGTAGAAGTTACGTAATTGGATTAATTTCATAAGAGATTTACTTACTTGTTACATGTATAGAATCCATTTAATTCTTTTAGATTCAGTTTTAAAGCCATTCAATGTGACTTTATATGTTCACTGTCAAAATGCTTATGCTACATAACTAGTTAGTTAGAGAATTTATACGCAAAGAATATCAATTAGGTCGGATATTAAAACTCATTACTCAGCTTAAAGGTGACAATTGGTAACTGCCAAATGTGTCAAAATTAATTGGTACTCATTTAACACCATTATTTCCTATACTCAAGTTAATTAAGAAAGGTGTTAATTAATTGAGATGATACGAGCATCTGCTCAATTCTGAGTTTGACTGTCAGTTTAGTGAGTAAAATGGAATGTTAAGTAACTAAGTCATGTAAATTATAAGTACGTTACTGTTTCGTGTTTTGATTTTTATCATTGCAGAAGACATCAGTGCTCCAGATAAGACGCGTACATGCATATTTATGCATATTTTTTAACCAAAAACGCATTTGAAACTAAAATCGTGCGTACTGATACACATACAAAAAAATTGTGTACGCATTTAAATTTCAAAACTGTGCGTTTCGCCTCTCTTAAATTGTCTCCGCCGAAGTTGACTTGAAAAATCTGAAGATCGTTAACAGACGCTTGCACTGGCGTACTTATCCGAGATTCTCTGATTTTTCGCACCCATCCTCGTACCATTCCGGTGAGTCCTGGCTGATTCCTTGTATCTGCAATACTACATTAAAATTAATGTGGTAGGGTATTGGGACTGGTCACGTTTTTTCAGACCTTATGCGAAATGAGCCGAGAGTAATCATATTGCAAGCGTCTGATTGACAAAAAAATCATGGCGTCGTCTGGCGTTGGACGACAAAAGAAAAGGTTCAATGTAGAAAAAACACCAACTTTGTTTAGTTATTTCGGAAGACAAGATGAAAAGGCAAGTTCCCAATCGATTGTGACGTCAATACTTAACTCTGTTATTGACTACATACAATTATAAATACATTTGACACAGTAGATTAGAATTAACAGTAAAAGTGGTTACTAGTGTCATAATTAAAGGTAAAGGATTTGCTGGTTTGTTTCTGTTTTATTTGCTTTCTGCTGAATGTCAGCATTACATTTTGATTTTCAGCATTGAAAATAAAATGTGCGCGTACGTACACATTAGCGTGCGAAAATTATCTGGAGCACTGAGACATGAGAAGTTAGAAAGACTGTATACAGATCTCTCCTCAGGGACAAGGCAAAATTGTGGCTTAAAGGCGAAATTCATTGTGAACTTGAACATTTACCTACACACAACGGATTACAGAGACAAAACAGTGAATTACACCTGTGTGGGAAGGACTATTGAACTGTGTGTTAATTATTGCGTGTTATGAACCTGACATTTGAAGCCTTAAGCTAAATACTGACACTAGTGAATGCCTTATACAATCCTGAGAATTTTGTAAATCGTAACATAGCGATAGAGAGTTACTGTATACAGTATTGCGTAATTAATATGTGGTGATGGGGTTTTAAATTTTACATTTTTTAGATCAATATTATATTTTCATGGGCGATACAGATAAACACGTATTAATCAGATTTAATTGTTGACTCAATGAAATCTGAAATGAAGGAAGAGGCGAGTGTCACGTAGTGACTTTTAACCTCTTGATTTGGATCCAATATCTTGGTTTGGATCCAAACATTATATAAATAGGAGAACTCTGTAAGCAGGAAATACTTAAATATAAACCAGGAAATAGAGGCAGGCCACTTGGTCAGGTTACCTGCTTTGCTTGACAATTATATAGCTTCCGGGTATATTGCTATGGCGACTGTCCTGATATGTTAGATTGAATCAGACTTTCCTGTACAAACAGGAAATGTCTGTCACCGGGCTTAGGGAGATATATACTGTCCAATAGTGGACATTTGGGGAGTTCGAGTGGGGCTTTTGAGTTGAGATCAGTTGGAGAGTCAGTCTAGATTAGATCAGTTGGGAAGATTAGATCTAGAAATGCATTATGGGTAAAGTTAGGGACCGCAAGGTACTGGGCAAGCATAGGCCAGTATCGACTTAGAAACAAATAGGAGCAGTCATGTTATAGAACTGTAATTATGTGTTACTGTATTAGACTTTATGAAATATATGTTGTATTAAAAATATCTGAGACTGAAAATGTGTTGTAAATGAAGCCCATAACGCGACATTGGCAAGTACATGCATATACATGTATAGCAAACAATCTTGAATGTATGCTAAATTCTTATGATTCTGTAAAAACCCTATAATATATCCAGTTCTTGATATAACAATTAACATTGGTAAAGACTCAATACCTGTTTGCAGCATATCAAGTCCAAACAAAGAGAAAATCCATTCGAAAATTAAACTCCAAGAAAACACGAGCTTGGACAAAATCTATACAAGAACAAGTGAGGGTGCCAACAACGCTCCTCTGTTCGATTGTAGCCCTTGTGAGAGTCAACAAGTGTGTGAAGTTTTATAAGATTTGCATGTATATTAAAGATGTACACAATAGCCAACATTTAACGTTTCCGGACAACATCGGCGACAACAACGACAATGCAGACACTGGAGTTACAATAATTATTATGAATAGCTCATATTAGAAAAACAGACTAGCTGAAAAAAAAGGAGATACATGTATATCCAAAAGTACAGTAGAACCCCTCTAATGTCACCACTTAATGAATAATCATGGATGTCTTTATAAGCAGGTGGTTGCTTAATGTTAGTTTTTACCTGCATTATGCTACCACCTGTATCTAGCACCCAGAATTATACCTCTTTTAGGTGGTCGCATTAGCGGGGTTTTACTGTAGATCCAAATGTACCCAAGAACTAAAATTATACATTTTGTATGTGACACACCACTAAGGCACTAACTGTCAGCAAAAGTTGATGATTCACTATTTTGCAATTAGAATGAGCAGAAATAGATACAAAAGAGATCTTATGAATAATTGCTACATGACAATAATCATTGATCAATATACATCTAGTGCTCTGTTCACAGGCAAGAATCTGAAGTTTCTGTGAGAGCCAAACTTTTCCTTGTTATTGTTCATTTATAAAAATTCAGTCCATCAATATTCATGCAGTAATAAATTCTTAAATCTATTTTAATGAACGAAAGGTTTAAAATTTAACTTTCGAAAAATTGGTTATTGCTGTCCGAAGTCCAATTCTTTGTCCTAACAAAACTTTGAAGGTAAAGACATGATTCCGAGAAGTCATTTCGCTACCCTGACCATTTCGCTACCTGTACGTTTCGCTACCTGTCGAATCTAATAGGACAAAAAAAACTTTGTTGTTGTGGCGTGAGTGATTAGTGATTTCAAACAGCCTGGACACGGATAAGACGCCGAGCAACTCGGTGTCTCATTCGGATCCAGGCTGCTTGCATATATGACTCTATGGTCGCGATTAACAGATAAAGGATAATGAGAGAATTATTCACTCTTTTCGAGTCACTGTTATAAAAAAAATAATGAAAGTTTAAGCGATAAGAAATATTGTACAGACCAACTCCTACTGTCGCATATCAAATGCGTGCAAGCGGCATATCAGCGTAGAAGTTATGTATTAATTTTAATAAAGATTAAATATAATTTCTACACCAACATCATATACACATTATTTCGATCGGGATTCGGACTGTTTGTGAAAGTCATAATGATGATAATAAAAAAACAAGAGGGCCATGATGGCCCTTAATCGCTCACCTGTTCGTAACAGATTAATGATTTCAATGACAGATTGCATAATTTGAAAAATCTTGGTAGAAAACCATTAGACGATGCTACATACTAAATATAAAGAGTCTAGACCTTACAGATTTGGAGGAGAAGATATTTTAAAGATTTTCCTATGAAAAACTGTTAAGCCCCAGGGTGGGCCATTTTTGATCCGGGGTTCATAATTTGAAAATCTTGGTAGAGGACTATTAGATAATGCAACATACCAAATATCTAAGGTATATGCCTTACAAGTTCAGAGAAGACTTTTAAAGATTTTTAAGAGAAGAAGATTTTTTAAAACTTTCCTATGAAAAACTGATGTGCCCCTGGGCGGGGCCATTTTCAACCCAGGGGACAAAATTTGAACAATCTTGGTAGAAAACTATTAGATAGCGCTACATACCAAATATTAAAGGTCTCTGCCTTAAAGCTTTTCATATGAAAAACTGATAAGCCCCAGGGTGAGGCCATTTTTGACCCAGGGGTAATAATTTGAATAATCTTGGTAGAAAACCATTAGATGATGCTACTTACCAAATATCAAGGGCCTAGACCTTACAGTTCTGGAGGAGAAGATTTTAAAGATTTTCCTATGAAAAACTGATAAGCCCTTCGGCGGGGCCATTTTTGGTCCGGGGGTCATAATTTGATTAATCTTGGTAGAGGACCATTAAATAATGCTACATACCAAATATCAAAGGTCTATACCTTATAATTTTAGAGAAGAAAATATTTAAAGATTTTCCTATGAAAAAACTGATAAGCCCCGGGGCGGGCCATTTTTGTCCTGGGGTCATAATCTGAACAATCTTAGTAGAGGACCATTAGATGATGCTACATACCAAATACTAAAGGTCTATTCCTTACATTTTCAGAGAAGAAGATTTTTAAAGATTTTCCTATGAAAAACTGATAAGCCCCGGGGTGGGGCCATTTTTGGCCCAGGGGTCATAATTTGAACAGTCTTAGTAGAGGACAATTAGATGATGCTACATACCAAATATCAAAGGTCTATGCCTTACAGTTTCAGAGAAGAAGATTTTTAAAGATTTTCCTATGAAAAACTGATAAGCCCCGGGGTGGAGCCATTTTTCGCCCAGGGGTCATAATTTGAACAATCTTAGTAGAGGACCATTAGATCATGCTACATACCACATATCAAAGGTCTATGCGTTACAGTTTCAGAGAAGAGGATTTTTAAAGATTTTCCTATGAAAAACTGATAAGCCCTGGGGCGGGGCCATTTTTGGCCCGGGGGACATAATTTGAACAATCTTTGTAGAGGACCATTACATCATGCTACATACCAAATATCAAAGCTCTTGGCTTTGTAGTTCCAGAGAAGAAGATGTTTAAGTAAATTGTTGACGCCTGTACGTACGCACGACGCACACCGCACATACGCACGACGACGGACATAGGATCATCCCAATAGCTCACCTTGGCACTTTGTGCCAGGTGAGCTAATAATGATTATGATGATAAAAACAACAGAAATATTAAATTTTAAATATATATATATATATATATATATAATACATGTGTCATTATCGGTGTCTCTATGATATTGCTGATTGAATTAAGCCACCCGCTGCTTTCGTATTTACACGTGCCAATTAATATTCATGAGGCCCGCCCCGAGATCACAGGTACCGCCGATAACATTGGCATATATACCATTGTGACACTGATTGAATTAAGAAATATTGTAAGTGGGAAGAAAATATATATCAATTATATGTGTCACAGACATACGCAAAATGCATTTTAGCTAATTTTTCATTGATATAAAATACTTTTTTTTAAAGAGTTAAAGATATGTTGAATGATTGATATGTAGTCAGTGCATTAGGATCACATGAAAATGCAATCATTACTTAAATTCAATTTTACTTTAAGGTTTGTAAACCATCTACCTGCTATGGAAGTGTATGAATGTGCAAACTCTCCTCTCTTTAATTTTCAAAGTTTCACATATGATTCTCTAAATTTTAGATAGAAATGTTGAATGAGTGTCAAAGAACTTGGATTCTGATGATACATCGAATTACTCGGCACCTCAGCTGGATCCAAGCCTTATTATTCTAGGTATTCACTACATCATACGATTCACGATTTTTTGTTTATTTTGAATATAGAATTACAACAGTTTATATAATTACGGTTAACCCTTTCCCTGTTCTGTATTTGGTCAAATTTCAATATCTACTAAATATTCATTTAAACAAAATAGTTACAAAGAAATATGGAATGTGGAACATTGTTGACATTTTAGAAAGCAAAGAAACATATCTATCAAATGCTGTTAGCAAACAGAGTAGACCCTGATCAGACTGCTCCTCTAGAAGCCGTCTGATCTGGGTCTACTCTGTTTGCACATACGTGAAAACACGTTTATATGAGAGAAAGGGTTAAATGGAACATGTCTAATTGTTAGTTTTGAATTTGTGATATATTTACGTTGAACATTATTCCAAACAGCTATAGCCACCTCCACCTATCTTATATATGCTAATCAACTCATTTACTGTGGATGTCTCATTCGGATCCAAACTAGTTGTTTGCCTATGCTGAGCACTACGCTCGGTAGTTAAAATTGGTAAGTGCATCTCTTTTCATCTGTTAAACTATCATCCTCCAAATCAATGAAATGTGTGAACAATTATATTTTATTGGGTGGTGAAAGAGCAAGGTAGCAATTTAAAATGAATGTAGCAAAATGGTCAGGGTAGCGAAATGGTCAGGTTAACGAAATGCCGAGTAGCGAAACATCCGTAAATCCATGGTCTACACTGATTCCAAGGGTTTCTGGACGACTCGGTACCAAACCAACTCGGCCCCTAGACAATTTGGCCCCAAGACGATTCGGCACCATGGTCAACTCGGCCCCTCCCAATATTTTACCCTCTAGACGATTCGGCACCAATTTATTTTCATTAATTTTTGTTATCAAATTTACATTTTCCTTGTCAATCAATCAATAAAATGAACTTATAAGGTGGATCCAGATTAGTTCACATCTGTGTACTTTAAATGGTGATATCGAGCTACTTTCGGTTTTAACACTATCCCGGAGACGGCACCTGTCACAAAATTAGCATGCTGTCTTACGGGTCATTAATGAGACTAGATCCAGATCATTGTTATAAATTGTTATTTCATAACATTGATTTGGATTAAATACACCCGGTAAATTTAGGTTTGATGAAGAGATGCTAAATACTTTGGATCCCGATCAATCAATTTCAAACTGAAGTTATTTTCAGATCATACAATCAATTATTGGTACAGAACATTGATTTGGATCCCTTTTGCTGTATGTTCACATTTATGTTATGTTCGGTCACGATTTCTTCAGTCGTGCTGCCGCAGGACCTCTTACATTAATGAAGATCGACACACATTTTTCAGTGGTGCGAGTTGTCAGTTGTAACTTATTAACATAGTGATTAACCATATTGTCCTCCATGAGAATTTCTTTGAGTTCAAGATATGTAGAGGAATTAACTTCTGACTCATTTACATTGTTCCTTATGCATATTTCACATTCTCTAATGAATAAGGAGAAAATGTCACTTGGCACTTTCAGTCCCCCTCGACTCACAATTCTTGTCCATTCAGAGTATTTACTAACAAATGTCTTTTCCGAGTCTGTTTCATTTTTTATGAGATTTTTCAATGACTCCTGTGTTTCTCGCTTTGTTAGCTGCTTCAATATGAATCCAGATATGTAAAACAGAACTGATTGGTCTACATCAGTCAATTTTTTTGGTGTTAATTTGATGATTGGCTTGCACAGTTTGGATCGATTACTAATCAAGTCATTGAGTAATTGCCTGTTCAAAACGGACACAAACTGTCTTAGTGGAAGATTTGATGTATTTAATCCTTCAAAGCACTTGGTTAATTCATCACATTTACTCAACACAGAACTGTAGAATCCTTCAAAAAGTATTTCATTACTATTGCTGTTACACTGTGCTGCATTGTTGAAGACTTCAAAATAGAGTGGCTCCAGTTCATTTGTAAGTGTTTGTTGGAGTTCTGTGTTTTCATTCACACATGAAACCAGGTCCAAAATGCCTTTGCCATGCACTGATCGTTGCAGCGATCGAAATTTGTTTGTTGATACATTGTCTAGTGAAGTTGTCAAGGTCTCCCTGAATATGGTGATGAAATTCGTCTTTTCAAATGCAAATGGCTTTGGTTTGGGCTTTGAAGTTTGGTGTCTTTGTTTTCGATACTGTGCAACTGAAATGAAATAAGAACATTATCAATAACAAATGCAATATTTGGTCAAGCGTCATATTTACATATAAAACTAAAAGTAGTGTATGCTTAACATTTTCGTCACTTGTCAGTCATTCTGTATCTTATTAGCATACAGACCAGTATTCTAATTGTTACTACAAATAGTAGATAGTTTTATGTATAAATAAGAGACTTTTGAGGGCCTTGATAACACAAATTCATCAGGACAATGTTAAATTATTGACTCCATGAATATTGGCTATAACGGTAGAAACTGATTTAGGACAATTAAATGATTCTTCTAGGACAGACTCTGACCCCAAACAGTCATAGGAAAATCAATGATTCTACTAGATGATTCGGCAGTTCAACTAGTACAGATTCTGATGTCAGTCTGCGATTTTTTGATCGAAATCTGTACTAGTAGAATTGCTGATTGTCCTAGGATTATATTGTGATTGGAGTCTGTCCTAGGTCAGATTGTGATCGAGTTTGTCTTAGGAGAATCTATGATTGTCTTAGGAGAATCTATTATTGTCCTGATTAATTGCAATTTCCTCTACTGTGACATATATGTTACAGTAGAAGTTGCAATTCAGGTCAAAGTGGTATTCTTCTAGCCAAATTGGAATCGCTATCTCTCCTCGGACATTACATGTAAAATTGCATTCTATCCTAGGACAATCAACAATTCTACTCGGACAATCGGCAATTCAAATAGTACAGGTTTCTGAAGACAAATAGTCGGGGATAAAGCTACAACGAATGCTTGTTTGATTTAAGCATAAAATGGTTCCGGGTATTTCTTATTTGACATGCAAATGAATTTAAAAAAAAATAAAAAAAAATTGTATGATGTGAAGAACAATACATGTATTGAAACTATTAGGTCTCATGTTTTTATTTATCCCACACTAAACTTTACTCCCTGAATGATTACATGTACATTATAACCTGCTCCTTTTGAATAAAAAAAACTTAACTCCATAAATACGCCTTTGCAAACAGAGTAGACCCTGATCAGACAGCTCATTTAGGAGCCGTCTTATCACGGTCTGCCCTGTGTGCTATGAATTAATAGATATGATTCTATAGTTTAATTCTGCCATGACCAAAGCCTTCCATGTGTTATTTTAGCAATTCATCTAATTAGAATTCATGGTATCATTATTTTTTACATAAATTTTCATGGAGGAAAGGGTTTAATTACATGTGTATTCCCATCTATAGAAGCATCCCATAGACTGGGGTCATACTGCTCCTGCAGGATCTGAACAAGATCTACACTATTTGAAAATGGTATTTATGGAGTAAAGATTGGCCCCTAACTTCATATAATCATGTGTTCATGCATTTGCAAACAGAGTATACCTATAACACATCAGAGTCTGTTTGCTAATGGAATTTCATAGATCTGTTTCCTTAGTTCCTAAAATCCCTTCTATGTCCCACATTCCGTATTTCATTACAACTATTTTGTCCATATTTAAATACTCTATAGGTTATGGATTTTGGAAAATATATAATAGATGAAGGATTTTAACCCTTTCTCAATGAGTAGACACCGATGAACCGTCTGATGAGGCCTGCTCTGGTTGCCAATGGAATTTGATAGGTCTGTTTACTTTTTAAAATGGTTCTACAATATTGCACTTTCCATATTTTATCAACTTTAATTTGGCCATAAATGAAGAGTAGGTATTGAACGTTGGAATGAAAATAGAACATGTTCTATGTTAATACATATTCAACTCCTACTGAATGTTTATTAACAAAATAGTTATAAAAAATATGGAAGATGGAACATAGTAGACATTTCAGAAAGAAAAGAAACATATCTATCAAATTCTATTGGCAAACAGAGCAGACCCTGATCAGATGGCTCCTCTAGAGCCGTCTGATCTGGGTCTTCTGTTTGCAAATGCGTGAAAACACGTTTATATGAGGGAAAGGGTTAATCCATGTCCTGTCAGTATTAAAAAATGTTTCCTTAAAATTGCCTATGTCTGTAACCTGCCGAGAGGCAGTGTGTCGCATAGTCCGTCGTCTGTCTGTCCGTCCGACCTATTTTTCCCATTCTTACACTTCTCCCATCAAGTGACATGTGTTCCTTTGAACACTCTTGTTTAATAGCAACTCTTGTATTTATTTGAAGGGGGGGGGGGGGGGGGAAATGGTGTTGGTGAAACAATGAAGTGCATAATCTGGATCAATCGAGTGACTGCATATGATAAGAACTTAAGCAATTTCAGGATAAGATTTTCACAGGCAGGATTATGAAAAATATTAAAATACATGCGTGTATATTGAAGAGAAACCCTAATCGGAAGCTCTATGATAAAAATATTGAAATTTATTGACTCGTTAAAAACACTTAAGTCGAAATTAACAATCTTTCAAAGATGGAATTACTTCTTCACATATTGAGATATCAAACATGAATGTAATTTATTTGAACACAGTACTTACCCCGAATGTTTTGTTTTCCGTGCTTTGCTCGTAAATGACCACGTATTCCTGATATAGACGAATAACTCTTATCACAAGTATCACACTGATATTGTTTCTTTATTTCCTTTGTCTTTGTAAGTGTTGAAATCTTCGGATTTGAATTTTCAATGTCACAATCACTTTCTGATGAGAACTCATACTCACTTTCTGTAAAATCACCTAAAATTGTATCCAAATCTAAATCAGAAAAATTAACGAAATCGTCCTTGGAATATGCCATGTCTACATGTTAGAAGGAGATTAATTCTGTGTTAAAAAAAATTCTATGACATTTCCCAGTATTTTTAACGATGGTATAATTATTTCTAGAGTAACTGCAAACAGTGATTAATCAAAAATTAAATTAATGTATATCAAAGAATCCGTATTTACATGTTGTCAAACAAACAAGCAATTAAGATTAGTGGATTATTGCATGTACTTAAACAATGACGTCGGCATATTTAATGTATAATCCCAGTATACTTTTAGTAATATAAATTAGTACCAATTAAATGAAGGTGTCAAACACAAACGCACGTGCATGTTAATAGTTGATATGAAAAGGAAAAGTTTTCCAGTTGTGCTTTTGGTTAATGTATTGGGATCTTAATTTGATCATTTCAAAAACATCCTGACACCAAAATTTTAAACTATTTATAACATGATGAATATTTTTTTCAGATTCCTATTTGTTTCCAGATCTGTATTAAGTTAATTTTCTCATGGTCGAATGGCGATTCGTATCTGTCACCTTCATGCCAACTTTTTGGTGCGACAGCCGGCGATTAAAACAACAACAAACAGGATTTTAACTCTTTTTACACTATATTTTGTAGATTCTAATATCAATTCCAAAAATATAATTTTTTTATAAAGATTATATATGATTAATAAGCAGTGTTTACCTTTCTTGTTCGTGTGTGTGCTCTGTATTTTGCACTCGTCTATCAACCGGTTTCATTTCGCGACATTTAACTCGTTACAAAATCTTACCACACGCATATTTAAATCTGATAATTCCATACATAAAAGATGAATGTCTTAGCTGTCTAACAAGACCATTTAAATAAAAATCCGACGATATGTAAAGAATATAGAGAGACTTTCGCAGATATAGGTGACATTTTTTTATTAAAAATTATTTCTCGTGCGTCTCGCTATAAAATCAGTAACCGAGAGCTCGATATCGATTATTTTAGCGATAACGATGTACAGGTAAGCGACGACAAGTGTTTCAGTACATTGTATCGGTTTATAGTTCGATGCCACTCCGTCTGTATTTACTTCGAGGTTCGGTAGGGTGTAATATTTAATATTATCTATGTCAATACATTTGAAATCTATATCTATCATTTCAACAGCCTGTAAGCACCAAAAATGGTTTAAACAGGTTGATATTACCTATACAATTCTAATGTTATATAGGTGCCGAATCGTCTAGGGCCGAGTTGTCCAGGGACCGAATTGTCTAGGGGCCGAGTTGGTTTGGTGCCGAATTGTCTAGAAATCATCCCAAGTGTGTGTCTGCTCCAAGGGTAAATGTTGAATTGGGCCATTGTAAAATAAAACGGTAAACATGACTTGCAAACAGTGACGCAGACATTTATAAATTTGACCCACTTACATGTTCACATATACAAAAAAAATACATGTGCATTTTTAATAAATAAACGAGACACATAATTTACCTGTTCTCAAGTTGACAACATAGTATAATTAAGTCACCATCAATGATCATAAGAGTTTAATTAATTCCTCGTTTTGTCAATTTAATATGAAGTTCATGTTTTCTACCCGGGCCCGCCTTCACAATTACGGACCCTGTTCAGTCATTGAAACAGCGTATATATCTAACAAAATAGGTTATTACATTTCTCCACCTCCACATTGTTTACTTTTGGGATTCCCCAGTTTCGCTTCGACTGGTATCCGGTTCCATTTTGCATGTTCGCCCTTTTGATGTAACGAAGCGAGAACCGGTATAATAAAATCGATACGGGCTAAAACAGTTATCGGACGTTTCATCGGAAACGGGTCAAACCGGTCCAAGTCAAAGCGATACCAAGTCAAATTTAGAAAATGATAAAAATTAAATGATAAATGAGTAGATCTAGATTACTTTTTCGAAGAATAGATACCTAGAAAATTTTGCAGATCATACATTATTATACATGAACCCTGGCTGGTGACAAAGTTTTGGATTCATCACTGGGAACACGAAAAAAAAAACGAATAAGACATTTGACAAAACAACAACAACATACGGATAGACGAAGCCATTTATATACCCGAATCTATGTTTTTATATTTTGAAATGGAGTCCAGTAATCTGGTGATTTGTCACTATACGAACAAGTAAGTATAAAGGAATAATATAATCTTGCATTTCCTTTCAAGATTATGTACAGTCAGCGTATCAAACAGTTTGGATTCTGATGAGATGCCAAATTACTGTCTCAATGTATAGAAGGTCTGTAAAGGTCTGGAATCGGGTGTTTTACCTGATTGTAATCCTCACCTCGTTTTAACACATATCTCACTATACTCTTTCTCTCTATCCCACTTTTGAAGTCTCACTTTCACAACTTTTATAGCTTTTATTCTCGCACAGCTTGCACCTTTTCATGCCAGTAATACGCGAAAGCAGAGTCGGGCCTTATATACAAAGATAGATAGATAGATGCCAAATTACTGTCTCACCTGGTTCCAAACGTTTTACATAAGTAATCACCCATCCGCTCATAATAGGCTAATGGTCAACACAAGACTTTGTTAATTGGCATAATATGAGCACATAATTTTTAGCCATGAGAGAAACTGCAGACTCAACTCCTACTGATTGACCTAGGTCCAAACATTTTGCAAATTGCGCACGTGCCACCGACTTAATCCATTACATCATAGGCTATTTTAACACCCAACATCTTGAAATAAATTAATCGAAAAGGAGCATTTACTAGAGAAATGTAAACTTTTAGAATTGTTTAGTTTTGAAATGATTGTGATAAATAGGGCATCTGCCCCGATGGAGCAAATGCTCTATTTATCACAATGGTTTCAAAGAGTGACCTTTACAGTGGCGTCAATAAAAGCATAGACTATGTCTCTGCTATGAGGGAATGGGTCTATAAACGCTTTTATACCAGTATTTAGTAAACGCCTCAGAGATATATATCAAACAGAATGGCACACTGGAGTTGAAGCATGTACATCTTTATTACTTTACAGGCATATCCATACAAATATTAGTCGAGCGTATTATCTACTCATTGTCGAAAATCCAAAATATAGATACGTTATACATGTAGCAAGGATACGATTGAATTCTCATAATCAAAATATTGAAGCTGGTCGCCATAGAAATGTGGTAAGGAACCAAAGACTATGTACATTATGCCATTTAAATGATATAGAAGACGAATATCACTTTATTCTGAAATGTCCTATGTATAATCATTTCAGAAAGATATTCAAAGGTTCTATTCAGATCACCCGAGCATGTTCAAATTAGTAAGTTTGTTAAATTCAGAAAGTAAAACAGTCTTAAACAGACTGGCACTATATTGCATCAAAGGCTTCAAACTAAGAAATGATATTCTAAGTGTATTATAGGCTTATGATATGTTTATTATCAGTTGAGGTATTTGGCTAATGTAGAACACTCCGTAATACAGGGTATACTATTATGTATGTTAAACTGGCACTGTATAATTACATTAGCGTGACTGTCATGTGTATGTTACGATGTTATGATGATGAGCTTGTATGCTTAGGTCAAAAATAAAACATCTGTTCTGTTCTGTTCTATAAAATTAAGGCCCATGTTTATCACTCAATTTTCACCGTATCGAAGATATTATTGATGTAACAGTTACACTTGAACACGTAGCTATACTAACAACAGTCATATGTCAAGTAAGTCTTAAGAGATCAAACAAAAGAACTACGTTGACAACTGCGATCGCCAGATCAAGGAACTTAAATTACTTTTAAACAGGTTGCTGCTTAATGCAGAGTGAAAGTCATGCCGAAATTAAATTTAAGCTCCTAGATCGGCTTTCTACGCGACTTTCACCCTGCATTAAGCTACCACCTGTCTCTAAGACCGATATTTATACTGCTGTAGTGTCCTACTGTTGCATTGGTCAGCTTGGGCACAGGTAGCCACGCCTACCACAGCAGCAGGCCGCTGCCGCTCGCCCAATTAATGTATGCATGTTCTGTTACTTGTTTGTTATTATATGTTTAGAGACTGAAGATATTAGATTTGTAAATACGAACACGTCTCATTAGAGAGGTTTTATTGTTTTGATCATGTGAATGAAAATAGTTCATACTCGAGCGTAGTCCTATATGGTTCAGTTGAAGTAGGTGTAAGAGAACCAAAATAAATCTGTATACTGAAAATAGGAGCAAAAGATAGTAAACTGGGGCTCGTTGTACTAAAGTTATCGGAAGTTTTAATTAGTAAGCCTTACTCATAAATGTAGGACAAGTCGTCAGAATGAGAATTACTGGGCTTAACCCATACAGTGCGACACACGAGTCACTAATGTCCTTTGCAAACAGTGTAGACCCAGATGAGAGGGCTCCTAGAGGAGCCCTCTCATCAGGGTCTGCACTGTTTGTTATCTAACACATTTCTTTAGAAAAATCCCTATATATTCACCGTAAGCTTTACCGGTTTGAATTTTGGAATAGTCCATTTTAAAAAATTCAGCGTTGTAAGGCTTAATAAGGCCTAGTGTAATGGTCGAATCTTCGATTACCTTTGCAAACAGTCTTGATCAAGATGAGACGACGAGTAATATGCCTTCTCATCAGGATCTAAACTGTTTGACAATCCACACACAGTAAAACCTCTCTATAACGACCACAAACTTGTGTTAATTAGTTGGTATTTAGAGCAGGTGGCTGCTTAAAGTAAGGTGAAAGTAAAACAGAACGCTCCTGTACTTGCTTTAAGTAGCCACCTGCCTTTAACACAAAATACTTGATGTAATTTAGTGGTCGTTATAGAGAGGTTTTACTGTACAGTTTAGAGAAGAAAATGAAGGATAACCCATCAAGTAACCTGAGCAGACACATTGTTTGCAGACGATAATTATTTGGCGCCAAAAGCCTTTTTTTTAAAAACAGAATATTAATTAGTGTATTGATGTAGCTTAATGCTGATTGACAATTAAATCTGGCATAAGTTTCAAGTCCTTTGTCTCGATGGAAAGAAAACATTGGAACTTAGAAAACACTAAATATTCCGATTAATCGCCGCATCTCTGATCAAGATCTACACTGGCCCATTATCAAGTTTACTAAAACTTATCACTGATTGGATGGCCATCTATCTACACTGTTTGCAAAGCAAAGAAAACACATTTTCTCGATAAGGTTAAGCACGCGTTTGAAACATTAATTCTCATGATCGTCTGATCAGGGCCTGCTGTGTTTGCTTATGATACACACTGTGAACACTGCAGGTTACATGTATATAATTATACTATAAATAGAAATAAAACCACAAATGTTGACGCCATTTTAGATATGTAAACCTACCCATGCAGTCAAATGCTGTTTTACTGAAGAACTTCCGTTTAATCCACCAGACTCTGTTCCTTTTGTTCTAATTGTCTGACCATAATACATTACTGGAAATGGTATACATGACTGTTTACACATACCTGTCATATAATGTTAACTTTGTATAAGCTTAGATCTATTCCCACCACTCACCTTGTTTGATATCTTCATATCCAAACCAATGAAAAGAATGTTAAACTTTATGTACTCCATTGTAAGATATCTATAGCCGTTTACATCGGCGGGTCCCATCTGTTGTTAAACAATCTTAAACACATTCAATTCTCGTCACTAAATAGTACATGTAAGTAGTTTCTGTATTTTCATTAAACAACTAATCCTAACTAATCCAGTTCATGATACACTTTTTTAGTACTTGTGTGTACACTCTCGCATGCCAATTTAACCCTTATCTTGCTGTAAGATGATATCAGCTCAAATTTGCATCACGTGCAATTAAGACTAGTTCCGATTCGATCAATTCTTTGAGAAATTATTGACCGGGTGTCAAACAGCTACGATTCTGATGAGGCGCACAGGTACCTCGGCGTCCCTTACGGATCCAAGCTGTTTGCAAATACAAGTCAGGTTGACAGTCAAGTTTTTCGAAGAAATCGTTGTCACGTGTAATCAATTCCTGGTGTATGACCTTCTGTCCCTTTAATCTGCTGAATTATTAAAACTGACTCCCCTCTTTCTGAATAACAATTAAAACAAAACGATTGTATCAAAATTTATCACTGAAGAAAAAATACAAACAGTTCTGACCCTGATCAAAGGACTTTTTCCTCATGAGCCCTTTGGTCTAGATCTACGCTGTTTGCAAATGTATTACTTACTTGATCCACGAACACTATGAGTTAAATAGTCATATCAGGATCCAACCCACTATTAGACAATCTCGCCTTTGAGGAAACTGTCATGTTGACCAGAAATCAACAAACGATAAAATTGACTGACGACAATTATACTATGCATGTTAAATCATATCCGCATAGCAAGCCATTAACAACCAGTGAATGTATTTTAGATACCCCGGATAGAGAAGGTGGGTATTGCATATATACATTCTACCTTCAACGAGAATGGGACGATCAATATTAACTCGTTTTAGTCTCGTTTCTAACCTCACGTGCCTAAACATGTACAGGACACACACCATGACAGTCAACAGTGTTTAGACCAACATAACGTTTGATAAATACAGTATGAAGCAAACTGTGCAGACCCGGTCACACCAGGAGCTCTCTGATCTGGTCTACACTGTTTGCCTATGCCCCTGTTAACCCTTAATGCATGGGGACCGAGAATAGATCACATTGGCAAACAATGTAGACACATGTCAATGGCTCTTGGGGAGCCCTTTGATCAGGGTCTGCACTGTTTGTCCTACAAATAATATTCTTCAGTGACAAAGTTTGATACACAGTAGAACCCCTCTAATGCGACTACTTGATGACTAAACATGGATGTCTATATAAACAGGTGGTTGCTTAATGCAGGACAAAAGTAATGCAGAAAGCTCCTCTAAGAGTTTTCTGTATTACTTTTATCATGCATTAAGCTACCACCTGCATTTAGCATCCAGAATAATACCTCTTTTAGGTGTTCGCATTAGTGGGGTTTTACTGTATATTTTTGTTTAATTAATATTCATAAAAAGAGGAACCGGTTCTCATTATTCAACAGATTAACGCTTAACTTCTTAGATCATTTGCAAACCGGGTAGACCCGGATCAGACGGCCCCTGTAGGGGCCCTCATATCAGGGTCTGCTCTGTTTACATATGGTATACTATAAATATAATTATTCAGTATCTGTCTGAGCCAAAATGTCGTGTGTTCATATGCCTTTTCAAAAAGTAATCTAATTGATAATCATGATGTCATAATTTCTTACATAAATAATTATGGAATAAAGGGTTAAGGGTTAGGAGACCCTGTGATAATTCGGGTAAGTAAAATCATTCAAAGACTCCTATCTGTGCAGCCTGTTTTATGTCGTCTTCAAAAATATCGCCTGTTTCAGTTTTACATGTATTAGTATTTCGCTTTCTTCTATTTCTTAACCCTTCGCTTGCTCTTCACGTCAATATACATACCTGTAAACAGCAGTGATTGCACAGCGAAATACTTGTACACAGTGAAAATATATGTAATTATACAACAGGGCATGGGTAAAGAAGGAGAAATGTATTTTAAAATTCAGCAAGAGAAGGGTTAGCCAGGATTTGGTAAAGAAATTAGGGATTTAGAATTTGAGTACAGTACATACGGTACATGTACATTTATCTGTTGCTCAAATACTCCAATCATGTTCTAGCATATAATGGTGGTTCATGAGCAATTTGGTCATTGTAATATAAATGTATAAGCAAACAGAGCAGACTCTAACCAGAGGCTATCTGATATGGGTGTGTTCTGCTTGCAAAGGCGTAAATTGGCGGGATAATCAGGAAAAGTGTTCACCCTTTACATAATAAAAACTATTTTCACGCCTTTACAATCAGAGTAGACCCAGATCAATCAGCTCCTACACAGCGTCGTCTGATCAGGATCTGTTCTACAGTCTCTACGAATATCAGATATCACGTCTTCATATGTCATTATAAAATAAAATCAGTTAATAGATATTCTAGGTGTCATTATTTCTGACGCATTTATTAACGAAGTAAAGGGTAAATGACTTATACGATACCTGCCTCAAGTACAGTAAAAAAAACTTGATACTACGAAATGTTAGTGTAATGAAGCATATATGTCTTTGTAGGCAGGTGGCTGCTCAATGCAGGGTGAAAGTCATGCAGAAAGCTCCTCTAGGACCCTCCATTAAGCTGCCACCTGTATTAAATATCAATATCAACTCGAATTATCTGTAAAACATAAAAAAGTGTTAAACTGTGCGCATACAGGCCCTGATTAGAACATTTGAAAATATTTAGACTTGAATAAACATTGACAATGCAACACCAGTCTAATGAAAGTCTGATTGGTTTGCAACAATAGTGAACAGAAAGTCTGAAGTTCGAAGCTTGAAGTTTGAAGTCTGAAGTGAGAAGTTTCAGGTGTGGAATTTGAAGTCAGAAGTCTGAAGTTTGGAGATTGAAGTGTAAAGTTTGAAGTCTGACGTTTGAAGTATGAATGTTCTATAAGGTTTTAATAGTATTTATTCATGAAGTTTGAAGTCTGAAATTTGAAGTTTGAAGTACGTATAATGAAATATCACCACTGATCTTTCGTGCAGAATAGATAATTCTGTCAAAGCCTGGGTCCATGCATGCTTATAAAGCTTTTAGTTGAGTCTGAGTTTCGTTCTCAGGCTTTTGATTGGTCAGATTTGAGTTCTCAAGCTTTTGAGCTTTGGCTCAAATCTGACCAATCAAAAGCTTGAGAACGATCTCAGACTCAACTAAAAGCTTTATAAGCATGGACCCTGATTAGCATGTCTATACCTCTGTTACATCCATAAGAGTATACTGTCTATTCAAAACAATTTTGTCCGAGGCGAAGCTTGAGTTAGAGTATACGTGTATTCCTTACGGGCGTGACCTTGACTTTGACCAATATAGACTCATAGACTGAAGTTAGTGGAGAGAAGTACGTTTTGTCAGATATGCGTTCTCTAGCTCTTTTAGTTCAAAGGCCATAGTCGATGTTAAACCAATTTTATAAAAATTGGCTTTAGACCTTATCCTTGACATGGCTCCATTTCACCCTTTACTCCATTACAATTCTTGTTAGAAATAATGACACCGTGAATATTAATTAGATTAATTGTTATATTGACACATGAACACAGGAAGTGCTGGCCATGGCAAAAACTACAGGATCATATCTGTATTACATCATAGGCAAACTGAGCAGGCCCATATCGGGAGACGTCTGATCTGGGTCTACTCGGTTTGCAATGGTGTAGAAAGGTGTATTTATGGAGTAAAGGGTTAAACGTTGATAATGAGATGTATATGTGTATAAGATGAAGCATAAGTATGCAAAAGAACCCATAGTATTAACCTAAGATAAAGTTGTCAGAAAGACAGTCAAACAGACAAACGAATAAACATACGGACAAATAGACAGACAGGCAGGCAAACAGACTGACGAATAAACATACGGACAAATAGACAGACAGACAGACAGACAGGCAAACAGACTGTCTAAAATAGTGCACCGGATCTTGTAGTTGTGTAAAATGCTGCAATTTTCAATACAATTGGATTTTTTAAAAAAATTAGTATTTTCTTTTAACTCTTTTTTGGTTCTAAGCGCTTCTTGTATGCGTCAATGCAAAATTTCAACCACTCAGATACGGAGCCGACATTTTCTTCAGCATGGGAAGGACATAAATGCCTTTCATACATTTTCAAACAGGGAAGACCCAGATCAGACTGAGATTTTGACATTATATAGATCTGATTCTACAGTTTTTGCAAAAGCAAAAATATACTTTGAAAAGTTAATTTTTTAAAAAGCAGCTAATAAATATTCATTATGTCATTGTTTCTTACATGAATATCGAACAGGGAAAGGGTTAACCATTCGCTTGCTATTCACGTCAATATATCTACATGTAAATAGTGAAAACCCAGATGAGACAGCTCCTCCAGGAGCTGTCTCATCTGGGTCTGCACTATTTACAAGTTGATTGTGCAACCAGTGCACTCCACAGCAGTGATTGCACAGCGAAATACTTGTACACAGTGAAGATATATGTAAGTATACAACAGGGCATGGGTAAAGAAGGAGAAATGTATTTTAAAATTCAGCAAGAGAAGGGTTAAGATTATGAGCATCCTATACCAAACTTTCATGTCAAACCCACATAAAGCTTCTCCGCTAGTTTATTTATTAACTCTTTCGCTACCAAATTTTGTCGTCTGCAAACTTTGTCGTTTGCTG
Source organism: Azorinus chamasolen (assembly GCA_963576725.1). Classification (NCBI taxonomy): domain Eukaryota; kingdom Metazoa; phylum Mollusca; class Bivalvia; order Cardiida; family Solecurtidae; genus Azorinus; species Azorinus chamasolen. Next base: position 13,799,053 of record OY755243.1, on the reverse strand, counting down.
AAATTTTCCATTTTTAATTTTTTTTCATTTTTGTTTCTAGAAACAGTCGCAATAACAAACAATTTAGATCCTGATGAGACGCTGAGTTACTCGGCGTCTCATCTGGATCCAAACTGTTTGCATAGGTAATCACAGATGCGACATTGGCAGCGAAAGAGTTAAGGTGTTTTCAAGCCCGCTGACTCTTTTTTTCGCCAGTTTATACACTAAGGTGTTTTCATTTTCATGCATGCTTACTCATTGCATTCACTTCGGTATGAAGCAAGAAATGAATACTTTTTTGTTTAACAAGACACTTCACAAACACAAAGGTTTTCAAGTTAAGTTGCTAGCTAAAATCTACAAGTAGCCTACTTGATTTGTAAGAATTTATATTTTCATGAATATTAATTCACTTCAGTTTAACTATTGAAAATGAAACAAATGATTGGTTTTGCTATAAACAGACAGTGTAGAATCAGATGATACAGATCATTCTCAAGCATCTGATTGGTCAGATTCTGAGCTTGCTCACAATCTGACCAGTTAGATACTTTAGAATGATCTCAGACTCAGACGATGAAGTTTTATAACCTTTGGCACAGATCTCCTGCAGATGTTGTCTCATATGGACATTCTGTATTTTCAAAGTGTAGCCTAAATGTATTTACATGTACATGTATATGCTCTAAATAGTTAACTTCCCCCTCATGACATAAATGGTTAACTCTTTCCGTCATATAAATGCCTTTCACATCTTTGCAAACAGGATAGACCAAGACCAGACTGTCCCTGTATCTATCCGTTTGATCAAGGCTTGCTGAATTTGCTTTAGAAATTATAATAGATCTGACTCTACAGCTTCCACCAATACCAAATATTCATGTCTAACCCATTACCTTAAAGGCTATTTTTAGATACAGCCTCTTTGAATAAATCTACCGAAAAGGAGCATTATCTGGAGAAAAGGAAAATTTTAGACTTTTTTAGTTTGAAACCATTGTGATAAATAGAGCATTTGCTCCTATATGAGCAAATGCTCTATTTATCACAATGGTTTCACACAGTGACTTTTACAGAGTCGTCAAAAGTCGTCAATATTGGGGAATAGGTTAAATACATTTGTGCCATTATAAATGTTCAGCTAATAAATACCCCTAGTATGATCACATTTTGATGGCCGCTTAAGGCGGGTTCTACTGTACTAACATCTACATGAACTTCAATTCTCAAAGTAATTTTCTCTCCATATACAGTGGAACCTCGATACTTCGAACTCGGATAACTCGAACCTCGCGATAACTCGAACTAAAAAGTTCGGTTCTTCCAAAATTTACAATATAGAATTGGTCTCAAATGAATCACTGCGCATATCTAGAAACACATGTGACAGCTTAATGCAGGTCGAAAGTAATGCTGAAACTCCTACAGGAGATTTCAGCATTACTTTAGACCTGCATTAAGATGTGAATCCCGTACTTTATTGTCAGTGTTGTTATACCTTCTGATCCTTCGAGAGTATGAATCTCAGTACTTCTTGTTCTGAAAATTGAATGTCGCTTAAGCCGGTGCTAGGGGGCGTGAGCAGTGTTGCACTTTCAATTACTGTTCATAAACAGACTCAATAAAACCGAGTCTGCATTTTTTTCTTTTTGTGTTGCAATTTTTGCTCTCGGGGGATCACCTCCCTAGAAATCCGGAAAATCGCCGGTCTGGACCGATTTTTGACTTCTCAGACCGGTTTGTACGACAGAATTTGAAAAAAAATCGGTCCCAATTATCGGTCATCGGTCATTTAGCTAAATGTTGCAATTCAACATTGATTAGCGGTTACCTGGAGACGGTCACAGTCCGCCGAACAATAGACATGTGGATAGTGGTAGTTTGAAGGCGCATAGGCAGTTGGCGCGTAGAAATATAAACATTCTTAGCTTAAATGTATGTGGTTTAAGCTCTAAATTAAAAACTCCCGAATTTTGTTCATTTTTGAACGAATATGATATTGTTGGGCTACAAGAGACAAAGACTGATGAGTCAGATGATGTGAATATTCCAGGTTTTAAAGTACATCTTTTCCATAGACAGAAACTGTCACGTTATAAAGCAGGTGGAATTGCTTTGCTTATCAAAGATAGTATTGCACCATACGTTACAGTTGAACAGAAATCAAACTCGAATCTTATTAAATTTTTTACTATCTCAAAATCAATAATTGAAGGAAAAGATGACATTAAATGTGGCGTTGTGTATATTCCACCATCTGGCTCAAAATATGCTTCTGATGAGCCCTTTCAGGAAATCCAAAATGAGATATTCAGCTTTTGTCCAAACGATAAAAACAGTTTATTATTTGGAGACTTTAATGCTAGATGCAAAAGTTTAAAAGATTATGTTCAAATTGATAATTTTATCTTTGACATTTTCGACCTGCAAGACTTAGAAAATGATGATGAAGAAACTTTTGAAAATTTTGAAAAGTTTAATGTTCCTTTAGAAAGAAATTCGAAGGACACGTGCTCAAATAGTTATGGCTATCAACTTATTGACTTTTGTAAAAACAACAGTTTATTTATTATAAATGGTAGAATAGAACCAGATTTTACAAACACAAAGCTAACATGTAAAAATGCTAGCACCGTGGATTATTTTCTATGTTCATCGCCGTTATTTAAATCAATATTGAAACTTGAAGTATTAGAGTTTTGCAATTTATACTCAGATGTGCATTGTCCAGTCACAATGAATTTAAACACATTGCAAACACAAATAGAGGCTGATTACCAGAAACTGGTATATCCACAAAGACTAAACTCTGGGATAGAAATAAAAGTATGATCTTTACAGAAAATATAGACATTACAAAGGTTGCAGAAATAGAGATTAAATTAGATAAAGTAGTTGAAAAAATTAATATTAATAGAATTGACATAGACGACGTTGTAACAGACATTGGACGGTTATTTGAAAACACATCATTAGAAACCTTTGGTACAGTGAAGACAGGAAAACAGACAAATACTGAGACGTTTAAAACATCTTGGTTTGACAGGAAATGTCAAGCTATGAGAAATCTCTATCATAAAACAAGAAAAGCATATAACAAATATAAAACACATTACTATAAGCAACTTCTGAAAAACGTAAGTAAACAATACAAAATGACATTGAATACTGCATCAAAAACATGTAGAAATGAAACGATAATCAAATTAAAGGGTCTGAAGAAGACAGACCCTAAACAATATTGGAAAATACTTAGTACAAAATCTAATAATCAAGAACCTCTTGCTAGTTTAAATGACTTGTACGAACATTTCAAATCGATCAATGAATTACCAACCGATAACGAAATTGAAACAGATATAACATTAGATAACAACATAATTAATGATGAAATAAATACACCTATCACAGAACAAGAAATAAAGAAAGCCATCGCAAGTTTAAAAAATAGTAAATCACCAGGAATAGATAACATCTTAAATGAACATCTAAAACACTCCATGAACATCATGATGCCAATATATATAAAGTTATTTAATGTAATCTTTGATGAAGGAGTGATACCTGAAAACTGGACAACTGGTATGATCAAGCCAATTTTTAAAAATAAGGGTGAACCAACGTCACCTGACAATTATCGTCCTATTTCCCTTTTGAGTTGTTTTGGCAAACTTTTTACATGTATATTAAATAATAGACTGAAAATTTATTCAGAAACTAACAATTTAATAAAACCTGTTCAAGCGGGTTTCAGAAAAGACCACTCAGTGGTCGATAACAGTTTTATATTAAAAAATCTGATTGATATCCCTCATACAAGTAAACAGAAACTTTACTGTTGCTTTATCGACTTTAAACAGGCGTTTGACTCAGTTTGGAGAGCAGGTCTGTGGAAAAAAATACAAAATGAAGGAATAGCTGGAAAATGTTTCAATGTTATACACAATATGTACAACAATATTAAATCGCAAATAGTTACAAATACAGGATGCTCTCCCTTCTTTAATTGCCTAAACGGGGTACGACAAGGTGAAAAATTATCGCCGCTTCTTTTCTCATTTTTATACCCCCCTTTTGAAAAAATGGGGGTATATTGCTTTGCACATGTCGGTCGGTCGGTCGGTCTGTCGGTCGGTCGGTCGGTAGATCGATGGTTTCCGAATGATAACTAATAAACGACTTGGCATAGAAACTTCAAACTTGCTGTGGTGGTTGGTCATGACAAGTAGATGACCCCTATTGTTTTTGAGGTCACTAGGTCAAAGGTCAAGGTCACCATGACCTAAAATGATGAAATAGTTTCCGATCAATAACTGCTCAAGGGTTTAGCTTTGGATCTTCAAACTTGCTGTGGTGGTTGGTCATGACAACTAGATGACCCCTATTGTTTTTGAGGTCACTAGGTCAAAGGTCAAGGTCACCATGACCTTAACTGGTTAAATGGTTTCCGATCAATAACTGCTCTAGGGTTTAGCTTAGAATCTTCAAACTTGCTGTGGTAGTTGGCCATGACCACTGAATGACCCCTAATGTTTTTGAGGTCACTAGGTCAAAGGTCAAGGTCACCATGACCTTAACTGGTTAAATGGTTTCTGATCAATAAATGCTTAAGGGTTTAGCTTAGAATCTTCAAACTTGCTGTGGTAGTTGGCCATGACCACTGGATGACACCTATTGTTTTTGAGGTCACTAGGTCAAAGGTCAAGGTCACCATGACCTTAACTGATAAAATGGTTTCTGATCAATAACTGCTCAAGGGTTTGGCTTAGGATCTTCAAATTTGCTTAGGTTGATGGTCATGACAACTAGATGCGCCCTGTTGTTTTTGAGGTCACTAGGTCAAAGGTCAAGGTCACCATGACCTAAACTGGTAAAATGGTTTCTGATCAATAACTGCTCAAGGGTTTGGCTTAGAATCTTCAAACTTGCTGTGATGGTTGGCCATGACCACTGGATGACCCCTATTGTTTTTGAGGTCACTAGGTCAAAGGTCAAGGTCACCATGACCTTAACTGATAAAATGGTTTCTGATCAATAACTGCTCAAGAGTTTGGCTTAGGATCTTCAAATTTGCTGTGGTGGTTGGTCATGACAACTAGATGACCCCTATTGATTTTGAGGTCACTAGGTCAAAGGTCAAGGTCATCATGACCTTAACTAATGAAATGGTTTCCAATTAATAATTGCTCAATGGTTTGGTTCGGGACCTTCAAACTTGCTGTGGTAGTTGGTCGTGACTACTAGATGACCCCAATAGTTGTTGATGTCACTAGGTCAAAGGTCAAGGTCACCATGACCTTAACTTGTGATATGTTTTCAGATCAATAAATGATCAGTGGTTTGGCTTAGGATCTTCAAAGTTGCTGTGGTGATTAGTCATGACCGCTAGATGACCTCTGTAGTTGAGGTCACTAGATCAAAGGTCAGGGGGTCTGGGGGTATACATGTTTTACAAACATCTCTTGTTTCTAAATGACTTAGACGATTATCTGCAACATCATGTAAATGGACTAGACAAACAAGTAAAACACAATGAAATCATTATTTATCTTAAGCTTTACATCTTACTTTACGCGGATGATACCGTCCTTTTCAGTGACAGTGAAGCAGACCTACAAAATGCACTGACTACTTTTGAACACTATTGTAAAACATGGAAATTATCTATAAATACAAAGAAAACTAAAATAGTTGTTTTCAGCAAAGGAAGATATTCAAACAAACACAAATTTAAATTGGGAAATGCATTGCTTGAAATTGTCACAGAGTATAAATATCTAGGCATAAACTTTAATAGAAGCGGTTCTTTTAATAAAGCAAAATTAGGTATTACAGAACAAGCAAATAAAGCAATGTTTGCCTTATTACGGAAAATAAAATCGTTATCTCTCCCTTTACAATTGGACCTTTTTGAAAGAATTATAAAGCCAATTCTGTTGTTTGGATGCGAGATTTGGGGTGGTGGGAACAATGATTCTATTGAAAGAGTCCAATTACGATTCCTAAAATATATTTTTAAACTAAAGAAATCAACACCCTCTTATATGGTTTACGGAGAGACCGGTGTGTATCCGTTAAATGTTGATATTAAAAAGAGGATTATTTCTTAATGGTCAAGCCTTATTGAAAACATAAATGCTAATACCAACCCGAAATTATCAGCAACGATCTATAAATTTATATACGGTAATTACAAAGCAAATGGCACTACATCATCATGGCTTGATAATGTAAAGAATATCTTGTGTTCATCTGGCTTTTCAGGTATTTGGTATGACCAAAGTTTTACAAATAAGAAATGGTTAATAAAATCGTCCCACCGAAAATTTAAAGACATATTTGTGCAAGGCTGGCAAGCAGAAATAGAAAATACATCAAATACAAACATTTATAAATTGCTTAAGTCAGAGTTTAGACAAAGCAAATACATATCACTATTATCCCCGTATTTATGCAGAAATGTTATGGCAATTATTACTAGAAACCATAGACTTCCGATTGAAACGGGAAGATGGCGAGGAATTCCTAATCATGAAAGAAAGTGTTCAAACTGTAATGACATTGGTGATGAATTTCATTATCTCCTAACATGTTCAGAATTTAATAGATATAGAAGCGAATACATTCCTAAGTATTACTATAAGAGACCTAATATGATGAAATTTGCAGACTTATTAACATCCGATAGCAGACCAAAGCTAAGACGACTGGCTCTTTTTATCAAAAACATTATAACAACTGTAAAATAAATTTATCTCTTTATCGATCATATGCAGATGGTAAACTACTTACCTGGACAATTGTCCTTTTGTAAATAAATCCCTTTGTATCCATTGTCGTGCCGTTACCGGCCAAGCCTTTTTTTCACAATAGAATAGTTACGAGCAATTGAGCACGCCTATTGTCCTGATTCATTAACCTGTCAAATTATACGCTTGCTGAACACGCCATATATAGCTTCGGTTGATATCGATCATTTCCGCTAATAAACGCTTTCTTACTTGGCTCATTCACCATTTTCTGAATAGGTTGATAGTGGCTATATAATACGGTAATACAACAGTTATACCCTATGTAACCGATTACAAACTATTTGCGCATGCAGACGGCGTGGGTCTGGATTGGACACAATTGAATTTGTGTTGGATAAGGTCAGATTTCGCTTTTGAACTCTTTGCACGCTGGTGGCGAAAAAGTGATTACATTTGCAAACGGTCTGGATCCTGATGAGACGCCACGTAACGCGGCGTCTCATCAGGATCCAAACTGTTTGTCACTCTGACAGTATTTTGAAAAAAAATAATTCTCAAGATACTCATTTTGGAACAGTGGCGGCCGACAATTGTTGCAGACGACAGTTTACCCAGCATGCAAAGAGTTAATTATATCTAGACCCATATTTATTTAATGCTAAGGTGAAGTTGAAGCATACTGAACTACATGTATTTTGTACTTACATTGTAAACACATTATGCTTCTTGCATATGACATTAAAATAATAATTGTGTATACTTACTCATCGAATTATGCTGCAAACGAGAGAGAGGGTAGGAGTCATGCTTTCCTTCGCTCAAGTCTGCAGTAAATATGAGTAGTAACTTAAGACAACAACAACAACAAAACAATAATTTAACAATGTAACCTCCTGTTGGTCTTGACAATAATTTCGCTTTCGGTCATTGCTAAGAGCAACAAACGGGGTTACAAAAGGTTTTGTCTGATGCGTTCAGTTGTTGTTATAATCTTCAAATCAAATCAAATCAAATATCCTTTATTACACTCAGTTCATGATTTTACATGAATTCATGAGGAAGAATATACATATGCATACAAAGGCAAAATATATTCATATATACAGTAATGTCACATGTAAAACTTCAATATCATGGAACATTTACATTTTTACAGATTGTTAAATAAGTTAAATATATTAGAACCTCCTGTTGGTCTTGACAATAATTTCGCTTTCGGTCATTGCTAAGAGCAACAAACGGGGTTACAAAAGGTTTTGTCTGATGCGTTCAGTTGTTGTTATAATCTTCAAATCAAATCAAATCAAATATCCTTTATTACACTCAGTTCATGATTTTACATGAATTCATGAGGAAGAATATACATATGCATACAAAGGCAAAATATATTCATATATACAGTAATGTCACATGTAAAACTTCAATATCACGGAACATTTACATTTTTACAGATTGTTAAATAAATTAAATATATTAGGACATGGGTCAGTTGTTAACATACATACATGTATTTAAAGTACGTTTATGTTCATTTCGGATCAGCAGTTTTAGTTAGTTGTTTAGATCAGTTGTTTGTTACATTTTGTGTCAGGGTGGATGCAAATTATTCACTGTCCCGTGTTTAATTGGGATCCAAACTGGCTGTCAATTGGTAGGAAAATAAACCAACAATACTCACAAAATAAACGCCTAAATCCAAAATTGCTAATTGTAAAGGCTGTGTTTCGGCAAACATCCTGATACCAGATCAAACTAAGAAGAGACATCAGTGTTTGATCTGAGACCTAGCTGTGTTTTACCAGGCTGGCACTTTAACATTTGTAAACGATGGATATCATAATTTCAGGGGTAAGCGTTGTTGTTAGGTTAATGGTAAAGCAGAACATACTTATGATGAATATGTAACTGTTTAGCCTGTTAAAAGCTATATACAAACTTAACCTACGTGGTTACGAGAGGAATATTAGCCCTTATCATGTAAAACTCGACCGGGCAGTACCTTGCATAATTTCGATGCATTATTCTAAGCGTAGGCCCAGATAAGACGCCAGGTAACTAGGGATCTCATCAGGAATCAAGCTGATTGGCATCCGGATAACACTTTCGAACCGATCGGGCGTAATAAGAACGACTCCAGATCAGAGTTTGTGCATATACCACTTCTCATGCCATAATAACAGGTAACATACTATTTACATATTTACACTGAATATCACTAATACAAATTATCATGTATTACATAGTAACTATGCATGTACATGTATGTATATGACTGTTCTAAAAATACATCTCAGTTATCTAAAACTCGCTGTGGACAAGTTCGATTCAGACGGAATGTCGATTTGCTCGGCATCCCATCTGTACCGAAAAATTTGCAATTGACAGCGGAGAATTAAACAGTTTAAAACATTTTAGATTTAGAAATGTTTACGCTAAGTCTCCATTGGTCACAATAATTTTCATAGGCTTTAAGTGCTCGCTTAAGATCATCGATGGTCTGGCTCATGATAACTGTATCGTCTGCATACAAAAGTATGAATAACTTTAAAAAAAACAATGGAGATTTTCATTTTCGTGTATGCTCTCAAGTGTAACTCCGTTTATACCGTAACTGCTTTCAAGATACTCATGTAGATCATTCAGGTAAAGAGAAAATATTAGAGGCGATAAATTTTCTCCCTGTCTGACTCCAATGTTGCACGTGAAGAAATTCGAGCACGTGCCGTTAACTGAAACACATGGCTTAATGTCGTGGTATATATTTTTAACCAGTGTAAAGAATTTACCGTCAATATTGTATGAGAGTAGTTTTTGTTAGAGGCCTGGTCGCCAAACGGTATCAAATGCTTGTTTTAAGTCTATAAAAGCACAAAATAGTTTCTGTTTGCTGTTGTGTAATAGTTGTATGAGTGTGTGTGTAGAATGAATATGTTGTCTGTAGTTGAAAATCCGCTGCGAAAACCTGCTTGACAGTCATTGATTATATTGTTCGTATTGACGAATTCAGTAAGACGATTATTTAATACTGATGTGAAAAGATGCACAACGCATTTTTATTCTGAATCTTGCTAAAAGATAATCATTATATGCAAACTAAATGTGCTAAATTCAGTCGTATCATACATGTACTAAGGGTTCGCCTAAAATAATCAGTATACGCTTAAATGACATTCATAGTTCTAACTCATCCGTATATTACAACATAATCGGTGGTTATATTTTACCTTCCTTTTTCGATCTGTGTTATATAGCACCAGTGTTAAATGTGAAATGCACACATCTAGCATGAATTATGTCTCCCCCATTTATGGGTAGATATATTGTTTTTGCCAGAGTTGTCTGTCTGTCCGTCCGTCTGTCCGTCTGTCCGTCCGTCCGTCTGTCTGTCCGTCACAAACTTGTGTCGCGCGTATCTCTGAAACCAGTTGGACTAGAGTCACCAAACTTCACAGGAATGTTCACCAGCATGAATTGTTGTGCACTTAGGGTTTTTGAATTGTCTCCCCCTGATAATTTTGGAGTTATTGCCCCTGATGACTTAAAATTAGAAAAACTTTGTGTCGCGCGTATCTCTGAAACCGCTAGTACTAGAGTAACCAAACTTCACAGGAATGTTCACCAGCATGAGTTGTTTTGCACCTATGGTTTTTGAATTATCTCCCCCTGATAATTCTTGAGTTATTGCCCCTGATATGAATACTTAAATTTATACAAACTTTGTGTCGCGCGTATCTCTGAAACCAGTAGGGCTAGAGTCACCAAACTTCACAGGATTGTTCACAAGCATGAGTTGTTTTGCTCTTGGGTTTTTTTGAATTGTCTCCCCCTGTTAACCTTGGAGTTACTGCCCCTGATGACTTAAAATTAGACAAACTTTACTTAGTGTCGTGCATATCTCTGAAACCACTAGGGCTAGAGTCACCATATGATTACTTAAAATTAGAGAAACGTTGCGTCATGCATATCTTTAAAACCACTAGGGCTAGAGTTACCAAACTTCACAGGAATGTTCACCAGCATGAGTTGTTGTGCATCTGGGTTTTTTAATTGTCTCCCCTGATAACTTTGGAGTTACTGCCCCTTATGACTTAAATAAGAGAAACTTTACTTTGTGTCACATGTATCTCTGAAACCACTAGTACTAGAGTCACCAAACTTCACAAGAATGTTGACTAGCATGTGTTTTTGTGTACCTGTGACTTTTGAATTGTCTCCCCTGACAATGTTGGAGTTATTGCCCCTGATGACTTAAACATTAGACCCAGATAAGTTTGGATTTACAGACATTACACTTGTGTATTGGAAAGAGGATGGGAGGGGAAGACATCTGTTTTTGTGACAAAAACAAACCTCTAGTTAAAAAAATATAGAGCAGAACTAGCGTTTAATTCTGGACCAATCATCAACACATGATGGCTGGTCAGGATCTAAACTGCTATGCAAGATTGCCTCAACGGACCAATGGAATATAATGGTCGTTTCCTGTAGTTAAAGTTCTATACGATTTCAATCTTTACAATACCTCACTGACACAACATATTTTGATTTACTTTATGCATGTATATTACTTGATGCTTTTGCTGTTCATAAAATTTGTGAACCAAAGCTTGAATAAAATTGAGTTGAGTTGAGTTGAGTAAGTGCCCTATCATAAACGTGTCAAGGGATTAAATGCCTGGGGTCAGGATTATGGGCCAGTCGGTCATGACATACTTACCTCTTGCAGCTAGCCACTGGGCCATGTAATATTGATAAGACGTGCTAGGCATTGTGCACTTCATCTATTTCTTATGCCGCAAACAGTTCTAATTGTTTATGCAGTAATTGGCATTAATTGATGTCGTAATTACCTACATTTTACCTGGTAACAAACGGTCCGTAGTAAATTAATGAAATGTCGCCTAATTATGTTTGTTTATTTAATTACTGTAACAGTCCGTATATTAAGGCTACTCTGTTTTTTTGTATTTAAAAAGAAGGATATGTTTATCTAAAGAAATAGATCTGTAATCAAGGCTGAAATGTCACTGACACATAACATTTTGGTATCAGGTTTTTATGAGCAAATACTCTCTTGATATCCACATTTTGGTATCCGGTTTTTATGAGCAAATACTCTCTTGATATCCATCAGCAACACAATTTACTTTGAAGAATCATAAAAAAAAGTCAACAAAATGTCCGGATGATTCCACGGGGGACCGCCACAATGAAGTATGGACCTGGGCAGAAAAAAAATGTATGATCACGAGATATATAGACTATAATTATATCTAGTGTTCATACATTTTTTTCTGTCCAGGTTCATACTTCATTGTGACGGTCCCTATATATCTAGTGTTCATACATTTTTTTTCTGTCCAGGTTCATACTTCATTGGGACGGTCCCCTGTGCTTGATTCAAGTTAAAGGGTGACCTATTTTCGAGACTCCACATTTAAAGAGCTCCATTTATTGTACTGAAGTCAGTGAAGAGAAAAACAATTCTGAGTAGTGGCTTTCGTTTATCTGATGAAAAATACGTATGCATCATAAGCTAAATAATAATTACCAATCATGTAAGCTAGTTTCCTTGCTTCTCGTTCAAAGCCTTCAAAACTGTCACGCATGCCGACTTGAAATGTCATTAGTTTTCGCGAATGTCAACTGTCATTAGTTTTCACAAATTTCGAGATTTAATGCTGTCATTTTATTACAAACAAACTATAAGGGGACAAATGACACATATTCAAACATACTACCATTGGACATATAATGAGGGGCTAATGTCCGCTCATCGAAAAATGGTGGGGCAAATGTCCGGGTGGCTAATGTCCGTTTCTCGGCTGGACCGGTTGGGATTTGAAAATTTCTAGAGCCCTGATCCTGATGACACTAATGTTGTGCCACAAATTCACAATGATGTGGAATTGTAAATGTAATTGTAGAGTCATCACAAAGAATATAGTTATAGTATATTATACATGTATTTAACTATTTGCTCCATAAAATTCGCATTTAATGCCTTTGCAAACAGTGTAGACCCAGATAAGGTAGGAACCGTCCAATCAGACTACTCGTGTTGCTAATGTGATAATATAGACATCATTCTACATTTTCAACCATAATAAAAATCACGTCTTCGTGTGTCATTGCAAACAATCAAATACTTATTATGCATCATGTCATTTGGATTTACGTAAAGCATCATGAAATAAAGAAAGGGTTAAAAGTGTAAAAAACTGAACGCAAATGTGACTTGTTTGTACAACGACCACCCCGTCGTTGTAGAAAAAACAGTCTTTTGCTATAACAACGGCAAATAATCAATTAATAAATTTGTTAAAATACTCATTTTTGGAAAGTCTGATCTAGATCCTGATTGAAAATATCCTAATTAGCCATTACTCAACGTATTTCGACAGACACACTTAGACAAACAGTGCTGACCAAGATCAAACTTCTCCCGAATGAAAAGTTTTGTCAGGATTGTCAAAGAGTGCGCAAATATGATGCTCTACTTTTATGTTATCATAGTTGAGCTGAAATGAATTATTCAGCTTTATCATTTAGTGGGGTCATGGGGATTTTGTGTCAGTATGTACAGTAAAATCCCTCTAAACCGGACGTTAAAGTTAGTATCAATATGCTGGTCTAAAAGACAGGTAGCAGCTAAATGCAAGGTGAAAGTCATGTAGAAAACTCCTAAAAGAGCCTTCTGCACGACTTTTATCCGGCATTAAGCAGCCACCAGCGTAAAAAGGGTTAAATTATTCTTTACTAAAATTCCGGTTTACAGGAGGTTTACATAGGGTAATTAGCGTAAACCCATTATGTTCATTCGATCCTCATTTAACAAATGTACAAAAGCAATCATGGAGTAATTTCAATGGCTGCCAATCCTTTCAAATTTCTTTTCACCTTTCTTTCACAAACTCGTATTTTATAATAATCTATTCAAGATCTATATATTGACATTATGGCAGAGCTGTGGTCTATACTCAAGGGTACATGTTTAATTGTCAATATAACACGACAAAGAATATGATTATTCATTTCAGTCTTATTTTACGATATTTGGAATATGTTTTGAGGTGAAGTTATAGCCTAGACCTGGTAGACCATATGATTCAAGAATGTGTTGGATGTTTACACTTGGGTAAATGAGGCTATTCAAGGAGTCCAACATGCCCGCCATTGAAAAAAAAGAAAAATCTACATTTTCGAAACTTTTACATACTTTTAATTTTGGATAGAACGCATTTAATTAATATTTAAAAAAAACTACTTGCACATGGAAATACGAAATTGAACTCTTATATGCCTGAAGGCTTTCAACATGGCGTGCAAGATTGCCGCTGACACACAGAAAATTCCCTTGTGGTATAATTATATCAACTGGTATGGAATGTACACGTCGGGGTTTTAATGTTTTATCATTTTAACACTTCCGCTTTCATGTAATGTCGTCTGCAAAATTTATCGTCTGCTATAATTTTCATTTCTTAAACGAGACACATGTACTCGGTGTCTTATCTTGATCCAAACTGTTTGTAGTGAAACGCCTTTATCGCGCATTTGCAAACAGAGTAGACACTGATCTGGATCTACACCATTTGTCATTGACAGTTATACATGTAGTTATTTTAGAATATAAATCAACATTTAAAATATTGAGGCAAAATGATATAAAACCATGCATGTACCAATAAAACCCCATGTAATCAGGATCTACACTATTTGTCATTGATTCTTCATTTATTCATTATTTGACCTAATTTGAATTATGCTTTAAATACTATTTCTATTTACAGATTGTAATTTTAAATTTGAAAAATTAAAAATCTTGCTTTGAATTTATATTCTAAGTGAGGTTTTCTTCTTCAAATCATCTAAAAGTTGATTTACAACCCAAATGATCTTACATATGGGGTTTTGTCCGCCTTGCCACAATTGGCAATGATAGACCCAAAACAAATTTAAAGCTATATGATCTGGGTCTACCCTGTTTGCTCAATGTCAGATAATAGAGATACATTAGCTAAAGATTTATAATTACTGCACATAATTATTTATACTAATTGTGCATGTTAATGCGTTTGTGCAACTTAATGCTTTTGAAGTTGTACAATGGTGTAATGATAAATGTCTTTATCAACCTTTAATTGGATTAACCCTTTCCCTTATGTAAGCGCATTTTGAGGCATCTGCTAATAGATTAGACCCAGATCAGACGGCTCCTATAGTAAGCATCAAGGAAAACAATGAAACAAATTATTTGACCTTTTAGCCTTCAAAAACACTTTTTTATGGATTTTTATAACCATGGGGGTATTTAGGAGCATTAGGTAAAATTGGATATACAAATACAATATTTTATTCAGCACAAAGAAAATTATATGGCATTTAGCCTTCAAAAACATAAAATAATTTTATAATGCTTTTATAATATAAAAAAAGAAAACTAAAAACACTTTTTAGATATTTTAATAACCATGGGGGAATTGCCCAGTTTGGCAGTTTTCTTGCGGGGCAGTCATCCAGGGGGCAATTGTCTGTAGGACAATGGTCCTATGGGGTAATCACCCTATGGGGAAGTTATCCGTACCCCGTTATGTCCTATGGGGTTTTGTCCTATGGGATTATGCCCTAAAGGGGTTTTGTCCATATGGGGTTTTGTCCGTACCCCGTCTGATCAGGGTCTGCTCTGTTTGTTTACGGTATGATATAGATCTGACTCTGCAGGTTTGTCAAAGCAAACGTTTCCCTTGGAAAGTTTACATTATAAAAATATCTAATAAATATTCATGACGTCATTATTTCTTACATGAATATTGAACAGATAATGGGTTAAATACATATTTGTGGTCACTATAATATATTCAATATGGCTGTCCAGGATGGTCGCTAGTATAACAGCATCATGAGTAGAGGTTAGTGTGTGCAATGACCTTGATCCTTTAACCCTTTCCCTGTTCTATTTTTATTCCAAATTTCAGTACCTACAGTATATTAATAGACAAAATAGTTCAATGAAGAATAGAAGGTGGAACATTCTAGCCATTTTAGAAAGTAAAGAAACAGATCTTTCAAATTCCACTAGCAAACAGAGCAGATCCTGATCAGACGGCTCTATAGGAGCCGCCTGATCTGGGTCTACTCTGTTTGCAAATGCGTGAAAAGGCGTTTATATGAGGGAAAGGGTTAAAGGCATTTCGGAAGGAATGTTGACCCATTAATCCCATGCTGTGTATTTTGGTTGCTGAATCCCTGGCATCTAATTCTCAAACTGATAAGGCGGGCTACTATCACAGAGGATCAAGGTATAATTGCATAACTTTATCTCTCATGGCCATAGGACATGACTGGACACTTTAACTATGCATACGTTTTAATTTCTTGTAGCCTATATAGTGTCCCACCGCCTATTCCGAAATACACACGGACGTTTGTTTTAATGAAGATTGCAATATTTACTACAGTTTAACACTTTTAATTTATTCAAACGTCCTTTCATGGATTTGCAAAAAGAGTAGACCCAGATCAGGCGGCTTCTGTAGCAGTTGTCTGATCAGGGTCCTATCTGCTTGCTTATAGTATACAGTAAAACCTCTCTAAACCGGACGTGTAATTTAGTACATAAATCGATCTTGGCGACAGGTGGCAGCTTAATGCAGGGTGAAAGTCGTGCAGAAAACTCCTCTAGGAGCTTTCTGCACGACTTTCACTCTGCATTAAGCAGTCACCTGACTAAAAGTATCAAAATTCTTCTCTAATATAATTCCGGTTTACAGAGGTTTTACTGTATATAATAGATCTGATTCTACAGTTTCTGTCGTGGCAAAAGGTCCTGTCTACATGTGCCATTATAAAACTTCAGCTAATTAATATTCATGACGTCAGTATTTCTTACATGAATACTGAACAGGTAACGGGTTAACCCTTTCCCTCATATAAACGTGTTTTCATGCATTTGCAAACAGAGTAGATCCAGATCAGACGGCTCCTAGAGGAATTTTGGATGGATTTTGAAAGATCGATTTCCTTACTTTCTGAAATGTCTACAATGTTCCACCTTCCATATTTCTTTATAACTATTTTGTTAATGAATATTCAGTAGGTATTGAAATTTGGAATAAACATATAATAGGTAACGGGTGAACTATTTTACCTCCACGGTCATCGGAAAGCGACCCAGAGGAGCAGTGGTCGAATCTGTACATACCTCTGCAAACAGTGTGCATCCTGGGTTTTGATTGGTCAGAATTGAGTTCTCAAGCTTTTGATTGGTCAGATTTGAGCCAGAGGCTCAAATCTGACCAATCAAAAACTTGAGAACGAACTCAGACTCAACTAAAAGTTTTATAAGCATGGACCCAGATCAATCTCAGCATCGTGTCAGGTTGGCATGAAATGTTATTGAAACTTAAAGCACACAAAAGTGTTTGTGGTTGAACATTAGTGAAAAATGCTGGAAGTGTTTAAAAAGCACAAGATTGATACATGTATGCCTGAAACAGTCAAACTATCCAGTAAATTTCCGTTAGGCTGGGACTAGGACACAGCGAAGCAAAATAGGATAGTTTTGGAGTAAAGCTTAGGACACTATGGCTATGTTCAGAAAAAAGGGTGTTGAACATACTGGAATCAGTCAATCACTCAATACTTGTTTATATTAAGTTTTCTTATGCACGCATACTTTTTTTTACATATACGGCGATATGAATATGTGTCAGTGGATCTATACCTGTAATTTAGAAGTCTATACACTATCTTTGGAAGGAGATTAAGGTTTGAAGTAGAGATAGGCATATATGTAAATGAAAAAGATTCATTTAGAACTGGTATAAGAAACTGAATCTCTCTCAAATAAGAAGGAGGGTTTTTAATCCATAGTCATATATGTTGAGTTTATTATACTGCAAAGTAAAATCCTCGATTTTGATTGGTCAATGAGCCATGTATAAAAGCCGGGTATACCTCTAAATTCTGATGTATATACGGAGTCATGAGCAACAATGGAATTTCCCCCGTCGAGAGCCTCGCTTCATTGCTACAATAAAATAAAAATGGCCGACAAGATTTGTAACAACCCGTTTTGTAGTAACGTTGCAAATTGTAGTAATTACTACAAAACGGGTTACTACACTTTGCGTGAAACCCTCCCAACCCGTTTTGTAGTAACGTTGCAAATTGTAGTAATTACTACAAAGTGGGTTGGCATGCAAAGTTCAATATGTAGTAAACTCCTATTACACCGAGCATGGTTGTGTGACTGCAACCAAATTTGGGGTGGTCCTTCATATTGACAATATCCGAGTGCACAGTAAAAATCTTTTCGATACCTTGTCTACTTAAGGAAATAGAGTCAAAAACAGTTTACTACATTTCGTATGGGACCTTGCGACCCGTTTTGTAGTAACGTTGCAAATTGTAGTAATTACTACAAAGTGGGTTACTACAGTTTGTTTAAAAACTTGACAACTCATTTTGTAGTAATTGTGCATAAATATGAAATGATATAGTATAAAATGATAAAATATTATATAATATATAATATTATATATATAATATATGATTTTTGAAAAAAAATTTTTTATCAATTTAAAACAATACCATGAAATAAAATGACTTTTTGGCATATGTTCATAATATATAATATTATATAATATAATATATACTATTTTACTACAGTTTGTGTTAAAACTTCACAACTCATTTTGTAGTAATATTGCATGTATATGAAAGGATATAGTATAAAATGATAAAATATTATATAATATATAATATTATATATATAATATATAATTTTTGAATTTTTTTTTTATCAATTTAAAACAATACCATGAAATAAAATGACTTTTTGGCATATGTTCATAATATATAATATTATATACTATAATATATCTTATTTTGTATTATGTATAATAATACTAATATAACATATAACAAAATGTTATAAACAATAATAACATCGCTGAATGTAGTAATTACTACAAAACGGGTTACTACACTTTGCGTGAAACCCTCCCAACCCGTTTTGAAGTAACGTTGCAAATTGTAGTAATTACTACAAAGTGGGTTGGCATGCAAAGTTCAATATGTAGTAAACTCCTATTACACCGAGCATGGTTGTGTGACTGCAACCAAATTTGGGGTGGTCCTTCATATTGACAATATCCGAGTGCACAGTAAAAATCTTTTCGATACCTTGCCTACTTAAGGAAATAGAGTCAAAAACAGTTTACTACATTTCGTATGGGACCTTGCGACCCGTTTTGTAGTAACGTTGCAAACTGTAGTAATTACTACAAAGTGGGTTACTACAGTTTGTTTAAAAACTTGACAACTCATTTTGTAGTAATTGTGCATAAATATGAAATGATATAGTATAAAATGATAAAATATTATATAATATATAATATTATATATATAATATATAATTTAAATATTTTTTTTTTATCAATTTAAAACAATACCATGAAATAAAATGACTTTTTGGCATATGTTCATAATATATAATATTATATAATATAATATATACTATTTTACTACAGTTTGTGTTAAAACTTCAAAACTCATTTTGTAGTAATATTGCATGTATATGAAATGATATCATATAAAATGATTAAATATTATATAGTATTATATAATATTATATAATATATATATTTTATAAATTTTCAATTTTTTTTTTATAATCGATAGGAAACAATATCATGAAATAAAATGACTTTTTGGCATATCTTTATAATATATAATATTATATACTATAATATATATCATTTTGTATTATGTATAATAATACTAATATAACATATAACAAAATGTTATAAACAATAATAACATCGCTGAATGTAGTAATTACTACAAAACGGGTTACTACAATTTGCGTGAAACCCTCCCAACCCGTTTTGTAGTAACGTTGCAAATTGTAGTAATTACTACAAAGTGGGTTGGTATGCAAAGTTCAATATGTAGTAAACTCCTATTACACCGAGCATGGTTGTGTGACTGCAACCAAATTTGGGGTGGTCCTTCATATTGACAATATCCGAGTGCACAGTAAAAATCTTTTCGATACCTTGCCTACTTAATGAAATAGAGTCAAAAACAGTTTACTACATTTCGTATGGGACCTTGCGACCCGTTTTGTAGTAACGTTGCAAACTGTAGTAATTTCTACAAAGTGGGTTACTGCAGGTTGTTTAAAAACTTGACAACTCATTTTGTAGTAATTGTGCATAAATATGAAATTATATAATATAAAATGATTAAATATTATATAATATATAATTTAATATATATAATATATAATTTCTAAAAAAAATTTTTTTTATCCATATAAAACAATACCATGAAATAAAATGACGTTTTGGCATATGTTCATAATATATAATATTATATAATATAATATATAGTATTTTACTACACTTTGTGTTAAACTTTCACAACTCATTTTGTAGTAATATTGCATGTATATGAAATGATATATAAAATGATTAAATATTATATAATATTATATCATATATATATTTTTTAAATTTTCATTTTTTTTTATAATCGATTGGAAACAATACCGTGAAATAAAATGACTTTTTTGGCATATTTTATAATCTATAATATTATATAATATAATATATAATATTTTGTATTATGTATAATAATACTAATAACATATAACAAAATGTTATAAACAATAATTACATCGCTGAATGTAGTAATTACTACAAAACGGGTTACTACACTTTGCGTGAAACCCTCCCAACCCGTTTTGTAGTAACGTTGCAAATTGTAGTAATTACTACAAAGTGGGTTGATATGCAAAGTTCAATATGTAGTAAACTCCTATTACACCGAGCATGGTTGTGTGACTGCAACCAAATTTGGGGTGGTCCTTCATATTGACAATATCCGAGTGCACAGTAAAAATCTTTTCGATACCTTGCCTACTTAATGAAATAGAGTCAAAAACAGTTTACTACATTTCGTATGGGACCTTGCGACCCGTTTTGTAGTAACGTTGCAAATTGTAGTAATTACTACAAAGTGGGTTACTACAGTTTGTTTGAAAACTTGACAACTCATTTTGTAGCAATTGTGCATAAATATGAAATGATATAGTATAAAATGATTAAATATTATATAATATATAATATAATATATATAATATAATTTTTTTTTAAAAATTTTTTTTATCCATATAAAACAATACCATGAAATAAAATGACTTTTTGGCATATGTTCATAATATATAATATTATATAATATAATATATAGTATTTTACTACAGTTTGTGTTAAACTTTCACAACTCATTTTGTAGTAATATTGCATGTATATGAAATGATATCATATAATATGATTAAATATTATATAATATTATATAATATGTATATTTTTTAAATTTTCATATTTTTTTTTATAATCGATTGGAAACAATACCGTGAAATAAAATGACTTTTTGGCATATTTTTATAATATATAATATTATATAATATAATATATAATATTTTGTATTGTGTATAATAATACTAATAACATATAACAAAATGTTATAAATAATAATTACATCGCTGAATGTAGTAATTACTACAAAACGGGTTACTACACTTTGCGTGAAACCCTCCCAACCCGTTTTGTAGTAACGTTGCAAATTGTAGTAATTACTACAAAGTGGGTTGATATGCAAAGTTCAATATGTAGTAAACTCCTATTACACCGAGCATGGTTGTGTGACTGCAACCAAATTTGGGGTGGTCCTTCATATTGACAATATCCGAGTGCACAGTAAAAATCTTTTCGATACCTTGCCTACTTAATGAAATAGAGTCAAAAACAGTTTACTACATTTCGTATGGGACCTTGCGACCCGTTTTGTAGTAACGTTGCAAATTGTAGTAATTACTACAAAGTGGGTTACTACAGTTTGTTTGAAAACTTGACAACTCATTTTGTAGCAATTGTGCATAAATATGAAATGATATAGTATAAAATGATTAAATATTATATAATATATAATATAATATATATAATATAATTTTTTTTTAAAAATTTTTTTTATCCATATAAAACAATACCATGAAATAAAATGACTTTTTGGCATATGTTCATAATATATAATATTATATAATATAATATATAGTATTTTACTACAGTTTGTGTTAAACTTTCACAACTCATTTTGTAGTAATATTGCATGTATATGAAATGATATCATATAATATGATTAAATATTATATAATATTATATAATATGTATATTTTTTAAATTTTCATATTTTTTTTTATAATCGATTGGAAACAATACCGTGAAATAAAATGACTTTTTGGCATATTTTTATAATATATAATATTATATAATATAATATATAATATTTTGTATTGTGTATAATAATACTAATAACATATAACAAAATGTTATAAATAATAATTACATCGCTGAATGTAGTAATTACTACAAAACGGGTTACTACACTTTGCGTGAAACCCTCCCAACCCGTTTTGTAGTAACGTTGCAAATTGTAGTAATTACTACAAAGTGGGTTGGCATGCCTAATTCAATATGTAGTAAACTCCTATTACACCGAGCATAGTTGTGTGACTGCAACCAAATTTGGGGTGGTCCTTCATATTGACAATATCCGAGTGCACAGTAAAAATCTTTCCGATACCTTGCCTACTTAATGAAATAGAGTCAAAAACAGTTTACTACATTTCGTATGGGACCTTGCGACCCGTTTTGTAGTAACGTTGCAAATTGTAGTAATTACTACAAAGTGGGTTACTACAGTTTGTTTAAAAACTTGACAACTCATTTTGTGGTAATTGTGCATAAATATGAAATGATATATTATAAAATGATTAAATATTATATAATATATATAATATATAATTTAAATTTTTTTTTTTTTATCCATATAAAACAATACCATGAAATAAAATGACTTTTTGGCATATGTTCATAATATATAATATTGTATAATATAATATATAGTATTTTACTACAGTTTGTGTTAAACTTTCACAACTCATTTTGTAGTAATATTGCATGTATATGAAATGATATCATATAAAATTATTAAATATTATATAATATTATATAATATATATATTTTTTAAATTTTCATATTTTTTTTTATAATTGATTGGAAACAATACCGTGAAATAAAATGACTTTTTGGCATATTTTTATAATATATAATATTATATAATATAATATATAATATTTTGTATTATGTATAATAATACTAATAACATATAACAAAATGTTATAAAGAATAATTACATCGCTGAATGTAGTAATTACTACAAAACGGGTTACTACACTTTGCGAGAAACCCTCCCAACCCGTGTTGTAGTAACGTTGCAAATTGTAGTAATTACTACAAAGTGGGTTGATATGCAAAGTTCAATATGTAGTAACTCCTATTACACCGAGCATGGTTGTGTGACTGCAACCAAATGTGGGGTGGTCCTTCATATTGACAATATCCGAGTGCACAGTAAAAATCTTTTCGATACCTTGCCTACTTAATGAAATAGAGTCAAAAACAGTTTACTACATTTCGTATGGGACCTTGCGACCCGTTTTGTAGTAACGTTGCAAATTGTAGTAATTACTACAAAGTGGGTTACTACAGTTTGTTTAAAAACTTGACAACTCATTTTGTAGTAATTGTGCATAAATATGAAATGATATAGTATAAAATGATTAAATATTATATAATATATAATATAATATATATAATATATAATTTTTAAAAAAAAACAACATTATCCATATAAAACAATACCATGAAATAAAATGACTTTTTGGCATATGTTCATAATTTATAATATTATATAATATAACATATAATATTTTACTACAGTTTGTGTTGAAACTTCACAACTCACTTTGTAGTACACTTGCATGTATATGAAATGATATCATTTAAAATGAAAAAATATCACATAATATTATACAATATTATATAATATATATATTTTTTTTAAATTTTATAGAAAAAAAATTTAATCGATAGGAAACAATACCATGACATAAAATGACTTTTTGGCATATGTTCATAATATATAATATTATATAATATAATATATAATATTTTTCTACAGTTTGTGTTAAAACTTCACAACTCATTTTGTAGTAAACTTGCATGTATATGAAATGAAATGTACCAGCTGTCTGTTACAGAGTGCTTGGTTCATTAGTTAGGCATAGGGAAAACTTTAAAAATCTTCTTGCCAAAAACTGCATGTTCCAGAGCTTAGATATTTGGTGTATAGATTTACTTAGTATACCTTTATGAATTGTGTTAATATCAATGTTCTGAGGTTAAATTTGGCCCTGCCATGTGGGTTATATTTTAAAATAGACTTCTACAGTATAAAGGTTACCCTTTGAACCACTAGCTAGCCAGCTAGTTATCTTGAGAGGTCAAGTTGAAGTTCACCTGCACTATACTCTAGTTGATGTCTGCTTCAGAATTATTGTCTGTTTGTTCACACTGTTTTTAATACATACCAATCTTTCAAATAACCCTCTTGTACAAACCACGTAATTATGAAGTTACAAATGTATCAGATCAGAATCCAAACTGTGCTAATTTCAGTCAAGTCATGCTTAGCACTGATAGGGTTATAACACTGATTTTTGCAATTATCTGTTAGAATGTCTGCTGTCAATGGCACTCTGGTGAGCGATATCAGGGCCATCATCTCCCTCTTGTTCTCTCTTTATGTCTGTCTGTCTGTCTTTCTGCCACTGTCTGTCTGTCTGTCTATCTCTCTCTGTCTCTCTCTATCTCTGTCTGTCTCTGTCTGTCTGTCTGTCTGTCTGTCTGTCTGTCTGTCTGTCTCTGTCTCTGTCTCTGTCTCTCTCTCTCTGTCTCTGTCTCTCTCTGTCTCTCTCTCTCTCTCTCTCTCTCTCTGTCACACACACACACACACGCACGCACGCAGGCACGCAATCTCCCTCTCTTTCTTAATGTCTATCTTCTTTAGGTGTCCCGTTTAGTGTGTGTGTCTCCTATAAATTATATGACATACAGACAGAATATTTTGTTAAAGTGTCATGCATCAATAAAGTTAGGTACATGTATATATATACATGTACATACACAAATCATCATTTTAAACTGACTTCCGGCCGTTTTAGACCAGCTTGGACATTATAAAACACATAGCCTCATTTAAAATATGTTCAGCTGAACACATATACATTTTTGAATATCCCGAACACATCAAATTACAATAGAAGAAAAATTATTCGCCGAAATGATGGGTAAAATTATGTGTAAAATGGCCGGGTAAGGCATGTTTAAGTATAATAAAAGGAACTGTCCCTCTAAAAAGGTATGCGTTTTGTTCAAGTTGCGTTTGCTTTGGTTCGTAGCATTTATAACAAGCTTTGCAAACATTCTGGATCCATATGAAACGCCGAGTAACTTGGCACTCATCAGGGTCAAAACTGTTTTTCACTCTGACATTTATTTTTGAATAGATATGGAAGGAAAAAATGAAGCAGGCGACAATATTTGCAGACATTAACCCCTTCAAAGCCATAAACGGGTCTGTAATATCATATGCAAAACAGTTTTGGATCCAAATGAGACGACGTGTAGCTCGGCCTCTCATCAGGATCCAAACTGTTTAACACACTGTTTATCTTTTTGCAAAGACATTGAACAAACGTCCATTCTTAAACTTGAAGCAGACGGAAATATAACGGCAATTCTCAAGCATTGAAACAGTTAATTGCTAAGAGTGCAAAAGGTAGTTGGAACACATAGTGACATGAAAATGACCCGCAGTTGACTGTAAATCAAGAGTGTTGTCTGCAGTAAAATGAAACATGGACATTTTGAATTTCGATCAAATATATGTGTGCCGACTGGAGATAATATATTACAATGCAGTAAATAATTACAATAAAATCAAATACTAGTTGGAATTTTCTATCACACGTTTCAATAAAAACTAATCTCGCAGTTAATCATGTGATCTTTCAAAACCTTACCAGGATGTCTGCTTTAGAATTGTCTTCTGCTTGAATTTCTAAAAGATCAGATTTAGGCATTTTGACCTAAGACAAAATTGTCACAAGTTGTAAGCAGCTTGGATCTTGGTCAGCCAGTCATTAATTTGGTATCAGATCTTGATCCAAACTATGTGTAAATTTCAGTTCAAGTCGTAATTCAGGTGAGAGATATAGGGCAAATGACCCCCTTGTCCTTATAAAACTTTGACTATAATGTCTTTACTATTAACCCATTTTGCCGTAGACTTTTTAAGACCCAAGCTCTTCGAATAAATATACCAAAAAAGATCATATAAAAGAGAAAAGAAAGCGTTTAGAATTTTGTAGTTTACATTATGAATTGACCATAACGCAGCATTTTAAATCTTTACTCCATGAATATGCCTTTCTATGCCTATGCAAACAGAGTAGACCCAGATCAGGCGACTCCCGTTTAAGCCGTCTGATCAGGGTCTACTCTGTTTATGATATACTTCATAACATATACCCCGTACTTCATTCTCAGTGTTGTTATACCTTCTGATCCTTCGAGA
Source organism: Azorinus chamasolen (assembly GCA_963576725.1). Taxonomy (NCBI): domain Eukaryota; kingdom Metazoa; phylum Mollusca; class Bivalvia; order Cardiida; family Solecurtidae; genus Azorinus; species Azorinus chamasolen. The sequence continues at coordinate 13,772,770 of OY755243.1, read as the reverse complement.
TCATGAATTTCAGTACTTCTTGTTCTGAAAATTGAACAGCGCTTAAGCCGGTGCTAGGGGGCGTGAGCAGTGTTGCACTTTCAATTACTGTTCATGAACAGACTCAATAAAACCGAGTCTGCAATTTTCTCTTTTTGTGTTGCAATCTTTGCTCTCGGGGATCACACCCTTTCAGAATTTATATTATCGATAATGATTCTACAGTTTCTGCAATGACCAAAAACGTTAGTGTGTCCATATGCTTTTACAACCATTAATATAACTAATATTCATGATTTCATTATTAGACCCCCACCATTTAGTAGTTGGGAGACTATAGCTTTTCTCGATTATGTCGGTCCGTCTGTCACGCTTCGCGTCTAGGCCATATCTCCTACAAGGTTATTTAAAGCTGGTTTGTGAAAATAAGAATTTTAAGTTTGTGTCGCATATTAACAAAGTAATGGACCTTGATTTTGTGAACATATTGAATTTTAACAACTTTAAAAGCATTTATCCTAGAAACAACATGACTCTTTGTGAGTATATTATTCAGGGCGTTCACTTGTGCATCTGACGAGTTTTCATCCAATCGCAATGAACATTGATGGAGTTATGGGCCTAGATTTTGTTGAAAATTTCTAAGACCCAGGAGAGTATTTGTCAATATTTCCAAACCACAGACTGGACCTGCATAACCCGCTTAATATCCCTTTACTCCATAAATACATCGTTCTACGCCTTTGCAAACAGAGTAGACCCAGTTTCTGCCATGGACAAACCTTCCTGTGACCATATGCTATTTTAATAATAATTCTAATTACTTTTTATAATGCAATTATTTTTTACATGAATATTCATAGAGTTAAGGGTTAATGAATATTTAAGAAATGATAATTACGACTACATGCATAACTCTTTACTGGAGATAGACACACATCTATACCTTTGCAAATAGGATAGACCCAAACGAAACTATTAGATGGGAGTCTGCTGTTTGCGCATAAAATGATATAGATCGGGTTCTGTTGATATCTTGTCCACATGTCTTAATAAAACAACAGATAATTAGTATTCATAAAATTACTATATCTTACATGAATATTCATTGTCTTTTTATCTGGTGGAAATGCCCTGTCAAACCTTTTGCAATTATTTTAACTTTTTCAGTACTTGACAGAAGATACAATGTATTAGTCTTTTACATTATGGCTATTTTATAAGAAATAATTATAATTGATATGGGTTATTATTTTGCCAAATACAAAACTATTCAAAGCTATATAGTCCAAGTAGCTAAAAAAGTGTGGACCCTGATCAGACGACTCCGAGGATCAAACAGGTATTATAGGGGCCACCGGATCTGGGTCTACTCTGAACAGTCGCTTTTGATCAGTTACTACATAAATACGAATTTGAGAACAGTAGACCCATAGCATATGGCTCTACTGTAGCAGCCGTCTCAAATCTGGGCCTGTTGTGTTTGCTTATGAAGTTACAATAGACTCTACAGTTTCTACAATACCAAAACATCCAGCTAGTGTACAGTTGCCATTGTAAATAGCCATTGTTTACACGGATATTCATGGATTATTTAAAATGTTCCTTCATATAAACGCATTTTCACGTATTTGCAAACAGATAAGACCCTGATCAAATGACTCCTGCTTGTTAATGAAAAATTATAGATCAATTTCTAAAATGCTACAATATTCCACCGTCCATAATTATAGCTATTTGGTCAATGAATATTTATTAGGTATTTAGAATTGTTATAGATATAAACAAAATTGGAAAGGGTTAAGGTTTAAAAGGCAATTAGGACCGGCGAAAGGGGATAATAATTGGACACAGTGCTACACACGTTCATGCAAGTGAGCTTGGCATTACTTGCATTTTAAGTTTGTGTGATTACCCTTATTATTATATATTATATTATATATTATAAAAATATGCCAAAAAGTCATTTTATTTCATGGTATTGTTTCCTATCGATTATTAAAAATATTATAACAATTTAAAAAATATATATATTATATAATATTATATAATATTATGTGATATTTTATCATTTTAAATGATATCATTTCATATACATGCAAGTTTACTACAAAGTGAGTTGTGAAGTCTTAACACAAACTGTAGTAAAATATTATATATTATATTATATAATATTATATATTATTAACATATGACAAAAGTCATTTTATTTCATGGTATTGTTTTATGTAGTTAAAAACATTTTTTTTTAAAAATTATATATTATATTATACATTATATAATATTTAATCATTTTATATTATATCATTTCATATTTATGCACAATAACTACAAAATGATATTATACAATATTATATATTATGAACATATGCCAAAAAGTCATTTTATTTCATGGTATTGTTTTATGCGGTTAATTTTTTTTAAAAAAATTACATATTATATATATTATATTATATAATATTTAATCATTTTATATTATATCATTTCATATTTATGCACAATTACTACAAAATGAGTTGTCAAGTTTTTAAACAAACTGTAGTAACCCACTTTGTAATAATTACTACAATTTGCAACGTTACTACAAAACGGGTCGCAAGGTCCCATACGAAATGTAGTAAACTGTTTTTGACTCTATTTCCTTAAGTAGGCAAGGTATCGGAAAGATTTTCACTGTGCACTCGGATATTGTCAATATGAAGGACCACCCCAAATTTGGTTGCAGTCACACAACTATGCTCGGTGTAATAGGAGTTTACTACATATTGAATTAGGCATGCCAACCCACTTTGTAGTAATTACTACAATTTGCAACGTTACTACAAAACGGGTTGGGAGGGTTTCACGCAAAGTGTAGTAACCCGTTTTGTAGTAATTACTACATTCAGCGATGTAATTATTGTTTATAACATTTTATTATATGTTATTAGTATTATTATACATAATACAAAATTTTATATATTATATTATATAATATTATATATTATAAAAATATGCCAAAAAGTCATTTTATTTCATGGTATTGTTTCCAATCGATTATAAGAAAAATTATGAAAATTTAAAAAATATATATATTATATAATATTATATAATATTTAATCATTTTATATGATATCATTTCATATATATGCAATATTACTACAAAATGAGTTGTGAAGTTTTAACACAAACTGTAGTAAAATAATATATATTATATTATATAATATTATATATTATGAACATATGCCAAAAAGTCATTTTATTTCATTATATTGATTTAAATTGATAAAAAAAAACAATTTAAAAATTATATATTATATATATTATATTATATATTATATAATATTTAATCATTTTATATTATATAATTTCATATTTATGCACAATTACTACAAAATGAGTTGTCAAGTTTTTAAACAAACTGCAGTAACCCACTTTGTAGAAATTACTACAGTTTGCAACGTTACTACAAAACGGGTCGCAAGGTCCCATACGAAATGTAGTAAACTGTTTTTGACTCTATTTCCTTAAGTAGGCAAGGTATCGAAAAGATTTTTACTGTGCACTCGGATATTGTCAATATGAAGGACCACCCCAAATTTGGTTGCAGTCACACAACCATGCTCGGTGTAATAGGAGTTTACTACATATTGAACTTTGCATACCAACCCACTTTGTAGTAATTACTACAATTTGCAACGTTACTACAAAACGGGTTGGGAGGGTTTCACGCAAAGTGTAGTAACCCGTTTTGTAGTAATTACTACTTTCAGCGATGTAATTATTGTTTATAACATTTTATTATATGTTATTAGTATTATTATACATAATACAAAATTTCATATATTATATTATATAATATTATATATTATAAAAATATGCCAAAAAGTCATTTTATTTCACGGTATTGTTTCCAATCGATTATAAGAAAAAATATGAAAATTTAAAAAATATATATATTATATAATATTATATAATATTATATAATATTTAATCATTTTATATGATATCATTTCATATACATGCAATATTACTACAAAATGAGTTTTGAAGTTTTAACACAAACTGTAGTAAAATAATATATATTATATTATATAATATTATATATTATGAACCTATGCCAAAAAGTCATTTTATTTCATTATATTGATTTAAATTGATAAAAAAAAATTTTTTTAAAATTATATATTATATATATTATATTATATATTATATAATATTTAATCATTTTATATTATATAATTTCATATTTATGCACAATTACTACAAAATGAGTTGTCAAGTTTTTAAACAAACTGCAGTAACCCACTTTGTAGAAATTACTACAGTTTGCAACGTTACTACAAAACGGGTCGCAAGGTCCCATACGAAATGTAGTAAACTGTTTTTGACTCTATTTCCTTAAGTAGGCAAGGTATCGAAAAGATTTTTACTGTGCACTCGGATATTGTCAATATGAAGGACCACCCCAAATTTGGTTGCAGTCACACAACCATGCTCGGTGTAATAGGAGTTTACTACATATTGAACTTTGCATACCAACCCACTTTGTAGTAATTACTACAATTTGCAACGTTACTACAAAACGGGTTGGGAGGGTTTCACGCAAAGTGTAGTAACCCGTTTTGTAGTAATTACTACTTTCAGCGATGTAATTATTGTTTATAACATTTTATTATATGTTATTAGTATTATTATACATAATACAAAATTTTATATATTATATTATATAATATTATATATTATAAAAATATGCCAAAAAGTCATTTCATTTCATGGTATTGTTTCCAATCGATTATAAGAAAAATTATGAAAATTTAAAAAATATATATATTATATAATATTATATAATATTTAATCATTTTATATGATATCATTTCATATATATGCAATATTACTACAAAATGAGTTGTGAAGTTTTAACACAAACTGTAGTAAAATAATATATATTATATTATATAATATTATATATTATGAACATATGCCAAAAAGTCATTTTATTTCATTATATTGATTTAAATTGATAAAAAAATTTTTTTAAAAATTATATATTATATATATTATATTATATATTATATAATATTTAATCATTTTATATTATATAATTTCATATTTATGCACAATTACTACAAAATGAGTTGTCAAGTTTTTAAACAAACTGCAGTAACCCACTTTGTAGAAATTACTACAGTTTGCAACGTTACTACAAAACGGGTCGCAAGGTCCCATACGAAATGTAGTAAACTGTTTTTGACTATTTCCTTAAGTAGGCAAGGTATCGAAAAGATTTTTACTGTGCACTCGGATATTGTCAATATGAAGGACCACCCCAAATTTGGTTGCAGTCACACAACCATGCTCGGTGTAATAGGAGTTTACTACATATTGAACTTTGCATACCAACCCACTTTGTAGTAATTACTACAATTTGCAACGTTACTACAAAACGGGTTGGGAGGGTTTCACGCAAAGTGTAGTAACCCGTTTTGTAGTAATTACTACTTTCAGCGATGTAATTATTGTTTATAACATTTTATTATATGTTATTAGTATTATTATACATAATACAAAATTTTATATATTATATTATATAATATTATATATTATAAAAATATGCCAAAAAGTCATTTTATTTCACGGTATTGTTTCCAATCGATTATAAGAAAAAATATGAAAATTTAAAAAATATATATATTATATAATATTATATAATATTATATAATATTTAATCATTTTATATGATATCATTTCATATACATGCAATATTACTACAAAATGAGTTGTGAAGTTTTAACACAAACTAGTAAAATAATATATATTATATTATATAATATTATATATTATGAACATATGCCAAAAAGTCATTTTATTTCATTATATTGATTTAAATTGATAAAAAAAAAAAAATTAAAAATTATATATTATATATATTATATTATATATTATATAATATTTAATCATTTTATATTATATAATTTCATATTTATGCACAATTACTACAAAATGAGTTGTCAAGTTTTTAAACAAACTGCAGTAACCCACTTTGTAGAAATTACTACAGTTTGCAACGTTACTACAAAACGGGTCGCAAGGTCCCATACGAAATGTAGTAAACTGTTTTTGACTCTATTTCCTTAAGTAGGCAAGGTATCGAAAAGATTTTTACTGTGCACTCGGATATTGTCAATATGAAGGACCACCCCAAATTTGGTTGCAGTCACACAACCATGCTCGGTGTAATAGGAGTTTACTACATATTGAACTTTGCATACCAACCCACTTTGTAGTAATTACTACAATTTGCAACGTTACTACAAAACGGGTTGGGAGGGTTTCACGCAAAGTGTAGTAACCCGTTTTGTAGTAATTACTACAATTTGCAACGTTACTACAAAACGGGTTGTAACAAAGCTTCACTTCCTCGATTCGATCCAAACAACCGCTCTCAAACGAAATAACACCAATTTGGGGCGGAACAAAGTTATTGATTGAGAAACATTTTGTTATAGTTGTTGTATAACAATGCAAATGAACCCGATACGTGGCGAAGGTCTTATTCTGCTCTGATGCTGAAAATGTTTGTCAAAGTGCTTATGCAAGTACTGATTAGCCCCCAAACCCCGCTTTTACAAAGACAATCCACACCTAATTCGATTCAGATTTTATATATTCACATACACAGTACACGTACCTGTAAATTACAGTATAGCCGCTCCTTCCAACGCCCATTTGTTTGAATATTATAAAACCGTCACTTTGACGTCATCCAAATGACGTCGGAATAGCGCCAATCTCTCTATTAAGTTTAACCGTTCTTATGCTGAACAATAGTGTTTGCTTAACCGCTGATATGCTGAAAGTTTTACTAACGTCTGATTCTTTCAGTCCTTTGAGAAACTAATGCACTTTGAAGACCCCATTCTATCCACAAATGTAATGAGCTGGTTATTATACAGATATTATTTATACAAGCACTTACCTTACAGTATGAGGCCCCTGAGGGAAAACGACGCCTACATTAACAACGCTAATTAACTGCTACATGTACACATATTAAACTTTGCAGTATAATAAAATCGTTATACAGATCATTGGCGGGATATCTGACTTTTCATTCCCTGCTGATGAAAATACATGTAGCCCTCGCCTAACGGCTCGGGAAACATGGATTTCCTCAGCAGGAAACAAAAAGTCAGATACCCCGCTAATGATCTGTATAACTAATAATATACAACCACCGAACATTATGCACGGGGAAGATTCAGGTATTTTATACAGGTAAAATGTATTAACATAAAGCATGTCTAAATCTATGGGGAAATTATAATGGCAGTCCAGCCACCCGTATGCAAAAAAACATACAAATAAGAGCTAGCAACAAAAAAGCCAACTGGCATCTAATAACGATAAAGCAGGTAACACAATCAAACAAATAAATCTACAGGTTGGGCCGCCCCAGACACGGACCAGTCTGACAAATTCTTTGTAGTTATCTATTTGTCGAACATGGTTCGGCAGGCTGTTCCATATCTGGGTGGCCTCGTACCTGAAAGATTGCTTACCTAACTTGTGGTTCTGATGCATGGTACTTCTAAGATGTTGTTATACCTAAAAGAGTATGAAGAGTGTTTGGTTTGTACTAAATCATTCAGGTAATGTGATATATACATTTAAAAGTTTCAATGGCAATTGATCTTAATCCGCTTAAATGCAGTGTAGGCATATTAATTTTGTCTAAGCGCTTAAATGCAGTGTAGGCATATTAATTTTGTCTAAGATGTATTCATAATTTGAGATAAAGTCATTAAAAATATTTTTTAAAGCTCTATGTTGTAATTTTCTATTTTTTCTGTGTTACTTTTGTTGCAAAAAAGCCAGATCATAGGACAGTAGTTAAAGTTTGATCTGATAAAAGACTTGTAAACCAAAAGCTTGCAGTCAGTGGACAAACATTTACTTACAGAGGTATTGCAAAATACCAAACTCTGTGAACCCTGATTATCTTTTTTTTTCTTTTTTTTGTTTTGTTGTTTTTGTTTTTGTATATTGTGGGGTTTGTTGTTGTTGTTTTTTTTTGTTTGTTTTTTTTATTTTATTTTTTTTGGGGGGGGGGGGAGGGGCGCACATAGTATCACCTCTTTCAGGGTCCCCACTGTTTGCAAAGATAAGTACACTCTTGCAAGTATACTACTTCATATCGTTTAAGCGTTTCGTTCTTTATAGTATAAGATGATATTGCTTCAATATATATGCTTATAAAATATTTGCTGATAATTTACTATTACTGATTATATCATAATTACTATACACTATACAACTAGACATTGTTAATTAACTGTCGGCATAGTAACCCTTCCCTCGTGTTGACATTTTCGAGCATTGCCAACCAAACAGAATAGTCCTAAATCAGACGGCTTCTATAGGAGTTGTTTGATCAGGATCTGTCCTGTTTAATGTTGGATTGATTAAAGCCAGGTTCACAACCCTCTATTGGGGGTTTTCTGTATTACTAACACCCTTCATTAAGCTGCCATTTGTAGAATAGACCGCCATTGATACTACACTTAAACCCCTCTAAATCGGAATTCTAGTAGAGAAGAATTTAGATACTTTTAGTCAGGTGGCTGCTTAATGCAGGGAGAAAGTCATGCAGAAAGCTCATAGAGGAACTTTATGCACGACTTTCATTCTGCATTAAGCTGCCACCTGTCCCAAATACTGATATTTATGCTAAATTTAATGTCCGGTTTAGAGTTTTTTTTGGAACGTCATGTTTATATGGGTTTCCTGTATTTGCAGATACAGTGAACAAAGCAGCGGCTCCAAACAAGCATTGAACAAAGCAGCTAGTACAATGAATAATCACTCTAAATTTGGAACTAGATATTGTGTAAACAAATCTATATATTGAGTAAAAGGGAAAACACAGTACTGTCCTTTCATCACATATGTGTCGATCGAATGTTTAAGAGAAACGTGCATGGCAGGTACGTGCATTTGTAATAGTGTGTCTATTTGTAAAGCCCTGCATGGGTCGAGTGCAGTCGGGTACAGGTAACGGGTGAGAAATCAATAAACCCTGGATCGTGTGACTCTGAAGTTCAGTGGTTAGAGTGCTGACATGGTAAGTTGGGGGCCCTGGACAGGACCCGAGTTCCGATTGGGCTATCATCATTTCACAGGTTGTCCTGTTACAGTTTGGACAATGGTGTCAAACCAAAATTCAGATCGTGCGCATGCCGATTTCTTACGGGTTACGGCGAATGCCTCGGTTTATAAATGCCAGTCAATATATTTTCATATTGTCAAATTCAAATCGTCATTGACAACGTCCTTTGAATGCTGAAAACGGTTGCATTTGCATTTGCAAAAAATGCATATCCAGATCTGAGGGCTCCTAGAGGAGCATTCTGATCAGGGTCTGCACAGTTCTCATTGAAGATCCTCGCATTGTTTACCCTTTTATACTGTACGGACTCTATATAATCAACAAATAAGAAATATTCGACTCTCAGAAATCAGCGGAGAAGGTGTTAACCTTTCCCTGTTCTATAGTTATTCTAAATTTCAATACCTACTGAATATTCATGGACAAAATAATTATAATGAAATGTTGAAGGTGGAACATTGTAGCCATTTTAGAACACAAAGCAAAGATCTTTCAAATTCCACCAGTAAACAGAGCAGACCCTGATTAGACGCCTCCTATAGGAGCCGTCTGATCTGGGTCTACTCTGTTTGCAAATGCATGCAAAAACTACGTTTATATGAAGGAAAGGGTTAAGTCATTGAACTTGTACACGGGTTGTTTATGAGCTGTTAACGCCACACCCCTTGTAGGTCTATTACAGTATCAAATGTCGTGGGTCTAGGTCTATGTTAACCGTGTCAGTGAGTATGCGTGAGGATCAGTATATTGTCGTCTGAAGTTTTCGTCTGCTATAAGTTTTAAAGTGGGCATTTCTTTAACTTCTTTATGAAACAATAAACAGAATGACAATCAGTTTGGATCCTGATTAAACTTCGTGTTACTGTGCGTCTCATCTGGATCTAAACTGTTTGATTTTGATAGAGCAGACCTGTCTTCATGGCAGTAAGGAGTATATACATGTAACTTGCAGAATAACAGGTAAAACTGAAAGACGGTAAAGCCTCTTTAAAACAACCACCCAAGACAACTTCTCTAAATAAGCACCCAAAACAACCTCTCTAAATAATCACCCAAAACAACTTCTCTAAATAACCACTCTAAACAACCACTCCCAAAAATAACCACTCGAAACAACAACTCAAAACAAACTACTCAAAACAACCACTCAAAACAACCTCTCTAAATAACACCTCTAAACAACCACTCCAAAATTAACTACTCTAAACAACTACTCAAAACAACCACTCAAAACAACCTCTCTAAATAACCACTCTAAACAACCACTCCAAAAATAACCACTCGAAACAACTACTCCAAACAACCACTCAAAACAACCTCTCTAAATAACCACTCTAAACAACCACTCCAAAAATGACCACTCTAAACAACTACTCAAACCAACCACTCAAAACAACCACTCAAAACAACCTCTCTAAATAATCACCCTTAACAACCACTCCAAAAATAACCACTCTAAACAACTACTCAAAACAACCACTCAAAACAACCTCTCTAAATAACCACTCTAAACAACGACTCTAAAAATAACCACTCGAAACAACTACTCCAAACAACCACTCAAAACAACTTCTCTAAATAACACCTCTAAACAACCACTCCAAAAAATAACCACTCTAAACAACTCAAAACAACCACTCAAAACAACTTCTCTAAATAACCACTCTAAACAACTACTCAAAACAACCACCCAAAACAACCTCTCTAAACAACCACTCTAAACAACCACTCCAAAATTAATCACTCGAAACAACTACTCAAAACAACCGCTTAAAACAACTTCTCTAAATAACCCCTCTAAACAACCACTCAAAAATATAACCAATCTAAATAAAGAATTATGATAACACATCATATGTCATTGATATAAACAACTACTAAAAACAACTACTTAAAACAACTTCCCTAGATAACCGCTCTAAACAACCTCTCGAAAAATATAACCACCCAAAACAACCATCAAAACAACCACTCAAAATAACCACCCCAAAAAACTCTCTAAAAACACTCAAAACAACCACGACCGAAAAAAACCACTCAAAACAACCAGTAGGAGCACCAGTTGGAGCTTTCTGCAATTAGAGTCGTTTGGTAGTAAACAGTTGTACATGGTTTCACAGACACCTGCGGGTCCTTATCAAGCAACCGCTTTAACCAAGAAATAATGACGCCATGAATATTAATTATATTATTTTTATAATAGCACATAAACACAGGAAATTTTGGAAATTGCAAAAGCTGTAGAATTATCCCCTGAGCAAACAGAGCAGACCCTGATCAGACAGCTCCTATAGGAGCTGTCTGATCTGGGTCTATTGTGTTTGCTAATGCGTAGAAAGGCGTATTTATGGAGGAAAGGGTTAAGGAATTTTAACCACATTCAATAACTTCAGTTAGAAATGATTTAATTTGACCGACTATTATATACAAGTAGACTATATTACAAGTATAAAGGGAAGAAAGTCATTAGTATACGTCATAATTCAGAATCTCTATAAAGTGACTGCTTATTTGATAAAAATTACTACTTTACAAGCATATGGTTGCTTAACCCATTACCTCATATTGACGACTTTTGACGAGTCTGTAGAAGTCACTTTCCTATAGGAGCAAATGTTCTATTTATCACAATGGTTTCAAACTACAAAATTCTAAAGTTTTCCTTTTCTCTAGTTAATGTTCCTTTTCGGTAGATTTATTCAAACAGGTTGTATCTAAAATAGCCTATGGGTTAATGGGTTAATACAGGGCGAAAGTAATGCAGAAAGCTCCCGCAGGAACTCTCTACATAACTTTCGGACTGTATTAAGCTATCACCTGCCTTTATGATTCAGATTGTTTACCTATCTTGTGGTCGATTTAGAAGGGATTTACTGTAAATGTTAAAATAGAATTTTGATTAGGGTGTTTACAACTGTAGTCAGAATAACAAAACAAAAACTCAATTCAATGACTTTCAACTGTTTATGTATAGTTGTCTAATGAATAATAATTTTGTGCACTTTGTGGTTGCTGCTGTTAATCTCTGAAACGTATACAGAAAACCCATCTTATGCGACCACCAAAAAGGGGCATAATTCTGGGTGTCAGGGGCGGGTGGTAGCGTAATGTAGGATGAAATTTATGCAGAAAACTAATCTTTGAGCTTTCTGCATAAGTTTCGGCCTGCATTAAGCAACCGCCTGCTTATAAAGACAGTCATATTTATTCATTAAGTGGTCGCATTAGTGGGTTTTTACTGTAACTGTGTATTGTTTCGACTGAACCTTTAACTGTTTAATGCAGGGCAAAAGTAACGCAAAAAGCTCCTATTGGAACTTTCTGTATTACTTATGACCTGCATGAAGCTACCACCTACCTTACCGACCCGTAATTATACCTCTTTTTGATGACCGCTTAAGACCGCTTATAGATCAACATTTTTAAAGAACGATAAGGGTGAAACCGTATTGTTTGTATGGCACTATTTTGTCTATACTCTTTTAAAGATAGCTCGATAACACTGTGTTAACCCTTTTCAAAGCTGATATTCAAAGTGAAATGGTCTGTAAGTGGTCAGTAAAATATTCCATTCCGTATTTAATGCTTAATTGCTCTACAGAATTTGAAATGACACACAGTGCAGACCATGATCAGAAGGATCACCTAGAAACCCATATATCTGGGTCTACACTGTTTGCAAACGACAGTATATTCGTTTCCTGCATTAAAGGAGTTAAATTATTTTAACAATTGGCCATACAATGGGTTTCTAGGAAAAATCTTCTTCCAAGAAAAAATAACCCTTGTCTTGCTGTGATTACATATTTAAAATTTAAAGGTATACGTGCCCAAATGAAATTTCAATAGGATCTATATGAAATGTTCTGCATAATTATTAAGTTCTTCAAACATTTCTTAGTGCCATGGTAAAAAGAAACCCATAGGTTACCATGCTTTCTTTTTGCCGTGGTTGCTGTTGTTTTTATCTGAAACGCATGGTTGTGTATTGTTTCGACTGAACCTTTATCCTGCTAACAGTGACGTCAATCGCATTTTCAAACAACCTGGATCCAGATGAGAGGCCGAGTAACTCGGCGTCTGATCAGAATCGAAGTTATTTGACGGTCGTTTAGTAGTTTGAACTTGAACGAATCGGGAATAAAATTTACAATACAGTAGAACATATCTTAAGCGGCCATTCACTTTGTTTTAATATAGGAGTCTTAATAAAGCAGATGGTTGTTTGATGCAGGGCAAAAGTAACGCAAAAAGCTCCTATTGGAACTTTCTGTATTACTTATGACCTGCATGAAGCTACCACCTATCTTATCGACCCGTAATTATACCTCTTTTTGATGACCGCTTAAGACCGCTTATAGATCGGCATTTTAAAGAACGATAAGGGTGAAACCGCATTGTTTGTATGAGACTATTTTGTCTATACTCTTTTAAAGATAGCTCGATAACACTGTGTTAACCCTTTTCAAAGCTGAAATTCAAAGTTAAATGACATTTAAGTGGTCAGTAAAATATTATATTCCGTATTTAATGCTTAATTGCGCTACAGAATTTGAAATGACACACAGTGCAGACCATGATCAGAGGGGTCATCTAGGATTCCATATACCTGGGTCTACACTGTTTACAAACGACAGTATATTCGTTTTCTACATTAAAGGAGTTAAGATATTTAAAGAATCGGCCATACAATGGGTTTCTAGGAAAAATCTTCTTCCAAGAAAAAATAACCCTTGTCTTGCTGTGATTACTTATTTAAAATTTTAAGGTATACGTGCCCAAATGAAATTTCAATAAGATCTTTATGAAATGTTCTGCATATTAAGTTCTTCAAAAATTGCATAGTGCCATGGTAAAAAGTAAACCATAGGTAACCATGTTTTCTTTTTGTCCATGAGCACTTGAAATGTATAATGCTTCAATGTTAACAAGCTTTACTTATGTTTTTACTCATTCATATGTCTATAATAACACCAAATTGACACAAACAATCCTTAAAAGATTTAAAGAGTGATATTTACTAAACATATTACGCAATATGTATAATTTTTTGCCTGAAAAATACGAATTTTTCTTAAGGGTTTTGGCGAAAATTCAATGAAAACACACTCTTTAACAAAATCTAGCAATAAGAAATTGATCAAAGTTAACAGAATAAATGTTTTGGGTGTGATTAATCAGAAAATGGTAAAACAAAACTCAAAAAAGGCATATGCCACCATACTTCTTTTGAAAATATAGGCCCTTGTATGTATATGATACTAGACTAAATGAGCAATCGGCGTGTGCAGCTTAATGTACAACATAAGGATTATAGCTAAGTCTATATATATGTAGTTATCCCTTGCATAAGCCACACCAAAGTAAGTTACTTGATACAAAATGTACAAATCCAATTGAACCATCATTCTGCTCTGCGACGACATAAAATACAGTTACCTATGAAATTTCAGATTATTTTCAACATCTAAAAATGTCTTATTATGTAGAACACAAAAAAACCTACATTATTTACCAAAACAATTTCTATTCCTTCAATTATGATTACGCACGTGGCTCATTTCAGATATTATTCTCATCTGTAGCCAAAACTATTAGGTTTGGAAACAAATTATAATATGCCCCGCCAGGTGCCGCATGAATTGGGCGCGTATACCTTTCATTGGCGTCGGTCTGGATCTAAACTGTTCAGTCTAGTTGCCATAAGCAAATTGTTGGATATGAGTTGCTTGTTTTGCTTGTATAGCGTTTTTACGTGGCTTTAACCCTTTCTTTCATATAAACGCCTCCTCAAGCATTTGCAAACACAGTAAACCCAGATCAGACAGCTCCTATAGCAGCCTAATCAGTTTGCTAATGGAATGTGATATACCTGTTTCTTTAATTTCGAAATTGGCTACAATGTTCCATCTTTCATATTTCATTTTTAACTATTTTGACCATTACTACTCAGTAAGCATTGAAATTCGAAACATAGAACAGAGAAATGGTTAAAAAGTATTTCAGTCAAATCGCGAGGCTGACATCATAACATGTGGAGGAAGACTCGTGTACGGAAAAAAATGTTTCGAGCACAGAAGACCTGGTTAGAGCCAACACCATTCCGACAGCCAGCTGGATGGCTTCCTTACATGAACATTCCAAATGCTGAAGAAATCTTTTCTCATCAGGATCCAAGCTGTTTGACAGTCGGTAACAGTTTCTCAATACCTTAACCCATTCCCTCACATTGAAGACTTTTGACGACTCTGTAAATGTCACTTTGTGAAACCATTGTGATATAGAGGATCTGTTGCGAGTTGTCTTTTAAGATCACATGTTCCTAAACGAGCCTTAGAAAATGTCATTAAGCGAGCCTTGGCGAGCTTAATAACATTTTCTTGGTGAGTTTAGGAACATGTGATCTTAAAAGACAACGAGCATCAGATTCTTTTTCTCACATATCAAAAAAGTTCATTTTCGCCGTTTAAATGACATGTAAACATCGGTTTCTATGGTTTGACGTCATATATATGACGTATGATGTCATATATGTTCTAAAGTGATCTTACACGTGTTAAAGATAAGGAAATCTTAACCCGTTGTTCTAACTCGGAGATAAGGGAAGGTATGTGAGAAAAATTGAGCATTTGCTCCTATAGGAGCAAATGTTCTATTTATCACAATTGTTTCAAACTATAAAATTCCAAAATGTTCCTTTTCTCTAGTTAATGCTCCTTTTTGGAAGATTTATTCAAAGAGATTGTATCTAAAATAGCCTATAAGGTAATGGGTTAATCGAATTGGATGTGATCAACATTACACAAGAGCAAATATGAGCAGACATTATTTTTCACAGTGGGGTAAGGGTTTAACCGGTTTAACCCTGTCCCCGGTCTGTGTTTATTCCAAATTTTAATACCTGCTGGATATTCATGAACAAAAACGTTATAATGCAATATGGAAGGTGAAAAGGTGTAGCCATTTTATAAAGTAAAGCAACAGATCTTTTAAATTCTATTTGCAAACAGAGCAGACCCTGATCAGACGGCTCCTATAGGAATGGATTAAATAAAAAAAGTTTCGAAACTTTGCAATAATGTTCCCCGCAAAAAAGTACTTTGTTACAATCTTTAGTTCTTTACATCAACGTTTTTTAACTGTGAATTTTGAAGCAAACAAGGAGGAGTTGAACACACCATTAGTTCACTCTAAGTTTGTTAGTGAAGTCTCGTACCTTTGGAAAAATGGTTTGAGCAAAACTTCCCTTCTTTGCGGCCATTGAAATAATTCCTTCCAATGGTGTATGAGAAGTTGGACCGACAATAATGTTTCACTATATCTTAATTCTGTAATCCCGTAATTCTGGTGAAATGGTCGCACTGGTGAAAATGGTCGCAGGTATACTTCTTTTCGGGCATCTTCACATCTGTGACAATTTGAAAATAATCCACGATTTGGTGTATGAGGAATTGGGCACGAGAATTGTGGAACGTCCTTACAAACATACGGACGAATATACGTTGCTATCGGCTTTGTGCGTGTAGAGGGCAAACTTATCACTATCATCTATTATAAAGTAACTTAATCCATAAAGGGAAGTAACCAGAAACAGTAAACATATGTTGAGAGAATGGATTACCTCCCGTGAGAAGCAAATCCGGTAATACGTAGATCCATGTCCTATCAGGGTCCAAAGTGTTTGACGTTTCAAACCGAAACAATATAGAAGAAAAGCACCTCGTGTAACCTATAGGATGCGATAATTTTTGCAGATGAAGCTTATATCTGGTTGCCGCTGGATTAACCTCTACATGTACACTGCCGTTTTATTCCCCTCTGGATACTTATAATTCTAATATTTAACCCAATACCTCATACGCTATTTTTAGATCCAACCTCTTTGAAAAAATCTACCGAAAAGGAGCATTAACTAGAGAAAAGGAAAATGTTAGAAGAGTGTAGTTCTGAAACCATTGTGATAAATAGAGCATTTGCTCCTTAGGAGCAAATGCTCTATTTATCACAATGGTTTCAAAAGGAGACTTTTACAGAGGCGTAGAAAGGCTTATTTATGGAGGAAAGGGTTAAAGTAGAATGACCCAACAGTGTTGCACGGTAGAGTCGATTGAGGATGAGCGGTTTAGATGAGCTAGTTTTGAATGACAAACAGTAATACCCTGATCAGAGTGTTTCTACAGTATACCTCTAATCTTGTTTACACTGTTTGCTAAACACAATTAATTCGTTTGAGTAAATTCAAAATACTAATCCTTAATATGAGAAAACCGACTGTACAATACCTGTTCAAATAGTGTAGCTCCAGATCAATGGGTTCCTGAGGGAATGCTTTGACCAGGGTCTGCACTGTTTGTCATGCTAATTACTTTCTTCATTAACCCTTTCCCTCATATAAACGTGATTTCACAAATTTGCAAACAGAGTAGACCCAGATCAGACGGCTCCTGGAGGAGCCGTCTGATCAGGGTCTGCTCTGTTTGCTAATAGAATTTGAGAGGTCTGGTTCTTTAGATTCTAAAATGGCTACGATATCCAATCTTCCTTATTTAATTATAATTATTTTGTCCATGAATAATCAGAAAGGGTTGAGCAAATTGTTGTTATTTTTCAGCAGATTTAATGTTATCTCAGATACGATATATTGCCTAATATTCGATTTTTAATCTTAGTTCCGGTTATACAGAAGCGAAATATTTTTTTTCAGAATAGTCTGAAAATAGAAATCGTGCTAGAATAATTTAGCAATATCGGCGGGGGTCTCGAATCATTTGTACAACCACACAATGAGCGGGCTAATGCGTCATTGTATAGTGTTCGCTTATTAACCCTTTTCGCTGCCAAATTATGTCGTCTGCTAACTTTGTCGTCTGCTTCAAATTTTCATTTTTTTATTTTCTACATTTTTGTATCAAAAACATAGTAACGGTAACAAACAGTTTAGATCCTGATGAGACGCCGAGTTACTCGGCGTCTCATCTGGATCCAAACTGTTTGCATAGGTAATAACAGATCTGACATTGACAGCGAAAGGGTTAACAATTTAATGTGAATTAAAGTTCAATTTTTAAACTAAGTTTGAGTAGCACCAGTTTCATTTCCGTTTCAATCTGCTTGTTGCTTGTTGAGCACTATTGATCTTAATTCTTTCGGCGCCAATGTCGCCTGTTGACACCATTGAAAAAAGTGCAATTCCAGGTCAGATGCCGCATTGAAGAGGCGGCATCTGACCTGGGACTTCACTGTTCTGTATGATTTTAACCCAAGCATACAGGTTTTTAAAAACAAATGTTTTACTAATATACCTTTATTATTTAGTTTGAAATTTATTAATATGAAATTATTATTGCGGACGACACTTTTAAATTTGGCGCCAAAAGAAATAATCTACAGTTCCTTCTATGGTAATATATTACCTGAGCTCATCAGCAATTATAGTAAAACCTCTCTATAACGGCCACTAAATTGTGTTAATTAGTTGGTATTTTGGGCTGGGTGAAATATAGGAGCGTAGGAGCGTAGATTATAGGAGCGTTCTGTTTTACTTTCACTTTGCTTTAAGCAGCCATCTGCCTTTAACACAAAATGCTTGATGTAATTTAGTGGCCGTTATATAGAGATTTTATAACAAATCATAAATACTTACAGTAAAACCTCTCTATAACGACCTCTAAATTGTGTTAATCAATTGGTACCGGGTATCTAAGGCAGGTTGTTGCTTAACTCTTTGCATGCTAGGTAATTTTTCGTCTGCAGCAGTTGTCGTCTGCTTCAATTCTAGAAATAACATTTCTCTCATTTCTTTGCAAAAATATGGTCAAAGTGACAAACAGTTTGGATCCTGATGAGACGCCGCATTATGCGGCATCTCATCTGGATCCAAACCGTTTGCATAGGTAATCACGGTTTCACCGCTAGCGTGCAAAGAGTTAAAGCAAGGTGAAAGTAAAACAGAACGCTCCTATAGGAGCGTTCTGTTTTACTTTCAACTTGCTTTAAGCAGCCACCTGCTTTTAACACAAAATACTTGATTTGATTTAGATTAGTGGCCTTTATAGAGAGGTTTTATAACAAATCATAAATGCTTACATGAATATGCATGAGGGTAATGATGACCTGGTCGCTACACAGCCGTACGGTACATGTTACGTTCCTAAACAAACAGAAACTTTGACAGTTTAAACTTTCCCCGTTTAAATAATGACGTCATAAATATTGATTACCTGCATTTTTGTGGTACAAGAACACATGAGTTTTGGAATTTAGCAGAAACTGTAGAATTAGATCTGTATAATTTCATTAGCAAACCGGGCAGACCCTGATCAGACGGCTCATACAGGAGTCTACAGATCTGGGTCTACCCTGTTTGCAAATACATGGAAAGGTTTCTATGTATAAAAAGGGTTGATGCGAAATATGTTACTCGCTAAGTACATGAAATGGTGACCGTTTCTTGACCGCAACGAAACATTTGAGTAGCCAAAATGAGCGTGGATACACTAGATTAAAATCGCCACAAAAAAGATTCGAGAACGGATGGGAATAAATACATAGTAAGTAGCTTATTAAGAATATAAATGCCGCCGGGAGGTGGGATTTAGCAATCTACAAACAGTGTGCATCCAGATTAGCCACCGTGTCAGAAACACACTGTCTGATCAGGGTCTACACATTTTGGCGCTGATAAGCATTCGCAACCTTATAGTTAGTACCCGCGTCACTGTCTGTCTGTTGTGAGATGCTTTAACACTTTCGCTGCCAAATTTTGTCGTCTGCTAACAAATTCCATTTTTATTTTTCTTCAATTTTGTTTCAAGAAACGGTCACAGTAATAAACAGTTTGGTTCCTGATGAGACGCCGAGTTACTCGTCGTCTCATCTGGATCCAACCTGTTTGCATATGGTAATCACAGATGCGTCAGTGACGCACAGATGGCAGCGAAAGAGTTAATAATAGAATTAAAACAGTTGTCATTAAACCATTTCGATTTAAATAGCGATTATATACAGTATTAAAACCTCTCTTTAACGGCCATTAATTTACATCAAGTATTTTGTGTAAAAGGCAGGTGGCTGATTAAAGCGAGCTGAAAGTAAAACAGAACGCTCCTATAGGAGGGTTCTGTTTTACTTTCACCTTGCTTTAAGCAGCCACCTGCCCTAGATACCAACTAATTAACACAATTTATTGGCTGTTATAGAGAGGTTGTACTGTAATTACCTATGTAAACAGTTAGGATTCAGATGTGACGCCATGCAACTCGACCTGTCATTAGGATCTTAAACCGATTGCTACCGTATTTATTTTCTTGAAGGCTTAACCCTTTCCTTCATATAAACGTGTTTTTACGCATTTGCAAACTGAGCATACCCAGACCAGACGGCTCCTATAGGATCCATCTGATCACGGTCTGCTCTGTTTGGTATTTGCTAGTGGAATTTGAAATATGTGTTTCTTTGCTTTCTAAAAAACATTTTGTTTATATATGCAGTACGAGTGAGAGGCATAGATGAGATGGTGGTGGTGGTGGTGGTGGGGGGGGGGGGTGTTGAACCTTTTGTCCCCAAGAATGTCTCCATCTTTTCTGCACGAACCTTGATGCTGTGACCACTTGGATCTTCTGGGAGCGAGATTCTTAAGGATGATACAGTAAAACCTCTCTATAACGGCCACTAAATTGTGTTAATTAGTTGGTATTTAGGGCAGGTGGCTGCTTAAAGCAAGGTGACAGTAAAACAGAACGCTCCTATAGGAGCGCCCTGTTTCACTTTCACCTTGCTTTAAGAAGCCGCCTGCCTCTTACACAAAATAGTTGATGCAATTTAGTGGTCGTTATAGAGAGGTTTTACTGTAGCAACATAGTGTTTGTTGGAAAATTGGCGATTTAGTAATGCAGAACCTGTCATAAGCGACCATTCATTTCTTGAACACAGGGTTGCTTAATGTTATACTTACGACCTGCATTAAGATACAGCTTGCATTATTTATTTACTCCATGAATATTCATGTAAGACATATCACCATCATAAATATTAATGAAAATAAGTTCTATAATGACATACGTACAGTAAAACCTCTCTATAACAGCCAATTAATTACATCAAGTATTCTGTGTTAAAGGCAGGCGGTTGCTTAAAGCAATGTGAAAGTGAAACAGAACGTTGTGTTAAAAGCAGGTGGTTGCTTAAAGCCAGATGAAATATAGGAGATATCCTATAGGAGCGTTCTGTTTTACTTTCACTTTGCTTTAAGCAGCCACCTGCCCTAAATACCAGCCAATTGACTCAATTTAGTGGTCGTTATAGAGAGGTTTTACTGTATAGAGACATTATAATCTATGGCAGAAACTGTAGACTCAGATCTATATTATACCATTAAGTAACCAGAGCAGACCCTGATCAAAGGGCTCCTATAGAACCCCTCTGATCTGGGTCTACTCTGTTTACAAAAACGTAGAAAGGTGTATTTATGGAATAGAGGTTTTAATACCCATGCAGAACCATAGGTGAAATATAGTACGTATAGTATAATACTATGTGCATAGTATTATACAGTACGAATTCTTTGTTTTTATTGTTTTATCTGTGAAAGTATGATTTCTAAACGTATTTGAAGATGTTTATCAGTAGTATTTATGAAATTGTCACACACTTGGCACACGTGCCCAGAATTAGACATCATTTAAAAGGTAAACTGCTACTGATCAAGGTTCTGCTGTGTGTAAAATACACAGTCATTATGTATGTGTGTGTGCAATGAAATAGCAATGGGTGTTTACGCTAATGATTTGCGGTTAATGTTTCATCACAGCTAATATTTTCACAACTGTTAAACTGTTATTTTCACAAAGGATAAGACACCATTCCAAAACTAACATTTTCCTATCCATATACAGAAGCTTACCTTTATCCTACTTCGTGATAATTATGATACAGTAGAGCCTGTCTTAACCCTTTCCCTGTTTTATGTTTATTTCAAATTTCAATACCTACTGAATATTCATGGACAACATAGTTATAATTAGATATGCAAGGTGGTGAATTGTAGCCATTTTAGAAAGTAAAGAAACAGATCTTTCAAATTCCACAAGCAAACAAAGCAGACCCTGATCAGACGGCTCCTCTAGAAGCCGTCTGATCTGGGTCTACTCTGCAAATGCTTGAAAATGCGTTATATGAGGGAAAGGGTTAAGTAACCACCAAAAATAGGTCTAATTATGGGTCTTAAAGGCAGGTGGTATTAATGGAGGTCAAAAGTAATGCAGAAAACTCCTATAGGAGCTTTCTGCATTGTTTTTGTCATGCATTAAGCACCCACCTTGGCGCTTAGGACAGGTTCCACTGTATTTGCAAACAGTTGTACCCAGATGAGGTTCCAAGTAACGTGGCGTCTTATCAGGATCTAAACTGTTAGATATTTTATTTAAACATTTCACTGTTCTATGTTTATTCCAAAGTTCAATACTGAATATGCATGTACACTATGGTTTTAAAGAAGGTATGGAAGATTGGAAAATTGTAGCCATTTTAGAAAGGAAAGAAACAGATATTTCAAAGTCCATTAGCAAACAGAGCAGACCCTGATCAGACGGCTCCTATAGGAACCGTCTGGTCTGGGTCTACTCTGTTTGCAAATGCGTGAAAACGCCTTTATATAAAGAA
This sequence comes from Azorinus chamasolen, assembly GCA_963576725.1. Taxonomy (NCBI): domain Eukaryota; kingdom Metazoa; phylum Mollusca; class Bivalvia; order Cardiida; family Solecurtidae; genus Azorinus; species Azorinus chamasolen. The sequence continues at coordinate 13,749,984 of OY755243.1, read as the reverse complement.
AAGTGTTAAGCCTTAAAGAAAAAAAAACATGGTAGCAAAAGTGACATATTTTTTTCAGCAGGCTAAGGGTAAATACAAGATAAACTATTTTGACTTACATGACTTTTATTCTAGCGCAAACTAAAACTTTTAATGGCGTCACATAAAACAACGTTAACCCTTATCATGCTATCGATACTGATGTCTGCTCAATACTGATCTGGTGCAAGTTTTAATTACTTCAAATTCGATCAAATATTTCTTTAAAAAAGCTGACCGAGAGACAATCGCTTGGATCCTGATGAGACGCCGAGTTACTCGGCCCGAGTTACTCGGCGTCTCATCTGGATCAAAGCTGTTTTCAAATGCGAGTCTAGTAGCGCTTAGGGTGATAACGATCAATGCAAAGTATATTTTGATAACTTGTTAACACTATTCAATAGAGTATTGGCATAAATGCACAATAGATGTAAATGGGATTTGTGTTTTCATAACTATTGTCAGAACAAGTCTTTAAAAACCAAGATATATATTTTATTGTAGCTCTTTCTGTTATCAAGTTTGGATGTTCTTTTAGCTTTAAACTGGGGCCTGTGTATATGCCTACACAATTGAATGGTCCAACGATCATCAGGCGCCGTTCTATGAGCTAAACACGATGGGTAACGAGGAGTACATTTTCTACACGGGTATGAACGAGTCTCACCGAAGTGCACATGACAGGAGCGGAGTCACTGGAACAACAAAGGACGTAAGTACATGGACATTGGTTCTTGATGTGTACATCAGATAGTTTGACTATTATTCTGGTCGGATTTCTAGAAATTGTGAAAAATGAAAGAGTAGTAGGCATGTCGTGGTAAAAGTTGGCAAAGAGTTGTTTTTACATAATCTTGGTGTGCTGAATCCGAATATGCTGTTTGCCAAGCTGTATCTTCCGTATTTAAGATACAAAATGGCGGGAAACAAAATAGCCGCCAATGATCACTATTCCCAGGCAAACAGGGATACACTACACCGAAAATCTGGATGAAACATTAAAGTGTTCTGTTAAAATGTACAAACGACCAATGGAAGACAGTTTTTAGCATATATTTAAGCTTAATTTCTTTTTATTGCATTCTAAATTATATCAAAAGGGTTAAAGCAAAATGGCGGTAAAACAAAATGGCCGCCAGTAAACACTGTTTGCAGTCAAACAATTATACACTTTATATATAGCAGTATAATCGACATTGTTTAAAGACTGATTTCAAGTAATAGAAAATAATTTAGGGTTTATAAACGTTGGCCGCCTGCCAAGCTGTATGGTTAACATATAATTATAATAGGAAGATGGTGGAACACGAAATGACCGTATATGAACAATAATTAACAAACACGTAGGAATTTTTACTGATAATTTTTTATAAAACGGAAAATACATCTGATTGAAATATCTATTCAGTGGAACACAGAACAAGTCATCCACACAAACATGCACAGAGGCACGGATGCGTGCGTGCAAGCACACATACAGAGAGAGAGAGAGAGAGAGAGAGAGGGAGAGAGAGAGAGAGAGAGAGAGAGAGATATGCACGTAATAATCACCAGGACGTGTTTCTATTCTCGAACAAAACAAAAATTAATGCAAGGCTCGTGCTGGCATCGCCTGTTTGGTTTTTTTGTACTTCGACAATATGCATAATTTTGCACAGATGCTAAAGTTGTCTGGCCTTTTTGAGACAAATACATTGAAACAATGCCTGAAAATGAACATTTATACAATATTCAAAAAACATATAAATACGATTGCATATACAAATGCAAAAACTCACGTCTTCATAACTAAACTTGTCAAATTGTATACATTTTGCGTAACTACATGAATATCTCACAAATTTTTATACTTGTGACTCATATTATCCAATACGGACATTCCTGCATTTGCAACGTGCAAACATGCACCTTGTGGTATACTTGTAGGAGATAAGCTCCATGCAAGATCCAGGAACAGCCGGTAGCTTCAATAAAAAAAGAAACAGTGAGCTTTCTTCCAAATTCGGCCCGATTTCTTCTTAGAATAGCAAATCTAGTCGTCATTTATGAGCCTGCCTCCATACTGCAGCTTGATAATGAAAGAGATTGAACTGGAAGCTCAGAGCATCACTTGTAGGCAATCTGGAGAAAGTGATTTTACGAACATCTGTTATCATACCTCATTTAGAGTGTCCTTATTGGACACACCGTATTACTTTAAACTGTCATCTGCCCTAAATACCAACTAATTAACACAATTTAGTGGCCGTTATAGAGAGTGTTTACTGTAATTATATTGGACCCTAAGGAGACGTTACAGATTCGTCATTGGCAACGAAAGAGCTAACGCGTTGGACAAACTGACACTTAATAAAAAAAGTACCTAGTTATAGTCTACTTTCAGTCCGAATGACCGTTCAGCCGACTGTACATTTACTCCCCTGGTCATTGAGTCATTCGCCTACAATATTGAGCACTGCTAACACATGGCGCAATCATGCAGCCAAAGTACCGGCGATTGACCCTTACATGTATCCATTTTAACCCCTGGGTGGAGAGGAGGTGGGGATGGGAGACACTGAAAAGCATCTCTGAAATTCCTTGGAGGGACCGGGATTTGAACCCCGGACCTCCGGATTAGTAGTCAAGCGCGTTACCACTAGACCACCGCACACCACAATCAACATGTGTGGTCGTGAATTACGGGGTGATCTACTAGGTACGTGTTAAAGGTAGCAGTCCAGACCTGACCATCATTAGCCATTGCTAAATCTCGCTGTCATGTATTATATTCTGTAATATTTGTCGTCTGCTTTAAATTTGTATTGTTGAATTTAATTCCTGCTCTTTTTTTCAAAATTATAATCACAGCATCAAACAGTTTGGATTCTGATGGAACACCGGGCTACTCTGCGTCTCATCTGGATCCAAACTGTGAGCAAAAGTAACCACAGAATAGCAACTGGCAACGAAAGAATTAAACATTGTACGCGAGACCATTAACAATTGGTGTGTGTGGAAAATCACACACCTGCTGAACAAATCAGGAAATGACAAAGACTGTTCAACCATCATGTCTTTACGATTAGAAAAGCACAGCGTGTATACTTGCAACAAATCTTACTTATATCAATTATCGTTGTCATTAAACGTTTCATTTTTACCAGAACATAGCAATTCTGCTCCGTCCTGATATATCTTAAATTATCATTGATTAGACTAAGTATTGTCAGTAATCGGAAGTTTGTTTTTTATTTTCATAAACAGTTGATCATTAGGGGGTTTCAGAATTACTTTTGCTCTGCGTTAACCCTTAAAGAGCGGGACACCAGTCACTAATTTCTTTTGCAAATAGTGTAGACCCAGATGAAAGAGTTCCTAAAAGAGTGTGGGTCAAGTGATATTTTTCTTTAGAAAATTCCTAAATAATTACTATAAGCTTGACCTGTTTGAATTAAGGAAACTCAGCGTTGTAAGATTTAAGCAACCATCTGCTGTTAAAACCTATGTTAAATTATATTTTTCCATTAGTGTGATTTATACTGTAATGCAGGTCACTTTCGCCTACTGGTAAACGCATACTATAATGTTATTTACTGACAAGCCTTATTGTTCTATTACAAATTAACCCCTAATGTATGATTCTCTGGTTTTAATGTATGATACAAGATGACAGTCAGCGTGTCATGAAAAACAGTTAATGGTTTAAACCATTCCCTCATAGGATACTTTTAGATCCAACCTCTTTGAATAAATCTACCGAAAGGGAGCGTTAACTAGAGAAAAGGAAAAGTTTAGAATTTTGTAGTTTGAAACTATTGTGATAAATAGAGCATTTGCTCATACAGGAGCAAATGCTCTATTTATCACAATGGTTTCAGCAGGTGACTTTTGCAGGGGCGCTAAAAGGCCTCAATATGAGGGAATGGGTTAATATATGTATATAGACCGCACATGGAAACAGGACGGACGGTATGATGGACGGACAGACGAAAGTGTCTAACTTTGGCCTGACTTTTTGACCTTAACTTTCATCTTACAACTAAAATATAAATTAACCATTTCCTTGATATAAACGCATTTTCACGCATTTGCAAAGAGAGTCGATCCAGATAAGACGGCCCATGTAGGAGCCTTCTGATCAGGATCTGCTCTATTTGCTTATGGAAATATAATATATTTGACTCTACAGTTTCTGACAATAACAAATTTTAGCTAATGAATATCCATGATGCAATTATTTCTTACATGAATATCAAACAGGAAAATGGTTACACTGTCTGGATCAGATGAATAATTATTTTGTAAAATTTTCAAGAAAAGGAAAGATATGGACTGGGCAAAATATTTTGACGAATATGCTGAAATATTTGATATGACATTGTGACTTTGTATCGATTTTTTTAATTTCTTGACAACCATAAATGGGTTTATGAGATTTAGACCGGACACACAATATAAAAATGTCATTATCCTGGCCACGTGACACTGACCTTGGCATCTGCTTAACCAGGAGTTTTACAAATCATCTTAATCTGATCAAATGTTTATTTTGTCCGAGCTTAATAAAAACCAGGTAAGGGGTTTGATAATTATGGACCTGGCACGAAATGTTGACGGTCGGCCGAACGGACTCACATATCTTAGGAATTTACCTGATCTTGTGACCTTGGCCTCCAACTGGCACTGGCACCTTTAAAACACAATTTCAGCACAATTGTCTCGGTGAGATGAATAATGAGATGCGAGTAAGTTGACGTCTCACGAGCTCACTATCGGCGACTTATTCGTCCATTGTTTCTTGGAATGCCAACATTCTAGTTTGTTCTAGTTTGCAGTAATTAAGATTAACCTCGTGCAGCATAACAGTTATAAGTTCCAATATGCGACTAAGTAAGAACGATTGAAATTAGCGTAAGTTCTAATAATATACAGTAAAACCTCTCTATAACGGCCATTAAATTACAAAAATAGTTTGTGTTAAAGGCAGGTGGCTGCTTAAAGCAAGGTGAAAGCAAACCAGAATGCTCCTATAAAGCAAGGTGACAGTAAAACAGAATGCTCCTATAGGAGCATTCTGTTTTGCGTTCACCTTACTTTAAGCAGCGACCTGATCTAAATACCAACTAATTAACAAAAATAGTGGTTGTTATAGAGAGGTTTTACTGTACAACGGCTGTAACTTCCAGTTGGCTTGCGGTAGGTTGGTAGTCTTATCCGGATGTTCTTCTGTGCATGAAACAATGCAATTTGTTCCGTGCACAGAAGAACCTCTGAGGTCTTCCCCCACCTGTAATTAGCTGGATATCGTGAAATGACCGAACTACTGTTAAAGCGACATAAAATCCGATAAAAACCCAAATCAAACTTCAAGCTGAGATTGTTATATGTAAGAACTTACAATTACTCAGTCGTACTATATTTAGTGCGACGAATCCCAGTTGTTTTCATATATATCTAGATTATGAATTTAAAGTGGAACCTTTGTGTTTTATTTTCGACGGAGAGTCCAAATAAAATCAAATCAATGTAAACCGGAATTCTATTATAACTGAATTTCGATACTTTTAGACAGGTGGCAGCTTAATGCAGGGTGAACGTCATACCGAAAACTCCTACAGGATCTTTCTGCATAAATTTCACCCTGCATAAGGCTGTCACCTGTCTCCAAAACCGATACTTATACTTAATTTAACGTCGTGTTTAGAGTGTTGTTTTACTGTATATATTTAAATTACGTTTCAAATAATATTCACAGATCATGGGGAGCAGCGAAGGCAGACACAGGTCGGACGATTCGGATAGCCTCGCGTCGCTAGATTCCGCCGGCAAACGAAAGAGCTTCGTGCGAGTGATGACGAGGTTCGCTGAAAAGACGTCCATGCAGGGTGTTCCATACATCAGCAACGCGAAACTGCTGTTGGCCAAAGTTATTTGGTCACTTTTACTCATTGCTGCAATGGGGATGATGGGCCTTCACCTGTGGTATTTGTGTGACCAGTTCTTTCAATATCCAAAGGTCACCAAAATCACCCTGGGATTTAACACATTAAGACTCCCCGCGGTCACTTTATGCAATACCAACCACATTCACATGGGACGGCTAGGTCAGTTCAATGGTGCTGAAAGTCTCAAGGCTCTAGTAGAAGACCTCAAACCGGAAAATCTAGTTCCGGATCAGTTCGACGCGGACTATGACCCGACGAACCCAGACAAAGGTTCGAACCAAGAAGCTGGTGGTAACGGCGATGCTACAAGGAACCGACCTCCATCTACTAAAAAGGTTAGCGTTGTCATGATAAGCCAATGATTTCGTGATGGTTTATATTCTGTATATCCGTTGTCTGTAAGAACTATGACATTGGATTGGTTGCTACGATTTACAAGTAGCAGACGGCTACTTAAACCTTTTGGCACCAAATAAGTTTCGTCTGGAAACAATGTTTTCTGCTTTAATTTTCAACGTGGACTTCTCTAAAACATAAGTGATGTACCACACAGTTGGGATCCTGATGAGACAGCGTGTTACCCTGCGTCACATCTTGATCCAAACTACTTGCAGAGTTTGTCATTGATTCGCCTATTGCAGGGAACCCTGTTCGTTTGCTTTTCGGCGACTTTGGTGGTGAAAGAATTAATCATGTACTCCATTAATACGCCTTTTATCGTCTTTACAAACTGAGTAGAACCAGATTAAACGGCTCTTGTAGGAGCCGTCTCATCTCGGTCTGCTCTGTTTGCTTTTGGAATACAGTAAAACCTTTCTATAACGGCCTCTAAATTGTGTTAATTAGTTGGTATTTAGGGCAGGTGGCTGCTTAAGTAAGGTGAAAGTAAAACAGAACGCTCCTGTAGGAGCGTTCTGTTTTACTTTCATCTTGCCTTAGGCAACCACCTGCCTTTAACACAAAAAACCTGATGTAATTTAATGGCCGTTAAAGAGAGGTTTTACTGTATTTTATAAGCAAACAGAGCACACCCGGTCACACTTCCCATATACTTATCCCTTTGGAGCTTTCGGATTATTTTGTATTACATGTATACTTACAGTAGAACATGCCCTAAACGGTAGTTCATTTATTGAAACTGGGATTTTTAAAAAGCATGTGGTAGCTTAATGCAGGTCAAATGTAATTCAGAAAGCTCGTTTAGGAGCTTTCTACATTATATTTTACCTGTATTAAGCTACCAGCTGCCTTAAGGATTGATTGATTGATTGATTGTGTTGATTAACGTCCTGCCTTACAGACCAGTAGTTGGACCTCTTTTTGATGACATATGACCACTTAAAGCAGGTTGAAAGTAAAGCAGAATGCGCCTTAAGGCGCATTCTGCTTTACTTTCAGCCTGCTTTAAGCTACCACCTACTAGGATATAGAAAATATTTATTATGCAATATGTTCATGACTGTATGAATTTGAACTATTTTCTTCAGCGGAGGAATAAATCAAACACGCTAAAAGCCGCTTCTATCAGGTAAAGGGTTAAGACAGGTTCTACAGTATTTGCCACCAGGATTTGAATATTGCTGTGCTGCTTTATGTACGTGTTATTTATCCCTTTACCTCATAAATACACATTTTAACGACTTTGCAAACAGAGTAGACCCAAATCAGTCAGCTCCTATAGGAGCTGCCTGATCATGATCTACTCTGCTTATTTAAATATGGTAGATCTGGCTCTTTTAGTACCGCCCTTTGCAATTAAGGTATTTTTTCTGTGTACCAGTACATCTAATTTATTGTACATGTATATCAATATTGATTGGAATGGTAAGATTGAATGAATATTTATGAGGAATTGGTAAAAATAAAAAAATAAATAAATACCGAGTAATTTACATTGTCTATATTTATTTTTTGAATTAGTTTGTACCAAGATACATGTATGTCGTTTGGCGAAATTAGTTATATATCCAAACATTTATAACGAACTTCCTTTATATATATAGATATAGATAGATAGATAAGACGAAATTTGGGTAAAACGAAATAATTCACAATGTCCCCAATATTCCGTTTATAAGTGAGCCAAGATGCATTATCAATTTATAACAGTTTTAGTTGTTTTTATACCAGCGAAGGAAGAGGTTTATAGGAGAAACAGACACCATACAGCTGTCACAGTATGACCCTGACCTTGTGGACCGTGACAACGGCAGGAAGTTTAAAGAAGATGAATTTGATGGGAATGTTGACCAGAATACGATAATCCACGAAACTTTCGAATCTCTGTACATGGATATCAACAAGTATGTCTACATTTAACCCTTTATTTCATATAAGCGCTTTCACAATTTGGCAAACAGAGTAGATTCAGATCAGATTGCTCCTTTAGGAGCCGTCTGATCATGGTCTGCTCTGTTTGCTTATGAACTTATATTGATATGGTTTTACAGTTTTTGCTAAGGTTAAAAAATCCATGTGTCCATGTACCATTATAAATATTGAGCTTATAAATATTCATGATGTCATTATTTCTTACATGAATATTGAACAGGTATAGGGTTAAACCTGGTCGTGAGACAGATACCGTGTCTGGTCTTTGAAAACAGTACAGACCGAGACCAGATGTCATTGTTTGTTACAAGGTTTCTGATTGTGATCTACACCTGGTGTCAAGGTCGTTATCCCTGTACATTGTAACTCACGATTATTTATTTTCCATTGCAGAAACGGTGGAATAAGATATATATTGTGCCACGTACAAACAGAGCAGATCTTGATCAGACGGGTCCTGCCATGTCCTATTTGAGCCGTCTGATCTGGGTCTACTCTTTTAACAAATGCGTAGATACAGGCTTATAAAGGCATATTAACGGGATAATAGATTAATGAAGTATTACTGCAATAAAATCTCTCTAGAAAGGCCATCAGAAATAGATATAATGGTTGGCCTTCATCTGAAGTGAAGTGGCTTAATATAGTGAGAATGAAAGTTATACAGAAAGCTTCTATGGAAACTTTCTGCAAATCGTAGTTTCCAGTATTTTTCTTAATCTGACAGAGACGCCCAGGGGCTTAGCTTGGATTAAATGAATGTGTAGGCCGAATTTAACCCTTTACTCCATGAATATTCATGTAAGAAAAAATGAGAACTTAGTGTATGTGTTACTTGTCATTCATGTTATTGTATGTGGCGCTTGCACTACATGTAAATGTATGTATTGTTTTACTAGTTGCAGGTGTATGTATCAAAATTAATAAATATCGAATTGCTCTTACAAAATTTAGATTATCATCCCATAACTTAGAAATAGAAATAGGAAGACATACAAATATAGCAAGGGAAGACAGAAAATGTAGAATGAATTTAATCGAAGACGAATATCACTTTATTTTAGTCTGTCCGAAATATAGAGAACTTAGATCAAAATACCTGAAATCATATTATTGTCACTGGCCAACACGTAATAAATTTGAAAATCTTATGTCATCAGAATCAGTAGGGACTATTCATAGTCTCTCAAAATTTCTTTATTATGCCGATCAATTAAGATCACTAAATGAAAATGTTCAAATATAAAAGTACAAAAATGAGTCATGCAGGAAATACTACATACAGAACAAACACTCGCCCGAACAGCAACACAAGGAAACAGCAAATGTACATGGGTAGAAAAAACAACAAGAGACGCACAAAGACAAAACAAACATTCAATAGGAGGAAGATGGAAGTACCGCCTTGGAAGTTTATTATAATGATGTTCCAACATTTCTTTCTCTGTAAAATGAAGTTATTTATGTAGTTGGTTTGTGTATTTCACAATCCTGTAAAATTGTATTGGCTATATATGTGCTTTATGCAACTTAATGCCAAATAAAATTTATGTTATGTTATGTATTGCTTTACTAGCTGTAGGTGTATGTATTGCTTTACTAGATGTATGTGTATGTATTGTTTTACCAGCTGTATGTGTGTGTATTGTTTACTAACTGTATGTGTATGTTTTGTTTGTACAATTTGTAAATATATGTAGTGATTGTACTATCTGTAAGAGTAGGTGTTGATTGGACAACCTGTAAAGATCTGTAGTACTTGTAATGTCTGTAAGAGTGTTGATTGTATTATCTGTAATAATATGTGTTGATTTATTCATGTAATTGTATTAAGTGCGTGTAATACATTTGAATATATGTGTAGCTGGTACCACCTGTAAGTGTATGTGTTGTTTGTACTACTGGTAATTTTATGTATTGTTTGTTTCACGTGTAAGTATATATTTATTGCTTGTTCTATCTGTGAATATATGGGTTACTGGTACCACCTGTAAGCGCATATGTTGTTTTGCTACATGTAATTGCATGTGTTGTTTAAACTACATATGAGTATGTGTATTGCTTGTACTACCCGTTATGGTATGTGTTACTTCTATCTGTAGTTATGGTATGTGTTACATCTGTCTGTAAATGTATATGTTGCTTGTACATGTACTACACATCTGTACTTTCAGACAAGACAGGATGTATCTGGGACACAACATATCCGACATGCTGCTGAGTTGTACTTTTGCAGGCAGAACTTGTACTTCAGAGTAAGCTGATTAAGTTGGTTATTATAACGTCTGTCAATTTGCTGTCCCAATTTTACACCGTACTACAGTAATAGTGAATCTGTGGTGGTACATGTACTTGTAATAGTGAATCTGTGGTGGTACATGTACTTGTAAGCCATCTGAATTCTTACTATCTGGATTCTTACTTCGACAAACTCTGGGTCCATGCTTATAAAACTTTTAGTTGAGTCTGAGTACGTTCTCAAGCTTTTGATTGGTCAGATTTGAGCCTCTGGCTCAAATCTGACCAATCAAAAGCTTGAGAACTCAAATCTGACCAATCAAAAGCTTGAGAACGAAACTCAGACTCAACTAAAAGCTTTATAAGCATGGACCCAGTTTTACTTTTTGATGTTAGTTTTGTAACAGAAATGTGTATAATTTACTGTAGTATGTAGTCAAATGAAGTCTGAAGTCAAATGTTTCAGATAGACATCATTAGTCATTATCCTGCTGAGAATATAATGTTTGCTTAAAATCCGAGCCTGATATCTCGGCGTCTCACCAGGAGTAAGCTCCTACGTTGATGAGACGCTGAGTGGGCACATCTCGTCTGAATCCATGCTGTTTGAAAATGCTAATAAGGTGTTACGGTTAGTGACATAGCTGCCAACAATTTCTGACAGAAACAATCAAGGAAAGGAGAAGCAATCAAAAGTGTTTATATTGGGCTGTAACTTTTTCCTGTATATATATATGCATTCTCACGCATTTGCAAATAGAGTATACCCAGATCAGACGGCTCCTATAGGCTGGGTCCTAGTAGTGGTTACCGTAGCATCCCCCCTAGACTTTTTTTCATGGGTACCAAATTGTTCGTTGGGGTCCTTAGAACACATTTTGAGCATGCCCCCAAAAATAAGTTTGTCCCAGCTATGTTTTATTTAACGGTTTCCATGGTAACCCGAGGTAATTTTCGAAACTACCTTGGTTCAGAAAATGCGCCATAACTTTGTTTTTAGAAGCAATAGAAGGACAAAACAAGTACCAAAGTAAAGCAGAGACATATAGCTTGAATATAATATATGATTTTATTAATATTCATAAATGCATTCTTATGAATATTAATGAGGAAGTAAAAAATGTGATTTTTTTAGAAAAAAGGAGTTTGTTGTTTAGTCTGAGAGGCTTATTAATACACATAAATTATTGAATTTAGGTTTAAGTTGTTCGTTTGAGTCCTCTGAACACATTTTGAGTATTTCCCTAAATAATTTTGTCCCATCTATGTTTTATTAAACGGTTTCCATGGTAACCCGAGGTAAATTCCGAAACATCCTTGGTTCAGAAAATGCGTAATAACTTTGCTTTTAGAGGTAATAGAAGGACAAAACAAGTACCAAAGTAAAGTAGAGACATATAGCTTGAATATGGTATATGATTTAATTAATATTCATAAATGCATTCTTATGAATATTCATGAGAATGTAAAAAAAATGCGTTTTTTAGAAAAAGGAGCTTGTTGTTTAGTCTGATAGGCTTATTAATGCACACATATTATTGAATTCAGGTTTAAATTGTTTGTTTGATTCATCAGAACACATTTTGAGCATTCCCCCAAAGTAATTTTGTCCCATCTATGTTTTATTGAACGGTTTCCATGGTAACGCGAGGAGGTAAATTTCGAAACATCATTGGTTCAGAAAATGCATAATAACTTTGCTTTTAGAGGCAATAGAAGGACAAAACAAAAACCAAAGTAAAGCAGAGACATATATCTTGATTATGATATATAATTTTAAAAATATTCATATATGATTGCTTATGAATATTAATGAGGAAGTATAAAAATCCGCTTTTTTAGAAAAATGAGTGTTTTGTTTAGTCTTAGAGGCCTATTAATGCACAAAAATTATTGAATTCAGGTTTGAAGTGTTCGTTGGGGTCCGCAGAACACCACTTGAGCATTCCCCAAAATAATTGTGTCCAAGCTATGTTTTAACGGTTTCCATGGTAACCCGAGGTAAATTTCGAAACATCCATGGTTAAACAAATGCGTCATAACTTTGCTTTTAGAGGCGAAAGAATGACAAAACAAGAACCTGAATAAAGCAAAGACATATAACTTGAATATGATATGTAATTTAACTAATTTTTATAGATGTATTCTTATGAATATTAATGAGGAAGTAAAACAATCCGATTTTTGTTTAGAAAAAATGACTTTATTGTTTAGTCTGAGATGCCTATTAATAAACAAGAGTTATTGAATTCATGTTTGAATGTTTTCATGTGAATGAAAATAAACCATCTTTATTTCAGGTAATATTTCTATAAAGCATGCGTATTTCAGCTTATTTGCATATAATGTACGTACATGTATATGAATAAGCAATTTTCTATGAGCATTGTATTTAGTATTATTTTGAGTATACGGTAAAATCTCGATTATTCGAATTTTCTTTATAGAAGCATTAAGACCCTTTTAGGCAGGTGACTTCTTAATGCATGGTGAAAGTCATGCGGAAAGCTGCACTAGGAGCTTTCTGCATGACTTTCACCATGCATTCAGCTGTCACCTGTCTTAAATATCGATAATAATACGTACGTCAATGATAATACGTCAATGTTTGAAGCGAATCCCATCTGTTGGATGCAACTGCCGGTGCTAAAGAAGTGAATGAGAGAGAGAGAGAGAGAGAGAGAGAGAGAGAGAGAGAGAGAGAGAGAGAGAGCGAGAGGGGGGGCTAATGCCCGCCCCTGGGTCTGTAGGAATCAAGTGAGGGGATCTGATAAAACATCCCAGGTCGATTTTCATTTGAAACCGGAGGCCTAAGAGATACCCAGGGAACCCTTGTCCGTAAGAGTTTAGCGGACATGATCCACCCAGTTGCCGGGCTGGCACAAAAATCTTCGTCCAAGTCAGGCAAATGGGAAAGAAGTCCCGTGGAAGGAGAAAGAGACTCCCTAGACTTAATTAGGTTAGGGAGGTTCATTTTTTCGACTGACACTAGCACGGAAGAGGATAGAGGACCTCTGTGAATAAGATTCGGGGGTCTAGGGCAGACAGAGGGTGGGATGATCTAAAACAATCTTCACACGCATTCTCAATAGAAAATATTGATGTTCAGAATCATCTAAAGAAAAAGAGGACTAAGTCCCGTCTAAATCTGAGTGAGAGGCTTCCACAAAGTCTGATTCCCTTAAAAAATAGGACCATCCCTAGGAGCCATAATGGACAAAGTGTCTTCCTGCTCTCCCCCAGAATCCGCCCTGGTGAACGCCATGGATGGCAGCACCCGGGAAGAGTGGGACCCGCCACAGACATAGAAGTGTGGACTGTGGGTTCACGTGAGAGCTATTCTCCCTCTAGGTGAAGCTTGCTGGTTCCCAGAATGAGTGTCGGCTATCGAGAGCGACCAGTCGGCGAATCTGAGGAGGCAGAGCGATGTCTTCGCATAGAAGAGTAATGGTAAGACCTCGATCTGCGATGAGAGCGGTGCGAGTGCAGGTTCCCATTAGAAGAATAAGAAGGTTTTTACGCCTCCTACGGGGTGGGTGGGATGGGGGCTGGGGAGTCCGAGGTGTACTCAGAAGATGAAGAGTAATTGCAGGGTCTATACGACCAAGAACGTCTAGACTTAACCAGAGCAGCTTCCTGTTGACTTTTACCACTATAATGCGGTGTAGAAACAGAATGCCCTGTAGAAAAGATTGGACTGGTAGATTTACCGGTCCACTTCGGTATCCTGGTCCAAAGGAACAGACCGGGCCACCGGAGGACCGTTGGAGAGCAAACTTAGGACACCGGGGCAAAGAATACACAGTGACATCTTTGGGCGGGGGCTCGGTAGACCGGTCTGCTGGTGATGTCATGAAACGGAAGCACTAACGCCAGGACACCGGGTACCGGTGACGGATAACTGGGCCTAGATTCAGCGCGACCAGGCAAAACTCTTCACACAACAAGCGGACCGGGAGACCTGACAACAATAGTACCTGGGACCAGAACAAAGGGTACCATTCAAGTGGTAAACGGGGAACCCGCGCCCGGGCCAGCAGTTGGGTGCCGATCTGCAACTAAAAACTGGGGAATCGACTGCACCACAGGGGCTGTTGACGAAATAGATTTTAAAGAAGAAGCAGGCTTCTTCTGAGCTTTAGAGGACAGTGATTTGTCTGTTGCGAGGGAGTCGCTGACCAAAGAGAAGAATACTTCTTCCGTCGGGCAGCAAGCTCCCACGTCTCCCCTGTCCAGAGGGATGAAACTGGACAGGGAGCTGACGCGGAGCATCCGCAGCAGGCCAGACACACTTAATGAGTTGTCCAGCCTGTCGCGAAATGCTCGCAAGAAGCATTGCGTTGCTCTGGCATGCTGTGGTAAATAATCAAGCAAATGCATAAGACATCGCGAGTAAGTTAGAAGTCACGCAAGGCTAATATGGGTAAACATAAGCTGATGATTACAGTCGAGATGCTATATATTTTCTATTGCATTGCAAAACACCCATAACAGTAATATTCTTCATAAAACATGCATGAGGCTCAATTCCTCTGCTGTAATTTCTTATAAGAAATGTGTTGTTCACATACATGTATATTGCAATATAATAGAAAAACTTACTTTCCTACAACAGTTTACATTCTCAGTAATATCTCTCAAAATAATATTCATTATCTACATATTTATATACATGAACATCAATATCGCTGTTTCAGTCAGTATCAAGCTCTATACTGGTTAACTAAAATAATCTCAGATAAAAAGAACAGCTCATTCAAGTGTGTTTATTTTACATCTCATTAATATTCATAAATATGCATTAATAATCAAGAACCCAAAGTAATGACCCTCTGCTCTTGTCAATGTTTGTTGTTCTGGTATTTTACGTAAAATAAATAATAGAAAAGACAGTACACTCGAAACAATGCTAAATATAGGTCTTATGTTAAATTGCTTATTCATTTACGAACGTTATATGCAAATTAGCTTAAATATACATGTTTTAGAAATAGTACATGAACCAAAGATGTTTTCCTTTATTTGTATGTTGATATTAAAACATTTAAATCTGAATTCAATAACTATTTGTATATTCTTAGGCCTCTCAGACTAAAAACAAACTCGTCAAACTAAAAACGCATTTTTTACTTCCCCATCAATATTCATAAGAATCCATTATAAGAATGCATTATATGTATTAATAGAATTACATATCGTATTCAAGCTATATGTCTCTACTTTACGTTGGTTCTTGTTTTGTCCTTCTATTGTTTCTAAAAGCAAAGTTATGAAGCATTTTCTTAATCAAGATAGTTTCGAAATTTACCTCGGGTTACCACGGAAACCGTTTAATAAAACATAGCTGGGGCACAATTATTTTGGGAGAATGCTCAAAAAGTGTTCTGATGACCCCAACGAACAATTTAAACCTGAATTCAATAATTTTTGTGCATTAATATGCCTCTAAGACTAAACAAAATACTCATTTTTCTAAAAAAGCGGATTTTTATACTTCCTCATTAATATTCATAAGCAATCATATATGAATATTATTAAAATTATATATCATAATCAAGATATATGTCTCTGCTTTACTTTGGTTTTTGTTTTGTCCTTCTATTGCCTCTAAAAGCAAAGTTATTATGCATTTTCTGAACCAATGATGTTTCGAAATGTACCTCCTCGCGTTACTATGGAAACCGTTCAATAAAACATAGATGGGACTAAATTACTTTGGGGGAATGCTCAAAATGTGTTTTGATGACCCCAACGAACAATTTAAACCTGAATTCAATAATTTTTGTGCATTAATATGCCTCTAAGACTAAACAAAAAACTCATTTTTCTAAAAAAGCGGATTTTTATACTTCCTCATTAATATTCATAAGCAATCATATATGGATATTATTAAAATTATATATCATAATCAAGCTATTTGTCTCTGCTTTACTTTGGTTTTTGTTTTGTCCTTCTATTGCCTCTAAAAGCAAAGTTATTATGCATTTTCTGAGCCAATGATGTTTCGAAATTTACCTCCTCGCGTTACTATGGAAACCGTTCAATAAAACATAGATGGGACAAAATTACTTTGGGGGAATGCTCAAAATGTGTTCTGATGACCCAAACAAACAATTTAAACCTAAATTCAATAATTTGTGTGCATTAATAAGCCTATCAGACTAAACAACAAGCTCCTTTTTCTAAAAAACGCATTTTTTTACATTCTCATGAATATTCATCAGAATGCATTTATGAATATTAATTAAATCATAAATCATATTCAAGATATATGTCTCTGCTTTACTTTGGTTCTTGTTTTGTCCTTCTATTACCTCTAAAAGCAAAGTTATTACGCATTTTCTGAACCAAGGATGTTTCGGAATTTACCTCGGGTTACCATGAAAACCGTTTAATAAAACATAGATGGGACAAAATTATTTGGGGAAATACTCAAAATGTGTTCAGAGGACTCAAACGAACAACTTAAACCTAATTTCAATAATTTCTGTGCATTAATAAGCCTCTCAGACTAAACAACAAACTCCTTTTTTCTAAAAAAAAAATCACATTTTTTACTTCCTCATTAATATTCATAAGAATGCATTTATGAATATTAATAAAATCATATATCATATTCAAGCTATATGTCTCTGCTTTACTTTGGTACTTGTTTTGTCCTTCTATTGCTTCTAAAAACAAAGTTATGGCGCATTTTCTGAACCAAGGTAGTTTCGAAAATTACCTCGGGTTACCATGGAAACCGTTAAATAAAACATAGCTGGGACAAACTTATTTTTGGGGGCATGCTCAAAATGTGTTCTAAGGACCCCAACAAACAATTTGGTACCCATGAAAAAAAGTCTAGGGGGGGATGCTACGGTAACCACTACTAGGACCCAGCCTACTATAGGGTCTACTCTGCTTGCTTATGGAATAATTTAGATCTTGTTCTACAGTATCTTTCATGACCAAATTCTTATGTGAGCGTATGTCATTATAAAACCAATATGCTAATACATATCCATACTGTCATTATTTCTACAGTAAAACCTCTTTATAACGGCCACTAAATTGTGTTAATTAGTTGGTATTGAGGGCAGGTGGCTGCTTAAAGCAAGGTGAAAGTAAAACAGAACGCTCCTATAGGAGCGTTCTGTTTTACTTTCACATTGCTTTAAGCAGCCACCTGCCTTTAACAAAAACTTATTGATGTAATTTAATGGCCGTTATGGAGAGGTTTTACTGTAGCATAAACCTTCACCAGGCAAATGGGTCAATGACATATTTACCTCATGGATCTCTATTCTGTATCAAATGTTCAATTTTAGACATCCTTTATGATATAAAATAGAGCTTTAAATTGATTACTTGTTCGATTATACAAACTATTGATTTTATGGATACGTATTGATTTTCACAGTTGCACCACAAAACCTTTAATTCAGTGTTTGGACAAATTAATAATGTATTCATATATTATTCATAAGAATATAAGATTATAAATTAGTTTCAATATAACACATTGGTGTTGTTGTTTTAGTCTGTTCAGGCTGACACAAAACGTGGACTACGGGAACTGTTGGACTATTGACTCAGATAAATTCACATCTCAAGTATCTGGACCAGAAGGAGGTATGTATATGTACATTTGTGTATTTGGTTCTACAGTAAATACTCGCTAATTCAAACACCCAACCATCTCTAACCCTATATACTATTCAACCTCGCTAATCCAAACACATAGTCTCTCTTAACCTACAATTCAACCTCGATAAGTCAAACACCTAGTCTCTCTTAACCTACAATTCAACCTTGCTAATCCAAACACCCAACCTCTCTAATCCTACAATTCAACCTCGCTGATCCAAACACCTAGTCTCTCTTAACCTACAATTCAACATTGCTAATCCAAACACTCAACCTCTCTAATCCTACAATTCAACCTCGCTGATCCAAACACCTAGTCTCTCTTAACCTACAATTCAACCTTGCTAATCCAAATACTCAACCCCTCTAATCCTACAATTCAACCTCGCTGATCCAAACACCTAGTCTCTCTTAACCTACAATTCAACCTCGCTAATCCAAACACTCAACCTCTCTAATCCTACAATTCAACCTTGTTAATCCAAACGTTCAGTATCGATTATCCGAACACACATGTGAGTACCGCTGTCGGTCTTTACGATACCAGTTTAATGCAGAATGAAAGTCATACACAGAGCCCCTATGGTTTTTTTTGAATGACTCCCATCCTATATTAAGCAGGCGTTTGTCTAAAATGGTCTCAGTTCTTTACTTAACGTTTGGATTAGCGAGAAATTACTGTCCATGAATCATTACAAATATCAGGTTAGTTACAAAGTTTGGTATTTATCAATAGTTGCACACATAAATAAAGTCAGAGGTATTGGTTTAGTTATAAAGTAATAGTTACAGATATACATGTAGGTATAGTAATAAATATTGAACACACTTAGTAAAATAGCTATAGTAACAAATAGCATATAGTTACAAATACACGTTTTCATGTAGTTACAAGTATAGATGTGTTGCAAATATAGATATAATAACAAATAAACGTCTAGTAACACATGCAGGTACAGTTCAAAATATAGAGACATTTACAAATATAGTTACAGTTACAAATATAGTTATAGTTAAAGATATAAAGTTTCAAAATATGAAGATAATTACAAATATAGGTATAGTAATAAATATAGATAAAGTTTCAAATATCGAGATAGTTACAAATATAGGTATGTTACACTAAATATCTACATATGTAGTGACAATATAGGATCAGAACAGAGCATATATTTTATAAAGACTTACACATCAGCACTACTACATCGTCTAATCCACATAAATCACGCGAGTATTTACAATATACAGTAAAACCTCTCTATAACGGCCACTAAATTGTGTTAATTAGTTGGTATTTTGGGCAGGTGGTTGCTTAAAGCAAGGTGAAAGTAAAACAGAACGCTCCTATAGGAGCGTTCTGTTTTACTTTCACATTGCTTTAAGCATCCACCTGCCTTTAACACGAAATATATGATGTAATTTAGTGGTCGTTATAGAGAGGTTTTACTGTATACAAATAAAAGGATAGCAATTGTATCTGCCAGGTCTGTCCTTGTCCATGTTCCTCGAGACGACAGACTACCTAGAAGGCATCACACACGGCTATGGGCTACGCCTGCTAATACACCAGCCACACACGTTCCCATTTCCGAAAGCAGAGGGTAATCATATCTCAGCCTCGTTCGAGACAAACGTGGGGTTGAAACTGGTGAGAGCATTTGAGAAACTTAGTACAAAACCGTTGCACCTTCGTTCTAATAGGGGCCCGTTTTACGAAAGGTTATAACGTGCAGCAATAAAATTACAGTAGAACCTGTCTTAAATGACCGTCTAAAGGAACCTGCGACCTGCATTAAACAATCACCTGCTTTTTAAAATCCATGTGTTCAATCAATATAAAGTCGCTTAAGACTGCATTTTCATACGACAGAAATTACAGTACGATCTAACAACTTCCAGTTACGACCGTCGCACGTTAGAAATAACGATAAATTCTGCCGTTTGAAGATGAAAAAAATTTATCGTATGCTAGAATACGTGATAATTAAACAAAAAACGAAACTTCATGTATATTTACTTGACTAAATTTTAGTTGGAGATGC
Organism: Azorinus chamasolen; assembly: GCA_963576725.1. NCBI lineage: Eukaryota > Metazoa > Mollusca > Bivalvia > Cardiida > Solecurtidae > Azorinus > Azorinus chamasolen. The sequence goes on along the minus strand of OY755243.1, from coordinate 13,729,799 downwards.
TTATCCAAGTTCAAGATGTCGAAGTTCAACTGCAGTGTAGATCAAGATGACTGAGCTCCTAGAGGAGGCTGCAATGTGTTTCATGTTACACACTTTTTTACACATTTCGCCAATGTTCTTGGTAAGCTTGACCTTTTTGAATTTTGGAATGTTCCATTTGAAACCTCAGCGTTAAAAGGGCTAAAATGTGAACTGAGTGTGTATTATATTAACCCTTCTCTTGCTGAATTTTAAAATACAATTCTCCTTCTTTACCCATGCCCTGTTGTATAATTACATATATATTCACTGTGTAAACGTATTTCTCTGTGCAATCACTGCTGTGGATTGCACTGGTTGCACAATCAACTTGTAAATAGTGCAGACCCTGATGAGACAGCTCCTGCAGGAGCTGTCTCATCTGGGTCTTCACTATTTACAGGTAGGTATATTGACGTGAATAGCAAGCGAAGGGTTAAAGCCTTTATTAGGCGATCATTAGAATGTATAACACTAGATCGTTGGGCTTAAAGCAGAAACAGGTGTGATCCGGAAAACTCCCGCGGGTGAACTTTTTGCATTTACTATAAGAATTTTGCCGCAGAGGCGATATTAACCCATTTGCTCCCAGTGGATTCTTCCATGATTACATGTATATATTGGATTAGTCCATGTTTTATCTAAGGGTTGCCTGGTCTAAATTTTCAAATTCGTTTTGATTTATATTGAAATTCCTATCAGCAAACAGTGTAGATTCTGATCAGACGCCGCATTATGCGGCGTCTGATCAGAGTCTACACTGTTTGCCTATGTGCCATATATGGGATCGTGGGAGCCAATGGGTTAATGTATACAATCAAAACTACGGTTTGGTAGAAAAGCAGACTAATGATCTATCACTGTCTCTTGGTAGAGTCCATACATTATGAAAGGTTAATTTTACGACAGGAATTAGAATGAAAACTGTGCAGACCCTGATCTGATTTTATACTGTTTACAAATGACAAATATTTTTAAAGGGTGTAAACCTATTATAAACACTACTTACATGTCCATAGAGCTCCCATTTTCATTCAACATGAATTTTCGTTCGTTCTCAAGTTTTGATTGGTCAGATTTGAGCCTTTGGCCTTTAGGTCAAATCTGACCAATCAAAAGCTTGAGAACAAACTCAGACTCAACTAAAAAGCTTCATGAGCATGGACACTGAGCTACAGATAAAGGTGCGTAACCAAACATTAAACTCGTCATCTCTCCGCCAAGCCCTATACTGTGACCACTCTTTAGAATTGTCTCAACGAGACGATCCTAACGAATGGTCACAGTATAGGGCTTGGTGGGGAAATAAAGGAACTATTCTTGAAAATGGTTAAATTTACGCATCTTAATTGGACCTCTGTTAAGCAATACTCATTCGCTACCGATTCGTTTAAGCTATTGAGAAACTACTAACCGAGTGTCAAACAGCTTGGATCCAGATGAGACGCCGAGTTACTCGGCACCACGCCTGGATCCAAGCTGTTTGCAAATGACGATAGGTAGCGATCGGCAGGACAAAGTTTAAAAACAACCTGGCATGCATTTGCATACGTTGAGGTTGGATCCAGATAAAACGGCCAGTAACTCGGCATCTCAGCAGAATCCAAGCTGTTTGGCACTCGGTGAAAAGTTGACATTTGTCATGTCTAATCCGACGATAGTAAGACTTGTTGCCAAAACCAGTTTTGATATACTAAAGCGCGCATGTCTTTTCTCTGTAGATAGCTGTGTTAGTTTATATAGAACCTTTTATTATAGGTGATTACCATTTTATTGCTGATAATGACATTGTTACTCGTATTGTTTATATACAACCTCTATTAACCCATTTGCTCCCAGTGGATTCTTTTATGCTTACATATTGGATTAGTCTATCTTTTATCTAAGGGATGTCTGGTCTAAATTTTCATTTTGTTTTATATTGAAATTCCTATCAGCAAACAGTGTAGACTCTGATCAGACGCCACATTATGCGGCGTCTGATCAGAGTCTACACTGTTTGCCTACGTCCCATATATGGGACGCACTCACGGTAATGCATGTTTTACTTGGTAAAACAATGTTTGTTATCAGATTTACAATCGTCATTTTTAAAACGTTCATGCCTTTTTCCTTCCTTAAAACAAATTTGTACTTTTAATTTTGTGGAAGTCTTGCATCATTATACTAATCGAGGCTGTATATTTCTTAAACTATATTTCTTAAACTTTATTTATTAAACTGCATGTATTTTGTATATGACAGTGTAAGTAGCTCTTAATTGCACTTACATTTAACTTATGAGTGGCAAATATGAATAGAAGGTGATATGTAATGTGATAAGTCTCTTATAATTCTTTATAGAATGACATGGTTCGATAGTATTGTTATTTAAGAGTTTGTTTATAGTACATGTTGTAACCATCATGAGACTATAGTAAATAAATACAATGAAACCCCTCTAAACCAGACGCTAAATTTAGCATAAATATCGATCTTGGAGACAGTTGGCAGCTTAATGCAGGGTGAAAGTCATGCAGAAAGCTCCTCTATGAGCTTTCTGTATGACTTTCACCCTGCATTAAGCAGCCACCTGCCTAAAGGTATCAAAATTCTTCTCTACTTGAATTCCGGTTTAGAGGGGTTTTACTGTAAATCTTCATGTTTCTCGACAGATTTCTATCGAGCGTGAAGAAGAGCCGTATGGCGACTGTGATCCTGAGATCAGCGACGACTTCGCTACGCAGTTCAACCTGACCTACACTGCTAGGGTATGTACAGTAGTAACATTTATAAAGCGTTTACTCCATCATTTGCTTCAAGAATTTTAAAATCAGAAATAAAACGGTATGGATATTAATTACAGAAGAACCTGTCTTAAGCGACCATCAAAAAGAGGTATACTCATGGGCTGTATGGCAGGTGGTAGCTTAATACAGGTCAAAAGTAGGATCTTTTTGCATTACTTTTGATTTGTATTAAGCTACCACCTGCTTTTTAATATGCAAGTGTCCAATCAATATAAGGTGGCCTAAAACAGGTTCTACCATAGATTACTTGTTATAACAGAAGGTGAATACAAGACAATTCTGCATTGGAAACAATAGAATCAGATCTATAGTATACCATTATACCTTTCCCGTGGCATCTCCTGTCTGACTTCTGATCTATTTTCAAAGACACGCATTCGGTTTACCTCCGTCTTGTTTGCAAACGTGTCAACTCCATTTCACTCAACAACAGATCAGTTTACACCAATGTAAGACACCGACTCAAAGTGTTGACCTATGTAAGACACCTAGTCACAGTTTGGACCCATATAAGACACCGAGTCACAGTTTGGACCCATATAAGACATAAGACACCGAGTCACAGTTTGGACCCATATAAGACACCTAGCCACATTCTGGACACATATAAGACACCGAGTAACAGTTTGGACCCATGTAAGACACCGAATCACAGTTTAGACCTATGTAAGACACCTAGTCACGGTTTGGACCAATGTAAGACACCTAGCCATAGTTTGGAACCATATCAGACACCGAGTCACAGTATGGACTCATGTAAGACATCTAGTCACAGTTTGGACCCATGTAAGACACCTAGCCACAAGTTGGACCCATATAAGACACCGAGTCACAGACTGGACCCATACAAGACACCGAGTCACAGTTTGGACCTATGTAAGACACCGAGTTACAGTTTGGACTCATGTAAGACACCTAGCCACAAGTTAGACCCATATAAGACACCGAGTCACAGTTTGGACCCATATAAGACACCGAGTCACAGTTTGGACCCATATAAGACACCGAGTCACAGTTTGGACCCATATAAGACACCTAGCCACAGTCTGGACCCATATAAGACACCGAGTCACAGTTTGGACCCATATAAGACACCGAGTCACAGTTAGGACCAATATAAGACACCGGGTCACAGTTTGGACCCATATAAGACACCGGGTCACAGTTTGGACCCATATAAGACACCGGGTCACAGTTTGGACCCATATAAGACACCGAGTCACAGTTTGGACCCATATAAGACACCGAGTCACATATAAGACACCGAGTCACAGTTTGGACCCATATAAGACACCGGGTCACAAGTAGTTTGTAAAGGTTATCATAAGTTCGTCAAACATATTGAACGAGGATTAGCTCTTTGGCTGACACATACCGGTAGTACTAGTGTCGTTTGCAAAATTGTCGTCTGCTACAATTTTCGTTTGTTTAAAAAGCTCCCATTTTCTTTCAAGACACATTACCATTATAACAAACAGTTTGAATCCTGGTGAGACGCCGAGATTCTCGTCGTCTCATCTGGATTCAAACTGTTTGCATAGTTAATCACAAATGCGTCAATGGCAGCAAAAGTGTTAAGAGATGCTGACTATATCAGCTCGTTAAAAACAAATATATTTCAAATACTTTGTATACAAGTGTACCCTTGCTAGGAGGCATCATTTAATGATTGACCTCTATCTGTACATTGTAGTCAGGTCCTGGTGATTTAGGAGAGGAGTGAAAGGTAAACATGTACGGGGTAATTAGAACGTAAACTGAACTGTGTGTCTGTATGTGAAAAACAAATCATATACCATATTTACAATGAGTATTCGGACACCAATATGGCACAAGTTTGATGACTCTAAAGTAGACTAACATAGTTGCAAATGCTAAAGACACTGATCAAAATGCTCTTATCTTTGCGACTATGTATCAATCAGTTTGTCCGTCTGTGCATTGTCTATCAGTCTGATTGTATGTAATTGTCTATCAGTCTGATCGTATGTCGGTGCAAGTGTCTATCAATATGATTGTCCGTCTGTACTTTATCTATCAGCCTGATCGTAGGTCTGTGCAAGTGTCTGTTAATCTAATTGTCTTTCTGTGCTTTGTCTATCGGCCTGATTGTAGGCATGTACATTGTCTATCTGTCTGATTGTTCGTCTGTTCGATTGTCTATCAATCTGATCGTCCGTCTTTGTATTTTCTATCCGTCTGATTGTATGTATGTGCATTGTCTATCAGCATGATTGTCTATCAATTTGATTGTCCGTCTGTGAATGTTCTATCAATCTGATTGTCTATATGTGTGATTGTCTATCAGTCTGATTGTCCGTCTGTGCACTCTCTATCAGTCTGATTGTCCGTGAGTGCAATTGCCTCGGACCGATTGTGTGTCTGTGCTATTGTCTATCAGACAGCTTGCCCGTGTGATTGTCTATCAGACTGATTGTCTGTGCAATTATCTATACGTCTGATTGTCTGTCTGCATGCATGTGTTATGTCCTGTCAGTCTGATTTTTTCTATCTGTGCGATTGAATATCAGTCTATGTGTTCGTCTGTCCGTGTGATTGTCTATCAGTCTTATTTTTCTATATGTGCTATTTTCTACCAGTCTAATTTTCTATCGATGCGAGTATCTATCAGTCCGAATGTATATCCGTGCGATTGTCTATCAGGCTGATTGTCTTGTATATCAGTGCGATTGTCTATATGTTTTATTGTATATTTGTTCGACAGTGTGTATGTCTGTCTTGTGTCAACCAATTCTGCCAGGATATGTCGAACATGGTTTTTATTTCATATCATGTTGTGCAGGCGTGCCGTACGGTGTGCTACCTAGAGACTATGGTTGGAAGATGCGGATGTTTTCATTTAGAGTCGGAGGAATTGGCAATGCGGAAAAACCGAACGCTCAAACCTTGTCGCTCGGCGGATGGTAAAGGAAGCCATCTTAACCCCTTTGTCGTCAAATAAATTCCATCAGCTAGGATTATTATCTGCTTTAGATTTCTTCATTAAAAACATTAGCGTGTCAGACATTTTGGATTCGCCAGCTACAGTAAGATCTCGATCATTCGGAATACAGTAGAACCCCTCTAATGCGACCACTTAATGAATAAACATGGCTGTCGTTATAAGCAGGTGGTTGCTTAATGCAGGACAAAAGTAATGCAGAAAGCTCCTCTAGGAGCTTTCTGCATTACTTTTTTCCTGCTTTAAGCTACCACCTGTCTCTTCCACCCATAATTATACCTCGCATTAGAGGGGGTTTACTGTATTAGTAAAGAAGAATATAGTCTTTTAAGGCAGGTTGCTGAATAATGCATTGTGCTTAATGCGTGTAGGAGCTTTCAGCATTAATTGTGACCTACATTAAGCTTTCGCGTGTCTTTATAGATATGTACATTTGTGAGTTTTAGAACAATTCTGTATTACAATTTTGAATGGACGGACTTTCTAACTCGAGTTATATCGAAATTCGAGATAATACTGTACTTATTTTACAGAGAGGCGGTGTAAAGACATTGTTTTGACGGAAATAGGGAGACAGGAGGTCCCATGCTACTGCCCGGTGTCCTGCAGGTTTGTACAAACTGGACCCAATAACCTAACTAGAGGTTTGTTTTTGTCACAAAAACAGATGTCTCCCCCTCCCATCCTCTTTCCAATACACAAGTGTAATGTCTGTAACTCCAAACTTATCAGGGTCTAATGTTTAAGTCATCAGGGGCAATAACTCCAACATTGTTAGGGGGAGACAATTCAAAAGCCCCAGGTACACAAAAACACATGCTAGTCAACATTCTTGTGAAGTTTGGTGACTCTAGTACTAGTGGTTTCAGAGATACATGTGACACAAAGTAAAGTTTCTCTTATTTAAGTTATAAGGGGCAGTAACTCCAAAGTTATCAGGGGAGACAATTAAAAAACCCAGATGCACAACAACTCATGCTGGTGAACATTCCTGTGAAGTTTGGTGACTCTAGCCCTACTGGTTTCAGAGATACATGCTGCACAAAGTTTCTCTAATTTTAAGTTAACATATCAGGGGCAGTAACTCAAGAATTATCAGGGGGAGATAATTTAAAAAACCCAGGTGCACAACATCTCATGCTGGTGAACATTCCTGTGAAGTTTGGTAACTCTAGCCCTAGTGGTTTTAAAGATATGCATGACACAAAGTTTCTCTAATTTTAAGTAATCATATCAGGGGCAATAACTCCAAAGTTATCAAGGGAAGACAATTCAAAAATTCCAGTTGTACAACAACTCATGCTGGTCGACATTCCTGTGAAGTTTGGTGACTCTAGCCCTAGTGGTTTCAGAGATATGCACGACACTAAGTAAAGTTTGTCTAATTTTAAGTCATCAGGGGCAGTAACTCCAAAGTTAACAGGGGGAGACAATTCAAAAAACCCAAGAGCAAAACAACTCATGCTTGTGAACAATCCTGTGAAGTTTGGTGACTCTAGCCCTACTGGTTTCAGAGATACGCACGACACAAAGTTTGTGTAAATATAAGTATTCATATCAGGGGCAATAACTCAAGAATTATCAGGGGAAGATAATTCAAAAACCATAGGTGCACAACAACTCATGCTGGTGAACATTCCTGTGAAGTTTGGTGACTCTAGTACTAGTGGTTTCAGAGATACGCGCGACACAAAGTTTTTCTAATTTTAAGTCATCAGGGGCAATAACTCCAAAATTATCAGGGGGAGACAATTCAAAAACCCTAGGTGCACAACAACTCATGCTGGTGAACATTCCTGTGAAGTTTGGTGACTCTAGCCCAACTGGTTTCAGAGATACGCGCGACACAAGTTTGTGACGGACAGACGGACAGACGGACGGACGGACGGACAGACGGACGGACGGACGGACGGACAGACAGACAACTCTGGCAAAAACAATATATCTCCCCATAAATGGGGGAGACATAATTATACCCCATGCAACGAATTTGCACGGGGTATATAGTTTTTGATCAGGATCGAAATTGTTTGACAATAATCGTATCAGACAAAGTTTTTCATTGACAAACAGGTAAAATGGTACATGTTATGTATTTAACCCTTCTAGTGCGGGACACGAGTCACTAATGTCCTCTGCAAACAGTGTAGGGCCCAGATCCCCTAAACATTCATCATAAGCTTGACCTGAATTTTAGTAAACTCTATTTGAAAACTTAAGAGTGGAAAGGTTAAATGAATAAACAAAAAGCCTCTAGACCGAATAGCACACATAGAGCGATTCAGAATGTCGAACTAAAGCAGTATGGTTCATAATGTCCTCTCCATGAAGAAATATTTCTGCATTGTGGTTAACACTTTCAGTGTTGAAGGTTAATGTCAGTTGCATACAGCGTAGACTCAAATGAGAGGGCTTATTAAGTCGGAACCATCTCATCAGGTTCTGCACTGTTTGTCATGCTACAGTTCTTGTTAAAATGCCTATGGACATTTATGGTATGTATGACATGTTTTAGTTTTGGAAAATTCCACTTCAAAAATCAATATTGAAGGGTTAATCACATGCTTTGTTATAATGTAGCTTCTTTATTCTTATTACAATGATTAACTAGGCCTATATACAATACAATACTTTTCAGCGAAACAGCCTACGAAAAGTCGTTCAGCAGTAGACAATGGCCATCTGATTCCTATGCAGTAAGTATGCTTTTTTCGTTGCAAAATTGTTATATTGATACGATAATGTTCGAAATGTTTACGTAGATGTTGCAATGTTAGCATGCTCTATTGCTGTGTAAGTTCCATGTTGATATGTTAGCATGCTGTATTGTTGTGTAAGTGCCATGTTGATATGTTAGCATGCCGTAATTGTTGTGTGATATTCATGTTGCATACTGTATTATAGTGTAAGTGTTATGCTGCTATGCTAGTATTCTATATCGTAATGTAAGTGTCAATTTTCTATATTAGCATACTGTAGTATAGTGTAAATGTCATGTTGGTATGCTAGTATTCTATATTGTAATGTGAATGTCATGTTGGTACATTGGCATACTGGATTGTAGTGTAAGTGTCATGTTGCTACGTTAGCATATTTTAATCACATAACCTCCCTGATTCAATTTTCGCTGCGAACTAAACTGTTTCTTCTCGCATGCTTTACACATGTGAATGTTTTCTGTAATACCGCATTTATCGTATGACGTCATCGTATATCATTAAAAAACGTCATAGTTTGGGTAAATTTTCCACTATGGTGAGCATTATGTGTCAACAAGAATTTCATACTTTTGGTAAACTTTGAATTCATTTTTCTCGAAAATGTACCATTGTTTTTCTGAGGACTTTAGATATATATTCATAATCACGTAGGTCACATAATCACGTATAGATCTGTCGCAGGCATAAACATTATACTGATGCCTTCTTGTATTCGAGCTGATATAGCCATCGCATATTTCTATATATTACATATGCTTAATATATTAGGCTGTGACGTCATGTAGAAATACTACGTACTCTTGTGATTAATTACAAGTCGAACGTGTCAAGAAACGGCATTTCTAGTCGAAATATGTTATGTGATAAAAAGGAATATGATGCTCGTAGCCATTTTGTACAAACTGATATAAATCCGCCTTGGAAATTGTTATTAAATATGGAAAAATAGTCAAACAGGGAGAGCCACACACGAAATGACACCGCACCAAACACCATCAAACAAGAAACGGTAAAGCCACAAGACAAAACATAACAGGACGCATATCAAGACGAAAAACATTAAACATTAAGCATATTAAACAACAAAATTGACCGTAGGCTGAAAGCAGGGGTACCGCCTTGGAACGGCCAGCAACCAAAATAAGCTACTGGGGGACTTAAACCTGGTTTACGGGTACCCAACCTCGTCCTTATCCCACTTTCACCAAAGTCAAAATGTAAATAAAAAAAACCTCCACAACATGCATAACGATGTCTGCCAAAATGAAAGTGATTCGAAAATAAACGTTAGAGGTAAACAAGCGACGTCATCATTTAAATGACGTCATAATTTAAAAGTACGGGAAAACTATATGAAACACTTCTACACCGATATTTAATAAAAAATAAATCGCAAGAAGATACAATTACTAGTGGATTGTAAGCATGCACAACTGTTTTGTTTGAAAAAGAATAAACTTGACATCGTAGACATGTACTCGATGACTATTCAGGTCAGAGCAGCTGTGGACAAGTCATTTGGGGTACGACAGAACTGGCCAGTTCGCCAGAGGCTCGCTTTATAACATTTCCCGAGACTCATTTAATATCAGTTTGTATAAAATGACTACGAGTATCATACTCGTATCCTATATATATTGTTTCTTTAGCATGCTATATTGTTGCATGTTTTTTAGTTTGTTTCGTAAGTAGATCATATTGATATAATCATAGAATCATGCATATCAACTATCCGGTCTTCACCAAGAAAATATTTCCCTCACTCCTTTTGATACTCCGAGTTAGTGTGGCACCGCGTCAGTGGTCACACTGTTAACCCTATCCCTGTTCTATATTTAGCACACATGTCAATACCTACTATATATTCATGCACAAAATAGTTATAATGAAATATGGAAGATGAATCATTATTTCCATTAAGAAGCTAAAGAAACAGACCCGTCAAATTACATTAGCAAACAGAGCAGACCCTGATCAGATGGCTCCTATAGGAGCCGTCATATATGTGTCTAACCTGTTTGCAGATCTATGCGTGAAAACACGTTTATAGGAGGTAAGGGGTTAATCTCCGTTGTCTGTTATCATATTCAAGATGTTTATAATGCCATTGTAATCCGTTTATTCGATAAATGTTTTAATAAACATCACCAAATTTATTATTCGTTCGTTTCAGATGTCACGTATAGCTATTTACACCAATTTTGTTTTTCGTTCGTTACAGGATGGTATCTCAAGAGGTTGTTTACACCAAGTTTGTTTTTCGTTCGTTTCAGATGGTACTTCTAGAAGGTGCTTACACCAAGTCTGTGTTTCGTTCGTTTCATTTTTGGAGTTCTAGAAGGTGTTTTCACCAATTTTGTTTTTCATCCGTTTCAGATGGTACTTCTAGAGAGTGTCTGTGAGAAACAACCAACGGTGTGTAAAGTAATTCGGGATAAAATTGACGACACGAGAGCCATAAGGTATTTAACCCTGTTTTCATAAAAACGCCTTTCTACGCCTCTATAAAAGTCACCTTTTGAAACCATTGTGATAAATTTATCACAATGGTTTCAGAACTACAAAATTCTAAACATTTCCCTTTCTCTAGTTAATGCTCCTTTTCGGAAAATGTATTCAAAGAGGTTTGGTCTAAAGATAGCCTATGCGGGAATGATTTAATTCGTTAATCTGGCATAGTGTAATTTCTTTAACAATAATGACATATACAATGATAATCCTATTACTATAGTCAAACAACTAGGTCTGACGTGTCAAAGGTCAGCCGGGTCCATTTTTAGGGAGATCAGCGTTCCGCATGTTCTCGGACCATTTTTTAAACAGACGAGTTTAGTATATAAGATAAAATTGAAGGCGGAATTGTTGTCAGCTGTTTAGCGCAGTGGGTAAAGTCTAGGTACGCAGAATACGTTGCGAGGGTAGTTTTTTTTATTGAGCGTGGGTTCAAATCCCGTGTCGACCTTTAACTTTTATTTAATTTTGAATGAATAGTAGAGTATTATTTTATGTCATATTGTATAATTGTAATGGCCATTTATGCACATGTTCGTCTTTGTTAGGGAAGGGTGCCTTTGTTTGAGTTCGAGTCCTATATTAGCCATATTTTCAATAATAAATCGATGCTAAAATATGAATATCAATATAAGTTTTAGCAAATGCCTTGTACAAGTGGCTTTGCCGTCGCGGTTGTTGTAGATTAGTCGGAGAGGGGATACGTTGATTTACACTGTTTGTCTTTTAGGGTGGGGATGGAATAAGAGTGAGGTTGGGCGCCCATAAACCGGTTTAACCCCCCAGTGACTTTTGTCACTGACCGTTCCAAGGCGGTACTTCCATCTTCCTCCTATTGTATGTTTGTTTTGTCTTTGTGTGTCTCTTGTTGTTTTTTCTAGTTATGTACATTTGCTATTTCCTTGTGTTGCTGTTCGGGCGAGTGTTTTTTCTGTATGTGGTGTTTCCTGCATGACTCATTTTTGTACTTCTCAATGCAGAACAAAAGTAATACTCTTAATGGGACTTTCCTTAATATTTTAGCAAAAAAATTATTTTAGGTTGATGCGAGACTCGAACCTGCGCCTAATAAAATGTTCGCCGATCAGATTCTTCTTTATAGTCTAGTTGCTTATGTCCAATTTTAGGCAAAATCGTTACTGGCTGGATCAAAGTATAAGACTTGGTATATGAGTTGCATTTGCAGTCTATAATCAAAATAATTGGGGGTGCCCGACATGGCTACCCTAGTTCTGTCAAAATCCAAGATGGCGTCCAATATGGCCGCCATAATACCACGTGTCTGATAAAAACACCCATATTTGTCAGTTTCCCTGAATAAAATTGCCTACAAATTTATAAAAGGAACACAAAGGTTGCATCATAACATATTTGGATCTATTTGGCCCATTAATTGTATGATCTTATACAAAATAACTAAAATTCTAAAAAGCTAAATAGAACAGAATAGAACACAAATCGTCTGGACATTCACTTACAGCTTATACAAATATGTTACTGTTGTAATGTACCCGAATTAGATTGTTCTGTTGATTAATTGAATATCTGCCACAAACATTTCCTTAAATTTAGTGCACTGTGATCATAATATAGTAAAACCTCTCTATTACGACCACTAAAGCGAACGCTAATTGATTGTATGAAACACAGGCGGCAGCTTAAAGTAAGGTGAAAGTAAAACAGAAAGCTCTTCGATGAGCATTTTTTTTAATTTTCATCTTGCTTTAAGCAGCCACCCTCCCTAAAGACCAAATAATTGATGCAGTTGAGTGGTCTCAATGGAGAGGTTTTTACTGTATATCAGTTGATCTTATTAGAATACAGTCAAACAGTGATAACACGAACTCTCTTAAGTTGAATTTGCCAGTACTCTCTTCAATTGTAAATCACTAGAGCTTGCTTAATTCGAACATACTAGTGTTTCAAAGTTAAAACATGACTAAACTTTATCAAAGTTGACATGTTGCAAAATAGAGGCTTGAGTTGGTGGTAGGTTCTGCATTAATTTCACATGTTTACCTTGAGCAAACAGTTCCTGTTGTAGGTCATTGACTTTGTCTAGTTGTATAGTATGATCATAAAGTACACATGTGAACCTTTTGATTTACTTAAAATCCTCACTTTGCACTTCAAACAGTATATAGATGGATGCTGCAGAAGAACGACAAATGATGCCGTCACTTCCGGGAATGATTTTTTGTGATTCTTTTTACCCTTTCCTCCATATTGTGAAGTAATGCCACACCCTGTAGATGCATGGACACATGAGAGCTGGACTGATTATGTTTTCCTTTCCAAACTCTACACAAAGTTGTAATTCCGATTTCATCCTTAGCAACTGTGGAAATATGTCAGGTAATATCACAACAACATCTACATCATCTATGCTTACTATTAGACTAACAGATCTTTTTGATTGCGTCTAGGACATGGAGGAATATTCTTGCATTCGCTTCCTCGTGATCAGTGAGTGGCATTTGTATACTACAACTTTTAGCGACAACAGATTGGCCTGCAGTGATGTAAATCACTTTGTCGTTTGGGTATTCACAGGCAGTCACATCTCCAGTCAGGAGTTCAAAAAGCTCTTCTTTGGGTTTTTTGAATTTAGAAGAAATAAGTTGAAACATACTGGTAGTCTTGTTTGACGTGACATTGTCTTTCTTGTGCATTGGCCCCTTTTTCACACGTGGCTTGCTTGGGACTATTACTTTTGTATGTGTCCCAAACAACAGGCCAATCTGTTGTCGCTAAAGGCTGTGGTACATATCTTACGTACTATCACATCAACACTGTGTATTTTATTATAATACCCTTACACAACCAGACAAAGTCAATGACCTACGACAGGAACTGTTTTCTCAAGGTAAACATATGCAATCAATGCAGAACCTATCACCAACTCAAGCTTCTTTTGCAACATGCCAATCGGAGCCTGTACCAAGCCAGCATTTGGTAAACAAGCTTACAGCCATGCCAGAATGAGACCCGTCTCCCGACAACTTTGGTTGGACCAAATGAAATGACAATTGGCAACCTCTCTGGACAACACTCCCAGACGCAGCAAAAAGCTGCAGAGAACTTATAAAATGTGGCTGCAAGGCAATGACACTGTGTCCTAGAAAGTGCATATGCAAAAATGCGCATATTTATGTGCATGCAAAGGAAACTGTTGATTATCCCTTTCACCATGTACTTTCATGTAGGTAACAGCAAATTTGACTAATAGTTAGCACAACTAATATACAGTCGAACTATGATCAAGTTTAGTCATGTTTTATTTTTGAATACGAGTATGTTCGACTTTCTAGTCCTTCGGGATCATTAGTTTTGGTGTAATTAGTTTTGAAAAATGATAACTGCTTAAGCTGGTGCTAGGGGGTCCACTTTTAATTACTACTCATGAACCGACTCCATAAAACCGAGTCTGCAATTTTCTCTTTTCGCATTGCCATTTTTGCTTTTGAAGGATCTCCCACTTTCAGAATATTTAAGCAAGCTCTAGCGATTGACAACTGAAGGGAGTACTGGCAAATTCAACTTAAGAGAGTTCGTGTTATCAACGTTTGACTGTATTCTAATAAGATTAACTGATATACAGTAAAACCTCTCTAATGAGACCACTAAATTGCATAATTTATCAGGTCTTTAAGTAAGATGGCTGCTTAAAGCAAGGTGAAAATAAAACAAGTGCTCCTTGAAGAGCTTTCTGTTTTACATTCACCTTACTTAAGCTGCCGCCCGTGTTTCATACAGTGAATTAGCTTTTATTTTAGTGGTCGTAATAGAGAGGTTTTACTGTATTATGATCACAGTGCCCTACGTTTCAGGAAATGTTTGCGGCAGATATTCAATTAATCAACAGAACAATCTAATTCGGGTACATTACAACAGTAAATTATTTGTATAAGCTGTAAGTGAATGCCCTAGACGATTTGTGTTCTATTCTGGTCTATTTAGTTTTTAGAAATATAGTTATTTTGTATAAGATCATACAATTAATGGGCCAAATAGATCCAAATATGATATAATGCAACCCTTGTGTTCCTTTTACAAAATTGTAGGCAATTTTATTCATGGAAACTGACAAGTATGGGTGATTTTATCAACACATTATGTTATGGCGGCCATTTTGGACGCCATCTTGGATTTTGGCAGAACTAGGGTAGCCATGTCGGGCACCCCCAATTATTTTGATTATAGACTGCAAATGCAACTCATATACCAAGTCTTATACTTTAATCCAGCCAGTAACGATTTTCCCCCTAAGCAACTAGACTATTATGATCCTACGACTTATCCACTACGCTATATTTCCGATGCGTTTATTCTTTATATCTATAACTAAACATTTTCTTTTATAAATGGCACGCAGATATCCGAAATGCTGATCTCCCTTAAAAAGGGACTCGGCGAACCCGTGACACGTCAGACCTAGTTGTATGACTATATTAATTGATTTATTGTCAGCCCGGAACTCCACCTGTTACATATGTGATTCTAATGTCAACCCCCACTCACATTTGTAACACATTTTACCTGTAACGAATGTGACCACATTCGTAAAATAACTGTTACAAATGCGATCCGTTACGAAGTTGGTCTTCCAGCTGACTTGAATAAGTTCCATGCACAGAAAATCACCCAAGGTCTTCATCGACCTTTAATTTGGCTCGACGCCGGGATATTAAATACTGTTAAAGCGACGTAAAGTCCCGATATAAACAAACAAACAAATACTGATTAATTATTTGGCACTTCTTGTGCAACGTATCCATGTTAATACAACGATTTCGTCTTTTCTTTTACTAACCAAGGTTCAATAGGCAATCTAATAATTTGGTCAATAGTTACGCTTTATAACGTCTATGCAAATAAAGTAGGTCTAGATCAGAAGGGGATATAAAACCGTCTGATCAGGGTCTGTTTGCTTTTGGGATACACAAGACTGGTTCGACATTGTTTCTGCCATGGTCAACGATTTCTTTGTTGATATACCGTTATAAAAGTAATCTTACTAATATAAATACAATAAACCACTCTAAACCGGACGTTAATTTCAGTATAAATATTGGTATTGGAGACAGTTGGCAGTTTAATGCATGTTGAAAGTCATGCAGAAAGCTACTGTATGAGTTTTTTTGCATGACGTTTTCCCTGCATTAAGCAGTCGCCTGCCTTAAAGTATCTAATTTTTTCTCTAGTAGGAATTCCGTAATTTTACTGTAATAAGATTATTTCTTAAAGATTTATGAAGTATTATCCTCCCAATTTGATCTGAGACTCGATTAATTTTCAGCGTGTTATGGGGATTGTTCGTAAAACTCTGTGATAAAGAAATAGCAAACCAAAAGCCGGTAATAATCATGTTCCACGAGGATTGTATTCTTATAGCACAATCTTGTACCTTCGGAAAATTATCCGAAGATTACCGACGATAATAAACGGATATGCATGAGTCTCAGGTCAAATTGGGAGGATACTATTTATGAATACACACACTCTCGGACTCATTCTGAACGTAATTGTGTTATTGTTTGTTTCATGTTGTATGTAAGGAATTGTGCATAATATTTGATATTACATTTATTTTCTGTCTAGTTACAACTTTTTGAAACTCAACATCTATTACGAAGACTTGAATTTCGAAAACATCAAGGAGGAACCAGAAATTGAGGTTTGTATTGTTTTGTTTTGATTGCATTGTTTGTATTGTTTAAGCATGTTTGTTTTATTTGCACTTTTGTTTTATTTATATTGTTGTTGTTGAATGCAATGTAACAAAATAATTTATATTGTTTGAATACGGGAAATACGTGCACTGGCATTTGCAAACAGTATAAACCCAGACGAGAGGGTTCATAAACGAGCCCTCTAACCAACCAGAGTCTGTCTTGTATAATTCCTAATCCTCTTGCAAATTATATCCTATGATACTGAATGAACTAGTTCGTTACATAACGACGAACTATTCCACAGTGAAAATTCAACACTCAAAAGTTCGACACAAATTCAAACACCAGCACCAAAGAAATTCATTATTTTTGAAATGATCAAGCTATTATAACACGCTTATTTGAATAGTGAGTGTTCACGTTTATACTTGTTCATTAGTAATAGGACACCATACTAAATATAACTGTAACCTTCAATAACAGGTCTTATAGTCAACAGCTCTCTAAAGCGACATCATATTAATGACAGTAACGTCCCTCTAAAGGGACCACTATATGAATAAAACGTCCAATAACAGGAGGTTGCTTAACCA
This sequence comes from Azorinus chamasolen, assembly GCA_963576725.1. Taxonomy (NCBI): domain Eukaryota; kingdom Metazoa; phylum Mollusca; class Bivalvia; order Cardiida; family Solecurtidae; genus Azorinus; species Azorinus chamasolen. The sequence goes on along the minus strand of OY755243.1, from coordinate 13,712,531 downwards.
TTACAACGCTGAATTTTCAAATGGACTCTTCCAAAATTCAAACAGGTCAAGCTTATGGTGATTGTTTAGGGTAAGTGTAACATGACAAACAATCCAGATCATGATGAAAAAAGTCCTGCATGAATATTCAACAAGTATTCGTGTTTGTTTCAGACTGCGCAGTTCGTATCGGACGTGGGCGGGGCTGTGGGACTATGGATTGGACTCTCCCTCCTAAGTGTATGTGAGATCTTCCAGTTGGTTATGGAACTCTGTCATTACGCTTATTACTATATTTCCAAAGATGACAGAGAGGCGCGCCGTCGGCATAGACGAAATACAAACCGGAGACAGGTAGAGGGAAGTGCAAGACACCGATATGATAACGACAGCTACCCTGATAAAGAATCCAACAACCGACGGCCTGATACGACATTTAACAAACGGGATAAAACTTCGTCCCCTAGAGAGGGTCGTGGCCCCTTGCATGAGCGATGGGGGCGAAAGGAAGAGAATCAATATAATGACTTGTATGAGCAGAATCGGGACTTGAGTTACCCATTGTCGAGGATATCTTGATGGATACATTATCGTTCGTGACATATATAGTATATTTGCTCGATTGTGACGTGTCGTTTTCTATTAACTATTTACCTAATGGAAACGTCTTTTCATGCCTTTTCAAACAGAGTAGTGCATATGCATATAACAAAAATAATTCGTTAAACACACGTACTGAACCAGACACTTCTAGCATGTGCCTTCATCCAACCAAAACGTGTTACTTTGAAGCCAGTTACAAATATACTCGGTGACTTTTCAGAAGTCAGAGCAACTGTAGAGTAGCCTTTAGGAGTACGACAGAAAGAACAACATACAGACATTCGATGCTCTTTTTCCGTCCACGAATTTGGTAGATCATCATCATCATAGAATACTTCTATCATTGCAAAGAATGGAGTGTGGTGATCGATTGTAGAGGTTTTATGCGTTTACTGAACAGAATTTGAACATGGATGTTCCCAGCTGTCTTTCAAAGATTATAACTCACATCGCCATAAAATCCTTGGGTGAAGTACGTTGCAACTTTAAATCCAGATGCAACTTTAAATCACATTTATATTTTAGTAATGCGTGTGAGATTTCAGATTTGGAGAATGTTGTACGAAGCTTGTCATGCCTGTATCCCTGTTTAAGAAGTTTTTAAGTAATAACGCGATTGCGAATATTGTAATCCTCAACATTGGAACATGCCTAGCAAAATAGATAAGTTGTGAAATATAAACTTATAAAACTCCGTAAGGTATAGCATGAGGAAATCAATCTGGATGTGGGTAATTAACTATATTAGCGTCAAAAGTCGTCCAGTTAAAGAGGTAAATCCATCATTAATACTGTCTAATTTCGATAAATCGGATCTCGTTTTCTCGTAACGACGGGATAACTCGTAAGCACTGCAAAGTTCCAGTACACTGCCTATTGTTTTCTATATACAAAAGATGCAAATATCAGGAAATGTAAAACTCGGAAAATTCGAAAATTCGGATGTGTAGACAGGCCCCAACCTTCATTAATCCAATTGTTTTTGTCGGACTTACTCGGATCGGTGAGATTGGCAGTGCTTAAGATTATCGCACGTCGTATTTTTCACACCTTTATGCTATAGCGTTCCAGTTCTATTTAATTCTAAAAAGGTGCTGGGATTCCTGTCTGGTTTGTTTTATGCCTTTGAAGTTCTTTTGGGCATATAGAAGAAAACATGACATCAAAAATGGATTATTAATATTATAAAATACAGTAATATCTCGAATGTTCTGTATAGAAGAATTTAGAAACTTTGAGGCAGGTGGCTGTTTAATGCATGGCGAAAGTAATGCAGAAAGTTCCTAGAGGAGTTTCTGCATGACTGTCAAGCTGCCACCTGTCTTAAAGATTGATAACAATACGTATTTTAGTGTTTGAATAATCTACATTTGACTGTATGTTATCCAGATACTGAGGTGTTTCACCGGAGGCATCGATGTTATCTGCCTGTTTATCAGGTTTCAACATTTTGGTACGTTCATGTGGTGTAGTATTGTATGAAGTAGAATAGCATTTAACAATTTACATAAAATTTGGTTACAGTCCACAATAGACGTTTTCCATAATTATCGTAAGTTTTATCGCAGTGCAGTTTTACTGGTTCCTAAATTGTAATAACGCAAGCGAAATACAAAATACATAGGCACTTTCTGTATTACTTTTGTCCTCCATTAAGTAACCAGCTTTTTTTTTTAAAGAAATTCATGTTTCCTCATTAGAGAGATTTTTCTTATATCCACACGCAGTTTGTTTGTTTTTATTTCATTTCAACTTTTGCCTATCTATGGTAAAGCAAGTAAATATCACTTATTTCATTTTACTGCGTTGTTGTGATATTGCTCGCCATTCTCACCGACTGTACACCATTATTCTCAGTTGATCCCTTATCCTGCTAATAGGGACCTGACCCGCGTATGCAAACAGCTTAGATCCCGGCGAGACAGTCGCGAATACTCAAAATAAAGCACATGATTACTTTCTCGATAAAGTACATCACTATATTCACGATTAAGCCATTCAAAATATCAACGATACAGTACCTCAATACATTCACAATAAAGTACCTTAATACACCCACGAGAATTTTGCTCAGTATATTCTTGATAAAGTACGCCAATACCTGAGTATTTCGGCGATAAAGCACCTCAATACATCCACGACAGAGTGCCTCAGTAGGTTCACGACAAAGTACCTGAATGCATTCACGATAAAGTACGTCAGTACATTCACAATACAGTACCTCAGTGAATCCACGATAAAGTACCTCAATACATATTGATACTGAGACAATTTTAGCCAGAGCATATAAATTGAAAGGTACACCTTTTGGTTTGGATAGGGATTTTCCGAAGGAGATCGCGAGTGCTCGGAAAAAACTGTACTCGTCAGAGGAGGCGACCATTGGGAGACGGGAACGCAAAAAGGTACAGATCCGCTACCCAGCGAAACTATGCATAGGCGATCGCGTAGTCCGAGACATTTTTCCGGATTGGTTCACTGTTTTACAGGGAGACAGACTCAGTAGTTTCTTTGAAGATGCTGATAAGTCAGCGAAATCTGAAGCGGTCACTGAAGGCGCGACAGATCAAGACAGAGACATAAAAGAAAGATCAGGTTCAAATTTATACTCGGATGACACTGAGATCGATTCAACATGCGATTCCGATGCAGAATCTGACGATGTTTTCGTGGTTTCGGAAGTGAGCGTCCAAAGAAAGCAGCGAATTATTCCATGGAGTGGTGACTGTAGCCACGCCCCCGCCGCTATAGTAAACACTCCGTGTGTAGATAACAAACGGGGAGCACGTGACACAATAATCCAAAGCGGTGAAGGCAGTAAAATGAAAAATCCGGAACGCATGCAACGTTCTCAGACGACGACAGGGTCGACTCTCAGGAATTCGGTCGACCATGAACTTGGTCGGGAATACAGTTCGGAAAAGACACGCGTGCATTCAGGTGTTAAGAGTAAGAAATCCCGCAAAAATGGGAAAGCCGACATCAGTTCTAGGACTGCGACCCAGCGTGACAAATCTATAAATAACTCTAGGGAAAACCCTGAATGTCTGGCACGTGGGGCCGCTCAAGTCTCTGAAATCCCGGAAGCCGCTCAGGGTAATGCTCAATAGGAAAAAGCAGAGGAAAATGATATCATAAACTTTTGTCTTCTAAATCTACAAGGTTTAATAGGTAAAAGATACAATAAACTGAATTCAGCTGAATTAAAAAAATTATTTCAGAAAAATGATATACTTTTATTCACAGAGACGTGGTCAAATGAACAGTTTGACTATGAAGTGGAGGGGTTTACATGTTTCGCTCTCCATAGGGATTTTAAGCACAAAAATAGCCGCCGAGATAGTGGTGGTATAATGGTATATGTTGCAATTAGGCTGGTTTCAAAGGGCATGCTATTGAAATCAGATAGTGATAGTATTTTATGGTTAAAACTTGAAGCGAAACGTATCAGTATGAAGAATGATTTGATTTTATGTTTAGTATACAATATACCCATAGGAAGTGGTAGACAAGCATTACTTGAGAGAAACATTTTTGATATTTTGACTGAAGATATTATAAACATTGAAAATCAATTTGGACAATGTGATTTTTTTATTACTGGTGATTTCAATATCCGGACCGGTGAAAGGCTAGACTATGTTGAATATGAAACCCTTGTAAACTTCCAGTTATTACCAGATGACTATGTTGAAGATACACACGTAAAACGAAACTCTCAAGACAAATGTGTAAATGACTTTGGATTATGCTTATTAGAATTTTGTAAAGAGACGGGTCTCAGAATAGTAAATGGTAGGGTGTGCGAAGATGCGAGCGAGGGTAAATTCACATGTGTTAAGACGTCTGGATGCAGTGTGGTAGATTATGTATTGTGTAGAAGTTCATTGTTTGATTTCTTTAGTCATTTTGAAGTAGGTGATCCTAATATTCTTTCCGATCATTGTGTGATAAACATTGGGTTAAAGACAAATTGTTCGAAGTCTGTAAATGTGTGTCGCGGCGAAGATGTAGAATACGAAAAAGTAGAATTTAAATATATATGGGATATAAATAAATGCGAGGTTTATAAGAATATTTTAGACAGTGACAGTGTCAGAAATAGATTAACTGATATTGAGAACGATTTAAAAGATGCCAAAACTTCCCAAGATATTGACTCAAATTTGAATCAGTTTTATACAATTTTAAGTAATGTTTGTGATCCTCTTTTTAAGTCAAATACTTATAGTGATGATGCGGAAACAAGTATGATAAAGAAAGGGAGACAAATATGGTATGACTACGAATGTAAACACAAACAAAATAATTTCTATGAAATATTAAATGCTTATAGACAGGATCAGTGCGAAGAATCCCGTATTTCAATGACTACCGCCAGAACAGATTATAAATCAACTTTAAGAAACAAGAAATATTTATATGACAGAAAACAAACAAGCAAGTTAGAATCACTGCGATATAAAAATGCAAAGGAATATTGGAAATTGTTGAAAGGATTAACGCAAAAACAATCATCATCTACATTAGATACATCTCATTTTTTTGACTATTTTAAAGCAATCAACAACCCAGATTCTGCATTCTTTCAACCTGACGAAGATGTTATACATTTCAATGAAAGATATTTGGATGGTGAACTTCAAGAAATGTTTTCTGAATTAAATATTTGTATAACTGAGGGGGAGATCCGTAAAGCATGTAAAGAGTTGAATAATTGTAGATCCGGTGGCCCTGATTACATACTAAATGAATTTTTTAAGCATGGCATAGACTCGTTAATTGCATATCTAGTAAAATTGTTTAATGTTATCTTTGATAATGGATCTTATCCCGAAAAATGGTCAGAGGGTTATATTATTCCACTATACAAAAAGGGAGACGTGAACGACACTGGAAATTACCGTGGCATCACTTTACTAAGCACTCTGGGTAAACTTTTTACAAAAATTCTTAACACAAGACTTAATAACTGGGCAGAAAAGTATCAGGTTTACGTTGAGGCTCAAGCTGGATTTCGGAAAAACATGAGTACGATTGATAATATTTTTGTACTCCATGGCTTGATAACCCACCTTTTAAATGATAATAAAAAACTTTTTGTAACTTTTGTTGATTTCAGAAAAGCTTTTGATTTCGTAGTCAGAGACGTGCTTTGGTACAAACTTTTGAAATACGGAGTGAGGGGAAAGATAATTAACGTAATTCAATCAATGTACAAGAATCTTAGATCTAAGGTTAAATATCAAAATTGTTTAAGTGAGGATTGCATGTGTACTTTGGGTGTAGCTCAGGGGGAATGTATCTCACCGTTCCTATTTTCCATGTACCTTAACGATCTAGAGGAGGTTTTCATATCAAAAGGGTATAAGGGTTTGGACATTGGAATGCTGAAACTTTTTATATTGTTATACGCCGATGACGTTCTCCTGTTTGCTGAGTCTGAAAGTGATCTACAGTCTGGCTTAGACATTTTACATGAATACTGTGAGAGATGGAAGCTCAAAGTAAACACCGAAAAAACAAAGATCATGATATTCCATAAAGGATTCTCAAACTCTTCAAAATTTAAGTTTACTTTTGATGATAAAAATATTGAAATTGTGAACAAATTCAGTTACTTAGGTGTAATTTTTACAACCGGTGGGTCATTTAAAGAGACTCAATCGGCTCTTAGTGGCCAAGCTGCAAAGGCAATTTACAAGCTACAATCATATCTACGCAAATTCACAAACATCTCTATTAAACATACGCTGGATCTATTTGATAAACTTATATTACCTATTCTTAATTACAGTTGTGAAGTTTGGGGATTTAGCAGAGATAACAAGACAGAGAGAATTCATTTAAAATTTTGCAAACAAATTCTAGGAGTACGACAACAGACACAAAATAGTTTCGTATACGGCGAATTAGGAAGAACCGATCTAAAAGTATAGAGACATATTGCAATAATTCGATATTGGATTAAACTATTACAAAACCCTGACAGGAAATACATAAAAGGAATTTATAATTTAATGTTGGAAGATATGGAGACCTACCCTAATAAAGCTTCTTGGGCGTCGAAAGTACAAGTTCTACTAGAATCGCTTGGACTAAGATATGCATGGTTAAATCAAGGTGTAGGTAATATTGAATGCTTTATAAGGCTATGTAAGCAAAGACTGACTGATCAATTCATTCAAAACTGGAGTGCCGAAATTAATACATCCTCTCGTGCAGATAGTTATAAATTGTTCTCTGATTTTGGATTCAAACTATACTTAGATACAGTAAAGATTGAAAAGTTTAGAAGAGATTTAACTAGACTCCGTCTGTCGTCTCATAGATTAAACGTAGAAACAGGCCGCTGGCACAAACCTCAGAAAATTCCAAGAAATGAGAGGAAGTGTCATGTATGTAATGTTCTGGAATACGAATTTCATTTTGTGTTGGAATGTTCTATATACAACGATCTAAGAAAACTGTACATAAAACCATACTTTTGGCGTCACCCAAATATACCTAAGTTTGTAAATCTCATGAAAACAGAAAATCAAAACGTTTTAAAGAAACTTGCTATCTATGTCTATAAATGCTTTAAACGTAGAACCGAATTAACGTTGATGTGATTTGTTGAATGTGTATAATTTCTCAGTTTGTCATAGGATCTACATTTTTTATGCATGTACAATAACCGTACATGTAACTCACTGATTCACTAAAGTTCGTGGTTGTTATTATAAAGAGTTAACTCCCTTACCTTTTCATAGAAACATGCGGTCAATGCTGACATGTTCTTTATTATATTTCCTCTTCAATTTCTGTTATCATTTTCCTCTAACAGTATGCTCAGACTCGTATATTTTTTGTTTGATTTGAAATGAATGTTTTCATTCCATTTAATCTACTGTTGACAGTTCTAAACTACATTTACATGTATGTATTGCTATCCTGTACTGTTGGGCCCATGGTCTTTGTACTGAATAAACTATCTATCTATCTATCTACATCTACGATAGAGTACCTCAGTACATTCACAATACAGTACCACAGTATATTCACGATAAAATACCTGAACACATTTAGGATAAAGTAACACAGTACATTCATGACAAACTACTTCGCTATATTCATGATAAAGTGCCGTCCATTCACGATAAAGTACCAAAGTACCAAAGTACACTCACAATACAGTACCTTAGTGCATCCACGATATAGTACCTCAATAATCCTACGACACAATGCCATATTACGAGGCATAATAAAGTACCTCAATACATCAACCATATAATATGTAGATACGATTCTGCAGTTTCTGTTATAGTCAATATTCATGTACCCATGTGCCATTATAAAAATAATATAATTAATATTTCTGATGTCATTATTCTTACATGTTTATTCATGGAAAAGGATTAAGTGATCGTTTAAGAAGGGGCTACTGTACTATATAAAAAGCTTACTTAATTGTTAAGCAATTTGAACTATTAATTGAAATATGATTTTTTTTTATTGTAAGATGAGCATAGATGACCTAGTAAAGCTTTTCTTCAACCATTTATACTTTATGATTAATCGAAGTAAAACATATATATACCATACTTACATTAAGTTTTCTGCCAAACAAACATATGCGGACAGCCCTAGTGGGGTCGTTTGAACAGAGTCTACACTATGTCAATTCAATTTAATGTTATCAATATAGTACGAAATATGATTATTCAGCTGAATATAACACTGGAGAGAAGCGAACGGATGTCAGCATACTTAAACCTTCGCTCGCTAATCGCGTCAATATACCCACCTGTAAATAGTGAAGACCCAGATGAGACAGCATCAGGGTCTGCACTATGTACAAGTTGATTGTGCAACCAGTGCATTCCACAGCGGTGATTGCACAGCGAAATACGTGTACATGAAGATATATGTAATTATACAACAGGGCATGGGTAAAGAAGGGGAAATGTATTTTAGGTAGTTACAGTAAATCACATACGGCTCCAAAAATACATTCATTATACGATAGGGGCTCGTATGTCACATGTTCTATATTTCCCTCTAAACCGGATTTTTTTCCAGAACAATATAGATACTGTCATGCAGGTGACTGCTTAATGCAGGATGAAAGTCATACGGAAAGCTCCTAGATGAGTTGTCTGTAAAACTTTCACCCTGCATTAAGCTGTCATCTCTAAGACTGGTAGTTCTAGATGATTTAACGTTCGGTTTAGAAGGATGTAAACAAAATTTTTATTGCACCTGATTCTTTTTAAATACATTTATAAACCTTCTTTAGAAAACCAACCTTTTACAAACAGTGTATGACAAAACCAGCAACAAGGTTTATATATAACGGTAACTCAATTTTGTTAATTGGTATTTAGGGCAGGTGGCTGCTTAAAGCAAGGTGCACGTAAAACAGAACGCTCCTATAGGAGCATTCTGTTTTACTTTCACTTTGCTTTAAGCAACCATCTGCCTTTAACACAGAATACTTGATGTAATTTAGTGGCCGTTATAGAGAGGTTTCAAATACTGTATATTACATGTATATCACATGGCAGTGAATGGGTTACTAGGCCAATTTAAATATATTAGACATACTACCCCTGTGACTGATTTAATACTTTTGTCAGAAAAAAAAATACGGTTATCGGTTAGCCTAATTAGTTGCTGTGGCAGAAACTGTAGAATTAGATACATAATTTTCACAAGCAGAAATAGCAGACCCTGGTCCTGCAGCAGTTCCGTCATGGGTCGTCTGATCTTGTTTTACGATATCTACAAGGCAGCAAATAGCATCTTATTCAAGTAAGGAGCTGAATAGGAAGTTTATACAGTAGAACCTGCCTTAGCCCATTACCTCATAGGCTATAGAGAAAAGAAAACTTGTAGAATTTTGTAGTTTGAAACCATTGTGGTCAATAGAGCATTTGCTCCTGTAGGAGCAAATGCTCTATTTATCACAATGGTTTCACAAAGTGACTTTTACAGAGTCTTGAAAAGCCGTCAATATCAGGGAATGGTTAAAGTGGCCACCAAGGTCTAATTATGGGTCTGTGAGGCAGATTGTAGCTCAATACAGGTTAAACATAACGCAGAAAGCTTCTACAGGAGCTTTCTGGATTTCTTTTGCCCTGCATTAAGCCACCGCCTGTCCTTTAAGACTCCTATGTTCAATAAATGAGTGGCCACTTAGGACAGGTTCTACTGTAATGAGGCGGTCTGGTCACTAAACCCGGACGTCCGTTTCAATCTTTAGCTTTGTGAGCTAATGCTTGTCTGCAACAAATATCGTCTGCAACAATTCGAAAACAAAATAAGAACTGTTCATTTCTTACAAAACCGATAAGAGTGTCGAACAGACTGGAATCTAATAATAGACAGAGTCACTCGACGACTCATCTTGGAGTTACCCGGCGTCACACTTTGGGCTCGTAGCTCGTTCAGAAATAATAGTCACACTTGATAGTTATATTATTTCCTATCAAGAGATAAATCAGGGAGTGAAATATGTTGACGTTTTTATATTTATTATTTAGACGCCGACTAACTTGTATGACTCGTCTGATTTAACCGTTTACTCGATTTAAAAATTGACGACAACGTAAATATTTATTAACATGTTTTAACCCTTTACTCCATTAATATTTATGTGCAAAATAATGACAACATGAATATTAATTAAAACATTTTTGCCATGGCAGAAACTATAGAAATGTATTATTATTTTGTAAGCAAACAGAGCAGACCCTGGTCAAACGGATGATATAGGCGCCGTCTTATCAGAGTCTACATTGTTTCCAAAGGCTTAGAAAGGGGCATTTATTGAGTAAAGAATTAAATGGACATGAATACAGATTTGATTATTTTTGCCACAGGAGAAACTAAAATCATATCTGTAGCAGTCCACGTACTTATGTACGTAAGATTCACAAAACCTTTCGGTCTGAAGCTTACACGTTCACACATTTATCAAATGTATTAACAAGGTCACTTGAAAAAGTAAATTGTTTACTTCAGAGTTTTGCTAAGTACATTTTTTTTCAATTTTCGTCTCTACGTTACCCACCTCTAAATGTAAAACATTACTCACTACCACACCTGGCCCAACGTCACCATGAACCGTAAGATATCGCGATAAGTATTGTGACGCATAAATCCTGTTATTTAAACCCTTGCCTCATATAAACACCTGTTTACGCATAAGTTGCAAACAAAGTAGACCCAGATCAGACGGCTCCTATTTGAGCCGTCTGATCAGGGTCTGCTATAATTGCTTATTGCATGATATAGATCTGATTCTATATTTTTTGTCAAAGTAGAAACTTGTCTTGAAAGTTTTACATTAGAAACATTCAGGTAATAAAATTTATTATCCATGATGTTATATCTCACATGAATATTGAACGGTAAAGTGTTAACCCTCCTAACTTGCCACGTGCGACCTTGTTAGCATTTACAAACAATTTGGATCTAGATGCTTCGTCATTTACACACGGTCAATACAGTAAAACCTCTCTATAACGGCCACTAAATTGTTTTAATTAGTTGGTATTTAGGGAAGGTGGCTGCTTAAAGCAAGGTGAAAGTAAAACAGAACGCTCCTATAGGAGCGTTCTGTTTTACTTTCACCTTGCTTTTAGCAGTCACCTGCCTTTAACACGAAATACTTGATGTAATTTAGTGGCCGTTATGGAGAGGTTTTACTGTAGTTCATCAAGCGTTTTAACGAAAGGTATGAAAATATTCTAGAACATCATAGTTTTAGCAGATCTCGTTTTTTGCAGCAGGCTAAGGGTTAATAGTGCTTTTAATGTCAATCTAGTCGTTTAACACTGTCAACACTAAGTTTATTTCGTTTGCGAAAAGCAATCGTCTATGTCAATTATAAAACCCTATTTATTTTTAATAGTATCAATCAGTATTGGCCATTCAGTTAAAATACTGAAAGGGGGTGATCCCCGAGAGCAAAAATTACAACACAAAAAGAGAAAATTGCAGACTCGGTTTTATTAAGTCTGTTCATGAACAGTAATTGAAAGTGCAACACTGCTCACGCCCCCTAGCACCGGCTTAAGCGGTATTCAATTTTCAGAACAAGAAGTACTGAAATTCATGATCTCGAAGGATCGGAAGGTATAACAACACTGAGAATGAAGTTTAACCCTTTCCCTGTTCTATGTTTATTATATATTTCAATTCCTTCTGAATATTTAAGGACAAAATATTTATAATGAAATATGGAAGGTAGAACACTGTATAGCTATTTTAGAAAGCGTTGGAACAGATTTATCAAGTTCCAATAGCAAACAATGTAGACCCTGATCAGACGGCTCCTCTAGGAGCCGTCTGATCTTGGTCTACTCTGTTTGCAAATGCGTGAAAACCCGTTTATATGAGGGAAAGGGTTAACCTCGTTATCTAGTACTCGGATAACTCGAACATCGGATAACTCGAAGTAAAAGTTCAGTTCTTCCAAAATATTCTATACAGAATTGTTCTAAAATATATCACTACTGATATCTAGAAACACGTGTGACAGCTTAATGCAGGTCGAAAGTAATGCTGAAAGTTCCAACATGAGCGGTCAGCATTAATTTAGACCTGCATTAAGCTGTGAACTTGAGAAATTGTTCAGATTAGAAATAGGATTACTCGAACGTCTGTTATCTCGAAGTAGTTTGCGTGGTCCCTTGTAGTTTGAGATATCGAGGTTCCGCTAAATCGAGGGTTTGGTGCAAAACTATTGTAACTCCTTCACAAAGTGAAGGAGTTACAATAGTTTTGCACCAAGTCCTTGATATATCTCGGGAGATGCATTTTACTCGGAACTCTCATCTGGATCCAAACGGTTTTTGAAGTTTGTTACAACTTAATTCTTCGCTTTGAAAAACTGAATAGATATTACTCAATTCATTCGCGACATTTTCAATCTATTGCAAAAACTCAATTGATACAGTTGTCACAATTTGTGCGCCATTGGCATGGCTGGATTTATTTTTGGCTGATGTGCAGCGAGGCAAGGGTCATAAACTATAGTGTCAGTGCAAAGTTTGATATAAAAGTATTAAAAAACTTCCAATTTCCCAGGATAGGCGAAGAAGCGTGAAAATATAAATATCGGTAAGTACATAATGCACAGATATCTGAAAGCATGGTAACTCAGTGGGCTGCAATAAAAGATCATACGACAATCGCTACTACAGTAGAACCTGTCTTAAGCGACCTTATATTGATTAAAAAAAGCAAGTGGGTGCTTAACCCATTACCTCATAGGCTATTTTTAGACCCAACCTCTGAATAAATCTACCGAAAAGATGCATTAACTACAGAAAAGGAACATTTTAGAGTTTTGTAGTTTGAAACCGTTTGAAACCATTGTGATAAATAGAGCATTTGCTCCTATAGGAGCAAATGCTCTATTTATCGAAATGGTTTCACAAAGTGACTTTTACAGAGTCGTCAAATATCGTCAATATGAGGGAATGGGGTAAAGCAGGGCAAAAGTAGTACAGAAAGTTTCTATAGGAGCGTTCTGTTATACTTTCACATTGCTTTAAGCAACCGCCTGCCTTTAACACAAAATACTTGATGTAATTTAGTGGCCGTTATAGAGAGGTTTACTGTTTATACATATGATTCTACAGTTTCTTCAAAAGCTACAGAGTCCTGTGTCCATATGATATTATAACAATAAATCCATTTACGTTACTATTTATGGAGTACATTGTTATACAGTGTAAACTAAGACTTAAACATAACGTCAGTAGCGATCGTCGTTTGCTAGAAATTACGATCAGTTCAGTCGTACGATCGTTCGTAAGCTTAGTTCAAACAGTGTAACAGGAGAATTACCCTTTGTAACACTTTCTGTTGATTTGTTCATGTGGGAATTCACCCTTTCCTCCATAAATACGCATTTCTACGCCTCTGTAAAAATCACCTATTGAAACCATTGTGATAAATAGAGCATTTGCTCCTATAGGAGCAAATGCTTAATTTCACACAATGGTTTCAAACTAAAAAATTCTAAAAGTTTCCTTTTTTCTAGTTAATGTTCAAGATTAGATTTATTCAAAGTGGTTGGATTTAAAAATAGCGTATGAGGGAATGGGCTAATGGCATGACGAATATTAATTAGTTAAACTTTCATAGCGGTATATGTACACATGATCTTTTGGTAATATAGAAATTACAGTTCTAATCAAATATTTTATAATTTTATAAGCAAACAGAATATACCATGGTCCTGTATCATATAGCATCTTCTAATATGGATCTATCCTGTTTGCAAATGCGTGAAAATGCGTTTATATGAAGGAAATTGTTAAACAACCAACATTTCTCTTTCACAAATATCTAATATCATCATCGTATTCTTGCTAGCTAGAATGCCTGGTTAATGTCGGCTATGCGGATAACAGCGATTATCGTAAATAAAGTGGTAAATAAAGTGATAATAGTAGTCGTACATGTACTATTTTCAATAAGACAGCGCCCCCCTGGGGTTTAATTTGTTTGCATACAATAGGTTCACCTATTGTCAGAAATTTGGATAAAAAAGCATAGTTGCAACTGTTTCAAATATTCCATATTTCAAACATTTAGGTTTCAAATATTTCGGTATTTCAAACATTAATTTTCGATATTTCGAATATTCCAACTTTACTTTACACAAGAAGATCCAAATTGAAAAGTTGCACCTGATACTGGTCGTAACATATACCTTGTATCCTTAACCCTTTACTCAATTAATATTCATTTAACAAATAATGACATCATTAGTATTAGTTACATTCTATTTTATAATGAACACAGACCAGTTTAGTCTATGAGGACTGTCCCGAAATAGCGTAGACAAAGACCATATCGAAATCAGGTTCTATTACACAATCGGTTCTGCATGTTCTTGAATTCTATTTACGGTTTATATGTGTGACTGTGTGAAATATTAACAAACTATCCTACGAATTGCTCGTGATTTATAGTAAGCTACCCACACAGATGTTAATGAAAATTGATGTTGAATTCCAGAGAAAGAAGGGTTGTCTTCCACATTTTTAGGATAAGCCCTCATATATTATTCCATAAGTAAATAGAACAGGAGTCTACAGCAGCTGTCTAATTAGGGTCTGTTTATAAAGTAAAGTGTTAAAAAGGCCATAAGCAGATAAAATAGACATAAATATGAATTAGATTCGAAAATCCGTAATACTGATTTACAAGAACATAATCATAATAAAAGAAACAACAACATTTTACAAAGGAAACCCGAATTTTTCAAAACCTGAAGACGTTTTAGCCTAATCTGGCATGACAATACTCTTCCGATAGCACGGTACAAGTATGTAGGTGCAATGATGATCCTTGATTAAGTATGCCAGTTAACCCATTCACTGCAATGACATATTTATGGTATTACATGCAAACATAATATTATGCATGACTGTTGCTAACACTTTGGACCAATACTAAATCCGGCGTAAGAAACACCCCGTCTGACATTGCCATACACCCTTCTTCGCTAATCTACATCTGTATTGGTTTAAAATACAGAAATACCTAATCCGAACACTGGTCTGCCGAACACTCACTAATCCGAACAATCAAATAAATATCATGATCCGCATTTAAGACGATAGGAGCTTAATGTCGGGTCTTGTCCAAATGAAAATTCTGAACAAATCTAAACTCCACTAGTAGGGTACATTTTGCAATATTTTATTACCGTGCAAAATAAGGAGTAAATAGTGCTAAAATTCTGAAGGGAGGTGATCCCCCGAAAGCAAAAATTGAAACACAAAAAGAGAAAATTTCAGAATCGGTTTTCTGCTTTGAAGATTCCTGTATTGTATTGTATTATATTGTACTTCATTTCATTGCATTGCATTGCATTGTATTGTATTGTATTGTATTGTATTGTATTGTATTGTTTTGTTTTGCATTGCATACCGTATAACTATAAACCAATAGTTGCTAAGAATTTGCATCAAGGGGTAGTCCAATATAAATCCGTATTGCACAGGTAAAATCCGTATTGGACTCGAGTGCATGGGCAAAAGCTGCAAACCCATGTACTTTGCGTTCTGATCCGGGACTTCTCTATTTTCAAACGCACGAACACGCGTTTGTATAAGAGAAAGGGTTACATTTGTAAATTAAGGGTCGAGACTAGCAATGAAAAACAGAACCCGACTGGTGACATTTATTGAACGTAATTCACCTATTGTACTAGCAACCTTGTTAGACTGGAATATTTCAAACTATTGTTACTGTTTAAAAAAATTATCAGATTTTTTATCCGATTATCAGAAAAAATATCAGAAACTATGGATAACACTTTTGATATATAATAAGCTTCTTAATATATTAATTTAATATCGGTGTTATATTCAATCATGGCAAAATCGAAAAGAATTAAAGAAAAACTTAACCCGTTGTTAATAAGCGCCGTCCAAAGATATAGTTTTCTGCAAATAATATACATTGTACTTTGATTTCATCTCGGTCAATATAACAGTTAAGAAAGCCGTTCTAGATAATATGGAAGCTAAGAAGATATTGTCAAATACGTTTATGGTGGGACGTCCGTCGGTCAGTTATGTTGATACAATAATTATGCATGTAGTTTTGATTGAATGTCTCTAAATATTAAAGTATTAGAGTTCTTAATTATATAACATTTAACAATGGTTAAAACCTTCAGTAGTTTTCAGAATTTTAACAAGAACATTCTACAGTTTAATATTAAACCCGATTGTTATTACAATTTACATACAATTGTACAGTAAAGAATACTTAAATACACAGCTTAAGCATTAAAACTACGACGGCTGAGCAAAAAAATTGTAGAATGTGTTAATAAAAGCAAACTGCCAGTTCAACTACATTCAAATTGTTATATTTCAAGATCCATTCATTACTGACATAATTACAACAATTTAGAAAACATATATCAGAATACGCCGTTGCCATGTATATGTTTAATCTAACAAATAGTTTTATCAAATAATACCATCATGAATATTAGTATATCTATAATGGCCTATGAACAAAGAACATGGATATTAAAGGATCTGTAGAATCATATCTATATTACTTCTTTAGCAACCATTACTCCCTGGTCAGACGGCTCCTACAGGATCTACTTTGTGGCAAAGACGTTAAAATAGTTAAAATGCGTTTCTACGAGGTAAAATATATGTTTTTATCTAAACGAGTGCATTTGTATCTTAAAATTATGGTTCAATTTGTGTTATTTATTTAGTTAAGAGGTTTTATAAGCATTATTGTATAAACGACCCTACATAAAAACGCATCGTTGCTTGGTTGGCTATAATACAGTACGTAAATAATTCAAACAGTGACTTACCTGACCGATGATTCAGTGTACATAGTACGCTTTGTCGTTCACTTGAATTCGAAACGTAATTTTCTGTATAAACCTTTAAACTCTAAGTAACTTTCATCAATAAAGGTGATTATTTGCCTCATTTTCAATGCAAGCGTTTCCTTATTTTCTTCTTTTAACACCCGAGATCATGACATTAAACAGTTTGGATACTGATAAGATGTTGAGTTACTAGGCGTCTCATCTGGTTACACGTGTTTTGCAAAGATTCTCACTTGTTCAATAATAACGGCAAAAGTGCCAATTTATTGATAAGTTTTCCTGTATAACTTCAAACGTTGTGATGGTGATTTTAACTTTATCGTGGGTCTATAACAAGGAGAAGCAGTTCCTGCACTTTAGCCCAAGATAGTGTAACTATTCTGATTAAGATTGAGTTGTGTGATCTACTATTCGGTTTATCTTAAAATATAGAACCTAAAACGGCTAATAAAATGGATATGTTGTATCAGATGACTGTAAACAAGAAAACATTCTTCATAATCAAAGGTTCGAAAAATCAATTTATTGATACAATCTGTAGAAAGGTGGGTGATTTTCGTGTGCTAATGGCGCGTAGTATATTCTGATTATTAAAGCATTATTCATTTAAACCAAGTTACACTTAGGCTTGATATTATTTGTTCAATTTTAATGTTGGTTTGTACTGTCGACGTCTCGTTATTTCACCTGCTGATAGCAACTTTTACCCTTTCTCTGTTCAATATTCATGTTAGAAATAATGACATCATGAATATTTATCATCTGGATTTTCATAATGTATTTTTTTTCAAGTTTTTCTTTTCCTTTGACAACATTTTAGAATCAGATCTATGTCATGTCATAAGCAAACATAGCAGACCCTGTTCTGGGTCTACTCTGTTTGTTTGTGCGTTAAAAAGCGTTTATACATGTATGAGGAAAAGGATTAACCTATAACTCTTTCAGCGTTTATGACCGACTTATGATGATCTTTGAAAACTGTCTGGTGTTCGGGACTAAATGGAAGAAAAATATATTTTAAGTATTGCGTCTTTCCGGCCGTTCATCCACATACATCGTTTTAGTTTTTATTCTAAACAATCTGATGACCAGCATTCAATGACACTTTATTGAAAACGTATATACCAAGGCGGCATGCACTGACGAGACGCTTGATTGAATGGGCTTTACATGATAACCTTCCCGTAGTGGAGCATCCATCGTTTTACTGATATTCTTGGTTGAAAGAAACATTGCCTCCAGTAATGGTGTCTTCTGTGTTTCGGTACAATTCCGGGGTTATCTGATCAGGATTGACAAAATATGTCATAAAGGGTGCCCTGATAACCTTGACGCAGTATGTGATGCAGGGTACACTGATTACCCTGACGCAGTATGTGATGCAGGGTACCCTGATAACCTTAACGCAGTATGTGATGCAGGGTACACTGATACCCTGACGCAGTATGTGATGCAGGGTACCCTGATAACCTTGACGCAGTATGTGATGCAGGGTACACTGATTACCCTGACGCAGTATGTGATGCAGGGTACCCTGATAACCTTGACGCAGTATGCGATGCAGGGTACACTGATTACCCTGACGCAGTATGTGATGCAGGGTACCCTGATAACCTTGACGCAGTATGCGATGCAGGGTACACTGATTACCCTGACGCAGTATGCGATACATGGTACACTGATTACCCTGACGCAGTATGCGATGCAGGGTACACTGATTACCCTGACGCAGTATGTGGTGCAGGGTACCCTGACAACACTTACGCAGAGTTCGATGCAGGGTACACTGATTACTCTGACGCAGTGTGTGGTACAGGGTGCAATGATAACCCTGACGCAGTATACGATGCAGAGTACACTGATTACCCCGAGACGATATGTGATGCATCGTACCCTGATAACCCTGACGCAGTATGTAGCACATGGTACTTCACTGTCACTGATACAGTATGTGATACAATGTACATTAATGGCACTGACGCAGATTGTAATACATGGTACCCAAATGACCCTGTCACAGTATGTGATACGTGGTACACTAATGACACAGGGTACCCTAATGACCCTGACACACTATGTGATACTTGGTACCCTAATGACCCTGACACACTATGTGATACAGGGTACCCTAATGACCCTGACACACTGTGATACAGGGTACCCTAATGGCGCTGACACACTATGTGATATGGGGTTCCCTAATGACCCTGACACAATATGTGATACAGGGTACCCTAATGACCCTGACACAATATGTGATACAGGGTACCCTAATGACGCTGACACAATATGTGATACAGGGTACCCTAATGACCTTGACACAATATGTGATGCAGCTTATCCTAATGACCATGACTCAGCATGTGATATACACGGTACACTAATGATACAGGGCACCCTAATGACCCTGACACACTATTTGATAAAGTGTGCCCTAATAATCCTGACACAGTATGGGATTTAGGGTATTTAAGAAACCTAAGTATTCGGAATCTAATCTCCCAACCAGTTTGCAAAGCTGAATATATCAGGGTTACACCATTTTGATAACTTTGAATTAGAGTAGCAAATAGTTAGACCCAGATATCAGACTGCTCCTTCAGGAACAGTTTGATCTGAATTTGCACAATTTGCCTAAGTGTGTTTTCCGATTACTTTGAGAAATCAGGATAATACGATATGCAGATAGGGCAGTATCCATTAAAAGCCTTGAACTCGTCTTACAAGTGAATCACCCGCAGTTCCAACAAACGACGATCATTGTGGGTTGGGCCTTACGATCCTTACGATAGTTTCTGTCGTACGAAAATATACTAGATAGTTGTCCGCAAGTACTCGCTAACAGTAGCCATTTTCGTAAAATAAGATTTGCAATAAGTTTGGTAGCACGATTTTTTGTAAGACGGACTACTTTAGAAATCGTGTTGATCAACTTGACAGACTGTCCCCTAAATTGTGTCAACTCTTTGCACATCATGTACACAAACCTATGCAAGAAAAAGATTAAAGGAGACGAATGTGATATAATGGAGGCGAATGGGCTGTAAAGGAGGTGATTGGGATATAAAGGAGGTGATTTCGGAATATAAAGAAGGTAATTGGGATATGAAAGCGTTTATTGGTATATACAGGCGTTGATGTAAAGGAAGTGACTGATATATAAAGGTGGTCATTGAGATATACATTAGGTGATCGGGAAATAAATTAGATGTTTGGGATATAAAGGAGTTGATGGGGATATAAAGGAGGCGATGGGATATAAAGGAGGTGATTTGGATACTAACGGAGGTGATTGTGATGTTTGGGATATAAAGGAGGTGATTGTGATATAAATGAGGTGTGTGTGGTGTTTGGGATATAAAGGAGGCGATTTGATACAAAGAATGGATATAAAGGAGGTTATTAGCGTGTGAATGAGACGAATGTGATACTAAGGAGAGGGAGACAAAAGACACGACAAACGGGATATATAGCAGTCGAATGGGAGCTTTGTCACGTGGATCAGTTAATAGAAATTACAGATAAATAGTGTGTTATGACTTGAATGTAAATAGTGTTGAAAATGTTAAGTAATTAGAGCGAAAGGTGGCTCTAAGTTCACCGCGTTTATAGTATACCAGACATGGTTAGCCTGGAATAGGCAGACTGATATCATCTATATCCGTGCATATAAGCGTCAATCATTTGCTCTCTATATACCTACTTGTTTTTCACCAAACGCGACCGACTTACATTTGCAAGCAGCTTGGATCATAATCAGACGCCGAGTGACTTGGCATCTCATTAGGATCCGCGCTATTTTACACCGAGCCAATGGTTTCTCGAACGTTTGTTACTCGGAAAATGTTAACCCTTTCGCTGCCAAACTCTGTTGTCTGCTAACTTTGTCGTCTGCTACAAATGTTCATTTCTTATTTTCTTCATTTTTGTTTCAAAAACATAATAACAGTAACAAACAGTTTGGATCCTGATGAGACGTCGAGTTACTCGGCGTCTCATCTGGATCCAAACTGTTTGCATAGGTAATCACAGATCCGGCATTGGCAGCGAAAGGGTTAAAATTGCCCCAGGGTCGATTTGGCAGACGTTAGTTTTATATCGACTTAAAAACGATTAGTACAACAAATCAAAAGTGTTTTCTTTTCCTAAAGGTATACATTAAACATCGATGTATTTATTTCCGCTAGTGTCGTAATGTCGTTACTTTTTTATATGAATATTCATGGTGTACAGAGTTAAATCCAAGTCGCGTAGAAAACGAATTAAAGGATTCAACAACACGGACGGTGACGCATTGAAGTTGTCACTATTTCAAGTAGGCATCCATGCGCACTGAAGCAAAACAGTATTTAGTTTTTATATGACTGCATTAGGTTAAACTGGTAGGTTTCTGTAGACTGAATAGGTACGGATAAATATTTGGAAGTAACGTACATGTAGTGTGCTGCAATATAGAGGTGTCATATCCCTTTTTAATGAATTGTTTTATACGTTTGACAAACAAAGTATCACAATTTGTGTGTCCAATAATTTTTCGAAGTTTGTAAATGACATCACCGTAAAACTCCGGATGTGAAATACCTAACTTTAGAAAAGTACGTAAATTACAATTGTATTTGCTGATGAGTAGAACATTACGGTGATAAAATTTTGAAAATGTTTTACGAAGTTTGTCATATCAGTAGCCCTGTTTTAGTAGTTTTACAGTGATTATAAGGTTACGATTGTTAAAATCATCAACAGAGGAACAATCTCTAGCAAAACGAATAAGCTGAGAAATGTATACATCGTAACCCGTAGCTCGGGGAACATCCCCATCCAAATGAGGATAGTTAACTATTTTAAAATTAAAGTAATCCCTTTTGTCATAAATTCCAGAAGAAATTGTTCCATTGTTTATAGATACAACCCTGGTCAGATGACTCCTACATAAGGTTTTATGAGTTTTATCGCTCTACATTATAGTATATTGGTTAATTAGTCTATTTCAGGAAACAAGCTGCTACCAGTCACAAAGCTGCTCTCCAATAATGTTTAATGTATATGATTCAAACAGATGATTCAAACAGATGGGCTTATTGGAGCTTTATCGCTCTACATTATAGTAGCATGGTCTCATCATCTATCGAACCTCTTAACCTTTGACCAGGAACAGAAATCGTTACCATGAATATTGAAGAAAAAAATAAATCAGAAGTTCAAAATAATATGTTATACATACATGTACCTTGAAACAAGTAATTTTATTCCCATCTATTAATCCCCAATTAAACAATCCAGTGTTCCCCACCACCCGCATAACAAAAACAAAAATGGCTGCCAGAAAAATATCACCTGCTTATCGAACCTTTAGTTTAGAAACTGTTTACTGTAACATAATACTCATAGTCACGTGATTTCATCATGGGCATGTGACCTTTGCATAAGCTGAAGGGGTCAGAGCTGTCAAACATTTTCAATGTGGTACACTTTTCAATTTATGTTGATATTCTATAACATATTAAAAGTTGTCTCGTGTTTAGCATAATTGAAGGAAAAATAAACTGTATTGACATGTTTGTGACGCATATTTCGTTTTTAAAGCTACGAGGCGTTGTTTACAAACAAAGCAACGGTACTCATGATTTTATGACGTAGTGTGCACTTATGCATGCGTAAAAACACAAAAAATGAAAGGTTCGGAAAACAGGTGAGGTGCGATAGAAGGCGAGTCTATGATATATAAGTTAATCAAATTTATTTCAGGAAATAAGCTGTTACCAGTAACAGCCTTGCTCTCCATTAATTTTGGTGTATATGATTCTAATAGATGGGCTTATTTGAGTCGTATTGCTCTACCGTATAGTATATGGGTTAATTAAATCCATTTCAAGAAACATGCTTCTACACATTACAACCACATCTGCTATCGGACAATCGATGATCGGAATGAATAATAATACATATAATAATAACGCTCCACTGGAGACAGATGAAAGACAGACAGACGTTTACCTTACATGATGGGAATAAGATTATTGCAATTTAATACTATTTCTCGGATTTCTAAATCACCTCATGTACCTTCTACTTTTCCCCATCCACTCAATATCCCTGCAACATAGCATGTTTCGGATATGATTGAGATAAACAAAAATGATAGAGAAATTTAGAAGTAATAAATATCTGAATTCCATGTATCTGTCTAAATCAGTTTTCAGTCCAGAAATATTTACATTTATATTAGAGTTAAAATATTTAAATGTGGTTCCATCATCTTTTTACAAGTATTTTCTTTATTTAATTGGCGCTGGCCAGCAATGTGCTTGAGAGGTGATGGTCTAATTTACCGACACTATTTGAATGTCAGTCTAGGGAGATAAACAAAACAAGATAAAACATAGGTTTATCCGTAGTCAAAGTGCAACTATTGTTGAATCAAACACATATAAGAAGAAAACGACTATACGTTTATAAAAATATATTAATACATGTTTGTATTAATTTAACGCAACACAATACTTGAACAATTTGTGTTAACCATTGCCTGCTATGCTCAGTCATTTGCACATGGTTTGGACTCAGATAAGACGTTGAATAAATCGGCGTCTCTTCAGTATCCAAGCTGTTTGCCACCCTGCTATTTGAGAAATCATTTATTTATCTTATTTTATGTTATTTTCTGTCTTCCACTTTCAACATCAAAATGTTGCGCCAGTAATAGAACAGAACTGATGGAGGGTAATGGCGGTAAACGTTACCAACGCTGGGTCAGAATTAGCTCGTTCATTTCAGAGTTGGGTTCTCAAGCTTTTGATAGGTCAGATTTTAGCCAGAGGCTCAAATCTGACCAATCAAAAACTTGAGAACGAACTCAAGACTCAACTAAAAGCTTTTATAAGCATGGACCAAGATGTACTGTAATCTGTTATATCTCCTATATCGTTGACGCCGTCGGCGTTTGTCGTCTTCGTGAAAATAAATTAAACCTGGAAATAACTTCTTAAATATTCAATCTAATCTAATGAAACTTAACACATTTGTTCACCATCACAAGGGCAACAGTATGATAAAGGACGACTACCCTGTAAGGCTTTTTGACATAATTATTCCCCTGTAGGACATAGAAATAACAGAAAAACCTTGGCCGTAACTGTTTTACATTTCGAGATAATCCCATGAAATTTAACACGTACCTGCTAACCATTACAAGGGCTATGATATGACACATGACCATAGCTCTTTTGACAAAAATATTTCCCTTTGCGGACTAAGGAAATAACAGACGAGGGATTGATTTCGCATACTGGGCTCTTGTTTATATTTTCAATTGGCTTGTTTGTTTGTTTCTCCTCGTGCTAGTTTGTGCTGTTGAAGAGTTGTCTAATGTGTATGTTGTCTTTCCTGCATAATCTATATATTTACCTTTAGATACATCTCTTTCGTGTGTATGTACATGGAACTGAAAATTAAGGATTTTTTTTATTATTCCGATTAAACTGCAGTTTTCAAAAAGTTGATGGCCTTGTTTGATTCGGGTCGTTCTTAAATGTTTGTCATCTTAATGAAATTTAAGTAAAGAAATATCTGATTCTCCGATACAGTAGGAAAGCTGTATTTCTTACCGCTTAAGCGAAATGGAATTTCGAGTGGTGATCTTTGGAATCCTTTTGAATCGGATGAGAGAACAGGAGGTCGACGTCCCATGAGGATCCAACTTATTTGACACTCTGATAATGGCTATGAATAGAAATTCCAGAAAGGCACACTCTGAAATGTGCAGCAGACCAGAATATTAGTAGACAAAAATACTTTGGTGTCGAAAATACATGTATGGAGCGGTCCCGTGATCAAGCCAGATGTTGCTGTTTCGATTCCCCGCTCCAACAGCCTTTCAAATGAGACTTATGAGACACGTCTCCGTATAACTTTCTGTGTTGGTGGGACGTTAAATCAAACTCAAACAAGATATCGAAAATATTAAATGATGACGACCCCTTCATTAAATAACACGTCTCTGAATCGCTTCATTATGTCGTCTAACCTATAATTCGTTGCTCTTAAACTCAAAGAGTGTCGGCTTGTCGGTCTTTCAATTTTGTAGTCGTTTTTTTTATTTGCCAAAACTCTTTCGCCGATTTGACAGGTGCACTGTGGGCCAAGATTTCAACGATTCTGTTACTTTAGTTGTCCGCCGGTGGACTTAACCCAATACTATCCCTTATATCCTGAGCGCCAGGGAGGGAAGTTACTTCTATCTTCCGCAACGCAACTCCTAGGCTATGCTGGCCGGTGGTTTACATGTTGAAACAGCCTGGCCGGTGGTTTACATGTTGAAACAGCCTAAGATATAAGACGCCGAGTAACTCATCCGGATAAAAGCTGTTTGACACTCAATCAGCATTTCTATGAGAAATCAAACCAGTTTTTAAAGATTTAAAGATGAAGTAGGCGAGAGTATGAATATGCGCAGATTTTTATGGAATGCTAAGTGTTACCTAGAGCAATCACTGATGAGACAAAATGCCCTCAAACCCACATTGATATATGTCAAGTATTGGTCAGTTACCTCTGCTATTTCTTTTACAGATTTGAGATTGCTTTCTTTTAAGAAAATTTGCAAGCTTTTGCTTGAAGACTGCATAAATTGCTCACGCAAAATTAAATCCTTTAAACCCTCAAAAGTTTGCTCAACTTTAGCTAATCCCATCCACCTTAAAACATATTCTTCCATTCTAACAACAAATTGCTGTGCAGTTTCCCCTACTTCCATGTTACAATTTCGTAACTTTTGTCTAAACCCTTCTTCAGTTAACTGGAACCTTTTCAGTAACGAGTCTTTCAGAACATCATAGACAACAGAGTCTTTAGCAGATAATCTCGAATATACATCGAGAGATCTACCTTGCAAAAGGGCACGTAAATTGGTAGCCCATTCTTCCTTTGGCCATTTAGCATTTTCAGCAAATCTTTCAAAACGCATAAGGTAAGCATCAATACTATAAGTACAAAAATGAGTCATGCAGGAAACACCACATACAGAACAAACACTCGCCCGAACAGCAACACAAGGAAACAGCAAATGTACATAAGTAGAAAAAACAACAAGAGACGCACAAAGACAAAACAAACATACAATAGGAGGAAGATGGAAGTACCGCCTTGGAACGGTCAGTGACAAAAGTCACTGGGGGGTTAAACCGGTTTATGGGCGCCTAACCTCACACTTATTCAATCCCCATCCTAAAAGACAAACAGTGTAAATAAACGTATCCCCTCTCCGACTAATCTACAACAACCGCGACAGCAAATACAGTGGTAAAGTGCATGTATAACGAAAAAACATTTAAGTGAACATACTGTATCCACCTATCGCTAGTGTACTCAATGATTGAGCTGCAAACAGAGTAACTGTAGAAAAGTAATAAAGGGTACGACAAAAATGAAATAGTACAGATATCCGACGTTCTCCTTCCATTTCTGAATTTAAGAGGTCGCCTTCATAGAGTATTAAACCTTTCTTGTCGGCGTACATGCAAAGAGGCCAGCGTGATTGCCAACTGTAAAAGGGTTCACAACCAAACATGCAGTATGTTGTAGTACTACAGGGTCATATCCCTTTTTAATGAATTGTTTTATACATTTGATGAACAAAGTGAGAATATGGGTATGTCCAATAATTTTACGAAGTTTGTAAATCACATCACCATAAAATTCAGGATGTGAAATACCGTGTCGCAGAAGCACCTTGAGATTACATTTGTACTTGCCAATAAGAGAGAGATTTCGATAGTAAAATTTAGAGAAAATTTTTCTTAGTTTATGGTATCTATATTAAGCAGTTTTTCAGTCAAAATGAGATTTCGACTGTCAATAGATGAACAAGCTCTAGCAAAACGAATAAGGTGAGATATATAAACCCCGTAAGATGGAGCACGGGGATCCTTATTTTCAATAAAATGAGGCACTTTTGGAATCTTAGCCTTAACATCTATCTTGACTGGTTCTGAAAACCCCTACTCCTTACTCTTTCCATTTCTAACAGTAATTCTTTCTCTTTCTGAGCATGCTGAAATGCTATACGTTTCATTTCTCTTTCTTGCATTCTTTCTTCTCTTTCTCTGTCATCTTTCTTTTTCTCTACCTCTTTCAAGTCTTTTTTTTTGCTCTCCTCTCGAACGAAATTTAACAATTCTGTTCCACTCAACCCAAGCTCTTTCCCAATAGCTACACATTTCTCCATTATCTTACATTAACAGTAACTAAATATCTCAATAAAACATCATATATACATGACTGTGGTTCCAGTGTAAATCTTTTCTATCTGAAATTTTGTTTCTTCAATTACGAAAGAAATGATCCCGGACGAGCCCCCATTTGTCACAATTTTCCACTGTACTTGGAGAATTAGTGATTCCGGGTTCTTTTAATAGAAACAGCAGATAAACACTACAACCACAAAACAAATACCACGTCTTATCTTTAATGGCAGATAATATATAATATGATAAACCTCATAGCAAATAAGTTACCCTACACTAATATCAACTAAACACGACTCACTACACCTCTCAAATAGTCTCAAATTATCACACACAGGATAATAATCCACACAGGATATTCTTGCCACTAAGGCGTAATGTCAAATATAAAGTCCACTCAGGATAATATGGCCACTAAGGCTTAGAATTAATATTTCTCCACACAGGATAACACGGCCACTAAGGCTTTAGAGTCAATATCTCTCCACACAGGATAATAGGGCCACTAAGGCTTAGAGTCACTAAATATTTCACTTCAAGTCATTGGTAACTTAAGGTAACTCATTCTACCATACACCACATTGTATCAGCTAAAAATAATATCTACATATCTATGGACGCTGTTACTTCAATATACATATTGGTCTTAGCCACTAAACTCTATCAGATTAGGATATATACTAAGCACTAAACTGCTTCTTGGCTAAGCTAGTCACACATCACAATTAAATACTAAAACGGATTAGTCACGTGCTAAAACACAAAAGTTATTCGCCAACTTTGCATCTAAGGATATTTTCCCTTGTCTAGCTAGGCGCTGCAGTCATAGGTATGGTCTACATGGTTCTTCGGACGGGACAGCCTACACCTAAAACCCCTGATAAAATCTGACAATGGTCAGCAACTGCATGAAATTCTGCTATGTCATGTTTTCAACCATGTGCTTTTCTCTACCAAGTTTTCTTAAAAACACATCTTGACCAAGCGCACAGTGCTGTAAGACTGACCAAGATTACACATAGCTCTATCTGATGTAAATTAAAAACCAGTCACCGGTGACTCTATCATACAGGTAGATACACTGATACACTCTGCAGTATGTAGATTTAAACTTCACCATAAACCCAATACCCACACTGACCAATACTTGACAACATAAAATAAAGCCTTTTCACATTAAGAACATATTTGCATGTCAGCAACGATGTATATTAGATCAAGGGACATAACTCTGTCATTTCAATCCCGATCCATTCAAAAAGTACATCCAGCACAATTACACTCGATAGTGACTATGTGTATGAAGTTTCATTCAAACTCTTTAAAATACAGTAAAACCTCTCTTAACAGGAATTCTAGTAGATAATAATTTAGATACTTTTAGGCAGGTGGCTGCTTAATGCAGTGTGAAAGTCATGCAGAAAGTCTAGGAGCTTTCTGCATGAATTTCACCCTGCATTAAGCTGCCACCTGTCTCCAAGACCGATATTCATACTAAATTTAACTGCCGGTTAAGAGAGGTTTTACTGTAGTATAAAAAGCTTTTTTCTCAGTGTTTGCCCTTCTCTATTGGCTATAACTCTGCAATAACGAATCTGACAGGGGTAACAAGTATGTCTTGCATCATAATGTTTAAATATTATACTGTGAATAAAGTTTCAATGAAATACATTATTTAAAAATAGATCTACAAAAACTGTATCAGTAGTTTATGCAATAATACTATGTGGACAGACCAACACATCGGCCGACCGACAGACCAACCGACTTACGTACCGATCGACCAATCGACCGATGAGTTTAATCTAATGTACCCGCGAAACAAAGTGTTTGCGTATAATTTTAAAGGGGAGCAATTTTTCTACAGGAGTACATATTCTACGTGAGGGAGTCATACTATTGTGGGTCTCTTACAAGGTGAGTACTTATTCGTTGAAGAATAAGTACCCCTTTAGCGGTAGAAAATGGACTGGGGAGTACTCAATATTGATATCTGAGAGCTTAATGTGGGGCATAGATATACAAAAAGCTTTTAAGAGCTTTCTGCATTTTGAGAATTATACACTTAGTTTTCTCAATCTAAAATGAGCGTGTGTTATTTAATTGGCTAAACACAAGTTCTACTCTACTGATCGGACTAAGAGTAAAACATTGCATAACACTTACACTGGCTAGCTAGTATCAGTGCACTGGGTTCTTATGAATAAGGGGAAACCTTAGAACTATTATATTATTGAAAAGGTATACTAAGTAAATCTATACACCAAATATCTAAGCTCTGGAACAAGTAATTTTGACAAGAAGATACTAGTGACCCCAAGGACTGTTTAAACCACAGTCTGCTACAGAAATCTGGCCGACCCTGGGGTGGGGCCAATTTTGACCCCAGAAAATTTATATCACTTTTGTAGAGGACCTGAACATGATGCTATGTACCAAATATGAAAGCTGAGAACATTCATGTTTGAGCGAAGAATATTTTCAAAGTTTTCAATATATTTTTCTATTGAGAACTTGTCACCCCCAGGGCGGGGCTAATTTTGACTCCTGGCACATAATTTATATAACTTTTGTAGAGGACTTATAGGTGATGTTATGTGCCAAATATGAAAGCTGAGAACCCTGTAGGTTCCAATTGTTGACGACTGACAACACACAACGCATCCCGACGGACATCAGGCGATCACAAAGCCCTGAGCACTTTTTGCTCTAGTGAGCTAAAAAGAAAGAATAATGATACCATCAACAAGAAACAGAGTAACGACAAGAAACAGAGTAAATACAATATGTTCACACTTTGTTTGGGGGTACAATAAATATAAATAAACAAACCTAGATGATGACAATTTATTAAAGAAACAAAACATACATACTGCTACAGAAAATATAAAACAACCAACGTGATGTCAGATCTATATGCTACTGTTAGTGAAGTATGTCATGATTTGACAATAATAAAATTATAGACTATATATTTTCACATAAATACTTTTCCATGTTATTGGTGAATTGTGACGTTTAATAATACTTGGCCTGAGAATTAAAGAAAAGTGTCTAATACTTGTACAAATGGAAAAGTAGTAAAGTCAAGCAGGCAAAGCCACATGCAACCACCACCAAAACACCGATAGACAGCATGACACACACACACACAACCACACACCCAAACGCACGCACACACACACACACACACGAAATGAACACAGAAAACACCAAAAGAGACACAAGAACAAGGGACAAACGTTCCACAACATGAACAAACCACAAGCACAAAGACGCAAGGCAAACAAAAGGAAGGGTGACAAAGAGAGTACCGCCTTGGCACGGTCAGCAGCAAAAACACCACTGGGGGTTTAAACCGGTTTACGGACGTCCTAACCTCGCACTTCTCTCAAAGTCACCCTAGCTTTACAATTATTGTAAATAAAGGTATCCCCGCTGGACTTACCCACAACATAGACGACGGTGAACACAGGACAACATGTAAAACATAGCATAATAACTGTGACAATCCGTCAAATATGTACTCAATGACTTTGCTGAAGTCAGAGCACCTACAGGTAAGCCGTTAAGGGCACGACAGGGAAAAAATAATACATGAGTCTGGTAAGCTCCTCCTGTATCCAAGTTTAAGAGTATACCATCATAGAGTACTACCCTCGGCCTGTCATCGCGCAAGCAAAGAGGGAAGCGTAGCTACCGACTGTAAAAGGGTCGATAACCAAACATGCAGTGTGTTGCAATATAATAGGATCATTACCTTTCTTTTTAAATGTTTTAATGAGTTTTATAAACAAATCATGAAGATGGATATGACCCCGAATTTTCCTGAGTTTGTAGATAACATCCCCATAAAATTCTGGTTGAGAAATGCCTTGTCGCAGTAACGTCCGTAGATTGCAATTATATTTACTGATGAGAGGTAAATTTCGATAATAAAATTTAGAAAAGGTTTACCAAAGTTTGTGATATCTGTAACCTTGCTTAAGAAGTTTATCAGTTATAACTAAATTACGTCTGTTAAAATCTTCAAGCAAAGAACAGGCTCGGGCAAACCTAATAAGTTGAGAAATATAAACACCATAAGATGTAGAACGTGGCACATTCCCATCTAGAAAAGGATAATTAACAATTTTAAAATTAAAATCTTCTCTTTTATCGTATACTTTGGACGAAACTTTATCATTTGTAATTGAAAGATTCAAATCTAAAAATGAAGCATTAATGTCAGATTGATTAGCTTTGTTTAAAGACAGTTCTTTTGGGTAGATTGAAGAAACCATAGTATCAAAATAAGGATTATCTAAATTCAAAATATCGTCTAAATACCTTGAAGTTTTATTAAAAGCATTAACAATATCGGTCTGTGTATCAGGTTTTAAGCTAAGCATAAAATCCCTCTCGTAGCAATACAAAAAAAATTCTGCAACAAGAGGGGCACAATTTGTACCCATGGGTATACCAACAACTTGACGATATATGGTATCTCCATAACGCACAAATATATTATCTAAAAGAAAGGTAAGAGATCTACAAACATCAAGGCAAGTCCACATTGTGTAATGTTCAACTTCTGAATTCGAAAAGAATGAACGTTGAACATTACAAGCAATGAACATTTTGTTTTCTCTGGCAAAGGTTTTTTCTATTAATTTAATAAGTCTATCCTTTATAAGATGGTGAGGTAGAGTAGTATAGAGTGTAGAGAAATCATAAGAGCTCAGTAAAGAAATGTTATACTGTTCATTTTCAAGTTTTGTTAAAACATCATTTGAATTTTTTATGGACCAAAAAACATTAATACCAGAATTTTCATATATTTTATCACAGTAACGTTTAACATGTTCTTTGATCGTAGTAAGACAGGACGTCAAAAGTATAGATAATTTAGTAGTGGTACAACAGCTAGAGTTGGCAATAAAACGCGACTTATAAGGGTTTTTATGTAGTTTCGGAATCCAGTACAAAGTAGAAAGTTTATGTTGTTTTATGTTAGGACCAGACTTAAAATCATTGCAAATTTGTACATGTTCCGAGACTATATCTTTTTCAAGTGTTTGAACTGTTATATAAGTTTTTGAATCAGTTAGCTCCTTCTTTAAAACATCAACATAATACAATCTTCAAATAATGATTACATTGTTTGATGCCTTGTCAGCAGGAACAAGAACATAATCTGAATGAAAATTAGAAATGTTTTTCTTCAAGTAGCGAAATGTAACTCTAGGTCGAGGTGGTAAAAGATGGTTATTTGATTTGTAAAAAGTTATTCGTGTATCAATGATATCGAAAATACATTTCTTCCAATCCGAAAGGGCATTAACATCAGCATGTTCTCGTCGACACCATTTGATGCAGAATTCTTGAATAGCTTCCGCAATATGAGTTCGACAAGCGTCAAAATCAATAAGGGAAGGTAATCTATATTTAGGTCCTTTAGTTAGGAGGGTCCTGAGACGTTTATCCTTAATGATATCAAAATTACCAGTAATGACATGACCAACTGGTTTATAGCAAAAGCTAGAAATGCTACAATCTCAAGAAATAGGGGTATTAACATCAATATTTAAGTCAGAGACAATTTTATTGTAGTTCAAAATAACATTTCTAATAGGTTTATTATATTTATAACAGATGATAGGTGATTCAGAGTTGATGGAATATTTGGCAATAGCATCGATTACATTCTTATCACGAAAAATACTTTGAATATCAATAAAATCGATACCTTTATTTAGGAACTGAAGTTTCAGAAAATGTCTTTTATGTTCAGATTCTTTATCAATACGTGGACGAAGAACATGCTGTGTGTAACTTTGTATAAGTGAGGCAGTATTAATTAACGGATCTGTACGCATATAGATTTTATCAGCCTCTTCGTCTAATGACTTAAGACAGGAAAAGGGTAAAGACGATAAACAAGATAACATAGAATGTTTACCAGTTTGTTTTAGAATAGTATGTAAATCATGAATAGACATATTACGACGTAATTTACGCTTAATATTACCATTTTTACGTCTGCCATGTGATCTACTTGTACGTTTTCGAATAGAAAATATAGAGAAAATATCGATACTTGGATCTTTAGAAATGTTGCCGCTTTGGAAAATGTTATCATTAAGGCCTAAAGGAAAAGGTGTTTGTAATTTCTTTATCCAGTCTAGCTCTGTGATAAAACGAGCTTTAGATTTTAAACTACCAGTAGTTTTAGAATCATAATAAATTTGTTCTACTGGTTGAACCGAAACATATTTGAAAGAATGTCCTGTATGACGAAAATGCTGGTAAAGAAAATTGCGTACTTTTTTGATCCGGCAATGGTAACTGTGTTCACGAAACCTAGTTTTTAAAGAACGTCCTGTCTGACCTACATATTGAATGCCACAACGTGGCGCATTTCATGTAAGAACATATATAATATTAGATGAGTTTCAGTCTAAATCAGAATTAATCCTCACACTAAACACTCTACCATTAACAAGAGATTTAATTGTTGATCTAGTAGAAATGAAATTGCAACACATACACCTCTTACTATTGCACTTAGTAATTATTGGATACACCCTATGTCTTTTGTTCAAATAATGTGAATTTAGATGGACTTTACCATAACGAATGATAGATTGCTTTAAAGGAGACAAAACGATTTTAGGTCAATTATGAAAAATGTTACTAATAGCCGAACATTGATATACATGAGTATACAGGAATGGTTTTAATTGCCAATGTGGAATGTTCCTTCAATTTCATTGTAGAGTCCATTCAGTACGAATGAGTTCCAGGAGTTTTACTGACAAACAGTGCAGAAGAGGAACCCTCTGATTTGGATCTACAGTGATTGTAAAACAGTTAACAAGTTTCAAACATTCAAACGGCTTATTCCTTTACTTCAAATATACAGTAAAACCAGAATTCTAGTAAAGAAGATTGTAGATACTTTCAGGCTGGTAGTTGTTTAATCAAGCGTGAAAGTCATGCAGAAAGCTCCTAGAGGAGCTTTCTGCATGACCTTCACCCTGCATTAAGCTGCCACCTGTCTCCAAAACCGATCATTATAGTAACAGGGTAGACCAAGTTCAGACAACTCCTGTAGGAACTGTCCAATCAGATTTAGAAATATAGATATGATTCTACAGTTTCATTTATTGCTAAAAGTTCACTTGTTCATAGGCCACTATAAAAATCAGCTTATTGATTCATAAAGCTATTACATAAATATTCATGGAGTAAAGGGATACGATCTTTGGACCAACTCCCATTGAGCATAACTGATTCATTTACCACCTGCAGAAATGTTCCTGTTATCGAATGTAGGCTATGGTCCTGTAAAATCATATCTATATTATATCATAAGCAAACAGAACAGACCCTGACCAGACCGCTCCAAACAATAGCTATCTGGCCTGGGTTTACTCTGTTTTCAAAGACATAGAAAGGCGTTTTTATGGAGTAAGGGGCTCAATTGTCTGTTCAAAATTCAAACAGGTCAAGCTTACCATGAATATAACATGGCAGACAGCTCAGGGCCCGATAAAATGGTTCTGCTAGGAGTCTTCTTATCTGGGTCTATACTGTTTGCAAAGGACATAAAATTCCCGCCCTAAAAGGTTAAAAAGTAAATCAGTTAAAATTATATATACGACCGATAGTTTTCAATTCATCTAAATATTACTATGTCAAGTTGGGTCAAGACTAGATCTCACGCACATCATCCAACCCTTTACCTCATGAATATTCACATCAGAAATATTAATGTATGAATATTCATTAGTGGAATTTTCGTAATGGCATTATGAACAAGGGGATTTTTATCACGACACTCACTGTAGAGTCATATCTATATTACTGCAGACCTTGATCAGATGTCTCATACAAGTCTAATCTGGATCTACTCTGTTTACATTTAGGCATCAAAAGGTGTCAGTAAAGTGGTTAAGCCTTTACTTCATATATAGGCCTTTTAAAGCCTTCGCAAACAGAGTTGACCCTAATCAGATTGCTCCAAACGGAGTTTACCCAGATCAGAAGGCTCCTGTAGCAGAAAACTGATTGGGATCTGTTAATGAAACTATTATAGATTTGACAGTTTCTACTAATACCAAAACATTCTCTGTAGCTATAAGGTCATAATTATGTTATTATAAATATCAGCTAATAAATATGCATGATGTCTGTAATATATTCAAGTAGATCTTGCGTAACGTCACATTACTTCTAGCATCAACGAGCCTTGATGTCATTGACATCCGTTTCTGTTGTTATTGTTGCTTTTGTATGATGTAACATGTTAGATGTGAATTAGAGAAATTAAGAATTGTAGGTTACATGTTATTTCTTAATTATTCCTATACGATAACGTCATTATGTCTTACATAAATATTCAACGGAAAATAAAAATGGTTAATAATGTCAAAACATCAAATGAGATTTGGTTGTACACAGAAGATTAAAAAGCCAGATCCTTTCATCTTTCATCAGTTTGCATCTTTTAACCCTTCGCTTGCTATTCACGTCAATATACCTACCTGTAAATAGTGAAAACCCAGATGAGACAGCTCCTGCAGGAGCTGTCTCATCATGGTCTGCACTATTTACAAGGTGATTGTGCAACCAGTGCACTCCGCAGCAGTGATTGCACAGCGCAATACTTGTACACAGTGAAGATATATGTATATATACTACAGGGCATGGGTAAAGAAGGAGAAATTTATAGTAAAGTTCAGCAAGAGAAGGGTTAACCCTTTACTCCATAGATACCCATTTTAATGCCTTTGCAAATAAAGTAGACCCAAATCACATGGCTGATATATGAACCATCTGATCAAGGTTTGCCCTGTTTGTTTGTGGTCACCTTTAACATCTGCAGATACTAGAAGGCTGACATTCTGAATATGGTAATGAATTGTCTCGTTATCGATTCAATTTTTCAACAAGAATGTTCAAAGGAAATGGTTTAACCTGCTGAAAGTGTGACATTAAGAGCTTGAGAGACAAGAGTATAAAATAAGCATGACAGATAACTGAGAAAAGATTACTAACAGTCATCCTGAAGTATCTTTTAACCCTTTAACAATATATTGAATATTAATTAGAATAGATTAGCCCTTTCCTCCATAAATACGCCTTTCTACGCCTCTGTAAAAGCCACTTTCTGAAACCATTGTGATAAATAGAGCATTTGCTCCTAATGCTACACAATTCTTAAGTTTTCTATTTCTCTAGTAAATGCTCCTTTGTGTAAGATAAATAGCCTGTGAGGGAATTAGTTTACTGTTATAATAGCGAAAGGGCACAGGAGTTTTAAGCTTTGGCAGACATTGTAGAATCATGTCTTTATTATATATACATATCATAAACAAACATGGCAAACCCTGATCAGACGGCTCCTACAGGAGTCTTCTGATCTATCTACTCTGCAAAGACATAGAGCGGCATATTTCTGGTTTTGGTTTTTATCTTGTTTTGCATCGTTTTAACCGTATTTCAGTCATATCCAACGTCCAGCTAATCACAGGTGGAGGAAGACTCTAATGTGAAAACACACATTCTAAACTAGCTCTTTACTCCATTCACATGTATAATTTAAGTTCCACCCTTTTTGCATATGTACGTGTACTATTTCGACGAATATTTTTGTATGTCTACAGAGGCAATTATTTCTATACAAGGTATGATAAACTCAGGCCTATCTGATCCTGATAACAAATAGTGCAGACCCTGATCTCCCAGCTCTTATAGGAGAAACATAGCTTGCAAAAAGGTGTATCAAAAAATACAATGTATTTATATGGAGTAAAGGACTTAAAAACAACATAAAGTTAATATTTAGCATTTTAGGTCTGTAAAAGTAGTTAACCTGGTATCCCTTAGAATTCATTAAGTTAGTAGAAAAGGACTCATAAAATTCATAAAATAACATCTACCAGTGTTCATGGCATAACTAACACAAGTTACGTAAGAAATACATATAAAATTATGAATTCTGTAAAAATGAACAAAAAAGAACACTATACAATTATCATTTCAATATGTATCATTAACTGATAAATATTCATGTAAGTAAGAAATAATGACATCATGAATATTTGTAATGGTATATGGACACTATTTTGACCGATAATTTACAATATCAGATGTATATTGTTCCATAACAAACAGATCAGACCCTGATCAATGGGTTCCAGCAGAAGCCAAAAGGGTTAAGCTAAGTAAAAAAGAACAATAATTTGATTTATATTATAATATTAACCCATAGCCCGCCAGTCATATCCTGTATAATTTTGTAAAGATTTGCCTAATTAATTTTCAAGGAGGGCGAGTGATATAAAATATGTGACGGGCTAAGGATTAAAATACCTTACAGTAAAATTCCTTTGCATATACTGTAAATGAAAGGAGCAGTACAAGTAGAATTGATAAAGTCAGCCTCAGCAATTCTGAGCTTTCTGACACATGAAGGAATTCATACAACAAAACATGAGGACAATTAATACATTCGCTCATAGGCTATCTTTAGACCCAACCTCCTTGAATAAACCTACTAAAAAAGAAGCATTTACAAGAAAAAAAGGACAATTTTAGAAATCTGTAGTTTTGAAACTGTGATAAATAGAGCTTTTGCTCCATAGGAGCAAATGCTTGACTTTTCACAATGGTTTTAAAAAAATATTTTTACAGAGGTGTCAATGTGACGAAATAGCTTTACTAATCTCGAAATAAAACCTAAATTATCAATCTGGTTGGTGTCCTGGTAGAAGGGGTCTCGTGTATTTGCTAACCATATACAGGGCTCAATCTAGAGGCTTTGTTGGAGAAAAAAGATCTCCCTAACCCAGCTGACTTCTCCCTGTTTGAGCTGAGAGAGAATATTAATATATAGATCATAATGATAAAAACTTCTCCCTGAATTGCACTAAAATTGTCCCTGATGGAGTGCTCCAGCTTGAGCCAAGCATGAAGAATCAGATCAGCTCTTGAAAAGGAATACATGATTTGTTCTGGGTCTGCTATGTTCGCTATGGCAGTTTAACCCTTGTTCATAATGCTATTATAGAAGTTCAGCTAATTATTATTCAAATATTAATTATTTCTTACCTGAATATTCATAACATAAAGAGTTAACACCATGGTAGACACTAATAAAGACCTTAAACATACCTGTAGACACGAAGAGCACTGGCCAAAATGTTATAAAACCTTTTGCTCAAGTCTGGGCTCATTCTCAAGTATCTTATTAGTCAAAACTTTAGCTTGCTCAATTTCTGGGTCCATGCTTATATAATATAAAGTTTTTTAGTTGAGTCTGGGTTTGTTCTCAAGCTTTTGATTGGTCAGATTTGAGTTCTCAATCTTTTGATTGGTCAGATTTGAGCGACTCAGACTCAGGAATTTTATATTAAGATTATCCTGAAGAGTTGTCACTGCTTTTGGTTTAGCCGAGAAATAAATAAACAATGGTGTGAAATTTACCCCTACTATTTCGAGCCCCCTCAATGTACCCGTACCAAACACTTCTTTAATCCTTTACCTATGAATATTCATATTAGACTCAATCCATTTTGAATATAAAAAAACCCATAAAATATCTATCAAAAAGAACAACCTAAAATATGGAAATTTATTGCCATGGCAAACAGCAGAGAATTTGTAATATACATGATAAGCAAAAAAAGCAAGCCTTGATAAGACAGTTCCTACATGAGCCATCTGATCTGGGTCTATCTTGTTTGTAAAGGCATCTCCATTAAGTAAAGGGTAAACAAGATGTGTTTGTGAAACACTATGCCCCCTCGATATGATATCTGACCCTGAAGGATGACCTTGATCTTGACATGTCACACCTCAAACTGTGCAGCTTCATGGGTTACACATGCATACCAAATATTATGTCTGTATCTCTAATGGTTCAAAAGTTATGGCCAATGTTAAAAGTTGGTAACCTTTGACCATAAAGGATGACCTTGACCTTGACATGTCACCCCTCAAACTGTGCGGCTTCATGAGATACACATGCATACCAGTATCAAGGCTGTATAAATCTACTGGTTCAAATGTTATGGCCAATGTTAATGACCTTTGACCTTCAAAGATGACTTTGACATGTCACCCCTCAAACTGTGCAGCTTCATGGGGTACACATGTATATCAACTATCAAGTCGGTATCTCTACTGGTTCAAAAGTTATGGCCAATGTTAAAGTCGGTGACCTTTGACCCTGAAAGATGACCTTGACCTTGACATGTCACTCCCAAACTGTGCAGCTTCATGAGATACACATGCATACCAAATGTCAAGTCTGTATCTACAGGTTCAAAAGTTATGGCCAATGTTAAAGTCGGTGACCTTTGACCCTAAAAGATGACCTTTACCTTCACATGGTGCCCCTCAAAATGTGCAGCTTCATGAGATACACATGCATACCAAATATCAAGACGCTATCTGTATTGGTTCAAAAGTTATGGCCAATTTTAAGTTGGTGACCTTTGACCCTGAAGGATGACCTTGACATGTCACCAGGTTCAAAAGTTATGGCCAATGTTAAAGTCGGTGACCTTTGACCCTGAAAGATTACCTTAAACTTGACATGTTGCCCCTCAAACTGTGCAGCTTCATGAGATACACAAGCATGCCAGATATCAAGTCCCTATCTGTACTGGTTCAAAAGTTATGGCCAATGTTAAAGTCGGTGATTTGACCCATATGTTTGACCTCTGACCTTTAAGCGTGACCTTGACCTTGACATGTCACACCTCAAAATGTGCGGCTTTATATGATACATATGCATGCCAAATATCAAGTCTCTATCTTTACTGGCTCAAAGTTATGACCATTGTTAAAGTTACAGACAAACAAACAGACAATTTGACCTTGAACCCTAAAGAATGACCTTGACATGTCACCCCTCAAAATGTGCAGCTTCATGAGATGCACAAGCATGCAAAATATCAAGTCTCTATCTCTACTGGTCGAAAAGTCATGGCCAATGTTAAAGTCAGTGATTTAAGCCATATGTTTTACCTCTGACCTTGAAGGATGACCTTGACCTTGACATATCACCCCTCAAAATGTGCCTTTATAAGATACATATGCATGCCAAATATCAAGTCACTAGCTGTACTGGTTCAAAAGTTATGACCAATGTTAAAGTTACAGACAAAGAAATAGACAATTTGACCTTTGACCCAGAAAGATGACCTTGACCTTGACATGTCACCCTCAAAATGTACAGCTTCATGAGATACACAAGCATGCAAAACATCAAGTCTCTATATGTACAGGTCCAAAAGTTATGGCCAATGTTAAAGTCGGTGATTTGACCCATATATTTGACCTCTGACCTTGAAGGATGACCTTGACATTGTCATGTCACCCCTCAAATTGTGTGCCTTTATGAGATACATACGCATGCCAAATATTAAGTCTCTATCTGTACTGGCTCAAAAGTTATGACCAATGTTAAGGTTGCATTTAAGTTACAGCCAAAAAAAAAGACAATTCGATCTTTGACCCTGAAGGATGACCTTGACCTTGACATGTCACCCCTCAAAATGTGCAGCTTCATGAGATACACAAGCATACCAAATATCAAGTCTCTATCTCTACTGGTGCAAAAGTTATGGCCAATGTTAAAGTCGGTGATTTGACCCATATATTTGACCTCTGACCTTGAAGGATGACCTTGACATGTCACCCCTCAAAATGCGCGGCTTTATGAGATACATATGCATGCCAAATATCAAGTCGCTATCTGTACTGACTCAAAAGTTATGACCAATGTTAAAGTTGCTGACAAACAGACAGATAGACAGGGCAAAAACAATATGCCCCC
The DNA here is from genome assembly GCA_963576725.1 of Azorinus chamasolen. Lineage (NCBI taxonomy): Eukaryota > Metazoa > Mollusca > Bivalvia > Cardiida > Solecurtidae > Azorinus > Azorinus chamasolen. The sequence continues at coordinate 13,671,496 of OY755243.1, read as the reverse complement.
AAGATTTGATCTGGGGGGCATAAAAAGAAAGAGTGTCAAAATATCATGACATTTATGGATCCTCATGAACAACTCATCTGGATTCAAACAGATAATCAAGGCTATAGCAAACTTGCCCGTACTGTGTATAGTTATTGCACATCAAAACCAAGACAATATATACATGTAGTATCCAACTAAAAGTGGTACCTGTCTGGTTTAGCATAAACGAAGACAAGCCATTGGGGTTACAAGAACTGTCTGGCAATGCAAATACTCAGAGGTCGAGATGAGATGAGTAAATTTAACCCTTTCCCTGTTGCATATTCATGTAAGAAATATTGATGTCATGAATATTATTTTCTTATAATGGCATATTAACACATGCCATTTTGGCTCTGACAGGCAGCAGCTGTAGAATCAGATCTATATTACACCATAAGCAAACAGAGCAGAACCTGATCAGATGGCTCCTATAGGAGTTGTCTGATCTGGGTCTACTCTGTTTGCAGATGCGCAAAAATACACTTACATAAGGGAAAGGGTTAAACATTTCAAATAATTTCTCAACTAAACCCTATACTATGACCACTCATTAGAATCGTCTCAAAGAGATGATTCTAAAGAGTGGTCACAGTATAGAGTTTGGTGGAGAAATTACTGTTTTAGTATTTGGGTATGCACCCTTATCTGTAGCTGTGTATACTGTCTGATAAATATCAACACCAAATTAAGTTACTATCAGAGATGGCATTGATTAATCACTGTTTTTAAAGAGGTGCATTTTTAAGCCTTTGCAAATGGAGCAAACCCAGATAAGATCGTTCCTGTAGGAGCAATCTAATCAGGGTCTGCTCTGTTTGCTAATGACACTGATGAAACTCTGCCTATTGACAATTTACCTCATAGAAAAGCCTTTTTACACCTTTGCAAACAGAGCAGACCCAGATCAGATGGTTCCTGTAGAAGCCATTTAATAAAGGTCTGATCTGTTTGCTTATGACACTGACCAAATACTATTTACTTAATAAAGATTAATCAATTTTTGGCCATGACAGAAATTGTAGAATTATGTCCATATTATATCATAAGCAAACAGCAGACCTAGATCAGACAGCTCCTATAGGATCTGGGTCTACTTTGTTTGCAAATGCGTGAAAATGCATTTCTATGAGGGAAAGAGTTAACAAATATTCATGCAAGATCCTGCCTATTATGAATATTACATGTAGTAAACATAAATAAAGACAATTACAGTAACACTGTAAACAAAAGAGTCAGTCTGTAAAATAAGACAAGTGTTTTAAGATGTGTGTCCATCTGCCAGCAGCTGTGACAAAAAAAGTGGAACACAAAAGTGTGTCAGAGAGAAAGATGAACAGACAAACAGATAACAGAGAAGAGATTCACAGGTGTCACCTTGCTAAAGAATGTCACACAAAAACAGAGGAGACTCTGTCTACTGAGACTCTGCAACCGCGTAAAAAGGTGGAATTATACCTCAGAGAGGCACCTTTTGATGCCCTTGCAGGAGCCATCAGACCAGGGTCAACTCTGTTTGAAATATTATAAATTTGATTCTACACTTTCTACCATGATCAAAGTTCAGCTTGTTCATAATGCCATTATAAAACAACAGCTAATCAATATTCACTACGTATCTATTGTTTAACCCATTCCCTATTCTATGTTAATTAATATTGCAAATTTCAGTACCTACTGAATATTCATGGACAAAATAGTTATAATGATATATGACTTGTAGAACATTGTAGCCATTTTAAAAAGTAAAGAGACTGATCTATCAATTTCCTTTAGCAAACAGAGCAGACTCTGATCAGACAGCTCCTATAGGAGCCGTCTGATCTGGGTCTACTCTGTTTGCAAATGCATAAAAATGCATTTATATGAGGGAAAGGGTTACACAAATATTCATCAGGTAATCGGTTTACAAAGCACTCGATCCATATCTGCACTGTTTGCAGAGCACACAATATCCCTAATGCACAACATATCAGTTACATATGCAGGCACAGCTGCACATCTACAGTTGAACCTGTTTTAAGTGGCCATCTAAAATAGGTCCAATAATGGGTCTCTAAGGCAGGTGGTAATTCAATTCAGATCAAACGAATGCAGAAAGCTCCTATAGGAGGTTTCTGAATTACTTTTTCTCTGCAATAAGCAAAAACCTGCTTTTTAAGACTACTTTTGCCCTGTATTAAGTATATACCTGTTTTTAAAATTCCTGCATTAAACAACCACCTGCTGTTTTAGATTCCTATGTTCAATAAATGATTGGCCCCTTAAAGGTCAAGTAAACAGGTAGGACACTTTTTTCTAGATATTTGACACATGGGTAGCTGGTACGGCGTAGTTTTCAAAACAAAAAAAAATACGGTCATATCGCACCTAACAGTGGCCATATATCACCGACAAGTAAGTCACCCGTTGCACCGGGCGGTTGGTTATCTCCCTTGTGATGACGTCACTTGTGACACTCACGCCATTTGTCACTATTAGATTCTTATTGAAAGGAGTCGTACGTAATACATTTCTGCTTCGTTTTGAGTGCTAAAATGGTAATCTGTGCTGCCTATGGGTGTGCCTCCACATCCGGAAGAGACAAAATAGAGTTCTTCAAATTCCCAAAGGACGATAAATTTAGGAAAATATGGTGTGAACGACTTGGGAGGGGACAATTTGGGAACAGGTTGAAGGCATTCGTTCCAACTAAACATTCAAGACTTTGTGCTCGACATTTTACTGAAGATCAGTTTGCCACGAAAAGCCTTGGCTTTTTGAGAAGTATCGGATTTCAGCACAAGATGAAAGCAGCACTAAAAAGACACGCGGTGCCGTCGGTTTTTAGTGATGTCCGTTCTTCAACACGTCCCGAACGGAAGTCTGCAGACGCTATTCGTCGGAAAAAACTGATAGCCAGTGTAAGTATTTTTAAGACATATTTTGCTTTTTACACCAATTTTCTTCGTGAAATATTACTAATTGATTTTTGTCTTGATGACTGATTTTTCATGAAATTTATTCTATAGAAAATAATGTAGACCGTGACTTGGGTCTACATTTTAGCAAAAAGGCTATGCTACGTTGTGTAATGAATGGTCCAGCAGCACTGCTGCATGTAGGTTAACACTTTCATAGAAATACTTTGCAAAGCATTTTTTGCAAACAGAATAGATCCTGATCAGACAGAAACAGTTTTACCAGGGTCTACTCTGATTGCTTATTTTATAGACCAGTTCCTGTAGAATCTACCAGGGTTTAAAAATTCCCAAGTCTAGTGTCGGTGTTAGTTATACATGAACATATGAAATTTATATAAATATTCATAAAAGAAAAAGGGGTTTAGGTCTATATACCAGAATATAACTCTTACCCTTTCCTTCATTTAAAAGCATTTTCAGGATAATATAATTATGTTCGTATTGGATGAAACTGTAGTCAGTTCTGTTACAAATGCAAACAGATCAGATGGCTCTTATATGGGTTGTCTGATCTGGGTCTACTGTGTTTGCAAATTCATAAAAATGCTTTTAAATGAAGGAAAGGATAAGAGAGTTATATTCTGGTATATAAACGAATATATAAACCCCTTTTTATCCTATGAAGCTCCTCGCTAAAATGGTCAAGTGTTACAGAAGCCCCTCACTATTTTTCACATTACTATTTTAGTGTTTCGGCTCTGCCGAAATCCGTATAAAATGGATTACGACTCAAACTTCCTGGAAAACCCCTAGTATATGAGCTCTACCTAGTGGGAATTCCCTGACAACACTATAGCTATGTTTGTTAGTTAATCATTATACTCCAAATGTTTGGACATGTATTTGGACCCGACTATGAAAAATGTATAATTTATTCACTTTATTTTTCACAGTATCTGTTTTGTTAATTAATAATTATCCTTCAAATATATGGATATGTTAACCTCTAGAAGTAGCATAGTCCCCCTTTAGAAAGTGGACATTAATACAATCAGGTATTTGCAAACATTTTGGAAAAACTAAGAGAAAAATGTGGCAGGTCAATGCTATATTTCTTTAGCAGTATAAGGGTTAATAAGAGCTCCACTTTGGTATGTATACATGTCCAAATTGATAGAGTAATAATATAAGATTCGTTTTCATTTTGGGGCACTAAATAGGAATAACTGGAACATCAACAACGGTCATAAAAGTTAATCTATTTTGTTTTTCTGCATACATTCCATGCATTTATCAAATCGTTTCTTATATATTATTTTTAATATATATATTTAATTATTCTATTAATGAATATTCATTAGGTTAGGTAATTGTAACACAAGACTAATAAATATTCATAATCTAGTCATTTTTTACAGGTTAAGGGTTAGTCCTTTACATTTGTACTTGTAATGTAAATGCCTTTTGAACAGTTGACCCAGATCAGACAGCTCCTGTAAGAACTCTCTGACCAAGGTCTGCTTTGTTTGCTTTTGAAAATATATTGATCTGATCCTAGAGATTCTGTCTAGTCCAAGGATCCTGTGCAAAGAGTTTACATTGTAAAAAATGGTGTTATTAATCCTTTACTCCATGATATAATGACATCAAGGATATTAATTAGAAGAATGTTGAAAGAATGGAACTAGATAACAAAATAAATACAATCATACCTTTATAATTTCATATGCAAACATAGAACTTGATCATATAGCTCCTGTTTGGGCTGTCAAATCTAGGTCAACTCTGTTTTCAATGGCATAAGCAGGCAAATATGGTTATTCATAGAGTGATTAATTCACACATAACTATTCACATGGGAAGGGTTAACCATTTCCCTGTTCAAAATTTCAATACCTAGACTACCGAATATTCATGGACAAAATATAGTTATAATGGAACATCAACAACGGTCATAAAAGTTAATCTATTTTGTTTTTCTGCATACATTCCATGCATTTATCAAATCGTTTCTTATATATTATTTTTAATATATATATTTAATTATTCTATTAATGAATATTCATTAGGTTAGGTAATTGTAACACAAGACTAATAAATATTATTAGGAAACACTTTCATAGAAATACTTTGCAAAGCATTTTTTGCAAACAGAATAGATCCTGATCAGACAGAAACAGTTTTACCAGGGTCTACTCTGATTGCTTATTTTATAGACCAGTTCCTGTAGAATCTACCAGGGTTTAAAAATTCCCAAGTCTAGTGTCGGTGTTAGTTATACATGAACATATGAAATTTATATAAATATTCATAAAAGAAAAAGGGGTTTAGGTCTATATACCAGAATATAACTCTTACCCTTTCCTTCATTTAAAAGCATTTTCAGGATAATATAATTATGTTCGTATTGGATGAAACTGTAGTCAGTTCTGTTACAAATGCAAACAGATCAGATGGCTCTTATATGGGTTGTCTGATCTGGGTCTACTGTGTTTGCAAATTCATAAAAATGCTTTTAAATGAAGGAAAGGATAAGAGAGTTATATTCTGGTATATAAACGAATATATAAACCCCTTTTTATCCTATGAAGCTCCTCGCTAAAATGGTCAAGTGTTACAGAAGCCCCTCACTATTTTTCACATTACTATTTTAGTGTTTCGGCTCTGCCGAAATCCGTATAAAATGGATTACGACTCAAACTTCCTGGAAAACCCCTAGTATATGAGCTCTACCTAGTGGGAATTCCCTGACAACACTATAGCTATGTTTGTTAGTTAATCATTATACTCCAAATGTTTGGACATGTATTTGGACCCGACTATGAAAAATGTATAATTTATTCACTTTATTTTTCACAGTATCTGTTTTGTTAATTAATAATTATCCTTCAAATATATGGATATGTTAACCTCTAGAAGTAGCATAGTCCCCCTTTAGAAAGTGGACATTAATACAATCAGGTATTTGCAAACATTTTGGAAAAACTAAGAGAAAAATGTGGCAGGTCAATGCTATATTTCTTTAGCAGTATAAGGGTTAATAAGAGCTCCACTTTGGTATGTATACATGTCCAAATTGATAGAGTAATAATATAAGATTCGTTTTCATTTTGGGGCACTAAATAGGAATAACTGGAACATCAACAACGGTCATAAAAGTTAATCTATTTTGTTTTTCTGCATACATTCCATGCATTTATCAAATCGTTTCTTATATATTATTTTTAATATATATATTTAATTATTCTATTAATGAATATTCATTAGGTTAGGTAATTGTAACACAAGACTAATAAATATTCATAATCTATTCATTTTTTACAGGTTAAGGGTTAGTCCTTTACATTTGTACTTGTAATGTAAATGCCTTTTGAACAGTTGACCCAGATCAGACAGCTCCTGTAAGAACTCTCTGACCAAGGTCTGCTTTGTTTGCTTTTGAAAATATATTGATCTGATCCTAGAGATTCTGTCTAGTCCAAGGATCCTGTGCAAAGAGTTTACATTGTAAAAAATGGTGTTATTAATCCTTTACTCCATGATATAATGACATCAAGGATATTAATTAGAAGAATGTTGAAAGAATGGAACTAGATAACAAAATAAATACAATCATACCTTTATAATTTCATATGCAAACATAGAACTTGATCATATAGCTCCTGTTTGGGCTGTCAAATCTAGGTCAACTCTGTTTTCAATGGCATAAGCAGGCAAATATGGTTATTCATAGAGTGATTAATTCACACATAACTATTCACATGGGAAGGGTTAACCATTTCCCTGTTCAAAATTTCAATACCTAGACTACCGAATATTCATGGACAAAATATAGTTATAATGAAATATGAAAGGTCAAACATTATACCCATTTCAGAAAGTAAAGAAATATAGATTTATCAAATTCCATTAGCAAACAGAGCAAACCCTGATCAGATTGCTCAAATAGGATCTGGGTCTACTCTGTTTGCAAATGTTTGAAAACATGCTTATGTGAAGGAAAGGGTTCAATCAAAATATTCAAATAAGATCCTTGGCATTTTGGACATGAGTGAAAAAAGAGTGAAAAAAATTGAAGTTCATTTTGGAGTTCTAAATTCTTAATTGGACACTTAGTTTAGAATTTTAATGGTTACAATGATTGTTCCTCAAACTCCCAGTCAGTTCCTTTGAAGTTTTGTATATACACACAGCTGTGATGCAACAGTAATAAACACATTTACTTGTAATGTACAAGAAGCAGGAAGTGTGTCATACAGGCTTATATTTCCCCGTAATAAACATTGTCCCCTGCTGGTTATACTCTTAAACTTGGATACAGGAGGAGCTTACCAGACTCATGTATTATTTTTTCCCTGTCGTGCCCTTAACGGCTTACCTGCAGGTGCTCTGACTTCAGCAAAGTCATTGAGTACATATTTGACGGATTGTCACAGTTATTATGCTATGTTTTACATGTTGTCCTGTGTTCACCGTCGTCTATGTTGTGGGTAAGTCCAGCGGGGATACCTTTATTTACAATATTTGTAAAGCTAGGGTGACTTTGAGAGAAGTGTGAGGTTAGGACGTCCGTAAACCGGTTTAAACCCCCAGTTGTGTTTTTGCTGCTGACCGTGCCAAGGCGGTAATCTCTTTGTCACCCTTCCTTTTGTTTGCATTGCGTCTTTGTGCTTGTGGTTTGTTCATGTTGTGGAACGTTTGTCCCTGGTTCTTGTTTGTCTTTTGGTGTTTTCTGAGTTCATTTCGTGTGTGTCATGCTGTCTATCGGTGTTTTGGTGGTGGTTGCGTCTTGCATGTGGCTTTGCCTGCTTGACTTTACTACTTTTTCAATTAATTGACAAAGGGTCATTATGATACCTAACATCTAAAGGCTTGCAGCACAGTGGGAGGCACTTAGCCTCTCTGTCATGTGTAGTATGGCACAGTGCATTATTTTACTCATTCATTTACATAATTGGAATGGTCATAATGATTTCTAATGGCTACAAATCTACCCTTTACCAGTTGAATCGTGATGTAAGCAATCAATCAAATAATGACATCATGAATGTTTATAAGGCCTATGAATACATTTATTTTGGTATTAGTAGAAAGGAATCTTGTAGAAACTAGTTCAATTTATTATAATTTCATAAGCATATACAGCAGGTCCTGATCAGACAACTACTAAAGGATCTGTCTGATCTTGGTCTACAAAGGCATAACAAGGCATTGTGTGAGGGAACTTGTTAAATTGTACATGTTACATATATATTGTACGGTTACAGTGTAATAAAGGTTTTATTTAATATGCATTTTTTTTTGCAAAAATTAATTTGTAGAGAGTCCAGTAATTCAAACATGATTTACAAGCTTTTCCTATCATGCAGATTAATGTTTTAACCTTTAGCCTGCTATGCCCATAATGGTTGGATGAGTACATATGCAAAAAGTTTGGATCCAGATGAGACGCCGAGTAAATCACTATCTCATCAGGATCCAAAATGTTTGACATTCTGATTGCATTTTGGTAGACAAGTTGATTATAATGTGAAAAACTCTTTAGAAAAATTTGGTCAGCAGACTAAAGGTTAATTAGAAATAATTTGGTCAGCAGACTAAAAGTTAATGAAAAAAAATCAAGTAAGATTGATAAACAACATTTTATCAAAATCCCTCATTTCTCCTTTTACTCAACAAAACACAAGTTTTTGATATTTCACAAAAAATAGTAAAATAAATTTAATTAATTCTCAAATTTGTTGTACTATTTGAATTAGGTTTCATGTCTTTGAAAGCAGTAACCCATTACTACATGGATATTTGTGTAAGAAAATGTGATATCATGAACACTAGTTAGATTAATTTTTATCATGGCTCAGGATCACATGATTTTTTTTGCTTTGTAGTAGGTTCAGCACCATAAACATATTTTGGTATTTTTATTGTCTGTGCTATCAAGAATAGATAAAACTTTCATTTATTGTTATTTTTTATATTTCTGTATAGTGACCCAAATTGAAACATATTCTTATGTGGTTACTCTTTCAATGGAGACATACAAACAAATGTTATTATTATCTTATTAACCCTTGGTCTGTTATAAAAATGATGTCTGCTTAAACTCAGACAGTTTTCACTTCCATTTTCTTTAACCCATTTATTCATATAAACACCTTTTCATGCATTTGCAAACTAAGTAGACCCAAATCAGGTGACTAATTGAGTTTGATAAATGTATTTCCTAATTTTTTATAATGGCTACAATGTTCAACCTCCTGTATTTCATTATAAATGTTTTCCTCATGAATATTCAAAAGGTATTGAAACTGTGTATAGAATTAGAACAGGGCAAGAGTTAGCTTTTGAGAAACTAAACAGCTTGTTACTCATCATCTCATCTGGGTCCAAACTGTGTGCAAAATTTATACTAGTTATGATTATATCTCTTACGCTGTATCATGATTATATCTCTTACACTGTACTGTATTATAGATATACCAAAATCTGTATGTTTATATATGTGGTTAGATACATCCTGGGATAACGGGGTAATGTTTACCAGTTTTGGCCCATTCTTTAACTTATCCAATTGCTTTAGACCTGAAGTGAACATTTTCAATAACTTATTCCCTAAAGGCTTGTTATGAATCTGCAATTGCAGTATAACCCTGCTAAAGTGACCACTTGATGAGTAAACACTGGTATCTTTCACCCTTTACTCCATGAATACTCAGGCAAGAATATAAATTGACTGAATGGAACAGTTAACATAATAATTCTTTATTGTAACAGAAAAAAGCAAACAGAGCAGACCCTGATCAGACAGCTCCTATAACTTAGAAGGAAAAGAGCCGTCTTCTGCGTCTTCTCAATTTGCAAAAGCATAGAAAGGCATATTTATGGAGTAAAGGGTTGAAAGCAAGTGGTTGCTTCTGGCAGGTCAGCAGTAATGCAGAAAGGTCCTGTTATATGACTTCGTAATTCTGTTCACCCTAAAGCATATACATGTATACATTTAGTGAAAACTCCATGTCCTATGGGCAGAATTCTAGTTATTTGCTGTTTTGTCTTTCGCAAATGCTTTGTAAAGCACAATCATAATTATTCATTTCAGATAACTTCCTGTCAGGAAGCAGAGCATCCACCTCAGAATCCACCTCAGTGGGAAGATGAGGTGTATTTTGCCACACCTTTATTGTCCTCGGTTACAGCAACTACCACAAGCATTACACCGACAATCACAACCACCTCAGCCGGCAGCACAACTACTGTGACCACCAGCTCCAGTGAAACACTGACATGGTTTGCAGACATCTGTCTTGCCAGTAGCAAACCCACTGTCAGCAGCTATTCTGTACAGACTCAGACACCATACAATCTTGTGGTATGTACTAATTCATTGTGAAGTAATTCTTATTAGTGTTCAACATATTCAGTGCTACTAAAGCAAATGGATAACACCTGTCATAGGAAATAGAGTCTTGAAACATATGCAAACAGTGTAAATGTAGATGAATAGCTGCATGTAAACTGTATGACAGGTAACATAATGATGTTGATTTGCTCTACAACTGGGTAGGTCTTGAACTGAAGTCCAATTAGGGAGACAAATTTAGATGCATATTGTTTGCAATGTTGAAAAGTCACTTTTTGCCTGATGCAGCCCAGTATGTTAAAATCCATCCTGTGCAATTTATGGTACAATTAATTAGTCTCCCACCGGTTGGGGGACTATAGGTTTGCTCCTGTCTGTCCGTCCGTCTGTCTGTCACGCTTCGTGTCCGGGCCATATCTCCTACAAAGTTAGGCCAAATTCATTATAACTTCACACATTGAAGAAGCATGATGAGGAGTAGTGTCATGCACAAGGGCCATAACTCTAGGATCAATATTTTTGGAGTTATTCCCTTTTTCGTATGTTTTTGTCCGGACAATAACTCTTTATCTACGGATTCAATTGATTTGAAACTTCACATATGGAACAAGCATAATGAGAGGTAGTGTCATGCACAATGAACATAACTCTAGCATCTATATTTTTGGAGTTATTCCCCTTTTCATTTTGTCCAGTTAATAACTCTTTATGTACTGGTTCAATTGATTTGAAACTTCTCATTTGGAACAAGCATGATGAGATGTAGTGTCGTGCACAAGGGCAATAACTCTAGCATCAATATTTTTGGAGTTACTCCCCTTTTTCATATTTTCTTGTGGGGACAAAAACTTTTTATTTACTGATTCAATGTATGAAAGTAGGTACTAATACCATTCAGGTGGTCAAGTATGCACCATGGTCAACCACACCATGGGTGGGTGGGGTGGTGAGAGTGGAGGTTTTTTTTTCGGTCCGGTTAGGGCTCATGTCTTGCATAGCAATACAACATGCCCTTGTTACAGTAATTGTCTTTCTCTTGTTTTGATGGCTTGCTTTTCATGTCTACCAGGTGGCAGTAAAAGTAATTGTAGTAACAACAGTTAACAACAGTGTTCAAAAGTGGCATCTATAGGTCAGTTTTGGGTTGCAAGAATGCCTAAATTTGCTGATATGTTTTCAAGATATGATCCATTGAGTACCAGACGGTTGTGGATCACTGTTCATATACCCTTATTCAGAGGAAACTGATAAAGCTTCAAAAAATGGTGTATTATATCAAGTTTCATAATATCTCTGAGTGTCTGAAATGTTCGAGGATGTATTATTCTCAAATACAATGTACTTTAAAACATAACCACTCTCAAACTGTAGGCGCAACAACTTGCAGATACCCGGAATAAATGTAAATGCTTTTAACACTGATTTCCTGATACGAACATGCATGCATATCTCTTTCCTCATAATATACTCATTTTTGTTTTGCGAGTTGTATACATGTAGAAACACCTTTTTTACCCTTTGTGCAAACATAGCAGATCCATTCAGACAACTGTCTGATAATGGTGTGCTCTGTTAGCTTATGGAATGTTGCCAAGGTACTGACTTTTCTGACTAAGCCTGAGATTTCTCTTATTATGCAGATTCTGTCAATGAATATTAACAAGGTCATGAAATAATAAATGTGTAGATTTTAGGGAAATAAAATGTTTTTGTATATTGGACAATATCTTAATTTCTGAATTAGTGAACACTTTTATATAACTTTATTCTAGGGAAGATGTAATGTATCTAGCCAATGCGGACCATCTATGGTAGATGCTGAGACACAGACAGAGTCTACCTACACACTGGAAATACCAGCTTGCACTCCCGTGGACATAAGTCTGAATGAGAGTTTGCGTAGGGAAGATTCTAGAGACATAGAATGGACACCTGCATCAGATACTGAGAGTGAAGGTGGAGGTAGTGCATCAAGTTTTGCCAATGAAGCTCAAGAAGAAAAGTTCATTGTGTACAGATCGTGCCTCGAGGAACTTTTGAAGAGGTGTAAGGTTTGTGGTCTAGAGTGCCTGATTAGCAGTTCAGTAATTGGCACTTGTGTAACATACAAGAGGACTTGTGTTGAGTGTGGCACAGCTACTGACTGGAGCAGTCAGCCATTTTCTTCTTCCATGCCATTTGGAAATTTAGTTTTGTGTGCAGCGATAATGTTTTCGGGAGCCAGTCCACTTCAGACATTGAGGATGATGCAGTTTTGTAAAATTGCTTCAGTGAGCAAAACCACATACCTGAAAATTCAAAGTTCGTATCTAGTGCCTTCAGTACGATCAGTTTGGCAGCAAAGGCAAGCCATTTATGTGAATTCAATCCAGAGTTCTGGAAGACAACTCCGACTAGCTGGAGATGGGAGATGTTGTAGCCCAGGACATACGGCAAAGTTTGGGGCATACAGCATGATGGACCTCGAGAAAAACATCATTCTTGACATACAGCTAGTGCAGGTACTTTGGAAAGTTAATAGTGACATGAATAACCCTTTACTCCATGTAAAAATAATGACGTAATGTGTATGGAGGAGCTTACATGAGTATTCATTACAAATTATTTTCATGAAACTTGTTTACTATCATGAATATTAGTCTCTCTAAAGCTCATTTCATATTATTATAGTAAACTCTTTTCATAAAAAAACAATTTGTCATGAACACTCATGTAAGATTCTGTTTATCACATAACCCTTAAAAGTGCCATTGAAAGTTTAATATATCTGACGACTGTTTCGGCCATTGTTTACAGCAAAGTATACAGCCAGATTCATACTGCTCATTTGCATAAACATGCACTAGTGCATTTCCGCAAATTTTGGCACTCTGTTTTGGCACTTTATGTGATGAATGGCTTAGATTATAATAACAGATGTTCATGGGAATATTTATCAACACGATTCAAATATATTTATCCCAAGCAAACAGAGCAGGCCCAGATTAAATGGTAATTCAGCCATTCTGAGTTATTGAAATTCCAGTCAAGCGGTCATTAATATTCAAAATAATGTCAGCAGAAACAACTGTCATTTAACTGTAACTACCTGAAACTGAAGTAAATATCAACCAATTGCAGAGCTACAAATAAAGGTGCATACTCAAATACTAAAATCATCATTTTCCCACCAATTCTATTGCTGTGACCAGAGTGTATACAGTAAAGTATTTGTGTTGGTGCAGAAATAAAGAAGTTATTCATGAAAGTGATTTAATTTAATTATGCATCTTATCTGGAGCTCTGACATTACCATGATTTAAACTCTGATTTTTTTATACATTATTTATACTTGAGCATTAATTAGCCATGATCTAATAGCTGTATGTATTAACAATTATTAAAAGTACAAGTAGGGTATTCGGATCTTCGTGTGACCCTAAAGGTGTAGCTCCTTATATAGCATATGACTGATGATCAAAGTATATATTTCTTAGAAAGTGAATCTGTAGGGTTAATCTTAAATCAAAATCCACCACAACCAGTAAAGACACATAAGTATGTTATTTTCAGAGTAATGAGGTGCCTAACTCCTATGGAATGGAGAAGGAAGGACTAAGTAGATCTTTAGCCTTCATGCTGAATGAGAACAATCTACCCGTCTCGCACCTGGTGACCGACAGACACAGTGCCATTAAGAAATATATGCGGGACCACCATCCAAATATTCAGCACTGGTTTGATGTCTGGCATGTTGCAAAAGGTTTGTAAAAAATTAAATGGATATTCATTATGTTGACCAGGCATCATAAAATGGCGCCAATATGCTTTTTTCCTAATGGTATTTTAAATGTACCTTTTGGATATTTATATAATATAAATATGGATTTGTAACCTTTTTTTGTACAATAATTACTAACTTGTGCAAGACTTGCGGGTCACATGATGAGACTAATTTGGCCTAATTTCTTGATAGATTTAAACTTTTACTCACTGAAAATGACATGAATATTGATGAGTTTAATTGTTGTAATTGCACATGGACTGTCTGAAACTGTAATTATATCAATATTATATCATATAGCATAGGCAAACAGCAGATCCTGATCAGACGGCTCTGATCTTGGCCTTTTGTTTGTAATAGTGTAAAATGGGTTAAAAAGGTATAAGCAATAAAATTCAATACCTACAAAACCATGATTTCTTAGCTCTGAACATATAAAGCCTTCACCAGGTTGATTCCAATGACATACAGGTAGACTGCAGTAATGTCGGTCAATGGGGCACAGGGTTTTCCCTGATCCCCTTTTCTATTGAAATGTCCCTTAATTTTTTCAAATGACCCTCAAAATTAAGAGGGTCTATTCTTTACTTTATGGAGAGGGGGTAGGACCCTCAAATTGGTCTTTTTGAAGGGGTCAAGGGAAAACCCTGGGGGCATGTTTTTGAGATATAACAATGCATGTATATAGAATCTTAAACTTTTCTCTTGTTCCATAAACTTTTTATATGCAGTAACAGTTTTATTCTTTTCAAGCATCACAAACATAATTGCATAGTTAAGTTTCTTCGTAGTTGCAAGATTTCTTGACCATTCATATGCATTGACTTTTTTTACAATGAACATGGGTAAAGGATTTTTTTTGTCATTTTAGAAACTTTAATTGCATGAAATTCCATAAATACATAGAGCAGATGAAGATCAGACATCCTAAAGTACTGGAGCTATCAGATCTGTATCAGTTGTCTTTGCAAAATTTATTAAAAGACATTTCTATGAGGGAAAATGGGTTTGCCATGGTTTAAAAATTTCATCTAGAAAAATAAAATATGGGATGCCAGTCACGACATTGTACTTGCCACTTGCTTGTTGCCACTTATGAAAAGGAAAGTTTTACATACACACCGCTCAGAAACGGTCTCCCTAAAAAGCGACGTTTAGCGTCGAGAAGCGTCCGGAAGCAAAATACCAATTTAAAGCACAGTGTACTGCTTAATTTACCAACTACATGCATATTTCTATTAAACTTGTTTTTAATTCGTGTTGATTTAGGTACATAAACCAAAATATTAAGTATTCATTGGCAAGTAGCAACTAGCAAGTGGCAAGTAGCATATAGCAAGTTGCAAATAGAAATAGCAAGCAGCAAGTCGCAAGTGGCAAGTAGCAAATTTAAAGAAGCAACTGGCAAGTGACTATGCAAGTGAGTAGCATGTCGTGACCGGCATTCCATAAGGATGGGACATAAATGATTGGTGCAGGCATGTATTTGTAAGATCTTTTTTTAATGTTTTTAATAGGAGTGCACAAAAAGTTGCTGACTGCTGGGAAGAAGAAAGGGTGTGAGAAAGTGGCAGCCTGGGCTAGGTCGGTCAGCAATCATCTGTACTGGTGTGCCGCTAGCAGTGAGGGAGGTGGAAGGCTGCTCAAAGACAAGTGGGTTTCCATTCTAAATCATGTCGCCAATATTCACGAAGGACATGGGGCAATGTTTCCAAGATGTGCTCATGCTGAGATACAAGAGCAACGGGACTGGATGGTTAAAGGTTTGTTCAAGATGCTATTCAATTCATTTACAGACCGGTATTTACAATACATTGAAGTTTAATCTATGCAACACCAAAAATTGTACACATGTTGATATCATGAAAATAATGCTTATGGCCATATTTCCCATAAGTTGAAACATCTTTGTATTCAGCTAAATATTACCAAAATCTAAATGCTGCTCAATCTATAGGACTTTTTTTTACCCTTTTCCTGTTCTATATTTATTCCAAATTTCAAGACCTACTGATCATTTTTGGACAAAATAGTTAAAATCAAATATTGAAGGCAGAACATTATAGCCATTTTAGAAAGTAAAGGAACAGATCTATCAACATCCAATAGCAAACAGAGCAGACCCTGATCAGACAGCTCCAACAGGAGCCGTCTGTTCTCTGCTCTGTTTGCAAATGGTGAAAACATTTATATGAAGGAAAGAGTTAAGACACGGAAATCATTGGTCATGCTTGTTTGACTTAAAATTGATTTTGGAACAGCACTTTGAATATTACTTATTGCTCACAATTATTACTTTCCTGAAGAATGCCAAAAGTTTAGGACGATCAATGTTTGTCATTTGATTTTCATCTTTATAGTACATGTATCTCAAATATATGCAGACAAAAAGTAACATAGCTGACACAAATGTGGGCCTGGCTTTTCGAAATGATGACTTTCAGACATACATTACATTGCTTTTGATTCCAGGACGGAAACCCCATGCTGAGTTAGAGAAAGTTATTGCATCACCCTATCTACTCAGGGACATTGAGAAACTTTCTCCTGCAGAACAGACTTCTTCCCTTGAAGCCTTCCACAAGGTCATCTGTGCATTCGCACCCAAGTCTGTGCATTACTTTCATGCACAAATGGAGGCAAGGTATATAATCAACGGTTAACCATTAATTTACTTTTGAGATAACCATTGTTTTCAAGAAAATCGAACATAATAGTTTAGATACTTTTCCATTCTTGGAATGTAGAAAAAGACTATTCGTATCATTTTCCTACAGTTGAATGTTAGTTATATCCAAAAGAGCAATCACTGATATTGTTATATAGTTTATAATTTGTATACAACAATTGGACTATTTTTTTAAAGTTCAAGCAAATTTGATGGTCAGCACAAACATTTTAGTTACAGATCTCTAAAATTCCATAAGCAACCAGGAGAGACCCTTACAAGATTTATGTACATGTATATATAGTATGTAAATATTATTAGTGTTAACTCTTTCCCTGTTAAATATTCAGGTCAGAAATGATGACATCATGAATAGTCATTAGCTGAATTTATGTAATGGCATTTGTACATAGGATATTATAGGATTGGTAAAAACTATAACCGTGGGCCCGTTATAATTACATAAACAGAGCAGACACTGATCAGACAGCTCCCGTCGTGGAGCCAGCTAATTTGGGTCTACTCCTTTTGCAAAAGTGTGAAAAAGCATTATATGAAGGAAAGGGTTAAAGTAAAGTAGTCATTTGTACCAGTTACATATGTCAGGTTTGAGAAATGCACCTCAACCTAATTACGAGAAACATGCTGTTTCAGGCTTTATCTTGCTGCTCTTCATTTCAACGAAAATCAAAGCAGGCCACAAAAATACAACAAACGAGGTGATCTGCAGTTCAGTATCTCCTTCCCTAAGGCCAGACGAGGAGAAGGTATTCCCAAACAAATCAAGAAAACCGGTTTAAACCCCCGGTGACTTTTGTCACTGACCGTTCCAAGGCGGTACTTCCATCTTCCTCCTATTGTATGTTTGTTTTGTCTTTGTGCGTCTCTTGTTGTTTTTTCTACCTATGTACATTTGCTGTTTCCTTGTGTTGCTGTTCGGGCGAGTGTTTGTTCTGTATGTGGTGTTTCCTGCATGACTCATTTTTGTACTTTTATTATCACAACAGTGTTGCTTGTGCCGTGTGGTGGCCGTAAAAAGTCTCCCCGTACACGTAATCGATGTTGTTATCATTCTCTTGCAGGATATGCAAGTAACATACACAACTCTCATTCGCCTCTTACATCATCATAAGTATGTCATGCACCTCGTGGTAGGTGTTGTGTTCACCAACAATTTGATGCACTTGGTAGCTACACTAATGTAATTGACGTGTTGATGAACACAATACAGGTGCCCCTCTATCACTTTCCAATATGAATAAAGTTAAAATACCTCGAATAGAACTAAAAGCTTTAAATATGCAATCTGTGTCGTCTGTACAAGTACCCAGAAATATTTCTAATTTCTCTTCCCTTCAACCTTTTGTTCGTTTAAAACAACTTAATATTCAGTCGGCTTCATCTTTTCACATACCATCTCTTTCTATTAATAAATGTTTTTTCAATGGACCAAGAGTTGTACTTTCACCTTTAAAATCTGTTATCCAAAATGTTTCTTCTATTCGTAAACGGTCCTTATGCAGACGACACAGAGTGTATCCAATTATCCAAAAGTGCTTTGCTAAGAGGTGCATATGTTGTAGTAACATTTCTTGTAATTCCACTATAAAATCTACAGTTAATGGTAGAACATTTAATGTCAAGATAAACTCAGACGTTGATTGTACTACTACTAACGTTATTTATGTTTTAACTTGAAACGCGCCTAGTTGCGGTATACAGTACGTAGGACAAACAGGACGTGCTTTGAAAACTCGATTTCGTGAGCATGCATATCAGTGTCGAAATCGTAAACTAAACAATTTTTTATACCAACACTTTAGGAAATCTGGCCATTCTTTTAAAGATGTTTTAGTACAAATTGTTGAGCATATAACATATGATAAGGAGGCGACTAGTAGCTTTAAATCGAAAGCTAGATTTATATCTGAATTAAATTGGATCAAAAAATTGCAAACACCTTTTCCTTTAGGACTGAATGATAATATTTACCAGACTGGAAATATTTCAAAAGAACCAGATATAGATATTTTTTCAATTTTTTCTATTAGAAAACGCAAATCTCGTTCGCATGGCATTCGCAAGAATGGTAATGTTAAACGAAAATCTCGTTTGAAATTGACTCTTCTTGATCTACATACTTTACGCCTAACTTCGGGTAAACATGCCATGCTTTCTAGACTTTCCTCCTTATCTATATGTTCATTAAAAGAAATTGACGAGCAAGCCGATAAAATTATTTTTCGATCAGATCCTCTCATAGGAACGGCTAGTTTGATACAAAGCTTTACTCTACATGTTCTCAGACCGCACATCGACAAATTATCTGAACACCAAAGATTCTTTTTGAAAATTCCTTTTATTAATAAAGGTATTGATTTTATTGACCTCCAAAGTATTTTTAGAGACAAAAATGTAATTGACACTATTCCTAAATACTTTAAAAATACAGAACCACCTATCATTTGCTACAAATATAACAAACCCATCAGAAATACAATTTTCAACTATAATAAAATTGTGGCCGACCTTAATATTAATGATAATATTCCTGATAATTGAGATTGCGCCACCTCAAAATTTTGCTATTCTCCGGCTGGTCATGTGATTACTGGTAATTTTGAGATAATTAAAGATAAACGTCTACGATCTCTTTTGAATAAAGGTCCCAAATATAGAATACCATCCTTGATAGATTTTAACTCTTGTCGAGTTCAGATTGCAGAGGCTTTACAAAATTTTAGTATTAAATGGTGTCGTAGAGAACATGTTGAGTCTAATGCCCTTTCTTGTTGGAAAAAACTAATTTTTGATATAATTGATAAACGCATTTCCTTTTACAGCTCTAATAAACACCTTCTTCCACCTAAACCTAGAACTTCATTTAGACATCTTAAAAAGGGTTTACAGGATTTCCATTCAAAATACGTTTTTGTTCCTGCTGATAAGGCATCAAATAATGTGATTATTATTTGACGATTACATTATATCGATGTCTTGAAGCAGGAAATTATTAATACCAAGTCATACATTTCAGTTACCACTGACGAAAAGACCATCATTTCAGACCATGTCAAAAAGTGTGAACAATTTGGAACCGATATTAAAATTACACAACATAAACTTCCTACTATGTATTGGTTACCAAAACTACATAAAAAACCATATAAAGCGCGTTTCATTGCAAATTCTAGTTCATGTACAACTACTAAATTGTCTGTACTTTTGACTTCTTGTTTAACGAAGGTAAAGGAACATGTAAAATTTTACTGTGATAAGACTTATGAAAATTCTGGAATAAATCTCTTCTGGTCTATTAAGAACTCTTCAGAAGTCTTAAACAAACTTAAGAACAAAAGGTATCTTGCATCCACTGTAAGCACGTACGATTTTTCTACTCTGTACACAACTCTTCCTCATATTTTAATTAAGGATAAGCTTACTAACTTGATCCAGAAAGTATTTGCCCGAGAAAAAACATCATTCTTGGCATGTAATGCTGAAAAAGCTTTCTTTACTGACGAGAAAATGAAATATTACACCAATTGGACTTGCTCAGAAGTTTGCGAAGCACTAACCTTTCTTTTGGATAACATATTTGTACGTTATGGGAATGCTATATACCGTCAGGTAATTGGTATTCCCATGGGTACGAATTGTGCACCACTTGTCGCAGATTTGTTTTTGTACTGCTATGAGAGAGATTTCATGTTGAGTTTGAATCCTCAATCACAAGAAGATGTTATAAAAGCCTTCAATGAAACATGTCGATATTTGGATGATATTTTTAACTTAGATAACCCTTTCTTTGATGCTCTGATTCCTACAATTTATCCTAAAGAACTCAAATTGAATAAAGCTAACCCGTCCGACAATTATGCAGCGTTTCTTGACCTAGACCTTAAAATTAATAATGGAATGATTTCTTCTAAAATATATGACAAAAGAGATGATTTTGATTTTAATATTGTAAATTTTCCTCATCTTGACGGGGATGTTCCCCGTGCTCCATCTTACGGGGTTTATATATCTCAACTTATGCGTTTTGCTAGAGCTTGTTCATCTATTGACGATTTTAACAGTCGAAATCTCATTTTAACTGATAAACTGCTTAAACAAGGATATAGATACCATAAACTAAGAAAAACTTTCTCTAAATTTTACTATCGAAATCTCTCGCTTATTGGCAAGTACAAATGTAATCTCAAGGTACTTTTGCGACACGGTATTTCACATCCGGAATTTTATGGTGATGTGATTTACAAACTTCGTAAAATTATTGGACATACCCATTTTCTCACTTTGTTCATCAAATATATAAAACAATTCATTAAAAAGGGATATGATCCTGTATTACTACAACATACTGCATGTTTGGTTGTGAACCCTTTTACAGTTGGCAATCACGCTGGCCTCTTTGCATGTACGCCGACAAGAAAGGTTTAGTACTCTATGAAGGCGACCTCTTAAATCCAGAAATGGAAGGAGAACGTCGGATATCTGTACTATTTCATTTTTGTCGTACCCTTTATTACTTTTCTACAGTTACTCTGTTTGCAGCTCAATCATTGAGTACAATAGCGATAGGTGGATACAGTATTTTCAATAAAATGTTTTTTTGTTATACATGCACTTTACCACTGTATTTGCTGTCGCGGTTGTTGTAGATTAGTCGGAGAGGGGATACGTTTATTTACACTGTTTGTCTTTTAGGATGGGGATGGAATAAGGGTGAGGTTGGGCGCCCATAAACCGGTTTAAACCCCCGGTGACTTTTGTCACTGACCGTTCCAAGGCGATACTTCCATCTTCCTCCTATTGTATGTTTGTTTTGTCTTTGTGCGTCTCTTGTTGTTTTTTCTACCTATGTACATTTGCTGTTTCCTTGTGTTGCTGTTCGGGCGAGTGTTTGTTCTGTATGTGGTGTTTCCTGCATGACTCATTTTTGTACTTTTATTATCACAACAGTGTTGCTTGTGCCGTGTGGTGGCCGTAAAAAGTCTCCCCGTACACGTAATCGATGTTGTTATCATTCTCTTGCAGGATATGCAAGTAACATACACAACTCTCATTCGCCTCTTACATCATCATAAGTATGTCATGCACCTCGTGGTAGGTGTTGTGTTCACCAACAATTTGATGCACTTGGTAGCTACACTAATGTAATTGACGTGTTGATGAACACAATACAGGTGCCCCTCTATCACTTTCCAATATGAATAAAGTTAAAATACCTCGAATAGAACTAAAAGCTTTAAATATGCAATCTGTGTCGTCTGTACAAGTACCCAGAAATATTTCTAATTTCTCTTCCCTTCAACCTTTTGTTCGTTTAAAACAACTTAATCTTCAGTCGGCTTCATCTTTTCACATACCATCTCTTTCTATTAATAAATGTTTTTTCAATGGACCAAGAGTTGTACTTTCACCTTTAAAATCTGTTATCCAAAATGTTTCTTCTATTCGTAAACGGTCCTTATGCAGACGACACAGAGTGTATCCAATTATCCAAAAGTGCTTTGCTAAGAGGTGCATATGTTGTAGTAACATTTCTTGTAATTCCACTATAAAATCTACAGTTAATGGTAGAACATTTAATGTCAAGATAAACTCAGACGTTGATTGTACTACTACTAACGTTATTTATGTTTTAACTTGAAACGCGCCTAGTTGCGGTATACAGTACGTAGGACAAACAGGACGTGCTTTGAAAACTCGATTTCGTGAGCATGCATATCAGTGTCGAAATCGTAAACTAAACAATTTTTTATACCAACACTTTAGGAAATCTGGCCATTCTTTTAAAGATGTTTTAGTACAAATTGTTGAGCATATAACATATGATAAGGAGGCGACTAGTAGCTTTAAATCGAAAGCTAGATTTATATCTGAATTAAATTGGATCAAAAAATTGCAAACACCTTTTCCTTTAGGACTGAATGATAATATTTACCAGACTGGAAATATTTCAAAAGAACCAGATATAGATATTTTTTCAATTTTTTCTATTAGAAAACGCAAATCTCGTTCGCATGGCATTCGCAAGAATGGTAATGTTAAACGAAAATCTCGTTTGAAATTGACTCTTCTTGATCTACATACTTTACGCCTAACTTCGGGTAAACATGCCATGCTTTCTAGACTTTCCTCCTTATCTATATGTTCATTAAAAGAAATTGACGAGCAAGCCGATAAAATTATTTTTCGATCAGATCCTCTCATAGGAACGGCTAGTTTGATACAAAGCTTTACTCTACATGTTCTCAGACCGCACATCGACAAATTATCTGAACACCAAAGATTCTTTTTGAAAATTCCTTTTATTAATAAAGGTATTGATTTTATTGACCTCCAAAGTATTTTTAGAGACAAAAATGTAATTGACACTATTCCTAAATACTTTAAAAATACAGAACCACCTATCATTTGCTACAAATATAACAAACCCATCAGAAATACAATTTTCAACTATAATAAAATTGTGGCCGACCTTAATATTAATGATAATATTCCTGATAATTGAGATTGCGCCACCTCAAAATTTTGCTATTCTCCGGCTGGTCATGTGATTACTGGTAATTTTGAGATAATTAAAGATAAACGTCTACGATCTCTTTTGAATAAAGGTCCCAAATATAGAATACCATCCTTGATAGATTTTAACTCTTGTCGAGTTCAGATTGCAGAGGCTTTACAAAATTTTAGTATTAAATGGTGTCGTAGAGAACATGTTGAGTCTAATGCCCTTTCTTGTTGGAAAAAACTAATTTTTGATATAATTGATAAACGCATTTCCTTTTACAGCTCTAATAAACACCTTCTTCCACCTAAACCTAGAACTTCATTTAGACATCTTAAAAAGGGTTTACAGGATTTCCATTCAAAATACCTTTTTGTTCCTGCTGATAAGGCATCAAATAATGTGATTATTATTTGACGATTACATTATATCGATGTCTTGAAGCAGGAAATTATTAATACCAAGTCATACATTTCAGTTACCACTGACGAAAAGACCATCATTTCAGACCATGTCAAAAAGTGTGAACAATTTGGAACCGATATTAAAATTACACAACATAAACTTCCTACTATGTATTGGTTACCAAAACTACATAAAAAACCATATAAAGCGCGTTTCATTGCAAATTCTAGTTCATGTACAACTACTAAATTGTCTGTACTTTTGACTTCTTGTTTAACGAAGGTAAAGGAACATGTAAAATTTTACTGTGATAAGACTTATGAAAATTCTGGAATAAATCTCTTCTGGTCTATTAAGAACTCTTCAGAAGTCTTAAACAAACTTAAGAACAAAAGGTATCTTGCATCCACTGTAAGCACGTACGATTTTTCTACTCTGTACACAACTCTTCCTCATATTTTAATTAAGGATAAGCTTACTAACTTGATCCAGAAAGTATTTGCCCGAGTAAAAACATCATTCTTGGCATATGATTCTAAAACTACTGGTAGTTTAAAATCTAAAGCTCGTTTCATCACAGAGCTAGACTGGATAAAGAAATTACAAACACCTTTTCCTTTAGGCCTTAATGATAACATTTTCCAAAGCGGCAATATTTCTAAAGATCCAAATATCGATATTTTCTCTATATTTTCTATTCGAAAACGTAAAAGTAGATCACATGGCAGACGTAGAAATGGTAATATTAAGCGTAAATTACGTCGTAATATGTCTATTCATGATTTACATACTATTCTAAAACAAACTGGTAAACATTCTATGTTATCTTGTTTATCGTCTTTACCCTTTTCCTGTCTTAAGTCAATAGACGAAGAGGCTGATAAAATATATATGCGTACAGATCCGTTAATTAATACTGCCTCACTTATACAAAGTTACACACAGCATGTTCTTCGTCCACGTATTGATAAAGAATCTGAACATAAAAGACATTTTCTGAAACTTCAGTTCCTAAATAAAGGTATCGATTTTATTGATATTCAAAGTATATTTCGTGATAAGAATGTAATCGAGGCTATTCCCAAATATTTCATCAACTCTGAATCACCTATCATCTGTTATAAATATAATAAACCTATTAGAAATGTTATTTTGAACTACAATAAAATTGTCTCTGACTTAAATATTGATGTTAATACCCCTATTTCTTGAGATTGTAGCATTTCTAGCTTTTGCTATAAACCAGTTGGTCATGTCATTACTGGTAATTTTGATATCATTAAGGATAAACGTCTCAGGACCCTCCTAACTAAAGGACCTAAATATAGATTACCTTCCCTTATTGATTTTGACGCTTGTCGAACTCATATTGCGGAAGCTATTCAAGAATTCTGCATCAAATGGTGTCGACGAGAACATGCTGATGTTAATGCCCTTTCGGATTGGAAGAAATGTATTTTCGATATTATTGATACACGAATAACTTTTTACAAATCAAATAACCATCTTTTACCATCTCGACCTAGAGTTACATTTCGCTACTTGAAGAAGAACATTTCTAATTTTCATTCAGATTATGTTCTTGTTCCTGCTGACAAGGCATCAAACAATGTAATCATTATTTGAAGATTGTATTATGTTGATGTTTTAAAGAAGGAGCTAACTGATTCAAAAACTTATATAACCGTTCAAACACCTGAAAAAGATATAGTCTCGGAACATGTAAAAATGTGCAATGATTTTAAGTCTGGTCCTAACATAAAACAACATAAACTTTCTACTTTGTACTGGATTCCGAAACTACATAAAAACCCTTATAAGTCGCGTTTTATTGCCAACTCTAGCTGTTGTACCACTACTAAATTATCTATACTTTTGACGTCCTGTCTTACTACTATCAAAGAACATGTTAAACGCTACTGTGATAAAATATATGAAAATTCTGGTATTAATGTTTTTTGGTCCATAAAAAATTCAAATGATGTTTTAACAAAACTTGAAAATGAACAGTATAACATTTCTTTACTGAGCTCTTATGATTTCTCTACACTCTATACTACTCTACCTCACCATCTTATAAAGGATAGACTTATTAAATTAATAGAAAAAACCTTTGCCAGAGAAAACAAAATGTTCATTGCTTGTAATGTTCAACGTTCATTCTTTTCGAATTCAGAAGTTGAACATTACACAATGTGGACTTGCCTTGATGTTTGTAGATCTCTTACCTTTCTTTTAGATAATATATTTGTGCGTTATGGAGATACCATATATCGTCAAGTTGTTGGTATACCCATGGGTACAAATTGTGCCCCTCTTGTTGCAGATTTGTTTTTGTATTGCTACGAGAGGGATTTTATGCTTAGCTTAAAACCTGATACACAGACCGATATTGTGAATGCTTTTAATAAAACTTCAAGGTATTTAGACGATATTTTGAATTTAGATAATCCTTATTTTGATACTATGGTTTCTTCAATCTACCCAAAAGAACTGTCTTTAAACAAAGCTAATCAATCTGACATTAATGCTTCATTTTTAGATTTGAATCTTTCAATTACAAATGATAAAGTTTCGTCCAAAGTATACGATAAAAGAGAAGATTTTAATTTTAAAATTGTTAATTATCCTTTTCTAGATGGGGATGTGCCACGTTCTACATCTTATGGTGTTTATATTTCTCAACTTATTAGGTTTGCCCGAGCCTGTTCTTTGCTTGAAGATTTTAACAGACGTAATTTAGTTATAACTGATAAACTTCTTAAGCAAGGTTACAGATATCACAAACTTCGGAAAACCTTTTCTAAATTTTATTATCGAAATTTACCTCTCATTAGTAAATATAATTGCAATCTACGGACGTTACTGCGACAAGGCATTTCTCAACCAGAATTTTATGGGGATGTTATCTACAAACTTAGGAAAATTCGGGGTCATATCCATTTTCATGATTTGTTTATAAAACGCATTAAAAAATTTAAAAAGAAAGGTTATGATCCTATTATATTGCAACACACTGCATGTTTGGTTATCGATCCTTTTACAGTCGGTAGCTACGCTTCCCTCTTTGCTTGCGCGATGACAGGCCGAGGGTAGTACTCTATGATGGTATACTCTTAAACTTGGATACAGGAGGAGCTTACCAGACTCATGTATTATTTTTTCCCTGTCGTGCCCTTAACGGCTTACCTGCAGGTGCTCTGACTTCAGCAAAGCCATTGAGTACATATTTGACGGATTGTCACAGTTATTATGCTATGTTTTACATGTTGTCCTGTGTTCACCGTCGTCTATGTTGTGGGTAAGTCCAGCGGGGATACCTTTATTTACAATATTTGTAAAGCTAGGGTGACTTTGAGAGAAGTGTGAGGTTAGGACGTCCGTAAACCGGTTTAAACCCCCAGTGGTGTTTTTGCTGCTGACCGTGCCAAGGCGGTACTCTCTTTGTCACCCTTCCTTTTGTTTGCCTTGCGTCTTTGTGCTTGTGGTTTGTTCATGTTGTGGAACGTTTGTCCCTGTTTCTTGTGTGTCTTTTGGTGTTTTCTGTGTTCATTTCGTATGTGTGTGTGCGTGTGCGTTTGGGTGTGTGGTTGTGTTTGTGTGTGTCATGCTGTCTATCGGTGTTTTGGTGGTGGTTGCGTCTTGCATGTGGCTTTGCCTGCTTGACTTTACTACTTTTCCATGTAATGCTGAAAAAGCTTTCTTTACTGACGAGAAAATGAAATATTACACCAATTGGACTTGCTCAGAAGTTTGCGAAGCACTAACCTTTCTTTTGGATAACATATTTGTACGTTATGGGAATGCTATATACCGTCAGGTAATTGGTATTCCCATGGGTACGAATTGTGCACCACTTGTCGCAGATTTGTTTTTGTACTGCTATGAGAGAGATTTCATGTTGAGTTTGAATCCTCAATCACAAGAAGATGTTATAAAAGCCTTCAATGAAACTTGTCGATATTTGGATGATATTTTTAACTTAGATAACCCTTTCTTTGATGCTCTGATTCCTACAATTTATCCTAAAGAACTCAAATTGAATAAAGCTAACCCGTCCGACAATTATGCAGCGTTTCTTGACCTAGACCTTAAAATTAATAATGGAATGATTTCTTCTAAAATATATGACAAAAGAGATGATTTTGATTTTAATATTGTAAATTTTCCTCATCTTGACGGGGATGTTCCCCGTGCTCCATCTTACGGGGTTTATATATCTCAACTTATGCGTTTTGCTAGAGCTTGTTCATCTATTGACGATTTTAACAGTCGAAATCTCATTTTAACTGATAAACTGCTTAAACAAGGATATAGATACCATAAACTAAGAAAAACTTTCTCTAAATTTTACTATCGAAATCTCTCGCTTATTGGCAAGTACAAATGTAATCTCAAGGTACTTTTGCGACACGGTATTTCACATCCGGAATTTTATGGTGATGTGATTTACAAACTTCGTAAAATTATTGGACATACCCATT
This sequence comes from Azorinus chamasolen, assembly GCA_963576725.1. Classification (NCBI taxonomy): domain Eukaryota; kingdom Metazoa; phylum Mollusca; class Bivalvia; order Cardiida; family Solecurtidae; genus Azorinus; species Azorinus chamasolen. The sequence goes on along the minus strand of OY755243.1, from coordinate 13,643,375 downwards.
TTCTCACTTTGTTCATCAAATATATAAAACAATTCATTAAAAAGGGATATGATCCTGTATTACTACAACATACTGCATGTTTGGTTGTGAACCCTTTTACAGTTGGCAATCACGCTGGCCTCTTTGCATGTACGCCGACAAGAAAGGTTTAGTACTCTATGAAGGCGACCTCTTAAATCCAGAAATGGAAGGAGAACGTCGGATATCTGTACTATTTCATTTTGTCGTACCCTTTATTACTTTTCTACAGTTACTCTGTTTGCAGCTCAATCATTGAGTACAATAGCGATAGGTGGATACAGTATTTTCAATAAAATGTTTTTTTGTTATACATGCACTTTACCACTGTATTTGCTGTCGCGGTTGTTGTAGATTAGTCGGAGAGGGGATACGTTTATTTACACTGTTTGTCTTTTAGGATGGGGATGGAATAAGGGTGAGGTTGGGCGCCCATAAACCGGTTTAAACCCCCGGTGACTTTTGTCACTGACCGTTCCAAGGCGATACTTCCATCTTCCTCCTATTGTATGTTTGTTTTGTCTTTGTGCGTCTCTTGTTGTTTTTTCTACCTATGTACATTTGCTGTTTCCTTGTGTTGCTGTTCGGGCGAGTGTTTGTTCTGTATGTGGTGTTTCCTGCATGACTCATTTTTGTACTTTTATTATCACAACAGTGTTGCTTGTGCCGTGTGGTGGCCGTAAAAAGTCTCCCCGTACACGTAATCGATGTTGTTATCATTCTCTTGCAGGATATGCAAGTAACATACACAACTCTCATTCGCCTCTTACATCATCATAAGTATGTCATGCACCTCGTGGTAGGTGTTGTGTTCACCAACAATTTGATGCACTTGGTAGCTACACTAATGTAATTGACGTGTTGATGAACACAATACAGGTGCCCCTCTATCACTTTCCAATATGAATAAAGTTAAAATACCTCGAATAGAACTAAAAGCTTTAAATATGCAATCTGTGTCGTCTGTACAAGTACCCAGAAATATTTCTAATTTCTCTTCCCTTCAACCTTTTGTTCGTTTAAAACAACTTAATCTTCAGTCGGCTTCATCTTTTCACATACCATCTCTTTCTATTAATAAATGTTTTTTCAATGGACCAAGAGTTGTACTTTCACCTTTAAAATCTGTTATCCAAAATGTTTCTTCTATTCGTAAACGGTCCTTATGCAGACGACACAGAGTGTATCCAATTATCCAAAAGTGCTTTGCTAAGAGGTGCATATGTTGTAGTAACATTTCTTGTAATTCCACTATAAAATCTACAGTTAATGGTAGAACATTTAATGTCAAGATAAACTCAGACGTTGATTGTACTACTACTAACGTTATTTATGTTTTAACTTGAAACGCGCCTAGTTGCGGTATACAGTACGTAGGACAAACAGGACGTGCTTTGAAAACTCGATTTCGTGAGCATGCATATCAGTGTCGAAATCGTAAACTAAACAATTTTTTATACCAACACTTTAGGAAATCTGGCCATTCTTTTAAAGATGTTTTAGTACAAATTGTTGAGCATATAACATATGATAAGGAGGCGACTAGTAGCTTTAAATCGAAAGCTAGATTTATATCTGAATTAAATTGGATCAAAAAATTGCAAACACCTTTTCCTTTAGGACTGAATGATAATATTTACCAGACTGGAAATATTTCAAAAGAACCAGATATAGATATTTTTTCAATTTTTTCTATTAGAAAACGCAAATCTCGTTCGCATGGCATTCGCAAGAATGGTAATGTTAAACGAAAATCTCGTTTGAAATTGACTCTTCTTGATCTACATACTTTACGCCTAACTTCGGGTAAACATGCCATGCTTTCTAGACTTTCCTCCTTATCTATATGTTCATTAAAAGAAATTGACGAGCAAGCCGATAAAATTATTTTTCGATCAGATCCTCTCATAGGAACGGCTAGTTTGATACAAAGCTTTACTCTACATGTTCTCAGACCGCACATCGACAAATTATCTGAACACCAAAGATTCTTTTTGAAAATTCCTTTTATTAATAAAGGTATTGATTTTATTGACCTCCAAAGTATTTTTAGAGACAAAAATGTAATTGACACTATTCCTAAATACTTTAAAAATACAGAACCACCTATCATTTGCTACAAATATAACAAACCCATCAGAAATACAATTTTCAACTATAATAAAATTGTGGCCGACCTTAATATTAATGATAATATTCCTGATAATTGAGATTGCGCCACCTCAAAATTTTGCTATTCTCCGGCTGGTCATGTGATTACTGGTAATTTTGAGATAATTAAAGATAAACGTCTACGATCTCTTTTGAATAAAGGTCCCAAATATAGAATACCATCCTTGATAGATTTTAACTCTTGTCGAGTTCAGATTGCAGAGGCTTTACAAAATTTTAGTATTAAATGGTGTCGAAGAGAACATGTTGAGTCTAATGCCCTTTCTTGTTGGAAAAAACTAATTTTTGATATAATTGATAAACGCATTTCCTTTTACAGCTCTAATAAACACCTTCTTCCACCTAAACCTAGAACTTCATTTAGACATCTTAAAAAGGGTTTACAGGATTTCCATTCAAAATACCTTTTTGTTCCTGCTGATAAGGCATCAAATAATGTGATTATTATTTGACGATTACATTATATCGATGTCTTGAAGCAGGAATTTATTAATACCAAGTCATACATTTCAGTTACCACTGACGAAAAGACCATCATTTCAGACCATGTCAAAAAGTGTGAACAATTTGGAACCGATATTAAAATTACACAACATAAACTTCCTACTATGTATTGGTTACCAAAACTACATAAAAAACCATATAAAGCGCGTTTCATTGCAAATTCTAGTTCATGTAAAACTACTAAATTGTCTGTACTTTTGACTTCTTGTTTAACGAAGGTAAAGGAACATGTAAAATTTTACTGTGATAAGACTTATGAAAATTCTGGAATAAATCTCTTCTGGTCTATTAAGAACTCTTCAGAAGTCTTAAACAAACTTAAGAACAAAAGGTATCTTGCATCCACTGTAAGCACGTACGATTTTTCTACTCTGTACACAACTCTTCCTCATATTTTAATTAAGGATAAGCTTACTAACTTGATCCAGAAAGTATTTGCCCGAGAAAAAACATCATTCTTGGCATGTAATGCTGAAAAAGCTTTCTTTACTGACGAGAAAATGAAATATTACACCAATTGGACTTGCTCAGAAGTTTGCGAAGCACTAACCTTTCTTTTGGATAACATATTTGTACGTTATGGGAATGCTATATACCGTCAGGTAATTGGTATTCCCATGGGTACGAATTGTGCACCACTTGTCGCAGATTTGTTTTTGTACTGCTATGAGAGAGATTTCATGTTGAGTTTGAATCCTCAATCACAAGAAGATGTTATAAAAGCCTTCAATGAAACTTGTCGATATTTGGATGATATTTTTAACTTAGATAACCCTTTCTTTGATGCTCTGATTCCTACAATTTATCCTAAAGAACTCAAATTGAATAAAGCTAACCCGTCCGACAATTATGCAGCGTTTCTTGACCTAGACCTTAAAATTAATAATGGAATGATTTCTTCTAAAATATATGACAAAAGAGATGATTTTGATTTTAATATTGTAAATTTTCCTCATCTTGACGGGGATGTTCCCCGTGCTCCATCTTACGGGGTTTATATATCTCAACTTATGCGTTTTGCTAGAGCTTGTTCATCTATTGACGATTTTAACAGTCGAAATCTCATTTTAACTGATAAACTGCTTAAACAAGGATATAGATACCATAAACTAAGAAAAACTTTCTCTAAATTTTACTATCGAAATCTCTCGCTTATTGGCAAGTACAAATGTAATCTCAAGGTACTTTTGCGACACGGTATTTCACATCCGGAATTTTATGGTGATGTGATTTACAAACTTCGTAAAATTATTGGACATACCCATTTTCTCACTTTGTTCATCAAATATATAAAACAATTCATTAAAAAGGGATATGATCCTGTATTACTACAACATACTGCATGTTTGGTTGTGAACCCTTTTACAGTTGGCAATCACGCTGGCCTCTTTGCATGTACGCCGACAAGAAAGGTTTAGTACTCTATGAAGGCGACCTCTTAAATCCAGAAATGGAAGGAGAACGTCGGATATCTGTACTATTTCATTTTTGTCGTACCCTTTATTACTTTTCTACAGTTACTCTGTTTGCAGCTCAATCATTGAGTACAATAGCGATAGGTGGATACAGTATTTTCAATAAAATGTTTTTTTGTTATACATGCACTTTACCACTGTATTTGCTGTCGCGGTTGTTGTAGATTAGTCGGAGAGGGGATACGTTTATTTACACTGTTTGTCTTTTAGGATGGGGATGGAATAAGGGTGAGGTTGGGCGCCCATAAACCGGTTTAAACCCCCGGTGACTTTTGTCACTGACCGTTCCAAGGCGGTACTTCCATCTTCCTCCTATTGTATGTTTGTTTTGTCTTTGTGCGTCTCTTGTTGTTTTTTCTACCTATGTACATTTGCTGTTTCCTTGTGTTGCTGTTCGGGCGAGTGTTTGTTCTGTATGTGGTGTTTCCTGCATGACTCATTTTTGTACTTTTGGTAAAGAACTTACATTTTTAGCTCACGTGGCACTAATTACAAGATTGGCTAATGATTTATGTGCAGGTGACACAGGTTTATCAGATTTATATTAATTGTTCCTATCTACAACATATTTGGGTTGGCTGGTTGTGTTGAATGATAAACAACTATGAGCTATAAATTAGAATTCTGGGAACAATGCCCTGCTTTTAATATTGATAGTTTCTTAGCACAAGCTAACATGTTGAGCAATCCAGATTGATAATGGTCCTTTTGACCCCAGTTTCATTTTTACAGATATGAGATTCTGAGCAGTTAAGAAGTTTGAGTTTTATAAGCATCAGGATAGATCTCATTTCATTTTCTTTTATTCATGGAACTAATCTGTTGATCTACCTAACGAAGTTAGAATTTGCATAAATGGTAGCTGATGATAAACTTCTTGTATCAATTTGTAGCTATTAAATACTTTTATTCTCCAGAGTACGTTGATGATCTAATGAAGGAAGTTCTCCTGCTTCGGGATATAAGAAATTCATATACAGATGCCAAGTTAGCCAGATCCAGGGAGGAGCCGCAGAGGCCTGTTCCACTGGCACAAAGCACACCACGTGCCAACAAAGTTGACATAGTCGGGAACCATGTGAGAAGGTTCAACCGTTAGACACTAGACTGCTGTGTTATTAAAGTTGAATGTGCCAGTATCTGTTAGATTTTTTCGGATGTTAGAACGCCACCAAATTCCTGACTATATGATTTATACTTTTATGGGGTTTTTTTTATCCTACCCTATGTCTATATTCTTCGATGAATTGGGTTTCTGGATCCATATCCAATATTTGATCTTGTAATGAGTATCTTGTTTTCATGGATAATTTTGTTTTCAAATTCTTTAAATGTTACTTTCAGTTATAAAAGTCTCCTTGGTATTGGTTGATCTATTCTGATTTTAATTGTGTATGCTTAAAATGAAGCTTAAACCAGGTAAATTGTCAATACACTTTTGGAACAGATGTAAGCATAAAAATGTATAGTATGGAACCATAAACCCAAATATCTAAAAGGCAAATCCAGTGCTGTATAAATCCTATTGTCCGATACCTGTGATAAGCTGTTTTTTGCTCATCTGTTTTCGCAGAAAATGTTGGGCTTTTATCGTCGTGCAAAAACTTTAGTGTAGCTAGATCTTTGACACCTGAAACATGTGGGTAGATCTCATACAATCCCCTACACAAGAACCATAATTCTTGACTTAAACAATATGGAGTTATCGCCCTTAATTTTGTTTCAAGAAGTTTAAATTTAGCTGGACAAGTACCAAATCAGACGAGCATTGGCGCCGCAGGCGGCTCTTGTTACATTTCGGACTTTTTTTTAAAAAAAAATAAAAATACTCTAGACTGTTGTCCAAGAAAACTTGTTTGGTCAATATTAGTCCTCAATTATTTTCAGGATAATTAGTTTAGCAGTTGAGTGGGGCTCAGAATAATGTCAGCTGTAAATGTATAAGACTAGGGTCTGCATATAGAGCCTTTTAGTTGGAAATTGTGCTGAAACATGATTGTGTTCAGACAAAAGATAACCAATTAGATGCCAAACAAGAGTTTGTATTTGGGGAAAATGACTTTCTGTTATGCACTTATTATGTATATGTACAAATACCTTGATAATAGATTTTTTGAAGCCTTGGTTTACACATTTTAGGAGCAGCAAAATGTCAGACAGCTCCTATAGGATAATGGTCTGCTCTGAATGCTGATGGGATTACATATGCTTGATTCTAGTTTCTGAAATTGACTTGCATTTCTTTGTACATTGGCTATGATAAAATATCACACTCTCCCGCGTGAATTTTTTTTACTAGAATTCATGAATATTCTAAATACATGTATAGCTTAAAACAGAATCAGACCAGTGTAATTCCAGAAACAAACGGAGCAGACACTCATCTGACTGTTCCTTCAAGAAGTGTTTGATCTGAGTTTACTCTGTTTGCAAATTCATGAAAAAAGCATTTAGGGTAATGGATCCTTGTTATATATATTCATCATATAAAGGTTAAACCTGTAAGGATCTAACAAGATAAAACTCAACATGAAATTCACATTTATTTATTTTGGTTACTGTGGGTATTTAAAGCCTGCATAATGTTCAGAGGGAAAAGTTTTCCGTATGGCTATAACAGCGCAGGAGGGAATCACTCTTCTGTTCTTTTTCCCGAGGAGCCCATACACCCATCTTGTAAAGCGCCTGTAGGCCAGATATCTGTAAATGGAAAAGTAGTAAAGTCAAGCAGGCAAAGCCACATGCAAGACGCAACCACCACCAAAACACCGATAGACAGCATGACACACACAAACACACACACAACCACACACCCAAACGCACACGCACACACACGAAATGAACACAGAAAACACCAAAAGACACACAAGAACCAGGGACAAACGTTCCACAACATGAACAAACCACAAGCACAAAGACGCAATGCAAACAAAAGGAAGGGTGACAAAGAGAGTACCGCCTTGGCACGGTCAGCAGCAAAAACACCACTGGGGGTTTAAACCGGTTTACGGACGTCCTAACCTCACACTTCTCTCAAAGTCACCCTAGCTTTACAAATATTGTAAATAAAGGTATCCCCGCTGGACTTACCCACAACATAGACGACGGTGAACACAGGACAACATGTAAAACATAGCATAATAACTGTGACAATCCGTCAAATATGTACTCAATGACTTTGCTGAAGTCAGAGCACCTGCAGGTAAGCCGTTAAGGGCACGACAGGGAAAAAATAATACATGAGTCTGGTAAGCTCCTCCTGTATCCAAGTTTAAGAGTATACCATCATAGAGTACTACCCTCGGCCTGTCATCGCGCAAGCAAAGAGGGAAGCGTAGCTACCGACTGTAAAAGGGTCGATAACCAAACATGCAGTGTGTTGCAATATAATAGGATCATAACCTTTCTTTTTAAATTTTTTAATGCGTTTTATAAACAAATCATGAAAATGGATATGACCCCGAATTTTCCTAAGTTTGTAGATAACATCCCCATAAAATTCTGGTTGAGAAATGCCTTGTCGCAGTAACGTCCGTAGATTGCAATTATACTTACTAATGAGAGGTAAATTTCGATAATAAAATTTAGAAAAGGTTTTCCGAAGTTTGTGATATCTGTAACCTTGCTTAAGAAGTTTATCAGTTATAACTAAATTACGTCTGTTAAAATCTTCAAGCAAAGAACAGGCTCGGGCAAACCTAATAAGTTGAGAAATATAAACACCATAAGATGTAGAACGTGGCACATCCCCATCTAGAAAAGGATAATTAACAATTTTAAAATTAAAATCTTCTCTTTTATCGTATACTTTGGACGAAACTTTATCATTTGTAATTGAAAGATTCAAATCTAGAAATGAAGCATTAATGTCAGATTGATTAGCTTTGTTTAAAGACAGTTCTTTTGGGTAGATTGAAGAAACCATAGTATCAAAATAAGGATTATCTAAATTCAAAATATCGTCTAAATACCTTGAAGTTTTATTAAAAGCATTAACAATATCGGTCTGTGTATCAGGTTTTAAGCTAAGCATAAAATCCCTCTCGTAGCAATACAAAAACAAATCTGCAACAAGAGGGGCACAATTTGTACCCATGGGTATACCAACAACTTGACGATATATGGTATCTCCATAACGCACAAATATATTATCTAAAAGAAAGGTAAGAGATCTACAAACATCAAGGCAAGTCCACATTGTGTAATGTTCAACTTCTGAATTCGAAAAGAATGAACGTTGAACATTACAAGCAATGAACATTTTGTTTTCTCTGGCAAAGGTTTTTTCTATTAATTTAATAAGTCTATCCTTTATAAGATGGTGAGGTAGAGTAGTATAGAGTGTAGAGAAATCATAAGAGCTCAGTAAAGAAATGTTATACTGTTCATTTTCAAGTTTTGTTAAAACATCATTTGAATTTTTTATGGACCAAAAAACATTAATACCAGAATTTTCATATATTTTATCACAGTAGCGTTTAACATGTTCTTTGATCGTAGTAAGACAGGACGTCAAAAGTATAGATAATTTAGTAGTGGTACAACAGCTAGAGTTGGCAATAAAACGCGACTTATAAGGGTTTTTATGTAGTTTCGGAATCCAGTACAAAGTAGAAAGTTTATGTTGTTTTATGTTAGGACCAGACTTAAAATCATTGCACATTTTTACATGTTCCGAGACTATATCTATTTCAGGTGTTTGAACTGTTATATAAGTTTTTGAATCAGTTAGCTCCTTCTTTAAAACATCAACATAATACAATCTTCAAATAATGATTACATTGTTTGATGCCTTGTCAGCAGGAACAAGAACATAATCTGAATGAAAATTAGAAATGTTTTTCTTCAAGTAGCGAAATGTAACTCTAGGTCGAGGTGGTAAAAGATGGTTATTTGATTTGTAAAAAGTTATTCGTGTATCAATAATATCGAAAATACATTTCTTCCAATCCGAAAGGGCATTAACATCAGCATGTTCTCGTCGACACCATTTGATGCAGAATTCTTGAATAGCTTCCGCAATATGAGTTCGACAAGCGTCAAAATCAATAAGGGAAGGTAATCTATATTTAGGTCCTTTAGTTAGGAGGGTCCTGAGACGTTTATCCTTAATGCTATCAAAATTACCAGTAATGACATGACCAACTGGTTTATAGCAAAAGCTAGAAATGCTACAATCTCAAGAAATAGGGGTATTAACATCAATATTTAAGTCAGAGACAATTTTATTGTAGTTCAAAATAACATTTCTAATAGGTTTATTATATTTATAACAGATGATAGGTGATTCAGAGTTGATGAAATATTTGGGAATAGCATCGATTACATTCTTATCACGAAATATACTTTGAATATCAATAAAATCGATACCTTTATTTAGGAACTGAAGTTTCAGAAAATGTCTTTTATGTTCAGATTCTTTATCAATACGTGGACGAAGAACATGCTGTGTGTAACTTTGTATAAGTGAGGCAGTATTAATTAACGGATCTGTACGCATATAGATTTTATCAGCCTCTTCGTCTATTGACTTAAGACAGGAAAAGGGTAAAGACGATAAACAAGATAACATAGAATGTTTACCAGTTTGTTTTAGAATAGTATGTAAATCATGAACAGACATATTACGACGTAATTTACGCTTAATATTACCATTTCTACGTCTGCCATGTGATCTACTTTTACGTTTTCGAATAGAAAATATAGAGAAAATGTCGATACTTGGATCTTTAGAAATATTGCCGCTTTGGAAAATGTTATCATTAAGGCCTAAAGGAAAAGGTGTTTGTAATTTCTTTATCCAGTCTAGCTCTGTGATGAAACGAGCTTTAGATTTTAAACTACCAGTAGTTTTAGAATCATAATAAATTTGTTCTACTGGTTGAACCGAAACATATTTGAAAGAATGTCCTGTATGACGAAAATGCTGGTAAAGAAAATTGCGTACTTTTTTGATCCGGCAATGGTAACTGTGTTCACGAAACCTAGTTTTTAAAGAACGTCCTGTCTGACCTACATATTGAATGCCACAACGTGGCGCATTTCATGTAAGAACATATATAATATTAGATGAGTTTCAGTCTAAATCAGAATTAATCTTCACACTAAACACTCTACCATTAACAAGAGATTTAATTGTTGATCTAGTAGAAATGAAATTGCAACACATACACCTCTTACTATTGCACTTAGTAATTATTGGATACACCCTATGTCTTTTGTTCAAATAATGTGAATTTAGATGGACTTTACTATAACGAATGATAGATTGCTTTAAAGGAGACAAAACGATTTTAGGTCCATTATGAAAAATGTTACTAATAGCCGAAGAGGGAACATGAAAAGATGAAGCAGAAGACAATTTTAGAGGTTTAATACAAACTGACGGCTGTAGTGATTGGAAATTAGCCAGGTTATGAGGAATCTGAACGGAAGACACAGAGTGTAAGTTTAAGTTATTAATTTTGAGTTTAGGGAGACTATTCATATTTTGTGTAGTAATTGTAGCACCCTTCTGTAAAAAGCGACATACGTATGTAACGAAAAGTGGTGTAAAATAATAGAAAACATACCAGAGGTTATGACAAAAATAAAGAAGACTAAGAATATGAATGAAACATTGAATAGTGAAACATTGAATGGGTAAAAAGTAAGAAGAAACACAAATAAGGTAAAGTCGCACTAGAGAAAACGCAAACGGCACAAATCTTAAAAGGGAAATTAAAATAGTCACACAATATGTCGGTGAGTACGGAAGCCACCATGAAGTGCAAAGTACGGTGTAAAGGTATGAGGAAACATATTGAATGTAGAGCAATTCCTGCAAGAGGAAGAAAACAATATTGATTGGATGTACGGGGAGACGTTTCACCGCCGCCACACTGCACAAACAACACTATTGTGCTTATAAATGGAAAAGTAGTAAAGTCAAGCAGGCAAAGCCACATGCAAGACGCAACCACCACCAAAACACCGATAGACAGCATGACACACACACACACACAACCACACACCCAAACGCACACGCACACACACGAAATGAACACAGAAAACACCAAAAGACACACAAGAACCAGGGACAAACGTTCCACAACATGAACAAACCACAAGCACAAAGACGCAATGCAAACAAAAGGAAGGGTGACAAAGAGAGTACCGCCTTGGCACGGTCAGCAGCAAAAACACCACTGGGGGTTTAAACCGGTTTACGGACGTCCTAACCTCACACTTCTCTCAAAGTCACCCTAGCTTTACAAATATTGTAAATAAAGGTATCCCCGCTGGACTTACCCACAACATAGACGACGGTGAACACAGGACAACATGTAAAACATAGCATAATAACTGTGACAATCCGTCAAATATGTACTCAATGACTTTGCTGAAGTCAGAGCACCTGCAGGTAAGCCGTTAAGGGCACGACAGGGAAAAAATAATACATGAGTCTGGTAAGCTCCTCCTGTATCCAAGTTTAAGGAGTACTACCCTCGGCCTGTCATCGCGCAAGCAAAGAGGGAAGCGTAGCTACCGACTGTAAAAGGGTCGATAACCAAACATGCAGTGTGTTGCAATATAATAGGATCATAACCTTTCTTTTTAAATTTTTTAATGCGTTTTATAAACAAATCATGAAAATGGATATGACCCCGAATTTTCCTAAGTTTGTAGATAACATCCCCATAAAATTCTGGTTGAGAAATGCCTTGTCGCAGTAACGTCCGTAGATTGCAATTATACTTACTAATGAGAGGTAAATTTCGATAATAAAATTTAGAAAAGGTTTTCCGAAGTTTGTGATATCTGTAACCTTGCTTAAGAAGTTTATCAGTTATAACTAAATTACGTCTGTTAAAATCTTCAAGCAAAGAACAGGCTCGGGCAAACCTAATAAGTTGAGAAATATAAACACCATAAGATGTAGAACGTGGCACATCCCCATCTAGAAAAGGATAATTAACAATTTTAAAATTAAAATCTTCTCTTTTATCGTATACTTTGGACGAAACTTTATCATTTGTAATTGAAAGATTCAAATCTAGAAATGAAGCATTAATGTCAGATTGATTAGCTTTGTTTAAAGACAGTTCTTATGGGTAGATTGAAGAAACCATAGTATCAAAATAAGGATTATCTAAATTCAAAATATCGTCTAAATACCTTGAAGTTTTATTAAAAGCATTAACAATATCGGTCTGTGTATCAGGTTTTAAGCTAAGCATAAAATCCCTCTCGTAGCAATACAAAAACAAATCTGCAACAAGAGGGGCACAATTTGTACCCATGGGTATACCAACAACTTGACGATATATGGTATCTCCATAACGCACAAATATATTATCTAAAAGAAAGGTAAGAGATCTACAAACATCAAGGCAAGTCCACATTGTGTAATGTTCAACTTCTGAATTCGAAAAGAATGAACGTTGAACATTACAAGCAATGAACATTTTGTTTTCTCTGGCAAAGGTTTTTTCTATTAATTTAATAAGTCTATCCTTTATAAGATGGTGAGGTAGAGTAGTATAGAGTGTAGAGAAATCATAAGAGCTCAGTAAAGAAATGTTATACTGTTCATTTTCAAGTTTTGTTAAAACATCATTTGAATTTTTTATGGACCAAAAAACATTAATACCAGAATTTTCATATATTTTATCACAGTAGCGTTTAACATGTTCTTTGATCGTAGTAAGACAGGACGTCAAAAGTATAGATAATTTAGTAGTGGTACAACAGCTAGAGTTGGCAATAAAACGCGACTTCCTATTGAATGTTTGTTTTGTCTTTGTGCGTCTCTTGTTGTTTTTTCTACCCATGTACATTTGCTGTTTCCTTGTGTTGCTGTTCGGGCGAGTGTTTGTTCTGTATGTGGTATTTCCTGCATGACTCATTTTTGTACTTTTATAAGGGTTTTTATGTAGTTTCGGAATCCAGTACAAAGTAGAAAGTTTATGTTGTTTTATGTTAGGACCAGACTTAAAATCATTGCACATTTTTACATGTTCCGAGACTATATCTATTTCAGGTGTTTGAACTGTTATATAAGTTTTTGAATCAGTTAGCTCCTTCTTTAAAACATCAACATAATACAATCTTCAAATAATGATTACATTGTTTGATGCCTTGTCAGCAGGAACAAGAACATAATCTGAATGAAAATTAGAAATGTTTTTCTTCAAGTAGCGAAATGTAACTCTAGGTCGAGGTGGTAAAAGATGGTTATTTGATTTGTAAAAAGTTATTCGTGTATCAATAATATCGAAAATACATTTCTTCCAATCCGAAAGGGCATTAACATCAGCATGTTCTCGTCGACACCATTTGATGCAGAATTCTTGAATAGCTTCCGCAATATGAGTTCGACAAGCGTCAAAATCAATAAGGGAAGGTAATCTATATTTAGGTCCTTTAGTTAGGAGGGTCCTGAGACGTTTATCCTTAATGATATCAAAATTACCAGTAATGACATGACCAACTGGTTTATAGCAAAAGCTAGAAATGCTACAATCTCAAGAAATAGGGGTATTAACATCAATATTTAAGTCAGAGACAATTTTATTGTAGTTCAAAATAACATTTCTAATAGGTTTATTATATTTATAACAGATGATAGGTGATTCAGAGTTGATGAAATATTTGGGAATAGCATCGATTACATTCTTATCACGAAATATACTTTGAATATCAATAAAATCGATACCTTTATTTAGGAACTGAAGTTTCAGAAAATGTCTTTTATGTTCAGAGTCTTTATCAATACGTGGACGAAGAACATGCTGTGTGTAACTTTGTATAAGTGAGGCAGTATTAATTAACGGATCTGTACGCATATAGATTTTATCAGCCTCTTCGTCTATTGACTTAAGACAGGAAAAGGGTAAAGACGATAAACAAGATAACATAGAATGTTTACCAGTTTGTTTTAGAATAGTATGTAAATGTAGACTTAGGATTTGGTGATATGTATTGTTTTATCTTCATGAATATCAAATTTATATTTCTAAGTCATTCTTAACAATCTCCATTGGTTACAGGAATAAGTAACTGCAAACTTACTGAGTTGTTTGATCTTTGAATCTTGAAATAAATTCCCATATTATTTGTTATGAATGCTGCTGAACAGTCATGAAAGTTACTGTTATTATGTTTCCTCTGTAGTTTCATGTCTTATAACTTTGCAAGAGATTGAAAGTTTTGAAGCCAACAGGACTTTGCTATAATACACCTAAAACCTCCATAAGTGTTCTTTATTATTTCTTTGTTAGGGTTATCAACACAGGTGGCTGCATAATTAAATGCAGGATAGGGATGTTTTCATTCTGTGATTAAGCAGCCACTTGGGTAAAGGACAAACAATAGAGGCATAATAAAACATAATTGGCATGGATATATGTCATTATAAGTGTAGAACTCTTTTTCACAAAGATCATATGTAAAGTTGAACCAGATCAGACAGCTCATGTTGGATCTGACTGATCAGAATCTGCTCTGTTGGCTTGTGACATTTCCATATATTATGCCATTAACCCTTTCCCTCATGCAAACGTGTTTTCACGCATTTGCAAACAGAGTAGACCCAGATCAGACGTCTCCTAGAGGAGCCGTCTGATCAGCGTCTGCTCTGTTTGCTTATGGACTTTGATAGATCTATTCTTTACTTTCTAAAATGGCTACAATGTTCTACCTTCCATATTTCATTATAATTATTTTTCATTGAATATTAAGTAGGGATTAAAATTTGAAATAAACATAGAACAGGGAAAGGGTAAAGAAAAATTGCCTATTTTCAATTACAAAGACTGTGATAATGAACATCTAAACGAATGTTTGTGAAGAAAAGGGTTCGGTTAGTGTGATTATGTAGAAAACAAATTCTATTAGAAGAACCTAAAGCCCTGAGTGAGATGTAAATTATTATTGTTATTATTATTATTATTATCCTCTATACATGCTAGGTTGAAACTACTGGTAATCAAACTAGCCAGTGTCTAGAAAAACTTTCCTTTTTAACCCTGTCCCTCATATAACCCTTTCCCTGTTCTATATTTAGTGCAAATTTCAATACCTACTGAATATTCATTGACAAAATAGTTAAAAGAATATGGAAGGTGGAACATTGCAGACATTTTAGAAAGCAAATAAACAGATCTATCAAATTCTATTAACAAACTTAGTAGACCCTGATCAGACGGCTCCTCTAGGAACCGTCTGATCTGGGTCTACTCTGGTTGCAAATGTGTGAAAACACGTTTATATGAGGGAAATGGTTAAACACCTTTCCATGCCATTGCAAACAGAGTATACCCAGATCAAATGGCTTTTAGGACTAATCTGATCACTGTCTGCTCTGTTTACTTACAAAAGTACCTAACAGTCAAGTGTAAACATGGTACCGTATTATGAAAAAAAGCTGCTAATTAAATTTGCTATTAAACTATTAAAGTTTTAACATGGAGGGTTTCACAATTGTTTTTCAAGCTTTGCAGACAAATAATTGAAATTGAGGTATTTTCTAATGATTCTTGCTGTATTGGGCTACTACTTTTTCAATTCTGGTTTGAACCTAGACATGTATTACTTCGTTGACACATGACTGTAGCGAGTAAAGTTGTCAAAATTGTACTGTTGTTGTTTTATTTTTGAAAATGCTTACTCATGAATTAGCTCCTCCTCCCTGAGTGGACCATTCTGTATGATGTGGTCATAATATGAGGTCTCCAGGACATGGATGTTTAGGCAATTGACCACAAAGCCCTCATGATGGGTTATACACTGAAGACCTTCAGCCTTGTTGTCCACTATGTTCGTTGTCTGGCAGCATCTACATTCTACTTCTGTTGGCATGTCAAGGCAGTTGCCACAGCTGCACCTGAAATATAACACAAAATGCTTTCAAGTATGATCTCATCAAAGCAGGGTTGGTCGGTAAATACCGGGGGTGGTAAATACCGGTATTTACCAGAAAAGGTGGAATATATATTACTTCTTTGAAGTTTATTGTTTTTATAAAGGCTGTTTTAAATTACTGGATAGTGGAATATTGATAAGTTTATTTATTGATTTCTAACCACCATTTTACTGAGGGTTTAAACTGTTTCATGCCTGCCAAGGGTACTCATCAGACGGCTTGTATATCTTATCTAGGAGTTTCATCTGGTTTACATAAAAGTCCTGTATAGCTCTAAATTTAAATAATGGCATGATTCTGCTGGTATAATGTCAAAATCATCAGTACAACAGACCAACTCCTTTGTCTGATACTGCAGTTTGATTGGTTTAATCTCAATCATTGCCCCCTCCAAATTGTCTATATTGTGTTTGACACTTCATGGCTCATTGTGTGTATGATTATCTCTAAACGAAAGGAGTATGTATGTTTTTACAACAATTACCATAGTGGCCAGTAGAGGTGTCAAAACTTGTTTTGAGAGCTGATCTGACAGTAATTTGCAGTGGGTTAGGTGGACAGTATTGTTTCTGTTATCTGTTACTCCGTTTTCTACAACTGACTGTAAGGCTTTTGATTTTCATGAAACTTGGTTCATTTGAAGCTTAACCCTTTCCCTCATATAAACGTGTTTTCATGCACTTGCAAACAGAGTAGTCCCAAATCAGATGGCTCCTAGAGGATCAGGATCTGCTCTGTTTGCTATTGGAATTTGAAAGATCTGATTCTTTAGTTTCTAAAATGGCTACAATGTTACACCTTCCATATTTCATTATAACTATTTTGACCATCAATATTCAGTAGGTATTGAAATTTGGACTAAATATAGAACAGGGAAAGGGTTAAACAAGAAAACTGACTCAGTCACAGAGAGAGCCCTGTAATCAATGGCAGATAACTCTAGACATAGTGATCAGATTCAACCCAAAAACTATAGGCATCTTCCTCTGATGATACTTAGCATATATGCCCTAATTTGAAACCAATATGTGAAGTACTGTTTGAGTAATAAACTTGTAAAACTTGTACATATGATTAGAGAACTAATAAAGCACATTAGGATTGTTTAAATATGTGCTAAGCCCCTGGACAATTCAAAAAACCAGTAAATGCCAGTAAACGCCAGTAAATCCTGGTATTTACCGCCGGCACGGTAAATACTCATAAATGCCGGCATTTAGCCAACCCTGCATCAAATCAAAGAGCGGGTGTTTAACATACCGGCCAGCCATGACCAGCCATCACCATATCAAAGTAATCATATATGTCTGAAGAGTACTGACATTCTTCATCAAGTTGAAGAGTATCATATGTCTTGATCATATGAGATCAAATATCAATATAAGGACTTATACATTGTAACATCAATATTAAATAACATTTGTATTAAAAAAATAATAACATTATTTCTGACACCACATAATTATTATAAAAGTTTCCTGTTCAAATCTCAGATAAAAGCTTAAGTAGCTAGTTTTCATGAATAATTCTTGCATTTTATTTCGGACAATTGTCTGAAAACTTTCCGCTTTAACCAGATGAATACACTTCAATCTCCTTATTGTTATTTATATGTATATTGTAACGGACCAGGTACAAATACTGGGTGTAAAACAGAAAGGGGTTTGGATAGCTGAGGCGGAAGAGCATTTTCCCTGTAAGTGAGGGGTTCCGGGTTCGATCCCTGGTCTGGCTGCATTTTTTTCACCAGTCCCGTTACATTTGGTGCCCAACTTTAAAATCAGACCCTGTGCATGCCCATTTCTTGTACAGATTTGGCGAGAATCTCAAGGAAAGTGGGGGAGTAGTGTAACAGGCCAGGTACAGGTACTGGGTGAAAAATAGATACGATAACGTAGCTCTATTCCTAAATATGTAAACTAGACGTTAGTCATAATCAGTCTTACAGCTACGATATCGCATCTAGGTGAAAAAGTATGTGGTTGAACCGTTCGGATAGCTCAGTCGGTAGAGCACTCACCCTGTAAGTGAGGGGTCCCGGGTTTGATCCCTGGTCTTAACTTGCCTGTTCCACTTGTCTGATAATTATGCAAGATATTTAAATGGACACTTTTCATAAAAGCAAAGTGATATATGTGATAAGCAAAGTTATACACTTATTTATAAGCCACGCTGAACATTCAGAAGAGAAACTGCTGATCAGACATGTAATTGTAAGCTATAAGGTTCTCTGGCGTAAAACATATCAGCTGTGAAAGTCCACTTTCTCTTTTACTATTCCCCAATGAACTTAATGTGGCCACTGGCCAGTAGACTGTAAATATCTAGTTTCGAAAACATGTATTCCACGTTTGTCCATCAAGACAGTTGTAACGGACATATGGAAAAAGAAGAAAGGGTGATCTGGCCACATATCTCTTCACTCCACGAATATTCATATCCATTTCATAAAAGCCTTCGGATCTGGGTCTATTAAATAGTATCTGTTTTCATAGGCGTAGTAAAACGTATTTATGGATTAAAGAGTTAAAGGTTTATGGTTTGTAGAAAATTAGTGGTGTTTAAACCAAAGGTTGCTTTTAGATATGTTTACATTAGGCCTACTGGCAAATATATAATTTATTCGTGTCAATCTAAAACCGGTTGCTCCACAACATAGTCTAGATATATTTACGCATTTTAGAATGCATACAGCGGAAGATATCTGCAGGATGGTCAACCAGACTGAATAAGATCTTCATATCGCATATCTATAACTGATTATAATTATAAATTTCAACAAAATTACCATTCTGAAACCGGTCGCGTTGATTTCTCCTCGGAGACAGACTGGTCAGTTTCAGAGTCCTCCGACACATTATCCTGGTCATCAGGGAAGCCATTTGATGAAAATGTCGTTGGCTCGAACGAGTACGGCGACACTATATTGTCGGTAGAATCTCTGTCGAAGATATCCTCCAAATCACTGTCATATTCAACCTCCATGACTGCGTTCTCAAAGTGTTATAGCTCAATTGTAAAATGGCGGACTGTCACAAGTGACGTCACTCAAGGGAGATAATCATGTATCGATTTTCAAAATTCACGGTTCGCGGTACCATAAAAACTCGATTTAAATCAAAACTAGATTCAAACGGTAAGAATTTTTTAAAGCTTAGTGTTTAACTAACTGTATACTATCAGAATTTGACGAAAACCCAATCTGTTTACTTGACCTTTAAGGCATGATCTACTGTATATTTAATTGCCATGATAATAGTTCCCATCCAACAAGTTAACTTTTTATTCTATAAATATTCATGCAAGAAATAACAACACCGTGAATTTCAATTAACTGATTTTTTATCATGGCAACATAAACAGGATTTTTTAATTAAGACAGAAAGATTGTAAAATTATACCTATATTATTGCATTGGAGTCATCTGAGCAAACTGGAGCATTGGAGCAAACTGGAATCATCTGATCTGGACCTACTTGTTTTGCTAATACAGTAAAATCCTTCTTAACAGAAAATCTAGTCGAAAGAATTTTGACACTTTTAGAGATTTGACTTGTAGGCAGGTGGCTGTAAATGCAGGGTGAAAGTCATACAGACAACTCATAGAGGAGCTTTCTGTATGACTTTTACCCTGCATTTAGCTGCCACCTGTCTCCAAGACCGATATTTATAATAAATTTAACTTCTGGTTTAGAGGGGGTTTGCTGTATATAAAAAGGTGTTTCTATGGAGCAAATGATTGACCCTTTACTTAGTGAATATTCATGTAAGAAATCATGACATCATGAATATCAATGAAATTAATTTTTATAATGGCACATGAACATAGAAATGCTTGGCCATGACTGAAACTAGAATATCTAAATTGTTTCATAAGCAAACTGAGTAGACCCAGATCAGACAATTCCTACACAAGCCGTCTGATCAGGGTCCATGCTTATAAAACTTTTACTTGAGTCTGAGATCGTTCTCAAGTTTTTGATCGGTCAGATTTGAGCCTTTGGCTCAAATCTGACCAATCAAAAGCTTGAGAACTCAAATCTGACCAATCAAAAGCTAGAGAACAAAACTCAGACTCAACTAAAAGCTTTATAAGCATGGACCCTGGTCTACTCTGTTTGCAAAGGCATAGAAAGGCGTATTTATGGAGTAAACGATCAAATGGCATTGGCAATATGTAAACCTCCAGCTCGGAGAGTCCTGTGGGAGCATCCTCGTCAAGTTCTGCACTGTCTGCTTATCAAAATTCTTTGAAATAGATATTATTTGTTTATACAATGCAGACCAGTAGCATGAACTTCTGAGAAGGCAGGATTAATCCTTCGCTCAATAAATATTCATGGAAGACTCCACCCGTTATGAACATAAATTACTAAGTCTTATATGGTTATAAATAAAACAGGGACACACAGAAAGTATAAAATCACATCAAACATAATTATTCTGTAAGCAAATAGAGCAGACCCAAATGAGATGGCCACCACAGTATCTAGGTCTATAGTCCAACAAGATTCACCTGACATTGGCCCTTAATTATGCAAGACTAAATTAAAGTGAGATGACATAGTATATATCAATACTCGCCAGTACATCGTACATAATAAAATCCATATGAGGCACATTCTTGGCGATACATTTGTCAATGGTGAATTGTACAGTAAAACCTCTTTATGACGGCCACTGAATCACATCACGTATTTTGTGTTAAAGGTAGGTGGCTGCTGAAAGCAAGGTGAAAGTAAAACAGAACGCTCCTATCGGAGCATTCTGTATTACTTTCACCATGCTTTAAGCCACCCCCTGCTCTAAATACCAACTAATTAACACAATTTATTGACCATAATAGAGAGGATATACTGTATTTTAATCTGGTATACCTGGATATATTAAGTGCACTCATGTATAAATAATTCACGGAGACTACCAAAGATAGCATAGTGTGAAATTATAATAATAGAGGTCAGCAACGTCAGGTGAATCTTGTTGGACTATACCCTGTTGCAAAAGGTCTCTCTATAAATAATAGGTAAACATAGACAGTACTTTTGCACATTGGAAAATATAGTCTTTGTACATGACAGCTTTAGAAAGGAATGGAAGGGTTTACCCTTTACTCCATGAATATGCATGTAAGAAATAATGACAACATGAATATTAATTAGTCTGTAATAATAGCATATTATTGAAACAGGAATTTTTAGCCAAGGCTGAAACTGTAGAATGATATTTATATTATATATAGGAGCCGGCTGATCTAGGTCTACTCTGTTTGTAAAGGCATAGAAATGCGTATTTATGGAGTAAAGGTTTAATACTTACCAATAATGAGAGACATACATAAATGACATACAGTTAAACCTCGCTCATTTGAACACTCAAATAAGTATCATTATTGGTCTTTATGACGGGTGGCAGCTTGTCCCTTTACTTCATAAATATTCATAAAATAAATAATGACATCATGAATATTAATTAGATTATTCATTAAAAAGGTACATGAACACAGGAATTATTGGTATTAATGGCAGAAAATGTAGAATCACATCTATATTATTTTATAAACTGGGTAGACCTGATCACATAGCACCTGTAGGAGTCATCTGACTTGGGTCTACTCTGTTTGCAAAGGCATAGAAAGGTGCATATTTATGGAGGAAAGGGTTAATGCTGGGTGACATTCATGCAGACCTTTCTCTGGGAGTGTTCTACATGATTCACTGTGCATTAAGCCTAATCCTGTTCAACAGCCATGTAAGAAATTATGATGTGATGAATAGTTATTGGTTTAAGTTTTATAATGTGAACTTCACTTTTTTTTATAAAAACTGTAAAACCAGATCTATATTATGTCAAAAGCAAACAGAGAAGAAAGAAGAAAAAGGGATAAGCAGCCAACTGCCAAAAAGTTTCTCAACTCCTCTTAACAAAATATTCCAATTAGTGAGGTTTAAAGCATTCCCTCCTAGACTATTTTTAGACAGAAACTCTTTGTATTAATCTACAGAAAAGGAGCACTTAATACAGAAAAGGATAATTTAAACTCACCAAATCTACAAATTTTATCTTGTGACCACTCTTTGAAATCATCATAATGAGACTATTTTTAAGGGTCTGGTGAAGAAATAACCAAGTTCTTCTTGAAAAAAAGTTCCATTTATGCTTGTTATTTATTAATTTCCCTGTTTGATATTCAAGAAATAAATAATATTTCCATGAATATTAATAAGCCACACTATTGTGAAACTATATTAACAAAGAAATTATTGACTGTGGCAGGGAGTGTATAATCAGTTCTATATAATTCCATAAACAAAACAGAGCAGTCCCTGACCAGACAACTGCTAGTGGAAACATCTGATCTGGGTTTACATTGTTAGAAAATTGAGAAAATGTATTTACATGTATATATGGGAAAGGGACATGCCTCTGTAATAGCATTTCTTTCATTTCTCCACCATGACCATGAATATGAAATAATATGGAATACTCCACTTATCTGGAGCTGCAGTGTATGTTCGATCTTTTCAGTGTTTTTTATATGTGATACAAGGCATTTCATGCAAAACTTGATGCTGTTGAATGACTGATATGGAAGTGTTCTGTACAGGTGCAAAACAAACAGATATTCAAAATGATGTTTTTGATTTCAAACTACAGGCAGTCTTGATCAAAAGGATCAAATATTTTGTTTGAGCAAGTAGATTTTCTGATCCTTAATAGAAGAGTTAAAACTTCCATTTTCTGCTATAAGGGCAGGTCATAATTTTTAGAATTTTACAGCCTGAAATATTTGAAAAGGGATATTTTGATGAATGGAGCAGATTTTTTCAGACGACTGTTTCCTGAGCATAGATAAGGCTGATATTTCCCTAGAAGACCTTAATTTATGAACCGTCCTCTTTTAGCTCATTATAAAATATCCTAAAAGAATGTGTGTTTAGTGATATGTACAAAAAGTATGTTACATTACTGTCAGGATGCTGGGTGATGCCCCAATGACAAGACTCAGCTTCAGACCTTTCTAAATATTTCGGGCGTTCCGTGAGGTGACAATGTCTTGAGCCAAACACAGCACAGGGCTTGAAACTATAAAATTGATGTGGCTGGGTTATGCTAGCCGGTGATGTATATATGGTGTTCTGAGGCTACTTTGCCTGAGACGAACACTATGAAAACATGAAATTATACACAAAAAACCTATGTTATGGTGATCAACAATACCTCAGCTTTGGGGCCAACAATTAAACAATAAACTATAACTGTGAACAACTACTACAGCCCCAAGCCAGCGAGACGGCTGGTCGATGCCTTAACTTCAAAATGGTGCTTGGAACAAAATCCTCAAGCTATGTCATGAAACTGTATAAATGTGAGCTATATAACCGTAGACTATGCGAGTTGAGACCCTAAGCATCAAACCCTGTTGAAACCTGTGGTTTGAAGCTATCTCAACACTACTATGACTTCAAACCTACGTATCAGACCCTATGTCTAAAAGCATGTATGTAACCCTACGCTCTGAAACCTATCTTGAGCAGTGTACGAAACCTGCTTCAAGAAGCTTATAAAATTAACGCTTTGAAGCCTGCCTGCAGTATGTTCCGAGCCCGGCTCGAAAACACTGCCTCAAAAAGACGGCTTCAAAATATAGCCTCAAAAAGACGGCTTCAAAAAGATAGCCTCAATAAGACGGCTTCAAAAAGACAGCCTCAAAAAGACGACTTCAGGCAGACGGTTCAGCAACGCTCCGAACCCTGAGCACGGTCTTCAGCAAACCTGCTTCAAACCGAATATAACCCCAGGCTATATCAGTCTGAGCAACACTATCTCAATGCCTCAGCTAATCTGAGACCCCTATGAAATAGCAGTATAAAATTATTAAAGGCTGGTTGGACAGTCTTAAACGTGCAATTTTCATGCCCAATGAGAGAACTCAGAGGACAGTTACTTAGCCCATTCAAAGAACAGGTAACTGCACAATTACGTTGCCCAAGCAGACAATATATTCGCCAGTCTTTAACCTTAATGAGTGCAATACTCTATCAGTCAAAAACCAACGATATAGCTTCTATACCTAAGTATATAAAGCCGTCACTGAAAGTTCTATGAATATTCAGTGCCCTGATCACAAAATAACCAGCAGTGATCGTTGAATAAGCTTGCGCCAGTCTCAGCACTTGTATACAGCTTCCATTAGTTTGAGGTACTTCAGAAAACTAGCATATAAACATTTTATTCATATTAATTATTTCGATTGACCAACCGCCTCACTCATTTGAATATATACACAGTACTAATTTTTATAAGGTATAAAACAAACAAAATGAAGTTTAAAAGTGAACTTACTTTTATAAACAACAAATCAATGAAATCTAACTAACAATTAAAAAAAAAGGGAGATAATCCTGTATATACAAAACTACAGTTAACTCAAATCGCTTACCTAGCGATATACTACAGGTTTTCTTGACAACAGCCCCCTTCTCAAGAAAACGCTCTACTGTTTTCAACTAATACAAGAAAATCTGTTACTCTATTGACGGCTCAGGTAGTCAGCACATACATTGTCTGAGCCCTTGATTACTTGAACCTTGAATTGATAATTTTGTAGGAACAGAGCCCATCTCATGATCCTACCACTCTCTATCTTGCATTTCTGAATGTATGACAATGGTGCATGATCTGTCTGGAGTATGAACTCCGCACCATACAGGTACTTCTGAAATTTCCTAATGCCGAAAATAATGGCTAGGCACTCACGCTCTATGACGGAGTAGTTCTTCTCCCTCTGTAGCAGCTTTTTGCTAGCATATGCTATTGGGAACAAGCCATCTTCAAACTTTTGCATCAAGGCTGCTCCAACTCCATTGTCTGAGGCATCTGTTTGTAAAACAAAGGGCCTCTTGAAGTCTGGTAGCCTGAGGATGGGTGAACGAGTTAACATGTCCTTGAGCGTATTGAACGCCTGCTCATGTTCATCCATCCAAGCAACTGTGTTCGGCTTTCCTTTCTTCGTCAGGTCTGTGAGCGGAGACGCAACGTCGGCGAATGCTGGGATAAACTTCCTGTGGTATCCCGCCAAACCTAAGAATGCTCGTACTTGCCTTTTGGTCTTGGGTCTATCTGCATTCTTGATCTTATGAAGCTTTTCTTGCTCCATCTGTAGCATACCTTTGCCAACTACATGTCCTGTAAATGAAATGTTTTCATATCCAATCATGCATTTGGATGGTCTTATGGTCAAGCCGGCGTCTCGCACCCTTGTAAAAACTTCTCTCAACGTTCTGAGATGTGGCCCCCAGGATTGGGTATGGCCCATGATATCATCGACATAGTTGTCGGCATCACTGCAACCATGCAGCAGTTTGCGCATCATCCTGTTGAACGTGCTTCCCGAGTTTACCATGCCAAAAGGCATCTTCTTAAACTGGTAACTTCCATCTGGGGTCGTGAAAGCCGTCAGATGCTTTGACTTATCTTCAACAGGTATCTGCCAATAACCCTTGCTCAAGTCGATCTTCGTGAAGAATTTATCTTCCTTCAAGCTTGACATGATGTCCTCAGGGTTACCCATAGGTTCTGTGTCAAACCTTGTCACCATGTTGAGCCTTCTGAAATCAATACAGAACCTATTTGTGCCGTCTTTCTTTTTCACCAACACAATTGGTGAGTTGTAATCTGATTGTGCTGGCTCTATCACTCCAGCATCAAGCATGTTCTGAACCTCATCAGAAACTTCTTTTCTCTTTGCATATGGTATGGGGTATGGTCGAACCCTAACCGGCGCATTGCTGGTGAGTTCTATCTTATGCTCCTCCAGCTCAGTTGTTCCAGGCTTCTCGGTGAACATATTCTGGAACTCTTCAAGCAACCTGAGCACATCGTGCCGTTGCTCACGTGTCAAACTTTCTGACACCATGACATCTTTGTATGTCTCAGAACTGGTCAAGCCTGCCAGCTCTATCAAACTTTCATCATCCACAACCCCATCATCTTCACTGTGTTCAGTCTCTATGATCGCCATGCATGAAACAATATCCTCGAGTTCCCTCTCTTCATACTTCTTCAGAAGGTTGATGCGGTATGTGCCAACCCTGTCACCAACCTGGACCTTGTAGTCCATCCTGTTAACTACATCAACAACTTCGAACGGCCCCTTCCACTGCAGAGTCAGTTTGTTGTGCGAGGTAGGCAACAACAGCAGAACTTTGTCTCCTTTCACAAGCTTTCTGTTTCTGGCTGACTTGTCATAGTGGTGCTTGTACATGCCCTGGGCATCGTTCAAACTTTCACGAGCTATCTTGCAAGTGTCCTCGAGTCTGTGTCTCAGGTCAAGCACATAATGGTATGTGGTCATGACTTCTGGCGTTTCTCTCTCAGTCCAGAGTTCCTTTAGCACTTGCATGGGACCTCGAACAGTGCGACCATACATGAGCTCAAACGGCGAGAAACCCGTTGAAGCTTGTGGGACCTCTCTGTAGGCGAACAACACAGCAGAGAGATATCTGTCCCAATCTTTGGTTCGCTCCTGGCACATCTTCTTGAGCATGCTCTTCAAAATGCCATTCATCCGCTCACACCACCCATTACACTTGGGGTTGTATGGTGTAGTAAAGAGTTGTTTCAGAGATATCAGTCGACAAACCTCCCTCATCAACTCTGAGGTGAACTGACTTCCTTTGTCACTGAGTATCTCAGATGGGAAACCAACTCTTGAAAATACATCGAGCAGTGCTTCGGCCACCCGCTCTGTCTCGATCTTGGGCAAAGCCACAGCCTCGGGGTACTTTGTAGCATAATCAACTACAGTGAGTATGTATCTATTCCCTTTCTCAGATACAGGCGTTATGGGACCAATAAGATCAACGGCAACCCGATGAAATGGTGTATCCATAATTGGCATCTCTCCCATAGGTACCTTTGAGACTCTTCCCTTTGGTACTGTCTTCTGACAAATATCGCATGAGCGACAAAACCTTGTCACATCACTGGTTATCCCAGGCCAGTGAAAGCTTGTTGTAATCCTATCAACCGTCTTCTTGGCTGAGAGGTGTCCACCAACAATTGATTCGTGTGCAAGACTCATCACACGTCTTCTAAGCTTTGTTGGGACAACTACTTGTTTCAATTCAGTTGAACCAGAGCTCTTGCTCTCTGTGAACAACCTATACAGAACATCCTTCTGTACCTCATATCTATAGCTGTTCCCATCCCTTGTGGTCAGCGTACTCTTGTCTCGGGCATAAGACCACAACTTTTGCAAAGATGTGTCTTCAGTCTGAGCCTTCCTGAGCTCATCAATAGTAACCTCATCCCCAGGAGGGTTTGGAACACTTAATGCCCTGAGAGGTCTCTCTTCCTTCTTGGTCTGAGCTCGTGTCATGACAGCTGCCGAAACTCTAGCTTCGGGGTTCTGTGCTTCATGACCCATGGTTTCGAACCATTCCTGGTTTGGGGTGTTTGAAACTCCATGTATATTCCCCAACACCAGATCACATATGAGTGAGCTCAACACCATGGCTTCAACATTGCCAGTGTAATATGGTGTATCAACCTGAACCAATGCTGCCGGTACTATCTTGGCCCCGCCATCGATAGTTATCATAATATATCTCTTGTCCAGCATCTGGTCGTCTCGCACCAGGTTCTTTCGTATGGCCGCCAACTCACAGCCAGTATCTCTCAAAACCTTGACTGCTCGACCATCAACTAACCCTGGTTGCAAATTCAAATTTCTCTCGCCTTCAAGCGATTCAACGGTACAGCCACCTGGTATGATCGGCACAGACTCTCCATTAGCTAAGCATAGCTCTTCATCTCTGATACATTCTTGTATGTGGCTCTGGTTGCAGGAGACCGACATACACAGAGCAGATATTTTCTGCTTGTCTGGAGACTGGTGTTGACTCTGATAACGCCTATGCTTGAACTCTTTGTTGTATGTCTGAGCACCATGCTGCTGCTGTCCAGAGTCTTCATAACACATTGCTCCAGCACTTATTTTCTTCGGGCCATTCTGGCGACAGTCTCTGGCGAAATGTCCCTCTTTTCTGCATATGAAACAAACCTTTTTCTGAGGTTCAGACCGTGGTGCTGGGCTAGCTCTGAGGTTAGTATTAGGCCTCTGATGTTGCCTGTTTGATGATGAGTTGAGCTTGGCATGCTTGTTCGAGCCTATGGAGCCACCATGAGCCTCTATATATTGCTCTATATATACATCGACCGATTTCGGGACTCTCTCTTTCAAGAACAAAGCAAGTTCGGACGAACAGGTGTGTATAAACTGCTCTCGAACCACTAAGTCCATCAAGCCTTCATACGATTTCTCAACCTCAGCCATCTCTGTCCATCTACTAAAATACCTTGTCAACCTAGAGATAAACTGAAAAACAGTCTCCCCATGCTCGGGTCGACTTTCTCTAAACTTCTGCCTGAAACCTTCTTCTGTCAGCTGATATCGTCTGAGCACAGCCTTTTTCAGAGCCTTGTAATCATGAGCATGTTCTGGAGGCATGCTGGTATATACTTCAAGACCCTTGCCTGTCAAAAGCGAGCTCAAACTAACTGCCCATGTCTTCTCTTCCCAGCCCTGACTCTGAGCAAAGCGCTCGAACCGTTCTATATACGAGTCCATATCATCTTTCTGCTCATCAAACTTCGGCAATTTTGGTCTGGGATCCTTACTGCTTGTTTCTGAGGTAGGTCCTCTCATGCCTGTCTCAGCCCTTAACTTGACCAGCGCGATCTCACGCTCCTGTTCTTCACGCTTCATATGGGCTTTTCTCTCAAACTGATCATGCTCACGTTTCTGTCGCTCAACTTCTCGTCTCGACATACGCTCTTCCCTATCTAAATATTCTTTCTCTTTCTTCTCAGCATAGTCCCTGAGGTCTTGCCCAGTCAATCCTAAACGCACACCAGCCGATATCCATTTATCTATGTCCATGATCACCAAAGTAATGCTTCAACCCTATGTAGCTTCAGCTATAAAAACCTTCTGTGAACTATCCCGGACGAGCCCCCAAATTGTCAGGATGCTGGGTGATGCCCCAATGACAAGACTCAGCTTCAGACCTTTCTAAATATTTCGGGCGTTCCGTGAGGTGACAATGTCTTGAGCCAAACACAGCACAGGGCTTGAAACTATAAAATTGATGTGGCTGGGCTATGCTAGCCGGTGATGTATATATGGTGTTCTGAGGCTACTTTGCCTGAGACGAACACTATGAAAACATGAAATTATACACAAAAACCTATGTTATGGTGATCAACATTACCTCAGCTTTGGGGCCAACAATTAAACAATAAACTATAACTGTGAACAACTATTACAGCCCCAAGCCAGCGAGACGGCTGGTCGATGCCTTAACTTCAAAATGGTGCTTGGAACAAAATCCTCAAGCTATGTCATGAAACTGTATAAATGTGAGCTATATAACCGTAGACTATGCGAGTTGAGACCCTAAGCATCAAACCCTGTTGAAACCTGTGGTTTGAAGATATCTCAACACTACTATGACTTCAAACCTACGTATCAGACCCTATGTCTAAAAGCATGTATGTAACCCTACGCTCTGAAACCTATCTTGAGCAGTGTACGAAACCTGCTTCAAGAAGCTTATAAAATTAACGCTTTGAAGCCTGCCTGCAGTATGTTCCGAGCCAGGCTCGAAAACACTGCCTCAAAAAGACGGCTTCAAAATATAGCCTCAAAAAGACGGCTTCAAAAAGATAGCCTCAATAAGACGGCTTCAAAAAAACAGCCTCAAAAAGACGACTTCAGGCAGACGGTTCAGCAACGCTCCGAACCCTGAGCACGGTCTTCAGCAAACCTGCTTCAAACCAAATATAACCCCAGGCTATATCAGTCTGAGCAACACTATCTCAATGCCTCAGCTAATCTGAGACCCCTATGAAATAGCAGTATAAAATTATTAAAGGCTGGTTGGACAGTCTTAAACGTGCAATTTTCATGCCCAATGAGAGAACTCAGAGGACAGTTACTTAGCCCATTCAAAGAACAGGTAACTGCACAATTACGTTGCCCAAGCAGACAATATATTCGCCAGTCTTTAACCTTAATGAGTGCAATACTCTATCAGTCAAAAACCAACGATATAGCTTCTATACCTAAGTATATAAAGCCGTCACTGAAAGTTCTATGAATATTCAGTGCCCTGATCACAAAATAACCAGCAGTGATCGTTGAATAAGCTTGCGCCAGTCTCAGCACTTGTATACAGCTTCCATTAGTTTGAGGTACTTCAGAAAACTAGCATATAAACATTTTATTCATATTAATTATTTCGATTGACCAACCGCCTCACTCATTTGAATATATACACAGTACTAATTTTTATAAGGTATAAAACAAACAAAATGAAGTTTAAAAGTGAACTTACTTTTATAAACAACAAATCAATGAAATCTAACTAACAATTAAAAAAAAAGGGAGATAATCCTGTATATACAAAACTACAGTTAACTCAAATCGCTTACCTAGCGATATACTACAGGTTTTCTTGACAATTACAATTTTTGTAATGAAACAAATAAACGGGGAAATACATGACATTTAGTGGTTGATTTCATTTACTGTGTCCAATGGAAAAAAAATCTCAATCCTTTTCTCTATGTATATAGTCTAATGCAAGAACTATCACTAAAGATGATGGATACCCCCACAGGGCAGCTTTAATTCCAATCAAAATGTGTGACACCAACTACCCATGTAACTGGACCAAAACCAAAAATTAAAATACTGAAAGTTCAAGGGGAGATAATTCTGTAATTCCTGCAACTTAACATATGAAAAGTGCATCTTGCATATCTGCTATTCGTGGTTATAATGAATGGCAGGTATCAATTCAATAACTTTCAAATTGAAGAAGGAGTTTGCGACACCAACTCCTTATGCTTTATGCGAAAATGACAAAAAAAACACAATGCTAAACACATGAAAATTGTGTCTTCCACATCTACAATTCATGGTTATTATGTACAGTAAAAGCTCTCTATAACGACCACTAAATTGTGTTAATTAGTGTGTATTTTTGGCAGATGGTTGCTTAAAGCAAGGTGAAAGTAAAACAGAACGCTCCTATAGGAGCGTTTCGTTTTACTTTCACCTTGCTTTAAGCATCCACCTGTCTTTAACACTAAATACTTGATGTAATTTAGTAGTCATTATAGAGAGGTTTTACTGTATACTACATATACGCTGAATAACTTTCAAATTGAAGGAGAAGTTCGCGACACCAACTTCCCAAGTTTCAAGCAAAAATGACAAAAAATTACTCACTACACCAACTACCCATGTTTTATACCAAAATGACAAAACTAAGTTCAAGGACACCAACTACCCATGTTTTATGCCAAAATGACAAAAAAACTAAGTTCAAGGGGAGATAATTCGGCAATGTGCAGCTCTAAACACATGAAAATTGTGAGTTGCACATCTACTATTCATGGTTATTATGTATACTAAATATAAACTGAATAACTTTCAAATTGAAGGAGGAGTTCACGACACCAACTTCCCAAGTTTCATGCAAAAATGACAACAAATACTCAAAGTTCAAGGGGAGATACTTCTGCAATGCCCAGCGTTAAACATATGGAAACAGCATCTTGCACATCTAATATTCATGGTGATTATATATACCAAGTATAAATTCAATAACTTTAGGTGGAGTTCACGACACCAACTACCCATGCTTTATGCCAAAATGACAAAAAAATCTCAAAGTTAAAAGGGAGATAATTCTGCAATGCGCCCCTCTAAACACATGAAAAATTGTGTCTTGCACATCTACTATACATGGTTATTATGTATACCAAATATAAACTGAATAACTTTCAAATTGAATGAGAAGTTCACTCTCTTCCCATGTTTCATGAAAAAATGACAAAAAAATATACTCAAAGTTCAAGGGGAGATAATTGCGCAATGTCCAGCACTAAATGCCTAAAAGTTGTGTCTTGCACATCTATCATTCATGTTTTTTATGCAAACCAAGTATAAATTTAACTAGAAGTGTAAGCCAAAGGCTATCGTCAATCTGAACATATGTACATACAGAAACATGAAGAGATTTAAAAAAAAGACATGCCCCAACCTAATTTATGTAATAAAAATGAAGAATAATTCAGAGAAACAAGACCCTTTCATGAGGTTTTTGTCAAATCCAAAGTACTAAAGCTAGGTAGATTTTCAGAAAAACATTAAGTTCAAGGACAATAACTCTGACAAAAATTATTCAACCAAACCCATATTTGAACTTAAGCTGTACCTCATCTAGATTTAGGTCTATGTCAAATATGAAGTTAATATCTCTAACCACTTCCAAAGAAAGACCGGAAAATTGAAAATTTGACAAAAAATTAAAGTTCAAGGGCCATAACTCTGTCAAAAATTATTCAACCAGACTGATATTAGGAATTAAGCTGTAATTCATCTAGAGTTAGCTTTATGCCAAATATAAACTTAATATCTGCAACCACTTCCAAAAAAGTCTGGAAAATCCCAAATTTGAAGAAAAAAATTAAAGTTCAAGGGCAATAACTCTAGAAATAGTTATTCAACCTGGCTGAGATTGTAACATAAGCTGTAACTTATCTAGATTTAGCTTTGTACGAAATATAGAGTTGATATCTCGAGTCACTTCCATAAAAAGTCCAGAAAACCGGAAAACATTGATAGGGGACTAAAAAGGGAAGATAACTCTTGAAGTAGTGGTCCGATCTTAATGGAAATATTGGGTGCAAAGGTTTATATGGTCATATAGCTATACATGAACTTTCAACAAAACTGAAGCAAAACTGTAGAAGAAGGCCGGACAAAATTGTGTACACGGACGGACAGACGGACGGACTGACGGATAACCTGATTCCAGTATACCCCACAAACTTCGTTTCGGGGGGGAGACCCTGAGCATATAGCTCCTACTAAAGTCGTCTGATCTTGGTCTATTGTGTTTGCAAAAATATCAAAAGACATATCTATTGTGTAAAGGTTTAAACTAAATCTTTACCTGACAAGATACGACATTAATGCCTTTTTAAACATATTAAACCTAGATATAGGAGCTGTCTGATCTGTGTCTGCTCCTATGCTAATGGAATAATATAAATTACTTCTACAATTTCTGACATGGCTAAACATTGCTGTTTTCATGTCATTATACATGATTAAAAAAATCTAAAATTCCTGTCAATAGGTCTTACATGAATATTAATCACGAAAAGGATTAATGAAATAAAATGATATATACACATTTGACCTGGAAGTTGAAGGTAATTTCTGAGCATTTGACCTGGAATTTGTTTCTGAGGATATATGTTTGACACAAGATCTTCACAGTTGAGCTGGAATTTGAAGGTCATTTTTGAGGACATGTTTGACACACAATTTATACAGATGACCCGGAATTTAACCCTTTGCCTGTTCTATGTTTATTACCAATTTTAATACTTACTGAATATTCATAGACAAAATAGTTATTATGAAATATAGAAGGTGGAACATTATATCCATTTTAGAAAGTAAAGACACAGATTTTTGAAATCCAAATAGCAAACAGAGCAGACCCTGATCAGACGGCTCCTCTAGGAGCCGTCTGATCTGGGTCTACTCTGTTTGCAGATGCGTGAAAACACGTTTATATGAGGGAAAGGGTTAAATGTAGTTTCTGAGGACATATGTATGATACAAGACCTACACATTTGACCAGGAATTTGAAGGTAATTTCTGAGGATATATGTATGGCACAAATCTACACATTTAACCTAGAATTTGAAGATTTTCCAAGAATGGCACAACATCTACACATTAGACCTGGAATGTGAAGGTAATTTCTGAGGATATAGGAATGACACAAGACCTACACATCTGACATGGAAGATAGTTTCCAAGGATGGCACAAAATCTACACATTTGACCTGGAATTTGAAGGTAATATCTGAGGATATTAGTATGACACATGCTCATTTAACCTGGAATTTTGAAGGTAGTTTGTGACAAAATACCTATGACACACCCTGAATTCAAAAACCAGTAAATGCTATTATTCTTTCAAAAAGCTCTTAATACTTTATAACCTAACAAATCCCTAAACCCTTTACTTCATATATTCCTTTTTTATGCCTTTGTATACAGAGCAGACCCAGATCAGATGTCCTTTGATTGAGCCATCTGAACAGGGTCCGCACTGTTTGCTCATTCAATCCGATCTTACAGCAGAGGTCTAAACAAGTTGCGTACATTGAAACAGTTTTATACAATAGCTTCTTTATTTCTCTACCAAACCCTATGTTGTGATCTATCTATAGAATGGTCACAACAAAGGATTTGGTGGAGAAATGACAATTTCAGTTTTTGAATACGCACCTTAATCTGTCGCTCTGTACAGTTTAACCCCTTCCCTCATAGAAACGCATTTTCACGCATTTGCAAACAGAGGAGACCCAGATCAGAAGGCTCCTAGAGGATCCGTCTGATCAGGGTCTGCTCTGTTTGCTAATAGAATTTGACAAATCTGGTACTTTACTTTCTAAAATGTCTACAATGTTTCACCTTCCATATTTCTTTAGATCTATTTTTCAATGAATATTCAGTAGGTATTGAAATTTGGCCTAAATACAGAACAGGTAAAGGGTTAAGCCATGTTAAAAAATTTCTTGTTCAAATGCCATTTACAATCATCATGTAAATAATATTCATACTTTCATCATTTCTTCCATTAACCCTTTCCTCCATAAATACACCTTTCTACACCATTTGCAAACAGAGTAGACCCAGATCAGATGGCTCCTATAGGAGCCGTCTGATCAGGGTCTGCTCTATTTGCTTATGAAATAATATAGATGTGATTCTGCAGTTGCTACTATAGCCAAAAACTCCTGTGTCAATATCTGAATATATATATATATTACCATTGAGGTCATTATTTCTTTTATTAATACAGTAAAACCCTTCTAAACCGGAATTCTAGTACAAAAGAATTTAGATACTTTTAGGCAGGTGGCTGCTGCATGCTCTTGGAGCTTTCGGCATGACTTTCACCCTGCATGAAGCTGCCACCTGTCTCTAAGACCGATATTTATACCAAATTTAACGTCCGGTTTAGATGGGGTTTTACTGTATTGATGGAGAAAGGGGCTAATATTTATGAGGTAAAGTGTCTATCCTGAAAACAATCCTGTATTATCCTATCCAATATTAACATTCAGTTCACCTGCAGTACCAGTAGTACCACTGGAATTCAAAGTAACTTTATGGTAGTCTCCAGATGGGTGTTCTGGGTCTTGAACTCTAGACTGATCTACCTCCTTAATTATTTTATCACATTTGAAACTTTGCTCAACAAACTCTCCCATATCACTAACATCATCTGTAGTTCTTGCAGTGATCTCAAAATCTGTGAAAGATTTGTGTTGCAAAGACTGATCGGTCACTGCTAATACTGGCCCAGCAACCAAATCACACGGGTCAATATTATCACATATTGTTTCTTCAACATTACTTTCTCCATTTTCTAGATCAATGGATTTAATGGTGTCACCACTATCTAATTCCATATCCAAGCCTCTTCCATAGCCATCAAGTGGATCAATGGAATCACAGCTGAATTGTAGAATTCCAGTTGGTGGCTCTTCTGCTAGTCTAGAGGCACTGTCAGTTTCAGATAACTCATCTGAAATATTTTTGAAACTGTCTTCACACTTGATACTTAAGCTGCTGTGTGATTCATTTCTGGTGGTTATGGCATCATTTGAAACAGGGCTGGTCAAAGTGTTAAAATGCACTTTAACCTTTTTTTCTTCTCCTCTACAACCATGTGATAGTGTTGTTTGAGATTCACTATTAGTCCTTCAGGATAATCTTTTTCTAAAGATTCATTCATCTTTTCATTAACTGCAATTGTTTTTGGCTCATTCTCTGCACATCCACTAGTTCGAGGTCCATATATGCCATATCCTTGTAAACCATTATCACTACTCTTATCTCCTCTGTCTTCTGAAGTTTGTTGTGTTGCTTCTTCTGACTGCATCTCAATACTACCAGTTTCATTATTTTCATCTAGTTCAGTTTCAATTTCAGAAATTTATCATTTTCGTCACAGACTGGGTTCAGTTTGCCATATATCTCATCCATGATAGTGCAGCCTACACTTAAACTCCTAGCCTGATGATAGTGAGGAAGCTTCTCATGAAAATCAGTCCAACTTACAGCATTGATACAGTTTAAAGGCAATCTTTCCTCTTCTGACTCATCCTGCTTTTGATCATGTTGTGTTGTGTTTAAATTAAGCACAGAGTCACTATCACAGTTTGTAAACAGTCTGTCTGTTACCTGAGAGTCTTCAGCTCCATTACTAATCAGGGAACTAGTTTCACTATCAGTGTAGGGATTGCAGACATCTTCATGAATATCCGAAGATAAGCTCCTACGTTTGATGCTTGGAAAGCCTGTCTTCTACAAAAAATAGGAAAGACAATCATTATGAGAATACAATGCATCTTTTTGTATACATTTAGTGTACTGAACAAGATATACTTGCCAGAATAATTTTTTTTTCAAGCATCAAACGTAGGAGCTTATCTTCGGATATTCATGAAGATGTCTGCAATCCCTACACTGATAGTGAAACTAGTTCCCTGATTAGTAATGGAGCTGAAGACTCTCAGGTAACAGACAGACTGTTTACAAACTGTGATAGTGACTCTGTGCTTAATTTAAACACAACACAACATGATCAAAAGCAGGATGAGTCAGAAGAGGAAAGATTGCCTTTAAACTGTATCAATGCTGTAAGTTGGACTGATTTTCATGAGAAGCTTCCTCACTATCATCAGGCTAGGAGTTTAAGTGTAGGCTGCACTATCATGGATGAGATATATGGCAAACTGAACCCAGTCTGTGACGAAAATGATAAATTTCTGAAATTGAAACTGAACTAGATGAAAATAATGAAACTGGTAGTATTGAGATGCAGTCAGAAGAAGC